>OW121720.1:7500000-8750000 GCA_933228805.2 Hipparchia semele
ATGTTGCATAGTTTAAATTTTGAATAAATGAATTTGAATGAAGAACGTCACATTGGATTGCGAGCGCCTGAGCTTAAGAACGAACTTGGAACACTTAAGTGAGCGAAATGTTCTTTAAGTGCAAGTGGTTTTCAATAATGACACATCTGTCTCCTAAGTTTGGCGAGTTCCCTTGGGTGGGATGGTCATGTTGAATGAGCTCCAGGGTCGCATGATGGACATTCTTCACCAACTTGGTACAGTTAAGGAGGGGTAATGTTAAGAAGTGCAAGTGGCTAGTTCCCTTGAGTGGTATGGTCATGTTCATTGAGCTTCAAGGTCGCATGATGTAATATTCCGATGAGTGTAGAATGATTGGTGAGACTCGTGTGGTGCCCGGGGCGGTCACCATGTAGGATGGCCGTGTTAGCGATATATTGAAATAGTAAAGATATAATGTATTGAAGGTACTTTGACAAAACTAGTAGTAGGTAGTTTGACTTTGTTGACGACGTAGGCGCCGGTCTGCCGCCGCGCCGTTAGTATAAATACAGCGCTTTGGACGTTATTAATTCAGTCTCTTCCAGAGACTCATACGGCTATTGGATGCTCCCGCGTCTAGGTCGTTGTATTTGATTAAGGGATTGTGATAGCAATCGCGCCCTAATCGAATAAATATTACCTGTAGGTTTAGACGAGTGTAATTAATTAAATACCTACTTTGATATGTTTGATAGTTACCCTCACGTTCAGATGGTGGTTTGTCTGGCGTGTTGTGGTTAAATAGATTAGATGTGAGGACAGGGGCCGTTATAGGGGCGGTTGGAGACGGCTTTAGGTAGGGTTTTAGCGTTTTTGTGTTGATACTAGACAAAGTTCTCTTGCATGGTCTTTCATAGGCGCTATTTAGGGGTTTTGCGCCGCCTGTATCCAGCAGTTTCCTGCGACTCTTCTGATGTTATCAATCCAACTAGTGTCGAAGTCTACCAAAACTGAGTTTTCCGGTTCTGAGTCATCACACCTGTACCTTAAGACCCCCAACGGCTAACAGGTATTTGAACTGAATAAGATTTGGTTAGTGAAAAGTGTCATAGGTACACTTTAAAAACCCAGTAAGTAATGATAAAAAGTTGGTGAATATTTGTTACCGTTTAATAAATAATTCACGTTAAAATACTACTATCCAGAGCTATCAATCGGAGCACGGGCGTATAAATAGCGAGCACGTGACGTCACTGCCGCAGTCGGTGCGTGCAGGGTGAGTTACGATTATGGCGGTGCTTCCGGTGCCTCGGGCCCGCCAATATCCGGACTTTTGCGCGTACCTTCGATTTTTTTGACGTACCATATTCTAAAAAAAACATGTAAAATATTATGTTCTAGCTGATGCTTACAACTTCATCCGCGTGGATTTAGTTTTAAAAATTCCCTAGGAAAACATTGATTTTCCGGAATAAAAAGTAGCCTATCTGTAGGTTCTCAACCTGTGTTCTCAACTATACCTACCCATGCAATGAAACACGTCGATCCGTCGCTATATTGCGGCACGATTGAAGGACAAACCAAAGGGATAGTTTAAGAATCGAGAAGAAAAATTTAATTTTTTATTCTAGCTCATAAATAATGTATTATATTTCTAGTTAAGCAGTATTTGGTGTCAATGTTATTGGAGTATGATTGGAATCGAATAAATAAAGAAGCTATTTATATTTATAGTTCTACATCTTTTCAATAGTTCATTTCGAATTTAATATCGATAAACTATAACAAATTCAATAGCTTCGAAGCGGAATACATGCCAATTCTCGACTTGAAGCCACTTATCACTGGCATCGGCTCGTAAATCGAGTTCTTAACTGTAGAAAATCACGAAACGCTCCATGTCTTTACATACCATTTTAGAAATGTAGATACGTGAATACATACTCGTACGACTTACCTCACGCTAGACACCGAGTATCACGACTTTGGTATGGTAACCTGATCGGTTTGTTCAAGTTGGTAAGACTTTCACTAAAAAAGAAAAAAACATTATTAAGTACAAAACGTCACGTCTACGGTAAACATGAATCTGTAAAAGATGCATTTTAAAGGGGAGCTTTTTGAAAGCATAGAATTTTTTGCAACCCGTAACCTTAAAATAATACTGGCCAAGTGCGAGTCGGAACCGCACACGAACGGTTCCATACCATTGTACAAAATTTTAGACCAGATATATTTTTTTTTAAGTATTTTTATTAGCTATATAGTAAGACTGGGTGTTCGGTCAAAAACAAATCACTCACAAGCATCGATATTAGGTAGGTACATTATATCGATAGTATTGTTGTATCTAAGTCGAGGATCATAAGCATATATAAAATTCTACAAGAAACCACAATTCTTGCTTACGAAAACATGACGTTAACAAAATAATGCGTATCTTGAATATTTAGCAACTATTCACAACCTTGACAAGCTTTTTAACATTTAAACTTTAAGCCTCCCTTGAGTGAGACAAAGCCTCGTAGTCACGTTATGTAAACACATATACTTAACCAACTAAAGCCAAAAGTTTTCCAAGTATAAGACTACGTCTGACAGTGTTCGTACCCACTTCAGGTTATAATATTTAAAATATTTATAATAATATGTTGCTACCTATAGAAACATATAGATCTATATATGTATTATATAAAAGAAAGTCGTGTTAGTTACACTATTTATAACTCAACAACGGCTGAACCGATTTGGCTGACAATTGGTGGGGAGGTAGCTTAGAACCACGAGACAGACATAGAATACTTTTTATCCCGTATACTATAAAACAAAGTCGGGTTTGTTCGAACACTTATAACTCTAGAACGGCTAGACCGATTTTCATGGTTTTTGGTTTGTTGTATTTGTCTCCATCCCGAATACCAGAATAACTTTTAAAATATCGGAAAAATTCACGAAAAAAAAAATTATGCAAAAAAATTTCATTTTCTCATACATTTTGTATTGAACGGGTTTTTGATGGCAAGAAAAGTAACCTTTTACCCCGGAAAAACAGTAACCTAAGTCACGCGAACGAAGTCGCGGGCAAAAGCTAGTATTTTATATGCAAAACTATTGTTTGCGAAATTATGTTGTTTTACTTTGACCAGGCTTTTATGAAATCGATTCCTGAGTGATGGGAGTTCATAATTTGGTCTTTGGCTTGGCTTACACTGGTCTTACTCGCCGCGTGATTAGTTCATGACCATCTGTGACACATTTTAGATATGTCACCAAGTAGAAAGTTTGTACTTTGGTAACGGGATAATATTATTAAGGTCATCTAAAATCTAATTGATCTATTATAAATGAGAACTTTCAATAAGTGATGTATTTTATTATGTTTAATCTTTATATTAATTATTGTGTCTATATAAGTTGATCTATGGAAAATTATAAATGATCTGTTTAAATGTTCAGTTAGTAGACAAAATACTTCCTTAGTACTTATCTAATTAAAAATTTACAACAGGCTGTTACGTCGTTATATTTATGTGAAGCCAAGTTTGCCAAGCTCGTTAAGATTGTTTCGGTATGTATAAAATACGGTTCGTTATTCTTTACTAAGAATAGTAAGCTCTAGTTTGAATATTTTTCAAAACTCTTCTTGAATAGAAGCAGGCGTTACTTTGCGGAAGTTCATGATTAGCAAGAAAAGATTAGAATTATTTTGCTATAATCCTCCAACAGCTCTGTTGGCGGATTATAGTAAAATAATTCTAACCTTTTCTTGTTAAAACTCTTCTTCTTTGCTATCAGCATTTTCCTTTCGCTTCCGTACTTTTTTTGTGGAAGATGCAGCTTTATGATGCAATCTTTATTTTTAAATATGAATAGCGATTACCGCCGCCCATGAACCTAACCTATCGATTTTCGTTTTCCCTAGAAAAGTTAAGAAGCCGAAATCTCTCGCAAAAATCAGGCACTTATACTTTAAAATTTAGAACAGCTGGCGTCTGTCAACAACGTAAAAACGGCAGATGTTTTAATTAAAAAACTTAAGTGAATAAGTTAAACAATTTTGGTACTACTTATTTTTTATCAACCGATAGACGTCCACTGCTGGAATAGAATAAAATAGAATTCAACATGCCTCGGCCTTCCGCCACTCGTATCCAACGGCTCCCTGGGATTTATTTGATGTCTTCGGCCCATCAAGTTGGAAGTCTGCCAACAATGCGCTTTCTGGTGCGAGGTCGCCTTTCCAGCTTCTTGGGACCTCAACGACCCATTATTTTACGAGCATTATTTATATGCCCCGCCCATTAGCCACTTCAGCTTTAACATCAATACCTTTTTCTTTTATTAAATTCAATACAAACCTTCAGTTATTTCAATGCAAATAGCACATCGTTGAAATATTCGACGCCAAATGAAATCATAAATACGCACAGTGGATACGCGCTTTGGTGAACTTGGTCCTTAGAGTTTTGTATTAAAATTATTGCACTTGCATATTTCATGTGTTTCAATAGGTTTAAATAAGTTATTTTCATTGGTACCTACTTATAGCACCTAGGTAAATCGAAAATAGAAATATTATAAACCTTTACATTATTGAAAGATGTGTTAAAACATAATATGTATTGGAATGAGGTTATTATACCTACTTTAGATTCATTTAGAGTTAAAAACAAAGATGTTTTAAAGCAATCTATTTTACATGCTCATTACCATTGGCGTAGATTGAGTTTCACCACTCTATGGTTTTTCTTAATTTTAAAGATACTACCTAATATAAAAATATCACAAGTGAAGCTAGCGCAATATCTTATTTTAGTCGCTGTCCGGGCGCTCGACAACGACTAAGAATCGCAAAAGGCCATAAAACGCCGAATGCTGCCGCTAAAAGTAACCAGTCTGCCCTCTGCCTTAATATATTGCACTGAATTCCAAAATGCACTGATTAAATTTTACAAAAACGACCCTTACTGAAAGTTAAAGGGAATAAATATCCATAGCACAATAATCAAAATACTTGTATGAAACAAATTAACACAACATCACGAGTTTGATGCATTGTGATGATGATCTTAACTAATCACTTTTGTTTATAATTTCAAGTGTGTTGATTCTTGAACCTGAAGATAAAATCAACACTTCACATTAACGTGATGGTACGAGTGTACCTATTCCTAGAAATGGCTGCAATAAATAAAACTTTATTGCTGGTAATTCTGGTATTCAAAAGTCTCGGTGACGATAAATGTTTTATACAAGGAACGTCTAAATCGTAATTTTATCGCTCGTTTTGTACAATTTTCTTCAAAGAGCTGTATTTATTTAATTTGCCTTATTTGTATTCAAATATTAGAAACTAGGGCGTTTGCATTGTGTTGGAAATATTCGTTTTAAAATTTTTTGCTTTTGTCAAGAATTTTATTGAAGATCTATTTAACTTTTTAAAAGAACGTTATAATTATACCTATTTATTAAGTTTAAGAGGAGAAGAAACCCCAGGAGTAAGTTTAAGAGGAGGTTCCTCCTAACGCGCTTGATATACAATTTTAGCTTGATTCAATATTAACCAATGAAACATAATTAACTTTTGTAGATCTGCTATAGAAAGTAATATGGTCTTCAGATTTCTGTAAAAATATGTAAGTTCGAAAGGGCACCAATGGGTAGAGGTAACTTGGTAAGGGCTAAATTTACACTTACAACCCCTTCCGATTTAGTACGGACACACGTCGTCTTGGCAGTGTTCTAATCGGTTTCTTCTCGCCATCGTGCTAGAGCACGAGTAAGAAACCAAGTAGATCGCTAAATCGCTTTGCGATACATTTGATGGTAGGGTGGTATCTAGGCCAGCTAAGAGCTCCCCCCAGTTTAGATCAGAGAACATTTTGAAAATTTTCCACATTTGCTCCACCAGGAACCAGAGGCCTCAAAAATAAAATCAGTAAAATTTTACGAAACAAGTGTCACGAGCGAGGATAAATAACTCGATTTAACGACTTAAATCAGCGAAGAAGGTAATAATTGTACGAGAGGCAAAGAAATCAGGAAATAAGGTGTTCGAGCTCCTTCCCGAGACTCGACTTGAGAGTTCACTCACTGACCGGAATTCGAGAAATTGTCTTTTTAATTCTCATAATTTAGCGCTATATATTTTGTCAGTCCTATCCTATTTCCTATTTTTTCATAAAAAGATCAGGCCCTGCACAGACGACAGACTACATTACTATCTTTTGCCCCGCAACTTCGTCCGAGTGGAGTTAGGTTTAAAAATTTCCGCGGGAACCTTTTCAAGTCCTCGACAATACCAATGCAAAAATCACGTCGATCCGTTGCTCCGTTGATTGTTGATTGGAGGACAAATCAACACACTTTCGCACTTATAAAATTAGTAAGGCTAAATATATTGCCTACAAGTTTCAATATAATATTATATGGCATGTTTGAATACACATTTCAATCGAGAAGGTTTTATTGGTGGCAACTGGCGACTATTCGACCGGAACGGGGCATTCAGCTCTTTTTTTACACAACACTGATTTCCGATGAATGAACTGCGAGTATATTAGACCCGCTAGCAGATCACAATAATAGCCGATTTCTGTTATATTTCTTTAAATCCACAGGGAAATATTATGCACGTAATATTCCGCTGAGGAAAATAAATTTTGTCCGAGATTTAGGCATTTATAGATAGTTCATTATCTTTTCGCTTCCAATTTTAACCGGCGAAAAAAGGGAGGAGGTTCTTAATTCGTTACGTATATACTCGTATATATTTTTTGATGGCGATATTTTGATCATTGGTTTCCTAAAAAAGATCGCAAGGTATATAAGGCCGCCAAATCGTATATATTGTTCCGTTTTTTTTTGTGTTGTTCTCTACGTTACGGGGTGTACAATAAAAGTATATTAATTAAATAGTTGATGCCGGCGGCTTCGGATGTCACTCTCCCGGTCCTCAGCTTCTTCATACATTCTTCTGGGAATTTTCTCCGCAAGTAGGCGTTAATCGCCCGGTTTGCGTGTATATCGGTCCTCAGCTATACCCATGCAAAAATCATGTCAATCCGTTGCTTTGTTGCAGCGTAATTGAAGGCCAAACCAACAAACAAACACAGTTTTGCATTTATAATATTAGTAAGGATATTAGTAAGGAAGTAAGGATTAATTCATTCATTGACGACCTTCTTCGCTTTGTGCTGAGCGCTGTGTTCATATTTTAATCAGAGAATTGGTAATTTCTAAATTGTCTCTGGTCTGATCTAGTGTATGGCTAAGGCCTAGGCTAGTTATCATCGCATCGAAAAAGCTTCTTAGTGATATGGTACGAATTAGGGCTTTGAGACTAAAAGGTCATACGGGTACCTACTCCTTTCAATATAGCCCGTTTTCATCTGCAGCTCAACAGTCTTACCCATGAGTACAACATAGAAAATATTTTTCATACAAAAAACAAAAAGTCATAAAAGTTTCTATCCAGCCAGAGAAGAAGCAATAACAAAATACTTTATGAAAGTTGCCGGTTTTATTGTGTCGCAGTAAAATTTGCTTCGGGAATCGAACTACGTACCTACACACTTTGGGAAACGGTCGTAAAGTGATCCTGTGCCGGTCACACATTTTCATGAATAAAACGTTTCTATCTCCTACAGATAGAGTCTTTGAAGAATAACAAAACACGACGTGCTGTGTTCTTAAAATATATTGTACCTATCTACTACGGTTTTCGGATATTGGATTTTCTGTTACCCAATGTCGAGTAAGGGTGTTTTTCCACACACCCTCCAACGACACGATTTGCGGTTTGTATATTTATTTTGAAGGAGAGTTTTCTAAACAGTACTTCGATATTGGTTTTTATCAATAATAAATAATGAGTCACTTATTGGGAAAAGAACCCTTATCTTGAACAAAAGAAGAAAGAAGGGAAGGGAAATGACCAGCTTAATATTTCCATCGATAAAGTTATATTGATTGCCATTGTTGCTTAATCGTTACCAGGTACCTAAGAGCGATTTCATGACTTAAAATATAGACAAAGAAATTACCAAATACATGTTGAACTATGTTTATTAATTAATGAAAACAAATTATATTTCTAATATGGCATCATGCCATGGGTTAACACTTGAATGAATGAAATATCCTTTATTGTACACCAAATAAGGACAACTTAAAAATTAAACAAAGACAGATACTTGGTCGATGTACAGATGTTTTTGTAAATATTTGTATGTAAGTTTTTTGTTTTAATTTATTTCTTAAATATTTCGTAGATCTTGGTTAGTAATTTTGGTCTTAGAAAAGGCCATTACAGGTAAAAATAAATAAAAAATATTTTTGCTATTTGCGAATGGCGTTTGAACATAATAAATAAGCTTACGGACTAGGCAAACATTTTTCACGACTAAAACTAGTTCAGAAATCTTAGCTCAGTATAAAGACGTCGGAAGTATGTCAGCTCAGTGAGAGTTGCCGGATATTGAATAGAAAGAGCACAATGTCAAGTAGAAAATATTTTATGAAAAGACTACAGCAACCTGCAGCTAGTATCGCATTCCATTCGAGACTAGGCACGTTTTATAGAGAGGAAGCGAGGGCGGCATGACGTGGACGTGTGTGGACACTTGTTTTTTTTTTTTTAAAGAATATTAGCCAAGATGAACTTGACTATATTCTCCTCTCCCCTCAAAATAAGCGAAAGGCTTGTGTTAGTAGTTATAGAGTAGGTACGACAGTAGTGCAACGGGTGGGGTTCGAACCTGCGACCTTTCAGTTTTTAGTCCACCTTTAACCGTTGGGCTATTGAGGCTTTGTTTCACCAAAGACCGTTTAAAGTAAGTTTATAATAAGTTCGTATTAACTTCCCGCTACGAAACAAGGTAGAAACCCTCGCTCACGCTCTATCGATTTCCTTAAAACAGTGCCTAAGAATCTCTAATAATAAAGAATAAGTGTACTTACTGCCTAATTTACTTACGAAGAAAAAAAATATTGAAAAAGTAAAAAAATATTTAAAACCAAAAAGAACATTTATAATGATTGATATATCCTTAGGGACCCAGAATAGGTAATTCTGTAATTCAAATAATAAACAAGGTAGAATCCCTCACCCACGCTCTCTCGATTTCCTGTGACTAAATTTCAAAAAATTTCTAATTGAAAATAAGTGTGCTTTCTACTTAATACACTAAGTACTTAATAAGAAAAAGAAAATATTGAAAAAAAGTAAAAAAATATTTGATAACCAAAAACAACTTTTACAATGATTGATATACTATACTATACTTGAGGGACCCAGAATAAGTAATTCTTTAATTCAACCAACAAACAATTTAACGTGACGCGACCTTCTGATTTGATATTTCTTTCATACTCTTTGAAGAACTAATAGACCTTAGGGTTTTAACGTAAACACAGCGTAAGACCCTCCATAGGTCCATTGGGATAGACGATTTCAAATTCAAATATATTTATTTAATATAGGCCAACTTGTAGCTCTTATGACACATCATGACTCTACCACCGGTTTGGAATGCGGATTCTGCTGAGAAGAGCCGGCAAGGAACTCAGCAGTTGCTCTTTTCATAACAAAATATTACAATATACATAATAACTTATTACACTATCTTGTGGGTAGCTGGATGCCAAGCCAATTGATTCCATGCAACTTTGTCATTAAGAAAGAACTCAATCGAGTTACAGGGAGTCTCTTAACAGGAGCGGCAAAAAATTGTGTTCTTTTGCGATCTTTAAAGACTAGAGAGCTAGAGAGAGAGAGAGAGAGAGAGAGGTATATCTACTATCGATGTCCAACTGTGGACTTCTGTATTGCTGACTGGAATTTAACTTTTAACACGACGTCCTTGGCGCAGTGGTGAACGTTATGGTATTATAACTAGGAGGTCTCGAGTTCTATTCCTGGCGGGGGCGATTTGGGAATTTATAATTTCATAATTTCTCTGGTCTGGTGTGGTTGGAGGCTTTGGTCGTGGTTAGTTACCACCCTACCGTCAAAGTCGTGTCGCCTTTGATGATTTAGCGTTCCGGCACTATGGTGTGTAGAGTAGATTAGGGGTATGAGTTGAATGTACACTGCCATACCCCTTCCAAATTATCTCGCTCCAGGTCACTTACCATCAGATGAGATCGCAGTCAAGGACTACCTTGCCATCGAATAATAAAAAAAACAATATACGGGATCAAATCTATATTATGTAACTGTAAATCTTATACCTAGTCAAATTAAATATTGAAACACGAAAGCGCAGATTCGTGTAGCTGGAGTTATGAGGTGTCAAGGCTCGCATTCGGCTTGTCGGTAAAATGAACATGTCTGGGTCGTCGCGTATATTCCTGGAATGGTGTCGCTCGCGACAGGTTGAACGGAAATAAGCTTACTTCGCTCAGTTTAGCTTAATGCTTTAACGTTTCGAGTAGCTTAAATAATAGTTTATGGACTTATATAATATTAACAGTTTTTTTTTATTAGATTAGTTTAGCAAGAAATTTCATTGTAACATTTTAAGTATTCTATTCACGGATTGGAGCCATGTGTAGGGACCACCCTAGATTGGAGCAATTTAGGGTGGGATTGGAGCAATGGTCCCTACACATGGGCTTAGTGCATGTGTGAAGGAAAACTCGTGTACGACAACATGTTTAGGAGGCATTCTAGGATCCTTTGCATTTTTTCACCCGAAATCGGCCCTGTTGCTGTGTCCTTATCAGAATGCTTTTTTTGCAACATACATGTTACAAATGCGGCACCATCCACTTAATCATTACTTTGCTAAACTGAAAAGTCAAGCTTAACTAATCCCCTCCCCTCCAAACAAGCGGAAAGCTTCTGTTAGGAGTGGTTACGACAATAGTGGGGATCAAACCTACAACCTCTCAGTTTTCAGTCTGCATCTGTAACCGTTAGGCTATTAAGGCTTTCTTTTGAGTGTCTTTGAATGGAATATCTCCGAATGGAATGGAATGGAATCTCTACTAATGGAGTGGAATAGAATTTCTCCAACGTAGGAAATTTAATTCGTTACAAAAGTCCTGGACACATTCGAGCCGTTACTCATAACAGGTGGCCGCGGATTTATGTCCAGACAATATGTTATAAAAATTGTAACCCATTTCATTTTATGAGCCAAACGATTTCTATCATACTTAAATTTTTGTGACTTTTATATTCTGTGAACGAAATTTCATACTTTTCAATTATGTTTTAAAAATTTCCAATAATATGATGTTAGCTAATAAAATCAGATACAACTACAAACAGACACTAGTAAAGATATAGTGATACCAGTAAATATAAAAGAGTAGTGTACCTATCTATTATAAAAGAAACCTATTTCATTTTGTGAGCCATACGATTTCTATCATACTTAGATTTTTGTGACTTTTATATTTTGCGAACGCATACTTTTCAATTTGTAATCCACCGAACAATATGATTTAGTTAATAAAATCAGACACAACCATAAACAGACATTCCTAAAATTGTTTGATTCCTATAAAATATATAAAGGAATAGTATATCTACGTTAAATTTTTAAAAAGAATCCTTACTATCTTTACTAAAATTATAAATGTAAAACATGTGAGAAAGCCTTTACGAAAGCGCTTTTCGATTTTGGTTTGTCCTTCAATGACTCAACAAGGGATTGCCGTGACTTTTGCATGCATGCAGTCGTACATAGATATTGTTGATGACATGGAGAATAAAAAAATACGTACAAATTTTTTAATTTTAGAAAAAAAAATGTTTCCCGCTCCGTAAAAATATGAAGTTTCAAAGTTACACGAGCTCAAAGATTCGTATGTAAATCTGAAAAAAAAATTGTAATTAATGGAATTATGACGAATAAATACCAAATTGATGTTTAAAAATTCTTTGACTTTCCCTAGTGAATAATAAAAATTAAACTTCATTTGTATGGAGCGTGCTAGGGAGAAAGTTAGAGGCTACTCAAATGAATTCGAAGCTTATTATTCAAAAACATACCCCAAAAGAATTCCGATCTTGTTTGATTCATTGGGTCTAATGAAGTTACCAAAAAATCGCAGTAAGCCTTCTTAAAAATATTCGGTTCACTAATGATTAACAAAAAACGTTAAACAAATGATCATTTCACAAAAAACGTTTTAAAAGCTAATCAAATCACAAACGTCGTATTCCATAAACTAAGCATTTTACAAAAGATCATTTTACAAATATTCTATTCGCAAATGTTTTATTTTGCAAAAATGCTGGATGTTAAAATATCATTTTAAAATTTATTATTTCACCAAATAATTCTTTTTCCAAATTCGCAATTTTACAAAATAGTAGATGGTAAATTATTTATTATTTGATAAACAGAACGAATAATAAATCAATACGCAAAGCGATAGGAAAAAGTTTATTATTATTTACCTGTCGCAGTCGGATAGTATAATCCGCCGTATTACATTACGGCTAGCTGTTATCAAAAACAGGGCCGTTTTGAAATGCAATGGGCTACGCCAGAAGACTCGCTCCGTCGCCCCTTCATTCAGCTTCGCCTACTCGACCTTCGTTTCGCTACGGAGGTCGCCGGCTCGCTTCGCTCGCCACCTCCCCCCTTCGCTCCACTCGGCCTCGTAGGCTCGCTTCATTCAGGACCTCCTTCGCGAGCTTCTGGCTTCGCGCTTCATAAAAAACACTCTAGGGGTAGGGCAGACAAGACTACGTGGAGTCGGGGTCGGCCATTTCGGTTTTGGCGTAGCCCATTTAATTTATAGCATTGAACAGTTATTTTTATCAAAAAAATATGCTACATGTTGTTTTACTAATTAACACAATTAAGAAATCAATTGTTTGTCAAATATTATTTTATGAAATCACAATTTGTCTAGTAATTTGTTTTGTCAAGCGAATTATTTGTGAAACCAGAAGTTTTATAATGATCAATAAATGATTCATGTTTTTGCTAAACGTTGTTTGTGGAATGACACTTTGTTATTTGTTTTTTGTGAATTAATCGGTCACCAAAATATTCACCTTTCATAAAAGAACCTGAATATTTTTATCTGTATAAATAATGTTTGAAATTTTTAAATCGACATCAGAAAGGTAGCCGAATGAAAAGTAAAAAGCGGGAATGGTCGACATCCGGGTAATAAAACATGCACACGCTCGTTTATGGCTAGAGTACCTTACTTCCTGTCCTTGCCTTTGGTGATTAACTTGCTTATTGCTTTATGCAATTATGCCAGAAAAACCTATTTGCTCAATTAAGGTAAGTTGTCTTTTTAAATAATTTATTGAAGTTCAACAGGTAACACACACGTTCAATACATTTTTCTTCTTATTTATCAGCCGATAGACGTCCAACGCTTCTAGTCTCTACAGGTCTCGGCCTTTGGCCGCCTGTATACAGCGACTCTCTACAATATCGTCGATACACCTAGGAAATCTGCTGCCACTGCGCTTTCCGAGGCGAGGTCGATACTCCAGCACCTTGGGAACCCAACGACCATGATCTTCGAACTGGGCCCATCTCATTTCAACTTTAGTTTCGTGATTCGTTGATCTACGTCGGTAACTTTGGTTCTCCTACGGACCTCCTATCATCCTACGCATTATATTTATCCTGACAATATTTTACGGTAAGTAATACTACATTTATGGAAAATAAAGTATAGACATGAAATAGTAAAATCGAAAGTTCGTAGCGTCAAACCTACGTTGAACTACTGTCGTATTTATCCACTGTTAGCACAAGCTTCACGTCGTTGCGTTGCAGTGAAAATGTTTTGTAATGTCTAAGCTCTCCTCTCCTCTCCGCATATACCTCCTCTATCTTCTCGTACCTGTTACCATATTATATCTAGGTATCTGCTTTGTTTTGTTAACATTTTCCTGAAAAACTTCTGGGCTGATTTTAGTGCGGTTTTTAAATAAGTATAACTTTCGGGCAGGTTTTGTGTATCTTTTCTATGTACATATTACGAAAGCCACCAGGAAGCGCTACAATCGCGTATTAAATATTTTAATTAAGATTTTGACGCGGTATTTTTTTACAATTTAGGTACAGATGTATCAATTCAGAACAGTTTCTTATCAGGAAATTCAAGGTTTGTTAAAAAGGAAAAGATTTCGTGTTTGTGTATTTTAAGTAAAAATACGAATTATAATTTACACTTAAACTATATACTCTATTATACAACACTAATGGATTTATGTAGTGATAGAGTCTCGACCTGCCATAAGTGCTACAAGTTGGCCTACATGAAATAAACGATTTGAATTTGAATTTACCTATAAACAATGTTTATTTTTGTTTGAATAAAATTTTTCAATTGGAGTAGTTTTCATGGCGGCAACTATTCGACCGGAACGGCGCATTCAGCGCTTTTCCACGCTACACTGGCTCCCGATGAGTGAACTGCGGCGGGAATATTAGAATCCCGTACCCTATAAAGCCGTGCTTACGGGTCAGCTGGGTGACGCATGGGGATCCCACTTTTGAAAACACTTGCAGTTTGCATTTTAGTCGATTTAGTTCAGGTGGTTGTCGGTTTTTGTTAACCCCTATGGAAAAACGCTCATTTTGTCTTATGACTGGATACAAGCTATCTTGTAGCTAGAGTCAAGATCGTCAATGAATATTATTTCCACCAAAAAAAATTGGCTGTAATATCCTAATTATTCATTTCGATTGTTGTTATTGTGTAGCTATACATTGCGGCGCCACAATGTAGTGATTTATTCGCATTATATACCACAAGCCTGGTGTGATAGCGTGCGCTTAGGTAAACAAATTAACGCTGTTGGCTGTGCACCGTATGATTGAGACACACCGCAGATATTTCTATGCATGATACCGCAATGCACGCGTTATTTTATGAGTCGAAATACAAAAGTAAGCTACAACGCGATGCGAATTCACAACACGTAAAACCGCGCTGCTCGATTTCTGACTGCGTAAGTTCTTGCTGCCCAGATGAGTTGTTTTACATTAACTTATAAGTCAATATTGTGTTTCGGCCCTATACAAAAGGGACTTATAGAGTTATTTAGAGAGTATGTGTTGACGCAGCGAGGTGTGTAAAGGCGAATCGTAAGAGTTCAAGTTCTTATGATACACTATAGTAAAAACAGGGTTCTTGATGTTTTCTTATGACATGCTATTTGGAGCGCTGGGCCCTTGCAGGCTACACGCAGTAAGAATAAGGGCAAGGTAACTTACTAGAGCTAATAATAGGTAACTCTAACTTCCGCAAGTTGGTATTTGTTAAGAAAATACCGAAAATACAAAACAATTTAATATGGATGTCGCCACTTTTTATTGTCTGGCAGTATTTGCATCTGGAATCGAACTACACGCTTTGGAAGCGGTCGTAAAGTGATCCTGCGGCGGTCACACGTTTTCATGAATAAACCGTTACTATCTAGAATACAGGCATGTAAAGAAAACGTGGCTCGGTGCATTTTTAAAATTGTAAGAAGCTCTCTGCTATTGGATTTCTGTACTCGCAGTTCTCGGTAAAGTATCCCAGGGGATATCTACTTTAACAGGTTTATTTTGTTGGTGCACTGCATGCATATTTTTGATTTTTTTATTATATTTTATTGTAGACCTTTGAGTATACTATTTATAATACCACAGAATAAAAGATTTGGTAAAAGTCACGATGTATGGCTTACCTAACTATATTCGTGAGAATGTTTTTCATATTAACGTGGATATCGCGCTCCGTGTGTGTGTGTGTGTGTGTGTGTGTGTGTGTGTGTGTGTGTGTGTGTGTGTGTGTGTGTGTGTGTGTGTGTGTGTGTGTGTGTGTGTGTGTGTGTGTGTGTGTGTGTGTGTGTGTGTGTGTGTGTGTGTGTGTTCTTTCGAGAGACCTATGTCCATTGTTCAGTCGTGAACAAATTGTTTTTGACAATCTGTTGAGATGATGATGATGATGATGATGAAAATTGAAACACAAAAATTCTTTCGAATCCACGTTATTAATACAGTCAGCCCAACAAAAGTGAGGTATCATTTTTGTCCGTGCACTTTGTAAGGACGATATATGACGAGCTTATTTCCATTGTACACCACATGAAGACCTTCTCCTTCAACAGTATAGAAAACATTAGGAAAAGTTATTGTGATTATTTGACACACTAACATTATAAAAGCGAAAGTTTGAATGCGTGTGTGTGTGTGCGCTTGTTACTCCTTCACGCCACAACGAATGAACAGATTTGGCTGAAACTTGGAATGGAGATAGCTCATGCCCAGGATTAATACATAGGCTATATTTCTTCCAGAATATTAATAATAAAAAACCTTAATCCACGCGGACGCAGTCGTCTAGTGATTAATACCTAGTTCCTCATAACTACGTCATGAAGATTAAAGCGGCGTTAGTAATTTTTATTTTTCTAGTTCTTCATAATCTTCCCAATGGGGTCTGAAGTCTGCTAGCCTGGTGAACTATTTTCAGAGAAGAAACCTGCGCTTAGTAGTAGGTAATCCGTTGATGGGTTGCTGATGATGGTTTAGTAGGTAGGTATGTATCTTGTAACTTGTACCTATTTCGGCAAAAAAGATGAGTAAAATTAAACATTTAAATATGTAAGTGCGGATTCGTGTAACTGCAGTGGCGTGCTGTCAAGGCTTGCATTGGGCTTGTCGGCGAAACGAACATGTCTGGGTCGTCGCGTATTCCTGGAACAGCGTCGAACGCGGCTGGTCGGACGGAAATAAAGCAAGCTCGCTCAACTAAGTTTGGACATGTCTGAATGTCTGATGGCTTTTAGTTCGGTACTTGAATAAAATAGCATGATGCTCTCTTGACTCCCGTTTCTATTTACATCTTCTCTGTTATTTTCGATTCAATCATATTTCACTGCGGCTAGAGTATACTAAAGGGGTATGAAGCTTTCTGTTGAATACACAGTACATAATCGAAACCTCAATAGCCCACCCGTTGCACTATTGTCGTACCCACTCCTAGCATAAGCTTTTCGCATATTTGGAGGGGAGAGGAGAATATAAGTCAAGTAAGTTCAGCTTGGCTAATATTCTTTCATAAAAAAAAATGATACGACGATCGATATCTGCGAAGACGGTAAAACATTTTTGCATTTTAAAAATATTTTTTTTTTCGCTATATTAACGCTTGATATAGCGAAAAAAAAAATTATATTAACGCTTACCAAGCTCATTTTAGTGGTCTAATTAAACTATCAATTCACAAAAAAATCATCTCCCCCCACCATGGAAGAAAGTTTTTTAGAAGTGACAGTAAACTAGTCTATGGAAAACTGTCACATTCACGCTACCTCTAAACAAAATAGTTACATATTATGTTTAGATGAGATAAGGAGATTCCTTAGATACGGTAGGAGTGGTAAACGCATATTCCTCATGGTCAAGTAAGAGCTTTTAAGCGTGTCATATATCGCTTGCATTCTTCCGGTGAATTGAGTTGAGCCAAAAAGAAGTCTGTGTTTACGATATCCGCTCTTGCATCCCACCACCCGCACCGATCTCATTGTTACTATACTATAATAAACAAAGACAATTTTTCTTTAAATATCCTTTTTTTAAAGTTTATTCATCTTGAAATATTAAAAAAGTGTACACATAGAGCTATGTATCATCTAGATATTCGTATTAGTGTACGCGTGAAGTACAGATCTGGAGCGTGTAAGAGTCACGTTCCGACAATATTTGCTGGGGAAAATTTACCAACAGCGTGTGCCACAATACACCTACAATAATTTAAAAATATAATGAACAAATCTCGATAAAAACTCAGAACTATAAACCAAGGAATAAAATAAATAATCACAAAAACTATCAGACCTTTGAGAACAGCAGGAGGAAATAAGAAAACTTTTTCAAAGAGGATTATTTGAAGACATTTTGGGTTTCTCGTAGACGATGCAGATGCGTAGCAGTCATAATAGAAAACATCGATATGCTGTAGCCGTAGTCGGTCACGTAGCAGCTGCTACGACCTGTAACTGTTAGTAAAACTCCTAAGATAAATATTGGAATGCAAATACTCATAGGCGAGGTTCCTTACTTCAATGCTTTGCTTTATAAAAAATGTACCACAATTGCGTGATTTTTTGCATGAGTATAATTGAGAATCTGAGTATTGCAATAGGTCATAGGCTTTTTATCCCAGGAAAGCAAAGAGTTCCCAGGGGATATTTAAAAACTCGCGAGCAAAAGCTAAATTCTTAATAAACGTAGGTACCATAACATTAATAAAATGACGTAAAATGTTAAATGCAAGGTCAATTAATTGATTATAAAAGAGAGTGAAAAGGCATTTAAAATACGCCAGATTAAAAGAGCAGGGAACAAATAAGTGAATGCTCGGAAATAAAGAGCACAGGAAAGAGGAAGCGGGCGAAAAACGACGCTAACTGGAAGGCAAACTAATCTTTTTTTATGTTTGGCGCCCGAGTGGTGAAGCAAGCCGCCTGAACTTCAATGTTTTAATTACAACCCTATGGAGGAATTACTGCATTTCACCATGCCTTGTTTTTCACATTTGCTCATCTATATTTTTATCTAAAAACTAGCTGATGCCCGCGACTTCTTTCGCGTGTGAGTTTTTTTGGATTCCCGCGGGAACTCTCTTTTTTTCGAGATAAAAAGTACCCTATGTGCTATTCCAATCTATATCTATCTCTGTGCCAAATTTCAGTCAAATCGGTTCAGGCGTTGAGGTGTGATTGAGTAACAAACATAATAATGTTTTATAAGGATCGTGCAAGTATGGTATTCGATGTGTATTGTCCAGACATTGCAGAGACCGTATGTAATGGAAATCGTGACGTCACGTACCAGAGTACTACAAACCAAACAGACACATCTACATTTATAACGCTTCTGCTGTACTGAATTGTGAATACATACATTAAAAGCATGTAAGGAACACAAACTTTACAAAAGAATAATTAAGTATGCTATACATGTATCGAAAAAATTTCGGAAGTACAAACCTGAAGTCTCCGTTATATTCATAATATGATAATCTGCAGAAATCCCGTACTTTCATCTTAAAAACAGAACGATCTGGGAACTCACCGTATTAATATCTCAGAAAACTCCTACCATTATATGAATAACGGAACTCGTCCATTATGTGAATAACGGAAAAGTCCTACGATTATATGAATAACGGAAATCCTACCATTATATGAATAACAGAAAACTCCTACCATTATACGAATCACCGAAAGGGGTTACGACTCTCAGCAAAGAGGGAGACGATGCAGAAAGAGGTAAAGTGGAGGAGATATAATTAATATATTAACCAGTTTTTAACCTTTCATATTTACAAATCTGCGGTCCATTTTGCAAGATTAATCTTATTTTGTGCTCTATTTAGTTCCTAGTTTGTACAATCGGAATAACGAAGCTCAATGTTACTGACACGATTTAAAATAAAAACAGAAATCGCTGTATGGATCGCTAGAGAGAATAGAAACAAACATTGGTTGAGCGGTTAGATAGAAAAAGTATAAAAAACCTCAATAGGACTTTGCTTTTTGTGTAGTTCAATGCATATCGGAAAGAAAAAATAGACACATTTAGTTAGGTTGGAATTTTATGTTGTGAATACCTAGTTAGTTTTTCATTTGAAATTTTAGTGAGATTGATTATTTGAAACCAGTCCCCGTGGCTTCGCTCGCGTGGATTTAGTTTTTAAAATCCCGTGGGAGCTTTTTAATTTTCCGGGATAAAAAGTAGTATGTCACTCTACCGGTGCAAAAAATCACATCGATCCGTTGCTTTGTTTGAAGGACAAACCAACAAACAAACACACAGTCGCATTTATAATATTAGTAAGGAAGTAAGGATTGTGTGAACTCAATTCTCATTTTTTGGAACAATCACTTAAGGAAAATGGTCTTTTCATAATTTTTCTTTTTATAAAATTGCTAGATCTGCTATAGACATTGCATACTACTAGATCTTAAACATTTTAATATTAAAACCAAGCAATATTTTGATATTAATTAAAATTCTATAAAACGAAAAATATTTGATATTTTTCACGATAGCAAAATGTAAATAATTTCTAACGGCAGTGGTCCGTAAACGTTTTCTTCCATAATTTTATTAATAAAATTCACGAAAGAGGCAGAACGGATGCAGAAAGATATTAATCAGTATCCTTCATAGAATGTTCATCTTGCAAAAAATCTGAATACGAATTCTTTTTGAATTTTGTAAATGCCTACTGTGTTAATAAAAAAATTATTACAAAAGTTACCTTTTGTGTTCAAATTGCTTTGGTGATCGCCGTTAAAATTAAATTAATAACAACATTTTTAAAGATTAATTACTATACTAAAGCCTTTTATCTATGTAATTAAATTACAAATTGAAATTAAAGAAAAGTTAACGGTCTCACGGAAAAAATCCCAATTAAATTGATCGTAAATTGTCAAAGAGTGTAGTAATTACATTCTTGTACTTTTTAACGAGGATAATACTCTCCTCGCGGTAGTCGTTATAAGAGAGTATTGCAAATTAATTATTCTGCCATGCCTTTTTAACAGAACAACCGGGAGTGTGGCGCAATCGGCCGCCCTAATTACAGCCAGTAAAAACTAATTGCCAGCGCCAGAGTACTGCCGTACTACCCGCCTAAGCCTCTTCTTATCTCTTTGACGTCATGATTTTCAATACAAGCTGTGGAATAATATTCCTTGTTAATATGATAATATGTAATTATTGCGTTAACGTATGTACGAGTATGTATGTTCTTACACTATTGTGAGGCAATAAGATAGTATTATCGTTTTGAAATAAAAAAAAGACGTGTGGCACTCGGGGACTGCCGCGGTAAAGCTATTGCATAGCATTTTTTATCAACGCCATCTAGCGGTGAGAGGAGTCCCGTGTCAGGTTATTTTCGTTACGGAATTTCTGGATTCGGTCTCCACGCTCAAGGCCCACGATAGAAGCATCCTACCAAAAAATTGACAGAATAATTTGAAAATTAAATATTCATTAAAAATAAGAATTGTGTAGGTATATTAATACAACAGTTATGGATAAATTGTAAAGCTCGAAACTTTGTGAAAAGGTTAATAGATTCAGGCAGATATGTTACGATAACTCCTGTTTTGTGTGGGAAGGTTCTTAAACAAACAACTACTTGTATAACAAAACTTTAAGAATACATTAGCATTCAGCTCAGAAAATACTTAATTAATCTTGCGTGATGTTTGGTTTGACTGCAGGTGATTGACTTACCACGTGTGATCTCTATCTCATTACCTATCTATTGGTGGCATATTAAATGTTTTTATAGCACCTTTTGAAATTGGTATATGTGGTGGGCTGACGTAGTACCTATGTAACGTATAAATCCATTTTTAAATTTGAAAATGAAAGGGAGTCATAGCTCACAACATTTTTTAAAAACATTATTACTTATATTCTTAGGCATTCAGATTTCCTCGCGGTGTTTGATATTCAATTATAATTGCAAATAATTATTTAAAAACGCAGATAACTCCGAAAAATTAGAAGTGCAGTCGAATTTGAATCCTGGCCCGTCCGAAAAGGAAGCCGATGTCTTTTATCACTAAGTTTAAAAACAGAATCGGAATTAAGTTAATGGACCTAAAACTCTTCTCATAAACATTCAGTTATTCACTATATGAGTGCGGCACCGGCCGCGAACCGTGTTAGTACGTGACGTTCACTGTACGCTTGTGCTTGGTATTCGTACATCGACGTCACGTTTGACCCGACCCGCGCCGGCTGTTCTATGCATCCTGAACTTTGTTGTTTCATGTACGCTGCCCGAAATTGAAGGATGTGATTTAATAACAAAATTTTATTAACATTATAAGTGACGTAGAGAAAAGAAAAGCTAATGCTGGAGCTACACAAGCATGCATTTTTATTACCAGTAACGTTAGTTGCGCGACGGTGCATATAGCAGTCGATTGCGCTGGTTAAGCAATATTAATCTAAATTTGTAATGGATTTCGGAATTCGTATGTTCGAATAGAGAAGCTTTAAAGTGAACAAATAAAGACTGATAAATTGTGCTAACAGTTGTTGGTTTTCCAATAAAATAAAATACAATTTTTTCGGAAATCATGCCCTGAGTGTGTTGACCAGATTACGCTACGGCCGAGTCGAATCACAGTCCCGAGAGAAGCGGCCCCGCCGCCCTCGAAATTTTTGATATGTATTTAAAAATGTATTAAAACAAAAAACTATAAATACTTACTAAAATTAAGTAACACCTACGGCTTTCTCATGCAGTGTGTGCACGCTCTAAGCGCATTTCAATCCGACCTCCTAATTCAGCGGCTTGCTTCACAATTCGAGAGCCGACCAAACATGTAAGCCAAGCTAGGTTTGCTTTCCATTTAACTTCGCTTTTGAACAATTTTACTCCTTTTTCCACTTTTGTGCTTTCACTTATTTTGTTTGCAGCTCTTCACTGCTCGTTCACTTCTTTTAGTAAATGCTGCGAATTTCAGGGGATATAAACTTTTGAGGATGAATTAAAATAAAATAGGTATTTTAACTGTGGACGGATCATCCCTATCAAAATGAAAGTCAGTTTTATAAAATTAATCATTTCTTTTCAACGAGGTGATAGCGCCAGTGTTTAAGGCACCGTATCCATTAACGACCACTTGGACGGCGTGTATTTTTTGTAAAAATTAATAATAGTTTTAATTTAAAGATTTATTTAAGTAATTTATTTTTTATACTAGCGGACGCCCATGTCTTCGTCCGCTTCTTCAATTTACAATTGACAGTTTAGGTGGAAAGAACCGCTACAGCATCAGAATTGAGGAGTTGGTCTGGAATTCAACGATATAATCTTCACTTGGTACCTACAAAAACTCTTCTTGATAATGGGAATGTAAACTTTATGCAATTCTGGTATTTCATATTTTCTTGTGTGGTATTGCTCTCCTTTCGGCTTCAGTGGACGGTTAGCTTATTTTAGAATTACACGCAGCTTTATTCAAGTAATGTCGGCTGTAGCGCGCACAGGTCACGTTCTGGCAATATCAGAAGCCTAAAGATATTTGCCAGCTGTGCTGCGCTTGTGTAATGCACTATTAGATAAAATGAGTTTTTATCCTAAACTGAGTTATTTTTAGCAGTTTGTACAAAATCGTGTCTTGTTTTACCTATTGTGGACTAGCTTTTGTTTGCTTGAAGTAATGTTTTTAAATTCTAAGGACACCCTTTGAATTTCGGGCTGAAAATAGCCTATTGTAACAAGACAAACGACACTTAGAAAATCTATCCTATTTGATCTTCCTAACTATAAAAAAATTTCATAATCTTCTTATTTTTAAATGACACGTGATTCTTCTAGTGATAAGACCCTTTATAACGATGGGACCGTGTTAAACCAAAAACTTTTAGAGCGTGTCGCTAAGCGATTTAGCGTTCCGGCACGATGGCGAGTAGAAACCGATTAGGGTTTGGGTTGAATGTACAATGCCATAGCCCTTCCAAGTTAGTACGCTACCATTTTAGACTGCATCGTCACTTACCATCAGGTGAGATTACAGGCAAGGACTGCGAAGTGAAGCATCGGATAAAGGCTAGTATATAATGTAAAAGGGATCGCAGTTAAGGATCTTGTAATCGAATAAAAAAAGGCGTCAGATCTGCTGAAGTCTTCTGATTTCGTGTACAGACTTATAGTCGGTTCCCATATCAGTTCAGAACGTATTAGTTATTATATTAAGTTTGGACTATATCGTTATTTTTATAGTAGTTATAATTTTTTATATACAGCAACCAGCAACATTTTTAAATCTAGCAATAATGACAACAATATGGCTTTTGTTTATTTATTATGTCTGCTGTATTTTAAATAAAGTAGGAAACGTTTATTATATCTACGTACGAAATGGTCTAACTGAAAGCTATTACGTAGGTTAAGCTGAGCACAATAGTTTGTGGAGTTTAATGTAAACAACACAAGTTCGTAGAAGCCGCAGTAGTTGAGACGAAGCCACGTAGCAGCTGCTACAACTTGTGATGTCTAATATTGAATTATAAAACATAATATTATAAGCTAAATATATACAATGCGGAATATAATAACATACATTTAATGTACTAAAGTAAAGCAGTTTTAATCGGTTCTGGGCAATGATTTTGTAAAAATGGCATTTAGTTAGTTGTGCAAACGAGAATTTGAGGTTTACTACGCTTTTTTGCTACGACTTTATCCGCGTGGAGTTGGGTTTTTATCTCCCCGGAACCGCCGCCTCTGTTTTTTCGGGACAAAAGGAAGCCCCAAGAGAATGTAATTACTCCGTGAGGAAGCCTATGTCACTCTCCAGGTGACACTATACAAAGACTGTATAAATCACTACGACGTACGCGGGGGGAAGAGACGCGGATGGGGAACCAGAGGTTACGGTGGTGCTGGGCGTTTCTGGCCGGGACCTGGATTCGACCAAAACCTCCGGCGTCCACGAGCTGTCCCTGACACCTCGTCGAGCCCGGAGTTCCACGAGCCGACGTAGGCGAGAGTGGCAGCAGGCGAAAGTAAGTAGGTATAGTTTATGTAATGAGAATGTCACTCAAATGATTCCTTCATCGAAGACAATTCCAAAGAATCAGAGTTTAATCTTAACCACATTCACACAACTCGACTGCGGTCACACTAACCGCAGTTTATGTTGCATCCGATTATATAATCAAGACTGTGTTTATGGTTACAAGGCACATCAAAGCAAAGTAGCTTTTGCAATATTATGAAACATTATCATTTGCCTGTGGTTTCCCTCACTTTTAGTTTCATTTTTCAAACCCCAATTTTTCCCCTTAGGAGTTGAATTTTCAAAAATCCTTTCTTAGCGGAGGCTATACGTTGTAACACTTGTAACAGCTATCTATATGCGGAATTTCAGCCCGATACGTCTATTGTTTTGAGTTGTGCGTTGACAGATTAGTCAGCCACTCAGTCACTCAATCAGTCAGTCAGTGACAATGGGTGGGGCTGATAGCACAAAGAACCTGTAAACGTTATGGTCCTAAGATGCTCAAATGGCAACCACGCACCGGCAACGCAATATAGATATCTTAAGTCGCTGTAAGCCGCTGAATACAAGTGGCACAAAATAGTGTTCTGTGACAATCCTTGTATGTCGAGAACCCATAGTCCAGCTGAGCGTCTGTTGACTGTTGACTTTGTAACGATGACAAAGAACTACGCATTGTACCTACACGTTCATAATTAAATTATCACGATATTTGAATAGCGATTCCAATTATACAATCCCAACCCATTTATCGAATCCTTTCAAGTGAAGGCTCTGGTCAAAGTCCACCATACTGGCTAAGTGGGTACACTTCGTTCACAATTATGTTAGAACATTATGGAGAACTCTCATCTCAGGCATCTGCACAATCTGCATTCCGAATCGGTGGTAGAGTGGTAGAGTCATGACATGTCATAAAAGCTACCAGTTGGCCTCCATGAAATAATATAAATAATTTTGAATTTGAATTTGTATGCAGGTTTCCTCCATGCAAGGACCCTCAAAAGAGGAGAAAGAAGTTATGACGTAATCACCTCTGTCTGCTATAAAAATGCTGTTGTACTCTGGTTGTACTAGTATTAAATTAGTTCTTTAGAGTCTACAGTGTAATCGGGCTGTCGCGGACGATCTCTTGTTTGCAACAAGGGGTTTAGCATCCTTACTTGTCTCAGAGAGATTAGAGTGTCGTGCAAACGCGATATTACCACTAGACTTATTATAGAGTTGCTATTTAGCGCTGTTAGGTATGGTTTATGTAGACTAGCTGAGTATCTCGATGTACTTATAGTTAGATAGGTACCTCTGCGTTGTGATATTGCGGATGCAGCGCGGTACCATCAACGTGAATGTAGGTAAATTAAAGAAAATAGTTTTTTTTTATTTTATTACAATTTCGTATTTAGGGCTATTTAAAATACATTATAGTTTGATTTATCAATTTTTATGTAAAAATCGTATCGATACGATTTTTTAAAATAATCGTATGGCTGAGCTGCGCCATTCGTTACTTTAAAGACTTATTTCGTTGATAGGTGTAATACCTGTGACTGAATAATTTTTTTGTAAGTTCTTATGAACTTATTTATATGATAATATTTGAGGAAAACTTCAAGTTGACTTGATTAAAAATAAATAAATAAAAATAAAAACTACACCTTATTACTTAGGTATTACACCCCCACTAAACGTATACGCTTTGTTTAAATGCTCTAAGTAAGTTGTGGTAGCTCATATATCACTATCATCATTAAAATTTTCCTTCAAAGACTTACCCAGTTAATACTGCAAAAGATAAAAGTCCTATAATGATTATAAATAAACGCTTGGTAGTGGTTCAAAGTGGCTCTTTAGCGGCAACGGCTTAATAAGCCGTCAGGACAGTTTGTTACCTGCAACAAGGGGATTAGAGGATCAACCCATCCCAGAGATGCCTTTTATATTATGAATTTCATCTGTATATTAATAACTTCAGCAGTCTTTCAGTTAATTACCCTCATATAAAGGTTTTCCCGCCCGCTCGTACGCGTGGGTTTAGTTTTTAAAATCTCACGGAAACTTTTCGATTTTCCGGGATAAAAAGTAGCCTAATTTACTCTCCAGTAGGGTTAAGATGCGCTCCACGTGAAAATTTTGTCTACAGTTTACTCGTGAATCTCTATAGAGAATCGTGAATCTCTGTAGACAAAATTCTCGTGGCGCGCATCTCAGTCCTATTGGTCCTCATCGATTGATTGATTCCTAAACAAAATTATCACTTTAAATTTTTCTATTTTTCAGCTGTTATTTTGCGTTTCCCTTTTTTTTTAATTTTCAGACGAGCCCAAATAAATTTTTGTTATTTTGTTTTGAAACTCTTTTTTTATTTAATATACTTTTGCGATAATTGTAAAAATATGTAATATTTTATCTTGGACGTAGTTCTAACGTTCTTTATTTTTTTATCGTTCAGAATTTCTGATGCTGCGGCTACATTAAGGTTAATGTCAATGCCCAACAATGCCTTTAAGCTACGCCATAATTTTCACTGGTAAACTACGCGTAGAACTGAGTGGCCACACATACGGTTAATGTCAAATGCCATTTACAATGCCATTTACACTGCCATTAAAATGTCCTCATTTTCAAGATGGACGTTGACGCTGCTACACTGTATTTAATGAGTGTAAATTTTTATTATATGAATATATTTTATAATTTTTATGTTTGGGATCCCATAGACATGGCTCTGCTTGCAGTGCTTCCAAAAACAGGATCACATCTTCGTTCCTCCACTCCATGTCCGCTCCCTAACAGCTCACCGCACACGTGCGTTCCCGTAGACCTCACGGCGAACACTGGCGAACGTAGGTGTAGCCGCTTTAATGCTATAATTCTGCCGTTGAACCTCTTTGATCTGCCAAAATTTACCGCCACCCGACTTTATGCCAAATGTCTACGGCATTGTCAATGCCATTTCCCATTGATCGTGGCTACACCTACATATACGGGATGTTCACTGGCATATCCCATTAATGTGGCCGCTACATGAGGGATTGAAAAATAATCACGATGAAAAATCAGGCACAGGCTCTTCTAATTTTTTTCTTCTCTCGGAAAAAGGTGGTGTTAGTTTAACAATTTAACAATTTTGGTCTGCTATGAGTTTCTTATAAAATCTCAAATTCGAAAAAGCCCCCAACCGTACCCCAACGCTATAAACATCTGGAAACTTTCAAGAAGCTTAAATTCTACATATTTAGGTACATTATTATATCAGCGAGAAAAATATGAAATAATAAAACCCCATACGGGTCTTCCAGACATTTTATTACTTGAGGTAATTTAATTTGCTAGAACAGTAGCGGACAAGCCGTTCTCATAACCAGGTGGCCAGATTTACAACGATACACTATGTTATAAAGGTGCAACCTCTTCCATTTAACGAGCCGTATCTGGTTTTATAAGGGTTTTATTTGTGGGTTTTATGTACGACCTTTATAGATATTTTAATCAAAATGACATTGACTTTTTTCAATTTATATTTTTGAAAGAAATAGTACGGCGCATTTGAGTGATAAAGCGGCACAAATCGATGGCGGCCTTTGATAGCGGCGCATTATAGGCACGAATGGCACCTTCTAGTATCGGAGGCCAAGATCCACTTTGGGTCTCTGAGAAAGCGAAGTACTTATGTAAGTAGTAAGTAATCCGACCGCGGTGGGTCGAATTGATTGAGAAACCGATTGGTTTGCGAAGTTTATGTAGATATTTTCGATTATACCTACAGAATATCATGCTGAACATTTGCAAGGTTCAAGTGATGTTTTTAAACAGTTTACGGTTACACGGCAGCTAGAACTATTTAAATATAAAGCCTTTTATCGTAGAAAGACATACTCTATCAAGCAGTCAACTAACGTAGATATAAATGTTTGAAATTGAAATGATGCATAATAAAATTTCAATTACAGATGCCGAGTATCTCTACTAGACAGTCTACACGCATTTGCGGTTGCTCTGACCTCTGTTTATGTACTGTACGGTTGCACATAATCATGTCATTGACAACTATAACCACATATCCTCACTGTTCAGTGTACACACCACATTTCAGCCGCAAATAACTAATTAAATAAATAATAATTGTTCTATAACATCAAGCTATACAGTATACGCATTTTCTTGTGGCTGGTTTCAATAATTTATCTAAATTAAAATCTAAAAATTGAAAGTGGAAAATCCAATACAAAAATGTATTCTATAGTATTGTAGTGTGGCAATAATATATGTAAGTAGTTTTATAAATATATAACCATTACGAGCATGGACTCATCTTTACATTTAGAGTTTGAAGTGTCGGTCTGTAATTCTTTAAACTATGAGATTATTCTCTAAAAATTGTTCGGAGATAATTTTGATTATTATTACTCGACGAGAGTTATGCTATCAGGTAAATGATTATATTTTGTTAAAAATGAGATGTAAGAAGCCGCTGGATACAGGTAGCACAAAACTGAAGCCTGTGGAAGTACGAAAGATCTTTGCATATCAGTGGTCAAAGAAGAAAAGAATTAATTTTTAAAGAGACAGTGAAGATGTGTACTTAAAACGACAGTATCCAAAACATTTTCTTCAGCGGCTTGCTTCACGATTCAAGAGTTGACCAAACATGTAAACAAAGATCGTTTGCGTTCCCGTTAACTTTGCTTTCCGTTCGCTTCGTCTTTCCTCTATTTTTTTACTTTCACTAGATTGTCAATACTTTTCCTTTTCAAGTCTGGCTTAGATTTACATTTCTCTAGGATTTATTCAAGGCTTTTGGCAAGTCCTTGATTCAACAAAAATATAAAATAGAGATTTTGTTAGTTGAAGATCCAAGGGTAAAATGACAAATAATAATATAATCTATTTAATATATTATGTAAATAAAAATAAATCGCCGCATGTATGTAAGATCATTAGAGGACGGCTCTACTGATTTGAATGAATTGAATTTTTTTTATTGTTGTGTTTTTAATTATCAGGACAAGGTGTGTATTAGTGTAAGATAATTTTTTTGGAAAATCAAAAGGGAAAGTCGGGAAGGATGGTATTTTTGTATGAAAATATTGATTTGTTCATTAATAAATTGCACCCGTGTCAAGCCCTGGCGGGTCGCTATTAGATTATCAAAATAAATGAAATTGAAGTGTCTGCCTTCGAAATAATTGCGTCCTAATAAGAACACAATACTGATTATTATTTATATGATAGAATAACATTATTTATAAATAATTGCTTGCCTTTCTGCCTATTTAACCGGGCTAAACCGATACCGATTTTGACGGAACTTTCACTGACTAATAGATGATTTTACAGGGATTGATCTAGGCTACTTTCTACCCAGGAAAATCAAAAAGTTCCAACGGAATATTTAAAAACCTAAATTCTACTACTCCAAGGCATTTTTTCCGTACAAAATAAACGTCGTCAACTACTACGCAATAGGTGCGTCATGTAAATTGTGGCAAGATTAAATTTCATTATCCGATAACATCTAGCTAGAATAACATAGACTTATTATATTACTGTATTTAAAATATGGTCACAGAATAATAAAATATACTTCCATTTTCTGTCCTATTATTATTTTTGTAAAAAAGATACAAGCGGCATAGCTGGTTATTTAACACCTCTTGCCAAGAGTTATTATCACGTGGAAAAATATAGGTCAGTGTTCAGAGGTTAGCGTGTAATTAGTAACTGTAATTGGGTCGGCCGACATTCGTGAAGCTTTATGAAGATATGAAGTACAGAGGTATGTTTTTTGTAGCTTAATATTTAAAAATGTTATTCACGAGTAAGGAGCCCTTGACAATGCTGAATAAATAAGTGTTTCTTATTGTAACTTTTTGGCTTAGATTAATAAATAGTTATTATAATATAATATTAAAACATAATATTTTTTCTAACATTTTTTTTAATAATACTTTCAGCATTAAAATGTAGGAACGGTGTCGGTGTTTCACCGCAGTTGGGAATTCTTGCGAAAAACAACATATTTATTTAAATATGTCAAACTCATATCTACGAAATTAAGGCAGCAGTCCTTTAATTACTGCAGGCCACTTTTTTAATGAAAACGGGAAACAAAATTAACCTTAAATAAAAATTCTTTTCAAAAAACTGACCTCTTGCGTCACTACAAAGTATAAAAATAATTTTAGTTTGTACACGTTTGTTAAAGTCGGGCGGGCTTAAAAAGAAACGATGAAACCGATACGCGATGCTCGCCCGACTTTAACAAACGTGTCTTTCATGTACCATCTGAAGGCGAGCTTCGCGCATGGGTTTAATAATAATAATAGTATTTATACTTAACGAATTACTATCCTCTATCTATACAGGGCGTCCCACGGCTATGCCACATGGAGGGGAAGTACCTTAAATATTGTAGATGGAACATTTTACTGAAAGAAGACTTCATTTTAATTTAAAAAACAATTTAAACTGCATTCATAGATTTTTAAATAATTGCCTGGTTAAACCGGGACTCGAACCCGCTATACGAGAAAAAAAAATTAACCTGTATCTTTATCATACCGATCGGAAGGCTTCATCGTAAGGATTATTTTTTGTTAAATAACATAGCATGAGAAATAAAAGGAAGACCATGAATTTTATTTAGCCTTTGATGTAAAATTTTGTTCAGAAAAATGAAAAGCTGACATTGGCGTATCGCATCAACATACAACTGACATGAACTATTACTAATGAGTACCCACTTGAGAAGTACGCATCATATCCCGATCTTTACTATCCTTACTAATCCTTACTTATAAATGCGAAAGTGTGTTTGTTTGTTGATTTATTGGTTTGTCCTTCAATCCCGCTGCAATTCGTTGCTCTGTTGAAAAACGTCTGAACAAAATTTTACATCAAAGGCTAAAATTCATGGTCTTCCTTTTATTTCTCATGCTATGTTATTTAACAAAAAATAATCCTTACGATGAAGCCTTCCGATCGGTATGATAAAGATACAGGTTAATTTTTTTTCTCGTATAGCGGGTTCGAGTCCCGGTTCAACCAGGCAATTATTTAAAAATCTATGAATGCAGTTTAAATTGTTTTTTAAATTAAAATGAAGTCTTCTTTCAGTAAAATGTTCCATCTACAATATTTAAGGTACTTCCCCTCCATGTGGCATAGCCGTGGGACACCCTGTATAAATTCTCGCCGTTATTGGAAATGCATTGATTGTGCACTTCTAACTACTGTGGAAGTGAATTGCGGTTAAGTTCCACGAGAATGGGTATCGGATCTGAAGCTTTCACGTTAACTTTGCTTTTAAGTTGAGATTAGCTTAAATTGTTATAGTAGTACTTGTTATACGGTTGGAGATAAGACAGTGTACCTTCTGTAAAGTTTCCATCGTTGTATTGTTTCTTTAATTGTGTGTAAATTTGTGATTTAGTATGGACGTGAAAGAGACGGAGAATATTTTCATCACTTTTCCGTCCATACTTATGACAGTTTTACGCTCAGTGAAAAGTTAAACTTAGGCCTCTGAGCACGGCGTGGTGACGTCACAGATACTTCGTTTTCCTGGCAAAATTAGGTTTCCTGTCTAAAAACAACGCTGTCCTAGTTGTGCAATAGAATAAAATAGGAGATAAAATACGACTAAGTGCGTTGATTATATTAAAGCTTAGTATTTGATCTCAAAATATCTTACAATATTTTTCTTCTACAGATGTCAGTCTTCCCAAAAGTATGTTAAAATGGGTTACTTTGATGTGGATTTAACTCTTGAAACGTCTTAAACATTACGAGTATATTCTGTCAAACATCGAAGTGACAAAGTAAATTTAGATTTATTTAACGGATCAATGTTTATTTGGCGCTGCTTTTAGGAAAATATTTCGGTGTAAATTCTAATCTGCGTCATTGTGGATTACGTGATGAGATCACATTAAGCCGGCGTGCTTAGGCCGCGGTAGAAATGGAGAAGTAAAATATTTTTTTGGAAACAAAAATTTTGGCGTTGGTATGACTTACATAGGGGATTATACCTGTAACTAAGCTAACTCTGCATCAAAGGTTATCTGGACTTTTTAACCACTTCAAAAAAGGAGGAGACTCTCAATTCGTCTGAATCTTTTTTAAATTTTTTTTTGTATGTTCCCCGATTACTCGAAGACGCCTGGACTGATTTGGAATTTTTTTTTTTTCTTTGAAAGGGTATACTTCCCAGGTGGTTCCATGGTCATTAGCTCAGGATACGATGATGGGATCCTGGAGAAATCGAGGGAACTCTTCAAATTTTATAGGCACACTTGATATATTTTGTAGTGGCGTTTGAAGTCGGTTTTTTAAAGAGAATTCTGTTTATATTATACCGGTATTATTCTAAATCCAATTCTCACTTAGCCTTTTAAAATTAGATTTAGCTTTTACCGGCAAATCCATCGAGTAGTTAGGTTTTTCTAAATGTCACAGAAACTCTCTGTTTTCCCGCGATAAAAAGCCTATCACCTTCTCTAGAACCTCGACTAACCCATGCCAAAATCACGTCGATCCGATGCTCTGTTGCTGCGTGATTGAATTTTTTCTACCATATTAATATGTCGCAATATATGACCTGGGTTCCATCATACTTGGTAGGTACATAGTACATACTGCTTGGTGGTTTTAACTCCGTTCTTCTACACCTTAGCTACCCAAATTCTGCCAAGCATCCTACGATAAATGTCGACAACTAGAAGCTTGTCAATACCTAATAAAAAAAGATGGCTCAACTCTATGTAGCAAGTTTCAAAAGGGCGCAACGTAACGTTTCAAGAGCTGAATGAATGAATCAAGGCTTCAAGTGGCTGTAATTAGTAGGTAGATGTAATTGGAACACGTGATATTCGCTGCGATTTCTGAGGATCCGTTCGAGTAGGAGCTCATGTATCTTTTAGTATGGAGAAATTGGATCATTGATGTCGGCTAAGTACATCGACGTTCTTTCTTTATATCTTACTAGCTGATGCTTGCGACTTCGTTCGCGTAGATTGCGGTTTTTTATTTCTCGTGGAACTCTCTTATTTTCGCGGATAAAAAGCCATTGCCCATGTTTTATTCCAGACAATTTTTTTATATTTTATGACAAGATAGTCCTTCACTGCGATCTCACCTGATGGTAAGTGACGATGCAAGGGACAACTTGTAAGGGGTATGGTAGTGTTAAGGTACCCCTAATCGGTTTCTACACGCCAGCTTGCCGGAACGCTAAATCGCTTTGCGGCACGTCTTTGTCGGTAGGGTGGTAACTTGTCACGACCAAAACCTCCCACCAGACCAAGACCAGACCCTTCCTTTTGGTTCTGCCGTAATCAGATAAAAAAATATTTTAAACGCTAGTGACTAGTTCTACCGTATAAAAAGCATGTAGAACCAAGAACCAAGTAGTTACTAATTACTCCAGAGAATTTTAAAGAAACGGCGCACAGCGCACTGAATGCAAAAATGGTGTCAGTAGTTCAACGGGAACGAGAAAACAAAGTCTTACAAACAAGATATAAAATGTTAAACGTTCCTATTTACGGAGACTGTCCTTTAAAAGGTTACCTGTTAACTAATACTTAGCCACCTTATATACCTTATCTACTTTATTTAACTAATATCTTACTTCTTACTGGGGTAATAGGGTCCTAATATTATAAATGCGAAAGTGTGTTTGTTTGCTGGTTTGTCCTTCAATAACGCTGCAACAGAGCTACGGATCGACGTGATTTTTTGCATGGGTATAGTTGAGAACCAGGAGAGTTACATACTCTCCTTTTTTTCCGGAAAATTAAAGAGTTGCCGCGGGATTTTAAAAACTAAATCCACGCGGACGAAGTCGCGGGCATCAGCTAGTATTATATAAAATTATATCCTACTAAAGCTATAGGTACGACTGTGGGTATCGTAAAAATAAGTACAGGGTATTTTAATTTCAAGCGGGATCGATTCGCAGAATAATTTATTCTAAACATTTATTTTAATTTTTTAGCTACTGTTACTTCCATGTGACAATATTTAGTGTAAGCAGGAGGTATTATGGTGTGTAGAAAGTTAGGGAACTACTTGCGTTTACGAATTAATATTATGTATTTATTTTATTAAATAGGGAGCCTATGTTGTATACAATAATGATTTACTAATAAAAATTTAAATATACCTCATCGTACTAACATCGTATACCCCATTTAAGGGCTAAATCGCTAATATTTATAAAATTTCTCAGTTTGATACGCGCCATTTACAATCATAAGGCTTGGACAAATAGAACGCGCATGTACGTGTGTTCGATTAGCTATAATAGGAACTGCGAATCACGTCTCACTGCGGAGATTGACGGCAACGGAGCACAGTATCCTGTCCCGTATTTCAATTTCAAATAGCCTAGTTGAACACGTTTCCTTCTCGCGTTTGATGTGTCCAAGTCTTCAGTAAGCATTTCGTTACTGCGGGAGAATTTCGCAATATTAGATTTGTATGATAAAAGACGAATTCGTGGATATTAAACATCATGAATCACGATATTAAAGTACGGACAGACAGGGATTTATTTTCCCTCAAATCTGGCACAATCTTGACGTAATGTTATGTTCTATTTATGCTAATTTCACATTCACATTACGAAGCCGCACGCGATGCACGCTCTTTCCAACCCGCACGCTGGGAACTGATATTATATTTCGGTAGCTTCTGAAATGGAGAACGATATTAACCAGTATAACTAGATATACCTTCAAGAATGCCATAAGGCTGCGCTGCGCAGTCTATGCGTCAAAAGTTTTGACTCAAAACTCACGGATAGTTAAATGAGGTCTGGTAGTTAAGATTTCGGAGGGTTTGGGGTTTATGAACCTAGGCCTAACTTTTCGAAGCTATGTGTGTCAATAACAAAAATATTGTGAGAAAACCTCCATGCCTGAGAGTTTTTTTTTATTCGATAACAAGATAGTCCTTGACTGCGATCTCGAGTGTAACGATGGTAGCGGGCTAACTTGGAAGGGCTCCGTAATATTATCAAAGGTATATGAAATTTGCCAATCCGCACTTGGCCAATGTGATAGACGTCAGTTCAAACCCTCCTCAATCTGAGAGGAAAACCCATGCCCAGTAGGGGGCCGATGATGTGTCGATGATGATTTTATCGAGCCAGTTTTCTACTCTAACAGCAAGACGTGCTGATGTCGTTTTCAGAACGCCCAATTTGGCCTGTCAATGAAGATGCGTGCCTGCGTTTTACAACTTTTACAATATGCGGCTTTTGCGGTTCGGTTTGATGGCTCGCCCCCAATGTGCGATCAGTTTTTTTATCGGCACGTCGATACCTACCAAAGGATTCGGGGTGTTCTTGGTAGCAAATAAACCATTAATTTTCACACTAACCAATATACTTTTACGATACGGAGAAATTGGGTTTTACTTTTTAGGACAGTAATAAATATTGTCCATTGCGACACATACAAATATAATTTCATTTCGCAAAAGGAAGTTGCGCGCTAAATATTCTGGCTTTTAAACTTTCATGTCAAAACTTTGTGAATTGCTTTCAACAGTTGGTATTGCGGTTGCTTTTGAGGTCTCCTCAACTCATATTTTATCTACAACATTCACGTTTGTTGCATTAGTTTATATATGGTTCTCTTTTTGTTTTGCGTAGCTATAATATATTAATTTGAGGTACATACCTATTTTGCCAGGCGTTTGTTATAATGTTTTAAATAAGAGTAAAAATTCTCATAAATTCTCCATATTTTAATGCTTATTATGAATGAAAGCACGTTACGTTTACGTAAGTTACGTAAACGTAACGTGCCCGGGAAGCGCAGTGTTGGCAGACCCCCCACTAGGTGGACAGACGACATCAAGCGAGTCGCAGGGAGCCGCTGGATTCAGGCGGCGCAAGACCGAGGCTTGTGGAGGTCCATGCAGGAGACTTATGTCCAGCAGTGGACGTCCATTAGTTGAAGAAGAAGAAGAAGAAGTTACGTTTTCTTGGTTCTGCTTTGGCTGAAGAGATTTTCAAAAGTCCTTTTAGTCCAGATGGATATAGTGGCAGGTAGAGTGTTTAGGTAGATACATAGTTTCTTCGTAGTTCGTATCACGCTTATATTATAAAGACGAAAGTTTGTATGTGTGTGTGTGTGTTTATTACTCTTTCACGCCATAACGAATGAACCGATTTGGTTGAAATTCGGAATGGAGATAGATTATACCCTGAATTAATAATTTGATTTTTATCCCAGAAAATTAAAGAGTTCCTGCGATAATAATTAAAAACCTTTATCCACGCGGACGAAGTCGCGAAGCGCGGGCATCGTCTAGTCTCTTACAAATCTAAAACTATTTTTGTTAAAACATTTACAATGTCGTAAGAAGGGTCAAATCAAACGGGATATCCGTTTGATGTGGGATGGATGTGGGCATAATTTGTGAACACATCTGGGGAATGTCAGTCACACGACGCAACCACTAAAGTGATACGTGTTTTATATGGACCAGTGTACCAGTGTGTGTGTGTATATCAGTGACCTACGAATCTACGACTGATTCGTTTTGACCGACTGTGATGGTAAAAACAAGGTTATGTGTTTCATACTTATCTCGGTACTTAGAATTCATGTTCTCGAAAAATTGCCCTATACGGCGCGGCGGATGGATTTTAACGAATGAGCTCTGTAGCGGCGTGATTGAAAAACAAACCTACACACGCACATACACTTTTTTGCTTATTATAAACTAGCTTTTGCCCCCGCGACTTCGTCCGCGTGGAATTAGGTTTCGGGGTGGAATTTTCAAAAACTGTGTCACACGTAAGTAGGTACTTCTTTATTTTTAACTGAAAGCTCAAATACCAACTTTGATGAAAACACCTTGAAAAATGACGGAGTTTCATATAAACTTCCATCCCCTATTTAAACCCCTTAGGGGTGGAATTTCCAATAATCCTTTCTTAGTGTGCGCCTACGTCATAAAAGGAACCAACTGTAAAAGTTTCTCACTTGAGTAGTTTAGGCTGTGCGTTGATATCTCAGTCAGTCAGTCAGGACTTTGAATTTTATATATATAGATCATCGATGTTCGCTGATATAGATAGTAAGATAAGAGAACAGAACATTTTCAACCACCTTTGGTGTGCATGTGCACATACCTACGATTATACCTACTTAATGGGTTCAATATATTTTGTACTGTGCAGCTCCTAACATGCTCCTTTCCTTTCCAACTGAGGTATTAGGAATAATTACAAAATAATTAATATTAATCCTAGAGGTAGAATTTCAAACTACGATATTCGGTACGGATTCCAGCCAGTTTCCTAAACCCTATGGAAGCTTCAACAATAAAAAAATAACATTTTAATCATTTAATAAAGTCTCTTAATTAATTCGTAGCCACCTAAACTACGACGAATAGTTACATGGCAAAATGTTGTTTTAGTCGCGAACTGTGTAAGTTTGGGGCTAATGTGATATTAATGTCACTCCACTAATTGCCCCAGGCTGGAATGGGGTCACACTAACTTGGAATTGTTTAAATAATTACAGACTGTAGTTTGCGGCTAACTCAGAGTAATCAGGCTTGGTCCTAATTAAAAGCTTTCCTAGAGGATTAAGTGCTATTCATTCCATTTGGACCCCAGCGATCTAGCCTTTGCGGCTAACTCATCGCGAGTCCTGACGGCTTCGAATATTGCATATACAGTTCAATAAATCAGTTGATACGGGTAAGGGTAAATGGAAAAATAAGTTGTAGCAACATTGTGAAAGAGTCATCGATGAATCAAACAGTTTATTCATATAAAAATAAATCTGAATTTAATTAAAATAAACTAGGTGTGCCTAGTTTATTAATGTGAAAATGTGGAATAAATGGAAAAACTCTTGACTCTCAAAACTCATAGAATGCTCAAACTATTGAATAGAATTGAACAGACTATAACAGCGATCACACAGAGCGCGTGGCATCGTCTATACTCGGATATGATGGAAGTAATTCTCAACACATATACGAGTATTGTACTTGGAATCTTCACACAGTGTTCCGCCTTCAGCGTTCTAGTACAGAAGTGCGAGAAGTCGGAGCGTTGTTGGAATTCTTGTTTCAGACACCAACCCTACATCCAACCTCTTCTCACGAACCGCTTTAGTTCAACGTTTCTGATACGAAAGTCAAGAGTGAATAGACATCTTCTAGGCAAGCGCACTCCAAATTAGACCTCAGTTTTTCAGTCATTGCTTTCCATCAGTTTTCAAGCGCAAGCCCGTCTCACAATAAAAAAAAATCCAGGTCAATTGTCACGATACAATGTTCACTTGGTTTTGGCAGACTTCACACATCTTTGAGAACATTATGGAGAACTTTCAAGCATGCAGGTTACCTTCACCATTAATCTCACCTTACCGATACCGGTTTGATAATACTTACTCAAATTTATATCTGTAGAAGGTATTGTCACTGCTGCAGCATTCTATTCTTCTTCAGCCCGAGCTATTTCCTTTCTCTCTTAAGCTGTTAGCACATCTCAGGCACGAAACCAAACCATACAAAACTATTGCAAACTTGCCTGTTCAAATGCATGAGACTATGCATCTATCCTAGATGTAAGTAGGTACTAAAAGCCTCAATGCTGTAGATTTTAGATTCATAAAAACACTGAACTGTTCGTTTTTGTAAAGGCTAATTTATGTTTGTTTACTTGCAATTAGCAAGTAATATTACCTAATTTTTTCGTAATTATATTCTTTATACAATTAAATTTTAAAATTTAAAAAAAAAAAAAATTTGTATTTAGATACATATTGTAGAAGTTCGCTAGAATTCAACAAAAGATTACTAAATAAACATTTATCTACTTAGAATACTCGTATTATCTTTGTTATTATTTCCAACAAATTTTTACATTAATTTATTTTGCGGAATTTTATAATTTATTATTATATGTAGTCAATGATTATGACTAAGTATATTACTTGAAACTAGTTTTAGTTACTTATATGGATTTAATACCACATTTTTGTATTACTTTTTTAATTTGCTCTTTATAAATTTTGAAACGGATTCATCTATTTATTACTGAAAAAAAGATATGAACCGAAATCACATTATTCAACTAAAATAACCTATAGTTCGAGAAGTTTAAAATATGTTTTAGTAAAGTAAAGAACTTGTTACAATATTACAAAGAAACAATCAAATTAATTTGTCACATATGTTTATTCCCAATCTTTGGACCCTATAATGCTTTAAAACTAATTATAACATAAATATACAACACTGCCACAAATGAATTATTACTGAAATAATAAGATTTAATAGTGCTCACGCCCACAAAGTTACGTCTCCATTGTAAAACTAATTCTTAAACACATTTTTACTCTCAGATTCCGTTTTACAAGAGGACGTATGAAAGCAGTAAATCTACAAAGCAATTTCGAAAGATCAACCGTTGATATAATTATGTCTAATTTCAGATCTTCTAAACTATAGATAGCCCTTATAATAATTTACTAAATTTTTATATTATGATAAAAAGCTGGACGAAACAACAATATCGAAATAGCTTGTTAATTTACTGATAAAATGTCTTTGGGCGCAAATAGAATAAGAAACTGTAGAAACTCGAAAGTTTAAAACAATCATCGAAGAATTATTAAGATTGTTCGGGTTTCTGCTGGAGATTCGATTGATAGAATCTGCGAAGGGATATCGGATGAATGAAAACTTCGATTGAGGATGAGCTCAAATTTATTTGAATTAACAATGACGTCTCCAATGCCACAATAGTCCATGAAGTAAGAAAAGAAAATCAATGAACATCTATAAAAGTTGTAATAATGGTAATATAATTAAGCTAAATTTATCACTATTTTTACAATGTCATTATGTTTTTTTTTTCTTAAACCACAACAACACTTTACCTTTGCTCTAAAAGCTTTAAATAATCCAAGTCACACAAATCTAACAATTAATTACTAACTATATACTTTGTATGGTTTAATTTGCTCGATATACAAATAAGTTTTCAGTAACGCACTAGGTCATGTCACCGAAAATTAAAAAACAAGTTCATTAATACTGAATACGAAGCGAACTGCTAAAAATATTTTGGTAATTAAGCCATATTAGTTATTAGCCTATATTATTACAATAACACAATTATAACAATCATATAATAAAATTAAAAAGATCTATTGCGGTAAGTTTAAACAAATTGCGCGACACTACTCGGGTACTATGCGTAACGACTCTCACATTTCGAAAACTAATCGCCATTATTATATTATGTTCAATGTACGAAAACAACACTTAGTATTTATTTGATACTCCGAACGATTATTTTGTTTTATGCTATCCATATGTATCTCTTAGATTAGTATTTAATTATTTATTAAGGGGCACAGAATTGATATGTTTCCGGTACACGGCGTTTGTTTGATACCGCTTCACTTAACCTAACTTGCAAGGCGATACTACACCGCTACTCTACCCTATCACATGTGGGCCTATGTCACGCGGCACAGCCGACACTCCGAAAACAATCTACTTGATCCGATGATACGATACGATACGATACGATACGACAGAACCCAACGGAACGCCCACCTGTCCAACTGTCTCCTATGTAACGTAATACCCAAGCGAAAATATCTGAAGACGAAGAATGCCAAGCGCGAGACCCGGCAAAGAAAAATCGACACCGATTTAGCGTGACATACAGCCGATTGCATTATACAAGTAGTTAGACGAGGATACTGAATAAAAGTCTCTATGAAACCGCTTTTTTAATTCTAATTACACATTAATATTACACTTTGATATGTATCGAGTAGTCCCGCAAATGACGTAGCCGTGTCCGCAGCCACTGGACGTCTCTTACTCGCTAGCTACGGTTGGACGGAATCGTGGCGGCGCCGGCGCCCCGCGCGCTCGCACTGCCCCTGCAGCTATACCGTGTAAATACACCTTTACACGGTATAAGAACATGACAGATGGGCAAAATTAAACGAACGCTTTATTACGAATTAAAGCTCAGTGGTAACTTTAGATAATTCTTAGATTGAAAATTTGTTTTTCTCATTATCGAGTCCAAATGAATTCTCAATGCGGCAAAATAAAATAAAAAAATTCTAGTCTGCAATATATTTTGATCTATGACAACTGGTATATGTATGGCAACTGTGCCACTATCTTAGATATGTTTTAATAGTTCGATAAAAATAAATATAGTTAATTGAGTTCAATATTACAAAGACTCATTACATTTTATTAAAAATACTTCCATATGTATCTTTTTCTTAATTTAATCAACTAGAATGCTACGTCTTTTTGAAATCCAAAATAACTGCTCTTGCTTGTAATAGAAGATAAATAATAAAATAATGTTTGTCTTAAGTCACCACGTCACTCGATAAATAAATAATAGAATAGAAACTTTATTTATAAATCTTTCGTTGTATTTTTTGCGATCGGGGACGCCGGGCGCCGAAGGTTTGGGAGATCTCTACTACACTATTACACGATTACTTACATACGAATTAGCATTATATATTATTATAGTATAGAATTAAATAAGTAAACACTGACTTAGCTTAATTATTTACGAAACCGACACAGAAACACGAATACGAGAGAAACCGAGATTTTTGATGGGTTATTTTCGAATTTACGTGAAATCATAAAAAATCAACAAGTGAACGTATTTGTAATACATAGTTCGTTATTGGCTAACTTTAACTAAAGCAGACTCGACTCTATGCTCTGGCAATATTTATTAATTAAATGTCTTGAAATATTAAAATTGAATATTTGATTTATAAAAAGAAGAAATATAGTAATAAGAAAGTATATATAATATGATACATAACTCTTATTTTTTACGCAAGAGAACTTCAAATTAGAGAGCTTAGGTTCTCTGTACATAATAAAAAATATCGATATAATAAAACTTCTCGCCAGTTTGCGAATCAACAAATAATGTTTGGTACGATCTGAGGTTAGTATTAAAATTATGTATATTATCTTTCATCTTTGGTCTACACGCCATGACGCTCGGTATATCGTGAATTTTACAGTCACTATAAATAACGTATAAAATTTTGCTAAGTCAAAAATTGACATATTTCTATTAAATATTGACTAAGAGATTTTCATAAGAATTTCACATGCGGATTTTCCGGCCTCTGAACGACAATCTCGTGAATAACTCCTTTGATATCTGTCGCGTCAAGATTTCAACCCGAATATCAGAAACCTTATAATAATAGCCTAAGCAGGGATTTTTTTTTATTTTTTTTTTGTATAATTTTTACATTGTTTACATCAGCAGAATACGTTTCTAGATATCTATATTATAAACATTAAGAATTCATTTTTGGTTTATTGCTATTTCGCATCGAAGTATACTTGACGGCACCCATCGCTTTTGAACGAGTGGGTTACCAGAATTACGTTCGACTAGAGCGATTTATTACGATTCAGGGAAATGCATTTTTGCGGCCAGATATATTAAAATCTGAGTATATAACACTTTGATTCTCATTTGAAACTACAAATACCAACGCTTGTTCGTAGCGATGCTACGAGGTACACGTAGGTCGTAGGGCTTTCCGGATGTCGTAGCAAATCGCTCGCGTACAACGTAGCTTAAGTAATTTTGCATGCGATAGTCAACTAGCTAAAAATAAAAAATATATTAAATCTTCCATTTGATTAAACCTAACACAGTTTTAACTTCATTACACTGTTTCAATATTATGTATGAATAACTTTTCAATTAATATTAATGTAACTATGCTGATCCTCTACAATAAATACCCTTAAGTATCTAGTTTAATAATATTCACCTAACGATTACACAATTAAAGTAACTACTAAATTTTAAATTAGTACATTACCAAAAAGCTCGTCAAAGCATGCAAATAGAATATTGTTTCACTATTCAGCATGGCGCGGTCGCCATTTATTAACACTAATAATAATAATTAATTAATAATATAATGATTACATAATAATATAGTTATTTTACTCTCATAAGGCCAAGGCTAAATTCTCGCAACAACACTGACCCGTGCTCTACTCTCGTCGCATCGTATACTTGGTGACGTCATATTATGTAAACCCTATCCACAAATTCCTTATGTACACCGAACAACCAACAGTATTTTGATAAAAAGATTTATTTTTGAAAAATATTTTCGCAAGGCACAAAACAAGATAAAAGCATAATACACATATACCGGTATAAAAGTGCACCAGCACTAGTTTAAAGTACGTATTATAATATAATGCCTGCATACACAGTATAGACATTAGGCAATAGCCACTTGTACAACAAAAACAACGTACGTTGTGGGAAACTGAAAGAAGAACCGAGAAGGTTGTGCTCTATATCTGTTTAGCTTTTGTTTGATTTCCGATGTCATTTTCAATATACCTACAGCCATAATTACTATAGCAAACTATAAAGTGATATTCGTCATGTATTTTATTCAGTTATAGACATACTTCTTCATCTGTCTGACGCAATTTTACCGTCATGAAAAAATGGAGAACGGTTCACCGTATCAATTTATCTTTTGTTCTTTTAGGTTTAGGTGTCTTGTTTAGTACACAAAAATAATTATACGTTGTCCAAGCCTTTATTTTCTTTTTGGCATCTGCCAAATACCCTACGCCTATAAATTACCGCTTTTTTGTTTTCGGAATAATGTACTAAAATAATGTCGTACTTTATTGACGTTTAGTGAAGTGCCCTGTGCATAACAAACAACCACAGAGTATAACACAGTTCTTGAAAGACGATAAATCATTCACAATTATGATAAAAATAATTTGACTGTAGGGTGTTATCCCTACTGATAAATGATAGATGATTGATAGATGATATAATTGATATATTTTAGTGGACTGTATAATTTAATGATATTAATATGATATGATATTGATATTGATAATGATATTGATAATATGATAATTATTGATATATTGAGCGCGTCGTAGGGCAGCCCGCGGTGCACTGACTGTCAATAATTAACGCGCGGCCCGACGACGGCGTAAACTGCTGACGGTGCAGTGTTCGGTGGCACGCAGTGTCCCGAACATTGACTTTGTGTAAGTATTGTTTCTGTAAATTTAATAAAAAAAGGAAATAAAAATAGTAACTATGACTCCAATATTGAATATTTGCAAGGAATTAAGTTGAAATCTTGGAATTTAAGTTCAAACCAAGAGTAAAGAAATTTTTCTTTTCATTTATTTATTTTTTGACGGCTGCCTTAAAATGTAACTATGCACGCGTTAGTGAAGTGAGTTAACTTCAAAACGCGTGGTTAATAACGTCTAAACCAAGTTTAAATCAAGAGTTATGAGCAAATATACTTGGAAAATCACATACCTACCTACTTATTTATTTAACAAACTAGCTACGTAATTGGGTATACAAATGAAACAAGTAAAATTATTAAATACTAGCGGCTCGTCCTGGCTTCGCACGGCTGGAAATTTATTTTTTAAACATTTTGGCATAAACGTACAGTAAATGCAGGACAACTGACATCAACGCGTAATTTTTAAAAACATTTCACTGAGCAATTTTATTAAACTCGTAATATGTTTCGAATGGAATGTCCGATTTTAATAAACTAAAAAGTAATTTACAGGTATTTAAACTGCCTTGCTTGAGAAATCATTTATTTAGGTAAGGATTAAGGCAAAGGTATAAATAACTTGATCTGATTTATATACACTATACAATTTAAATTAATATCGGAGTTATCAGAAAATGAATATTTCCGCGTGATAAAATAATAAAATGGTGCCAGCCGGTGCGGCGGGGCACGGTGGCAGGTATCGGCGCGGAAGATTCCTGTGGTTCCTGTGGTGATCTTATTAACAATCGTTTCCTATAAGAAGCTCTGTGCGATCGCAGCCCCGTAAAAACAAATATTTAATATTTCAACCCAGACGAAGTCGGGGCAGGTCGCTAGTTAAACATATTTTGAAAGAAAACCTTAATTACTATTATTATCGATAAAGAACCCAAATCAACTTATTATTTTTTTCTGTTTGTCTGTTACCGCAAACATATTATGTCAAATTAATTTATCTAAGTGATTAAAAATATATAATAAAATATAAGTACGTTAAATCAAAATTAAAAAATATTTCATTAAATCGATTGAAAGTTCTTCTTAAATAAAATCGATTATTACTTCAAATCGAATCGGTAACGTGTGAAGGCGTCACTAAAGTCAAAATTTCTTGATCTGCCAAAAAGAAAATAAAGAATTGGACAATCTATAACAGAAAACTTTACAATTCTATGGTTGTCTATGGTGTATATGGTTGTATATTCAGTTGGAAATCTCTTTCCTTTACATATCTGACATAATTCTACCGTCTTGTGAAACCGGAGATTCTTGTTAAGTATAGGTAATTCTGACGCAGTTTTTACCGGTATGTGTACCACGGAATTGGGTGTGATAAGATAGGAGAAATGAGACGAGTAAGGACAGCGAACACGATGCGAGTCGAGAGCGAGCGCGGCGCCATCAGTAATGTATTGCACTTCATGAGCGACACCGAGGGCGGCTCCTATCGCTTCAACTAGTTACAAGTTTACAATTATTGCAATTTTAATTTACTCATTTACAGATAGAAAGGATCGTAAGACCAACACTAGAGTGCCAGCGCTTTAACGAGTGATTGAACATTATAAAAATTACTAAAAAAGCATTAGGTAAATATAATTTGAGATAGTCGTGAAAATTCATTTAAATATGCTAATATTATCGAGACTAAAACAAAAGTATCGTTATTATTACATACAACTTCATTTAAAATCATTCAACTTGAAATATTATCAACAAAACGTAATCTTTCTATGAAGGGCACCTTTGGTTTTTAGCTTATTCGAATGAGATATATCCTAGAGTGATTAATTTCTGATATTACACTATATTCATAACAAATCCTCTCTGATGTACTACGCATCGGCCGCGTAATAACGAATGTACAATCTCCAATACACAATAAGTTAATTGTAAATAAATCTTATATTACATACAATAAAATTAAAATGAATTATTAAATTAGGTAAATAAACGCGATATACAATAAAAAGGAAAAAATTTCAAATAATATTTTCATCGAGAACGGTAAACAATATAACTGGAATGTTAATAATAATAATTAATAATTAAATTTTACGCTAAATTTGGTATCAACAAAATACATCGTACACCACACCTCCCGTACGGTGGTCGGGAGAGGAAACAAAAATATTGAGAGTTGAGAGCGTTTGCTATTGTACATGTAAGTGTAGGGGTCGTTGGTAGTGAACCTGTCGACTGCTGTACTCTTGATCCGTCGCTAGGGCGGCGAGCTCAGGCAGCAGGGCAGAGTTCTCTCGCCCGCGCCCGCGCCGCCCACGCGCCGAGGATCAAGATAGCGCGTCCCTCAGTGCGCTGGTTGTCAGGTGCCGAGTGCCACGAACGAACTAATGCTGTTCGCCCTCTTCTCCGCTTTTGGCTCCCTGACGGACAAACACTATTTTAGCGTCGTCAAAAAACAACACGTTTAAATAATCAAAAAATTTACATATTTCATAAAACTCTAACCGCTGGTTGCAGGCGCGCTAATCGACAACCAAAACACGTGTCATAATTAACAGTGAATATCGTTATGGTCCAAATTGCAACCTGCGATGCGAATGCTTAAGGAAAATCATATAAAATAATCATTATATTGTATTCATTTGACAGCTTAAAATGTATAGTTGGTATAAGAATATGGTGTACGGTATACTAACCACCATTTTAATCATTATATTACTGAGTAATTTTAAATATAATAAATTTATGCCTCTATAAAGCCACTCTACTTGGCACTAAAGAAAAGCCGTTAACTAAGAACTTCAGGTCTGTGAATTGATAAAGGGAACCTCAAGAAACTTTAAGCTGTCAAATGAATATGATTTTCTTTCATAATGGGACGGCTGATTTGAACCATAATTCGTGACTATAACGGTGGCAGCAACCGGCGGTAGGTAAATATTTCATCAGGCTATTAGATCTATTGTGCATTGGTGCAGGGGTGATAATAACACAGTCAGTTTGAAAGTTGAAACCCATACAATCTCTACAACGTTATTTTTTTGATAACGAAGAACCAGAAAAAAGTTTGTTAAAAATAAGTTACTTATAATTTTAAATGTTAATTTTTTTTTTCAAATGTCTAATAAAAACATATAAACGGCCCGCAAGTTGGTGTATTATAACGTCACATCTAGGGCGAACTTACAAATCTTCATAGAATTTTACAGGGGAGTGTTAAACTTTATGCCCCACAAACCGATTTCCAAAACATACAAAAATTAAACTATGGTTTGCCTATGCAACAAACACTCCTCTGCAAAATGTATCTTTCGCAGATTCGTAAGTTTGCCGTAGAAGATTTTGTTTTGTTTTTTTTTTTTAATTTTTTATAAAGAATAAAAGCCGAGACGATGTTGACTGATATCCTCCTATCCCCTCCAAATAAGCAGAAAGCATGTGCAAGAAGAGGGTACGACAATAGTCCAACGGATGGGGTTCGAACCTGCAACCTTTCAGTTTTTCGTCCGCACCTTTAACTGTTGAGTTATTGAGGCTTCTAAGGCATTAGATAAAGGATTTGATTACTTAGATGGAACAAAAATGGACCGTTGGACTATTGAGGCTTTTAAAATGACGATATTGCACGGATAACTAGTTTAAAATACTAGTTATCAATATCAATTTTCATGTTATTGGAAAAAAACAGTCATTGAATTTAAATGTTAAACGTATTTCCGCTTTTCTATTAACAAAAAAATAACGTACCTGTATTTTTAACGGTTTTTAAATTAAGCTTGGTATGGGTTCCAACATATATTAAAGATACTACACGGTTTCTACTAAATTACGATGTTATTCATTAATATAGCTTAGGTAAACTATAGTACCTACCCATAATCCAAATATTGCCTTAATCTGCATACTCATTAAACTAAAGAGGCGGTTATGATTATATTATTCGCAATATTCTACTATATAAAAATAAGTCGGGTTTTCCTTCCTGACGCTATAACTCCACCGATTTCCACTGTTTTGCATTCGTTGGAAAGGTCTCGGGCTCCGTGAGGTTTATAGCAAAGAAAATTCAGGAAAAATTCCACGCGGACGAAGTCGCGGGGGCAAAAGCTAGTATTATATAGGATCTATTATTATTGTATCAGTTAGCACAAGTTTTGAATCCTCGACAGCGTTGATAGATTGGTGAACGGACCATCACAAAGTCTTTGGTGATCAGGTGTCTGTTGGACACTTTAGCCGTGGCTAGTTACTTTGCTACCTCAAGGACGTACCGGTAAGCGATTAAACGTTCCGGCACGATGGCGTGTCGAAACCGATTAGGGGTAAAATAACTGCCTTGAAGTTAGCCCACCGCCATCTTAGAGTCCATCGTCAATTAACATCAGGGGAGATCGCAGTCAAGGTTATTTTGTTATAGAATTAAAAAAAAAGTTTGTCCATAAGCGGACGTCTATCAGTTGAGATTTGTCACGTCGCGTGGTAGGATGTTGCCGTAAAGCATTCGCGGTTTAAGAGGTAGAAACCCGTGTGATATCGTGGTAAAGGAGAGGGCGCGTGCATACTTCATGTGCGAGTATCCAGCCGTTGTGTGCCAACTTATGCCTCGCGTATTCGAGGTGGATGGCCCCCTCCGAGCTGAGGAGCAGCGCGCCCTGCAGACGGGCCATGGCGGTGGCCGCGTCGCTCGCCGTGAGGAAGTCCACGAACGCGACCGGCCCGCCGCCGCTACCGCCCGTCAGCAGCCGCAGCCGCGAGAAACCCCCGCAGCTGTCACCATCATACTCAGATATGCCCGCACTAGTACCTCTATTGGCCGACGTCTGTTTTTTGTTGTTGTAAAAGTTATGCGTGGTCATACATTAAAAAAAAAACGCGACGCGACTTGAGAACCTCCTTTTTTTCGTCGGCTGAAAAGGCCCGGACAGCGTTAAAGTGCGACAGCAACTTAGCTTTTAGAACTTACGAAATAAGAGGAACAGCTTTAGAGTTTTCACACTGCACTGCTGTCGTCCTCTTCACTGTGATGTGCTTCATGCAGTTCCTAATTCTTTGTCTTACAACTCGTATAACCCGTCCCAATAAAGAAACCAATCTTAAATGGTGACAATATGATACTCTCTTACTTGCACACTTGTATTGCATGCAAAAATTTATCAATTTATTTATAAGCTTACGATTTTTTTGATATGATACAAACCTTGTTTATGTCAATCTTCTTTGTTTAATTTTGTCGTAGTCGGTTATTATGTTAATTTATTAATATATTATACCCTTGTAATATGTCTATACATTCATTATGCCCTGACAAAGAAAGTGAAAGAAAATGAACCATTTTTCTATTTTTTATTGCTGGCCAATCCAATCTTTCGCTAACATTATGAAATAAAGCAGCCATTTTCAATTTGTTTTTTACTAGCACGGGTACTAGATGAAATTAATATGACTATTGTCGCTCTTTATCTTTGTCCAGGCCTTTAGTCATTGACGACCGTATGAAATGTTTTTCTGTCTGACTTCAATAGGTTGAAGTCAAATGTTATTTTTGTTATGCGCAAATACGAGTATATTCAGGTTCCAAACTGTTGTGTCTTGCAAAAAATTTTGAAAACGGCTTCAATTAAGCCGTAGTTGAAAGCCAAAACTCAAACAGATTTTCATTTAGGTACCTATTAATTGAGACGGCTCAATATATGGATATGGAGCGCAAAATTTTGCCATTATAAATACCATAAAGAAACTTTAGGTGCAATGGACAGTTCATACATTTGTGATGTTTGTGCTGATAGCATACGACTAGTGTGTTATAGTGTAGAATATAGATGTTCGACTGTCATGCTTAAAGTGGTACAAGTGCAGGCATGTTAGCCCGAGAGCCTGTAGGAAATTTCGCTACTGTGCTTGTTAAAAGCTTTAAAGGTGTTCCTTCTGTGTCGATTCACATCTTAAGAAGCGCGTTGGAAAGCATGAACAATGCAATAAAGAAAACTGAAATGTATAATTTTGACGTTTTGACGTTATTTGCTATATATATCTGCGTATCGTCGCGGCTGCTCATTCCGCGTAAAAGGCACATCTTGCATTAATGGAAATTAAATTTTAAAAATTCTGTATTTTTTTGTAAATTGTGCTCTACTGCAGTCCAATGCGCTTTGTTAGATGTGAATAGTAACTAAGGTCACCCGAAATACCTGGCCGTTTAACTTAAAATTTAAAAATTGCGAATCCACTACCGACAAGTCGGCAGATCATGTTGCCACTTTCAGCTTTTATAAAGCACTTCGACAAGACTTTCCACGGTGTCTCGGGCTATAATATTTTGTGTTTCACAGAAACTGATAAAAGACAACTTTATCTGTTTGTGTGAAACCAATAAGAAACATAAATAACTCTCAACAATGGACGACTGCGTGATATTCGGTGTGACATGCACTGTGGAGAATACACATTTATTTTAACCTAGTTAATAACAGCGTAAATCTTTGGATGTAGAGGATAAATACATTATTTTGTATATTATTTTTATCATGCAGACATTAAATTGTGTGTTAAATATTAGGTTCGACTGGAAATCTAGCTTTACCTATAAACCAGTAAGCACCGTAATTGACTGACAGGCAGTGTAGAGCCTATACCGGTGGACCTAGAGATTTGATATTTGGGAGAAACATTCCTTGTTTACCCTAGATGTACGAGTATATCAATGTGGGTGTGGGATCTTTTGAAAAAGGCTTAGTAAAGCCGTATGAGGAACGTTAGTCCACGCATACGTAGTCGTGGGCACCAGCTACAAAACAAGATGCTTTAATGCTTTTTGCTGAAAAGATACTGCCTCTTCGAAATGCATACTAGAGTGGGTACATTTACATTAGAAATACGATGATAATACACCAGACCACCAACCAAGATTATGTCAAGTGATAAGGAAAACTCATATTCGTACCAAGTTAAGAGCGTATCGAGTTAATAGTTTTGGTAATGTGTTTCTGGTCACACAAAATGATACGATTTTATGTGACTCAACCCATCGTCTCGCGTGGTGTGAGCGTTATCAGTAATCCTTCCAGCCTTTAGCGACTAATGCGATTTTCCAGTCGAATCCGATGAGCATATACGAGGCATACCTGCTGAATATCTCCTTGAGCTCATGTTCGGAGACGAACTGGCCAAGGTTGGCGACGAACAGCGTGGAGCACGGCGGCGCAGGGTGCGCGGGGTGCGCTTGGTGCGCGGGGTGGGCGGGGTGCGAGGGGGGCGCGGGCGCGTGGCCCGGCACGGCGGCGCCCGGCGACCCCAGCGCCGGCGCGGGCAGCACGCAAGCGCCTAGCGTCAAGGGGGTCTACAACATACAAAACTTCTATTACATTACCTACGGTTATTACATTTAAAACTGTAACATTTACGGACAAGAGATAAATGGCAATAGGACGTAATGTCATTATTTGACCTGGAAGAGTACAAAGAAATGCGTTGAAAGAACGAAGGAGTTCATGCCACATACAATCCGCTACATCTGATCTATGGTAAATCGAGCTTCTATCACAAAGAATACTTATAGAAAGGTAACTTACAGTTGACACAGTGATAAGAAAGCACGGGCTCCATTTGCGGGTGAATGACGGGGTGGACGAGCCCTTGCGACAAGGTTGGCAACTCTCCTCCGCAGGCCAACAGGCGATGCCACCGTTCAGCGTCTCCATCGGTCATGAACGAGCTATGAAAGCTACTTTAAGAGCAAAAGAGTTGAAAAAAGACTCACGTGATCTGGAAGAGTTCAAACGGATGCGTATCCACGCCGGAAGGAAGAAGAAATATGTAGCACACTTTAAACACAAAGATCACTTGTAGTAATTATACTCACGTGGTGTGGCCTATCGGCGGCAGCTAGTCAGAGGTAAGAACGCACGGGCGCCATTTGCGGGTGAATGGCGGGATGGACTAGCCCGTGCGACAAGGTCGGCAGCTCCCCTCCGTAGGCCAGCGGGTGATGCCACAGCTCAGCGCCCCCACCGGGGAAGAAAGGGCTGGCTAAGTCTGCACAGTCATAAACGTTCATGAATGTCGGCCACTTGAATGCTGTAATGCAGAGTAGATACGTAACGTATTAGACAGGAGCCGCAAAAGGCACTTTTCTCAGTTCTAAAAATTTGATTGGCGACAGCAGAACGCGTCGGCAGAGTCAACATGACAGCGCCGACCTCTGCTGACGCCGTTCGTATTTAATTGGCGCGCCTGATGCTGCCGATTCGTGCATTCGGTTTCATAGTACTATAAAACGCGAATGACGTCAGCAGAACGCGTGGCCAGAGTTCATGTCAGCACCGACCTCTACTGACGTCATCCACATTTAATCGGAGCGGCCGACGCAGTCGATTGTACATTCGCATTTTCATGAGAATGTACAACTATACGCCTTTTTCGCCTCGTCATATGTGGTTATATGAAATAACCGAATATTAACAAATTAGAATATCGAAGACGTAGGTTAAAGTAGAAGTTTATTTACATTGTGCAAAACATGTTTTCACGCTTGATCAAGTTAATTCGTCACTTTTATCACCATACCATAGAGATGTGGAGCTAATGATGCAAAATGTCATGAAAACATGTGACTAGAGAGTTACAATATTATAGTGGTAGATAACCGGAAAATCGATTGGTAGGTAGCTTCGCGGAGCTAGGCTTTGCGTGGTACGTGTAAGCTATTACAGATACTTGCCCAAATTTGCGTTTGCTCGACCCGCCATCGCCCTTACATAAATAATAATAATTAGATACATTAAAAGCATAAACTAAGTAAGTACATAAATTTTATGTAGTAGAGAAGTATTTTTGGCCAGTGTAGCGATTGAAGGACTACTGAGAAATAATGAACCACGATCCCTTCTTTGATGTCTAACACCCGGGTCCCTATATTCAATGTATTAGTAACCTATTGATGGGTAACTTGGCAGCTTTGTTATTTGTTAAAAAGTGTATGAACTTTTTTAAAATTAACATCAGTGCGAAAAAATCTATAAACTGCAAATAGATGGAATACAGAAACCGAGCATACATGATTGTGTACCGTATATGTTGCACACAAAACTAAACTAACATGACTAAATTATAGGTACCAAGGAGACTTTGTCTACAACAAAGTGTGAAAAGATAACATTACTTTTATGTTTGTTAATTTAGTTCTGATAATGCTAAGAGTAAAACACTAATTACTTTAAACATGTTCACTTTCCTCAGTGGTAAAGTAGAGTTTAAGGAAGTGAAACATTTAAGGATTGGACAAACACAAGGCGCGGAGGCATCGACGCGTGATGTCACGTTCAATACATTTGGCATACAGCAGTAAACGTCAACGCCTTTACGTTGAAGGCCTTTATTAAATTTATGCAAATGACATGCAATAGTGAAACGATTAAAAGCAATGCCACATACTGCAGTATGGCGCCGCAACATAAGGATTTTGCCAAACAAATTAACGCTAAACTTGTTTGACAAAATCACCATGTTTCCTCCGCTGCATTAAATTTTGTAGCATTCGCTTTTTACGCCTTTATGCTTTTGGCGGAAAGGCATTGACGCTTCGCTACTACATGCAATATGCACATGTATAGTAAGTCTGGCTTAAGTCATTTCACTACGTAATTGCGAGAAGACAATCAAATTACAAGCGCGCGAAGTTTTTGTACTTCGCAGTGTAACGTGCTTCAAACAGTTCCTCACATCGTATATCTAATACGCGTTCAGTGTGACGTTCAGCTGAAATCGCGTATCGTTGCCGCAACGCTTAGCGTTTGTCCAGGCCTAAACATTCGGGAGGAAAAAGTGGAATGTTATTTCTCACGAGGCAAACGATCGAGCAAGCGCCGGGTGGTGTGTGCGGCGGCGGTACTTACGTCCAGTGAGTGGGTGCATCAATGCAGGGTGTGCAGCTGGCGCGGCGGTGGCAACTGCCGGCTTCGGCTTGCTGACCTTCGTGTTGCTTTTAGCGAACTCCAGCCGAATCGTTTGCGGCATGTCGGGGTCGAACCGGACGCCCTGCTGTGAACAGCCGCGAGCGGTGCGGCGCTCCGATATAATGACGATGGAAGATCGGTCGCCGCGCCCCCATGGGCAGGGCCCATTGTGGAGACAGGGACATTTATTCGCAATGGAACGGTAACGGTGAACAGGCAAGGTTTTTAAATTTAACTGTGATATCTTCAAAGTACCTAAACCTATTGAGGGGAATATCAGATTTTCATTGCAAACAAACCCAGCGTCGATTAAAATAATGTATTTTGGAATGACACAGCACAAAGAGAAAATCACAGATATATCATGCATTTAGTTTTCCAAAATATGCCTAAGTTTAATGTAACTTCGAATTTGCATATATTGGCAGTACATTGTGTGAATTTGAGTTTTATGTCAGAAAAGAAACTCATAGTACTAACTCATATAAATACTTACTGGCAAAGACTTTCGCGTCTTTGCCAGTAGGTAAGTATATTAAGACGCTGATAGATTTTTCTTTTCTGTATTTCTACGACATTGCTACGGTGAGTTGGCTGGTTTATTAAATACAACCAAATCTTTCCTCTTTATAATATTAGTTTAGAAAATATAGGTATGCATGGTATTTGTGAACTTTCATCATGTACCATATCATATTAGGTATACATAATTCAATCAACGATGGATCATTTTTGCGTAATTTGTGCTTATTCGACTTTCCCGAAGGATCAAGATTTGAAACTGAGTTTTCGCAACTAACAGGGACTGAGTTTTTGTCGAAAGTACAGTATTTATTTGACTTTCCAGCTGCCCGCGCCTGCTAAGATGCTGGAACACTGTGCTTGGGGTGTGACATCAAATTTGTCAAACAGTGACATGCAGTTGCGTATGTACACGCTAACCTAATCGATTAACTCCAATATCCGGGATTGAGAGCTTAGTGGCTCAGACTTGATGACTCGACGTGGTCTATTCGATATGTGCATGGGTTTAGCATAACTTACGATGCGGTTACTCGAGTCAGGAAAATGTTATTCCAAGTCTACAATGAGAATATTAACTAGATAATATATAGTGCTTATTGGCTGTGTTTTGAGGCATGTGATGAGAAGAGATTTAGTAACACCGTGCGTTGTACTTGTCTTTAGTATTTACATATAGCGTATTTACTTCAGTGTTAAACTATTTTGGTATAATGCACAAATATTGTGATATTTTTGTTACATTTTCAAGTGTACAGTAAGCAATCCATTGAGTTTCTTAGGCGTCATATTGAGTGTTGATATCTTTCGTAACCTTATTGTCTTATAAATCTTGGAAAATTCTGTTAGTGACTATCAAGTTTATGTCTCTACTTTATGTTAGTAATATCGAATTAGCTTTTAAGCTATTAAAATAATTATAAATAAATCTTTATTAATTTATTCTTTGGTGTTAAAATAAATGCATGTGACGGTACCAACCTGAAGGTCTTGCTTGGCTGCCTCGGCGCCTGCGCGGGTGTGAAATGTGACGAAACCGACCGGCTGCAATATTGAATTAACTTATTAATTAAAGAAATAAATCCACAACTGCAGATGGGCCTGGTTATTTATAATCATTTTTCAGAACCTGCTCTGAAATGATAGCTATTTAATGCAAGAAAGTACATGAAAATGGGTTCAGTAGTTTTTGACGAATATGGTATTTAACAGCGTAAACAAAAACAACCTCTTTTCGTCATGTTTAACAAAGAGTTTAAGTATGAAGTTAAGTTTTTATAATCCACCCGGACACCTTTGTTTTTTATACGGGATAAAACAAACAAAAACGCTTCCGCATTTATAATATTAGCATGGATAGCTACTCGTATTCAATAAAAGTAATAATTCGCAGGTAAACATAGGAAGTATTATGTCATGTACATACCGATGCAGTCTTTCCATTTTTGCTTGTAACCTTCAACAGCGAACCTTCATATCCCTAAAAAGAAAATACAATGCTTCAGAAATGCTTTGATCGAACACAAAAACTGATTACCTAAAGTTTATGTACCAATTTTCTTTTATTGGCATACCGTATAATCATGACATAGTACTAAATCAGTTTCGACGGAATTAAATCGCTTATCATTGCCGCGGAATGGTGTAGTTTCGTACCAGACACCGATACGTGGGCACGCGATCCAAAAACCTCAGTTTAACTTTGGGTGGTATGGTACCAGGCGTGCCAGCCAAGTATCGAATAATCCCTCCCCCCTCCTCCCCACTCTTATCGGTGGACGGAATCGATTCAATTCGAATATTACGTCCCCGGGCATGACATTTTATATTTATGACGCAGTAATCCATATCGATATATCTGGAATCGCGTGACGAGGAGGCGACGTATTGTGTTGTGAAGAAAATACGGGGCGATATTTTGACATATCTACCAGGTATTATGTGGGCGAATTCATGTGGAATAGAAATATTACGGAAACCAAAATGTAACTCGCACAACAGTAATGATTTAAGCCTCAATAGCCCAAGACCAGGGGGACGTGTCGCCAAGCGATTTAGCGTTCCGGCACGATGGCGTGTAGAAACAGATTATGGGTATGGGTTGAATGTACACTGCCATACCCCTCCCAAGTTAACCCGCTACCATCTTAGACATCGTCACTTACCATCAGGTGAGATCGCAGCCAAGGTCTACTTTTCATAAAGTAAAAAAAAACGGTTGCCGGTCACCGGATATTTAAATTGAAAAGAGTTTTAACGTTCCAAAAATCAAAAAAATACTGCAATGACCATTGTTAAATTAATGCAAATAAACGCACTGAATAGAGAACTTCTTGATTTTATCAAAGTAACAGTCAGTAGTTAAAACTACTTCAAAAGCTGTTTATGAAATGGGCAGTGGACTGCAATGGGCTTTGACGTAAGTTCAAATCCCAGCCCTTGGTATATTGATGTACCTACTTACTCCTTCACAAGCGAAGCAAGTAAAAGATTCGATTCTATTTGATTCAAGTTTATTTGGTTAAATAAATCGCATTAACTTACTTCATATGCTCGAAATAGTAGATACAATTCACGTGGTTTTGCATCCATGGGCAGTCCGCTCACGAATAACGTCCGCACCTGCAAACATATAAGATCTAATAGTATTCAAAGAAAATCTATGTAAGAGTAATAAATACTTAAGAGTTATACCTATCTAATATCTGTTAATAAGGAATATTAAATATATTATTATCATATCTATTGAAAGGAATAGAAATGTTTTTTATTCAAATAAACTTTTACAAAGTAGGTACCTATTTTTCAATTAGCAAGTGAATCTACTATTGTTTCATAATCAATTGCAAATACAACAATAAGTAGGTACCTGTGTAAAGCAATTTTTAAAGAATTAGTTGACTCAACAACGTCAAACATTAAAACTGCCTGTTCCTATTCAAGAAAGACATTAAAGTCTCCGTTACACAAGAAAAAGGAAACATTAAAATATCCCTTCAAAGAAAATATTCTCTTTGAAATTAGCTACAAGTTATTGTCCTTTCCATTCGCAAACAAAGGCAAAACATTTATCACGGACGGACACAAAGCGGACATGGATTCTTTCAGCAGCGTTCTTTGTCGATTCCTTTGGTTTTGTAAAACCACAAAACGTTTGAGCGTAATAATTCGACGGATACATTTTCGGCCGAAACACACGCGACACTTTTAGCATCGGCGATTGGCGACTTGGTCGCTTTTCTGTCGCGGGTGTGCTAAAAGTATCGTGTGTACTCTGACTCTCAAACATTTGAACGTATTATTCGATGGGTTAATTTATTTATATAATACAGGGCTCGTAATGGAGTTGTGATTTGGCACGTGCTGCGAGCAGTATTACGTATAGCCACAAAATATTTAATAGTCCATGTATATCCGTGTCAGTATTGGTTAGTATATCAGTTCGTTGTATGAAATGTCGCGGGTGTGCTAAGCGTATCGTATTTACTCTGGATCTAAATCGTTTGAGCGTAAGTATTATTCAACGGGTCAATTTATTGGCATAAAACAGGATTCGAGTTGCGATTTGGCGTGTGCAGGTAGCAGTATTAGATACATATAGCCATAAAATACTTAATAGGCACTATATCCGTATCAGTCTTAGTTGGTATATCAGTTGGTTGTATGAAGTGTCGCGGGTGTGCTAAGCGTTTCGTGTATACTCTGGCTCTAAATCGTTTGAGCGTATTAATTCGACGGGTCCATTTAATGATATAAAACAGGGCTCGTAATGGCGTCGCGATTTGGCGCGTGCGGCTAATGGAGATTAATTGCAGGCAACGCGGCCGCCGCACCGCACCGCCCGCCGCCATCTTGTTGTGCATTTTATTTATGCGTCTGAGTTTCACTTTTACGAGGCGCTCTCGTGTCTCAAGGGCGAGAAAACCGGTGGAACTTGTTTTCCTTTAATTTATTAATGAAGTGAATTAACTATGCTAACTTAAAAGATATCTAACCAACTAGTACTATTAAATGCAAGATGTCGAGTACTTATTGTAAGCAATTACTTAGTTGTAGGTATGTTTATTGTATAACTAGGTATAGCCATAGGTTGCGCGATTTTATTGTAGGTAGGTATTTAATAAAATCCATTAACTTTCTACCTTGAATACAGACCCTGTAATTTCGATGCCTGCCTAACGACAAGGAAAAATTTAATTCAAAATTTTATGACACCTTATGGCTCTTGCGGCCAGAGCATCGAAGCCCCTCATATATATTTTATCGCTTCCGTCGCCGGTCAGAAGTAGAATGTCGGACCTTTATGTCGGCTATTTTCCGGACGAGCGCACGGGAATTCCCCGTATGGACGCTACGTGATATTTTTACTTTGGCAATCTAATACTATACTCGAGGAGCACTAGTGTGTGATGATAATTTAATATCTGCGTTTGGGAAAGGGCAAAGTTGACGTTCTGTTGGAAAACTATGAACTTTTATCTTACATAACACTTCCTTTTATTATTATTTGAATATTTGTGTTTGAGGATATCACTACTTCCAATAAAAAAGTATCTACCTAGGACTCTAGGTACCCAATAAAGATTAAAGTAAGAGATCAAAGTAAGTTTTTGACATCCCAACATACCTACTCGTACATTTACTGTGTAGAATAATTAATTATTTTCCTAGTTCCTAGTAACAAAAATTTTAGCCCTTTATCAAACACGCATGAAAAGACAAGAGTGGAACGTATTTTTTTTATCCTATATTACATTGGTACGACTGTTAAATATCAAACGTATGCAGATATTTATAGTCTTGAATTGTCTTAAATGATGATAATTACGAGTATATTTTTGCAATGTGAAAGCAATTTTCTTTGTACTATAACTTCGTTTATGTCAAAGATAAGATTTCCCCAACCCGTTTAAGGAATTGTAGTGATAGATTTTTCAATACGTGTCGGATTTTAGGCAACCGAAAAAAGGACTAACCATAGTTCTATCCGTGATAAAGCCAAGGGTAACAGGTAGAAAAGTTCACAAAAACGGTGCGAAAATCATAGAATGTATAGAAAACAACATCAAACGCTCGCAGTGCCCACATATTTCACCCGGGGCGGCGTCCAGTGGCCGGTCACTCTGAAACGCCCCTACACGTCGCCCATTACACGCTCCGTTGCGCTCGAATCCCTCCCTTGCGCTGCTGAGTTATATTTGTGTTCCTTACAAAAATGAAATGTTCAGGACCTATCACAGACACATATATTATACCTTTTATATATATTTTATATATATACGTTTCGCTCACGTTGAGTTTAATTTTTTAAACCCCTATTTTACCTCCTTCGGGGTTAAATTTTCCAAAATCCTTTGTTAGCCTGTCCTCGTACCTATCTATATGCCAAACAGCTCGATCCATTTATACATTACTTTACTCGATCGGTGCGAGATCAGTCAGTCAGTCACCTTTGCCTTTTATATATTTAGATATATGAGCTTTTGCCCGCGGCTTTACTCACGTTAATTTCGATTTTTCACAATTTTCAAAAATCCTTCCATAGCGGAAGCCTACGTCATAATAGCTAACTGTATGCTTTTCAGCCCGATCTGTCTAGTGGTTTGAAACGAAAAAAAAAGAACGAAATGCAAACGCCCCGATTCCACGCAGATTTAATGAAATATGATTTCGAAATATACCAATAAGCCAGTATACAAATATCTATTGTACGAACCTATTGATCCAACTTTTAACTTAACAAGTTAAGAATGTTCCGTGTCATCACTTTTCATGTTGCTCAAGCACAAAGTTAAAAAACTGCTGAAATATTTCCTAACTTTCCTTTCAGTGCTCGTTTCATCCAGTTCAAATGTACTAAAACAACGTGTAAATATTTCAGTTTGCGGAAACGTTAGGACGATTAAGTGTATTTACATTAAGAGCTTATCTCAATTTCACGCTTTAGCGACTTCAAAAGCGAAACGAATATTAAGATCTGTCTACGGCGTAGATAACATCTACGCTCGACATTTATGCGACGAATAACTCCAACGACATTACATGCGCTGTAAGACAGTGAAAACATAGCTTAATCTTTTATACTTGTCCAAAGTACGCCTCAATAGCCCAACGGTTAAAGGTGCGGACTGGTAATTGAAAGGTTGTAGGTTCGAGCCTCACCCGTTGCACTATTGTCGTACCCACTCCTGCACAAGCTTTTCGCTTATTTGGAGAGGAGATGAGAATATAAGTCAAGTTCGGCTCGGTTCATATTCTTTTTTTTTTAGTTTCTCTTAAATAGGATTATCCAATTTCCAATGGTTGAAATGTCCTGGTGAATGTCTTCTCCATTATCCTAAATTCTAAAGCTCTGAAGCATTAATGCTACAATAATTGATACAATAATTGAGCTTCATATAAAAAAAAAACTTAAAAATAGCACGCTAAAATTACGTAGGTAACCAACTTTACCCCGACTTATTAGTCAGGGTAAAGTAGTCAGTTCTATGTGTCTCCGTAGAATAGAAACCGACAATTTGCTTTACGGTTTATGAATTATTTTACTTGGATACTGCACGACGTTGGGACGGGGGAATTTTGAATTCTTCTTGTGCATATTATATGAGGAACTTAACAAAGAGCCAGCCAGAGGAAATATGTAATAAAATTGTGCAAGGTGGAATGGCCTGTATTTTATTTCAAACCACAATAACTAAGAGCATTATTATGATTTATTTAAAGGATAGGTTTTCTTGGTACCACTGTGAAATTTTATATATACATTAATGACTAATTAAAAATATTTCGTTATTAGATGATACCCCCGCAACTTCGATCGCGTGGATAAAGGTTTTTTAATTTCTCCTTAATTTTCCGGGATAAAATGTAGCCTATGTGTTAATTCCACACACACACACACACAAACACACATACACACTTTAGCTTTTATAATATTAGTGTGATAATAGGCAGATTGATCTGCTTCCACTTAAGTAATCTTTAATCAAGATAAGATAAACAGAACAAAATGTGTTAAATTCGTCTATCCGAAAAATATTATTGAAATAGATTTCTGTTTGCTTATAAAAAAAAACTACCAATAAATCTTTTCATAGTGCGTAGTTGTTTGTTGGTGTCTCTTTCAAATATTGATTATGCCTTAATATCAAAATTTATGTTGATGGAGTTTATACGCTTTGTAAAATTTATCTAGCGATTTAAAAGCAACCATAACAGAACGAAGAAACGCTTATTTGTAACTGCCTGTTTTTGCATCAATATCAGAGGCTATTTCACGTAGCGGTTCACGATGAGCCAGAAGCATTGTTAGAGCCATGGTACTGAGCATTCGTTCATGAATGAACAGTCAAAGTGATGCTAACAAACGTCTCAGTGCATATCCACCGCGGATGAACCGGCTCAATCGCTTCTATTCAGTGTACTGGCTAAGTGTACTAGAATGATCTGTGGTAATGCTACATAATATATTATATGTACCTACCTCCGTTTTTGCTCCATCTCAATTCCTACTATAAAAGTAGCAGGAATTTGTATTGGGAATACAAAAATAATAGCTTATTTAAAAAAAATATTATATAATTGGGAAATAGTCCCAAATATAACTTTGAATCTTATAGTTTGTCCTTTAATCATCCGGCAACAGAGCAACGGATAGACTTGGTTTTTTGCGTTGGTATATTTGTGGACCTGAACAAGAATTAATATAGAACGAAGTTAAATTATAAGTTAAAATAAATAAATAATTAATCTAACACTTTCTCGATAAAAAAAGCCTTGCTGCGCGTTCACAATACAAACATGTGGATATATTTGTAAATATATGAATGGAGTACTGATATTATTGCTTGCCTTAAAATTATTCAAGTGTCCATGGGATTTATAATGAGGAGGGTCGCGTGATTTACCGATGTCACTTTATTATGAGGAGGAAATTGGGCAGCTACATTCATTATACATAAAATAAATGTCTCAATTATTCAGTACGATAAGCATACCCAAAACGATCCCTCTCTGATTTATATGAGGAAATGATTTTAAGCTTAACTGAGCGAACGTCAAAATAATTCACAATGTGTGTTTATAGTCGCAAGGTATTAATTATTGAGGATCGTTAAGCATAAGGCACAGAAACGTAGATATCTACAAAGTAATGTTTTATGAACCGACTTAAAAAAAAAGGATGAGGTACTTACTTACTCAATTCGTCGCAATCTTTTATTTTATGTATGTTCCCCGATTATTATTTAAAGACGCCTGGACCAATTTGGAAGACTCTTCTTTTGTTTGAAAGGTTTCCCAGGTGGTCCCATGGTCATCAGGTCATCTGATGATAGGATTCTGGTGAAATCGAGGGTGCTCTTCAAATAGGCACATTTGATATACTTTGTAGAGGAGTTTGATGTCGGTTTTTAAAATGAATTATTATGTTCATTTATCTCGAAAAAAAACTATACGTAGGTCACTATAAAAGTTTTGAGACTCTCGAAAAGTAAACAATATATTTTTATAATTCACATTACATTTTTTCAAAATACTCTCTATTATTATCTATGCAAACTTCTATCCACCTAAACCAGCCATGGAAAAATTTATTCCAGTCTTCCTCCGACAGGTCAGAAATGGCCGATTCGTAGGCAGCCACGGCTTCTTCAGCACTTAAAAAAAACTTTCCTTTAATTTTATCCTTGATGGTTGGGCATAAAAAGAAATCACAAGGAGCTAAGTCGGGGCTGTGAGGTGGGTGAGTCAGAGTTTCAAAACCTGATTCTTGAATAAACGCCTTTGTTCTAAGAGAAGTGTGTGAAGACGCGTTGTCGTGGTGCACCAACATTCCCCGGAGCCCGGCCTTTGGTCGTCTCTGCTGCACAGCTAAGAAAACTTTTGGCAATGCGACTGTAGTGTACCATTCCGAGTTAACTGACTTACAATTTTCTAGCACTGAGGTCGCAGGATACTCTGCGTGAAAAAAATAGTGGCCACCATCTTTTTGCCAATGTTCCGTGGTCTTTGCAATTTCGGTGGCAAATGCCCATTTGGAAAGACCCATACTGACGAACGCTTTTTGCTTTCCGGATCATATTGATATATCCATGTTTCGTCACCAGTAATGATTTCGAAAACACGTCTTTAGCTTCCATTTTCAAAACGTAGTCGCATCTCACGGCACCAATCCACACCGGCTTGTTTTTCCCTTTCGGAATGCAAATGAGGTACCCATCGACAACAAAGCTTCCTCATGCCAAGATGTTCATGTAATATGGTGTAAACACTAACCGAACTGATGCTTAGTATTTGTTCTATGTCCTTGTATGTGATACGTGAGTTTTCTCGCACCATCATTTCAATCGTCCACACATTTTCTGCGGTGATTGCTGCTGGCGGGCGACCTCTTCTGTCATCATCTTCAAAGCTGGTTTTGCCACTTTTAAATTCTTTAAACCATCTAAAAATGGTTGCCCGTGAAGGAGCAGACTCCCCTAATGCTGATTTTAAACGTTCTAAGCTTGAAACTTCGGATAAACCATATTTAAAATCGTAAAAAATCATAGCACGCAAATGTTCTCATTTAAGCTCCATTTTAGCTGACGAAAGAGCGGGAAATGATGACAGTATAATACCGCTAAATTCTTGATTTTTTATAATTGTTGTAAATGGCCTTTTACGTTCGATTTACAAATAAATTTGCTATTTAAAATTGTAAGATACAGACGCGTTCCATTTTTAAATTTCGCGCATCTCAAAACTTATATAGTGACCTACGTATTAGTTGAAAAGTAAACTTTTTACAACAAAAACCAATTTCAAACCTCGATAAGTCTCCTTTCATTTGCAGTTTGATCTCACATCGACACTACCTACCTAGTTCCTAAATTAAAACAAGACTATGTACGTTTTTATAGAAACTCGAGATTATTTAACGATTATATTTGATTTTTTTTACAGCTTCTTTCGTCTTAGATGTTTTTAACAGCTTTTAACAGTTAAGCGTTTTTACAAAAATTGGCACACTTTTTGCATGTCATAAAAATAAATTCATTTGAGTATTAAAAATAACATAATGATGTCCCATAGAGCTGATAAAATTGAGTTTAAGTGAATGACCTCGACAATAGCGACCATCAAGAAACAAATAATGAGCACCGAACAGATTTGTTGACACATAAATTTAACTGAAGATAAAAATAGTATCTTACTATCTTTACTGAAAAAGTTTACATTGGTGACACTACCAACTAATATTATAAATTGGTATTTGTTTAAGACTTTAGAATTCATCTAATTAATCTTATATACTCAAAGAATTTATCAAAAATGTAGATTACAGGCTATCGAATAACTAATTAATTTTATATATTAATTAATACAGCTTATATAAAATTACCTAATTAGGTATGTTACGCGATATCTTCACCGATTGTAATCCAATTTAATGAATTTTTTTATTGAATAGGCTATAATATGGAAGATGGTATTTAAATTTGAAGAAAATATTCTTCACGCCTTGGAAGTCTGTTTTTTAATATGGTTTAGGCTAAAGTTGAATTTCAAAGTTATTTTAACTAGCTATATTCAGAAATAATCGGGTGGTGCTTATCTTTAATATATTTTTTACCGATAGGTTCAAAAAAATGTACATAGATACCATCATTCAATAGCTAGCTAGCTATAAATAGACGAAAATAAAAACTAAAAATGGATAAAGGTGTATTCACACGATCGATCGCACAGCGTGCATCCGAAGCGAGTGGAGCGGAAACGCCCGGGGCAGTGCACAGCGAATTTATCATACATTTACCCGTATGCACCTACCTGTATAGGCTAGGTTTAGATGGGACCTTTGCAATTGTATGAGAGTTTTTGGTTGTGGTAGAAAATTATCAGCTTTTTGACGGTTACTCTTTATCTTGTGGTAAGTAGCGTGCTCTTTTCTTAATCGGTATCGTCACTACCATGTCTGAAAATACATTCATCCCTTTTCAGAGTATAGTAGACAGTAGACACAGCTAGACAGCTTACTCGTAGCTCTAAATTAACTTGTAATAATTATGTATATATGTCATATGCTCTGACTGTTACTTTGCCAGTTAACTGTATTCAGATGTCTCATTTAGTATGAAAATTAATATTTTGAAAAACGTAATGATTTGAAATGTGATTTTCACTGTCATACTGACAAAGATATGAAGTGACAATTTCACACTCAGTTGCATGCTGCTGATGAAATACTGTTGCTCTCGCGAAATACCCAATGGTTTGTTTGTCCATACGCAAAATGAGGGTTTTCACGAAAATTTACGCCATTAGTTGGCCCCACTTTAGCAAGAGGTCTCCCATTTCAATAATGAAGGCATTAGTTTGCATTTACACACTTTTAATATAAAATAATGCAATAAATAAACCAAATTAAATGTACCAAATACATATATGCGTAACTTTAGTGCTATGTACTTTAATTTGGGCTTAGGTTATTTTAAATTACACAATGAGAAAGAGAATTTGCGCAACATTGTGACATTTCGATTCTGAGAGAATATTAATTATTGTACTTATTTAATTTTATTAAAAATAAAAAAAATCAGTGTTTTTATAAAGAACATTGTTGATTAATATTTTCCTATCCCCTCCAAATAAGCGGAAAGCTTGTGTTAGGAGTGGGTACGAAAATAGTGCAACGGGTGGGGTTCGAACTTTTTTATTTTTCAGTCAGTGAACCTTTAACCGTTGGACTATTGAGGCTTAACTTATTGATTTACGAAAATATAGGCGCTCTGACACTTTTGACAGGTTTCTAACTTGACGTTTCAGTGCTGCCGTCTAGTGAGACATTTCGCAAAACCTTCATTGCTATCGGAAAAATTCGCGTGCAGTGTGAAAAATCTAGACATCTGAACGCAGCTTTACTGTTCACTTTCAACGTGCAAATATTATCTGTACACGCAGGCGATAGCTGATATCGGCAGCGATGGCGGCGCGGGGACGGCTAGAAACTAGATTGTTTGGTTTCGATGTGGACTGTATAATTTTCGCGGGGTTTGCTCAAATCCGACTGGGTTGGGTTTGGGCCGCGGAGTTATGGGAGTGTCTATAGGAAAAGGGTAAAGGCACTGACCTGAATCCTTAGGAGCGGCGCCGCGATACTTCAGCGAGCCGCGCGTACATTCATGGATACTTTTCGATGCTTCACTCTTCCTTTCTCACTTCTTCGACTGACGAAAACCAAGAAGGCAAGTTTGTTGGCAAGTCCAGATCAACACTGAATCACTAGGAGCGGCGCGGCGATGCACCAGCTTTAGCGGCGCGTTTACGTTAATTGACGGTCATCGATGCACTGACACTTCTTCAGGCCAGGGGGGGTCGGTATTAGGTAGGAAATTTTGACAGGATGGTCGGATTCGAGCGGTTAAACGAAAACTATTCGCGCTTCGGCGCGACCATGTCCCCGGGCTTGAAGGGCTACCTTCAAAGAAACTACGACGCGGAGAGTTTAAACGAAATTATTTATTGACTTAAGTATAATAAGCTAACCTAACTAAATAAGAATCCTAACCTAAGCAGATGAGTTGAAGTTAAACTAATTACTGTTTAGGTAAGGGACAAAGACGCACTACAGGACGTAGATAGGTACCTGTAGCAGTACGAACGCGGACAACACGCGTGACACCATTCGATCCAGGAAAAACTTCCTCGACTAGCCCTAACGGCCAGTGAAGAGGCGGTGCATTATCGACGGTAATTATTACCACATCTCCCTTAGCGATCGGATTGGTTGGCGTGTTCCATTTGTTTCGAGTCTGTAGCGTATGTAAATAATCAGCCTTCCATCGTTTCCAGAATGACTGAACAAGTTTATCAATAAGTTCTTGACGCGAGAGCAAATGTAACGGACCATCTTCTATCTCCCTAGCCGGAAGATATTTTAAGGGGGTGAGAGTGAGAAAATGAGCCGGTGTCAACGCGAGAGGTTCCGATGGATCATTAGATAGCGTGCGGCACAATGGACGGGAGTTCATTACTGCCTCGATCTGAGCAAGCACAGTATTGAACTCTTCCAAGGAAAGAATTTGGTCGCCTATCACGCGATATAGATGAGTTTTGAGGCTCTTAATGTTGGCCTCCCAATTACCGCCAAAATGGCAAGCAGTTGGAACATTAAGTGACCACTCGATGCGATTTTCGGCTAGTATGTGACCAAATTCAGACCTGAAGTGTTTGGACGCTAAAAATTCGTGCAATTCCGAAAGCGTGCGCTTGGCGCAAACATAATTTGACGCATTGTCGGAATGAACGCGAGCGACAAAACCGCGGCGGGATAAAAAACGCTTAAACGCCCCGAGGAAACTATCTGTACTTAAGTCGCTGGCAACTTCTATGTGTACAGCGCGAGTGGTTAAGCACACGAAAAGACAAACGTATGCCTTCATTGATCGAATTCCACGACCGCGAGAAACAGTCACCTTAAAAGGCCCTGCGTAATCAGTGCCAGTGTGTATAAACGGTTTCACGGCCGGCGTAACTCGACAGGAGCGGTGATCTGCCATTTCTGGAAAGTTTGGTTTAGCGCGGAGTCTAAAGCAGGGTAGACATTTGTGTACCCGGCTTCGAATTAAATTACGAGCGGAAAGAATCCAATACCTCTGACGGAGTATGGACATCAATAAATCTGGACCTGCATGACAATTGACTTTATGATGATAGTCAACTAAAAGATTTAATATATGATCCTTTCGAGGAAGTATAATCGGATGTTTTGTATCGAAACTTATATCGGCGTTTCTCAGACGACCTCCGACTCTAATGATGCCGTCCTGAAGGAAAGGTTTGAGACGTTGAAACATTGGACTACAAAGTTTACCTGCTTGTAAATTAACAATCTCGTTCGCGAAGTGAAAGCGCTGAAGTTCACGCAATATTAAACTTTCAGCGTAATCCAGATCCGATGCAATCACCGTATCACGACGCGGTAGTAGCTTAGCGAAGCGGCAAACGAAAACCACACAACGTATGAATTTCGACCATGACGAAAAGCGATCAGCTAGCGAAATTATTAAATTTCTTTCACTGCTTTCTGCAGTGAGCAAAACGTGTTTCTTTTCCTCTGGAGGCTGTGACACGGTGGAAGGATTGAAAGCGGTAACAGGCCAAAGATTTGAATCTAACTCAAGCCATTTAGGACCAGAGAACCAAAGCGGGTGATCAGTTATTTGTGCGGGGGTAAGACCTCGCGACAAACAATCAGCGGGATTTTCCGTGCCTTGCACATGGAAAAAAGTTTGAGCGGGAAATTCATTTTGAATTTTGGTGACCCGATTGGCCACAAAAGTGTCCCAACGATGAGGTGAGGAGTATACCCAACACAACGCCACCGTTGAGTCTGAAAAGGCGAGAACTCGGTCAATAACAAGGCGGTTATGGCAGGCTTCAATGACCTTGGTCATTAAGCTGCTCAGCAACAGAATGGCACAAAGCTCCAACCTCGCAAGCGTTATAGTCTTGCGAGGCGAGACTTTGGATTTAGCTGTTATTAAAAAGACTGCGTTTTTGCGAATACCTCTGCTGTCTTTCACGTGGAAGTAAATTACTCCTCCGTAAGCCTTTTCGCTCGCATCTGCAAACCCCACGATCGTAATGATATCGCCGGTCGAGATGCCTACGTGCCGTGGAATTTTCAATTCGCTGAGCAAAGGTAGTTCTCTTTTGAAACAAGACCACTGATCAGCAATGTGACCAGGGGGCACATCGTCCCAATCACATTCACACAACCAGAGCTGTTTAATGAGAAGCTTTGCATATAAGACGACGGGAGCAACGAAACCCATGACGTCCCATATCCTAGCGACACATGACAAAATGGTACGTTTTGTACAAGATTCAGCGGGAACACTAATTTTGAGACCGAAATAGTCTGTTGCGGGAGACCAACATAGGCCGAGCACCTTATGTGGCTCAGAGTCCTCAAACTCTTTAATCGCGGAAAGTCGATGCGACAGCGGAATCGAATTTAACACCTTTTGTGAGTTGCTTGTCCATTTCACCAGGTCGAACTGACCAGCTTTCATCAGAGCAATCACTTCGGCAGCGGTGGAGATAGCATCGTCTTCATTGTCAATGCTATAGACAAAGTCATCCATGTATAGCCCTATATCTAAAGTTTCTTTAGCGCGCGGGTAAGAAGCACCTTCGTCTGAAAGAAGCTGCTTCACTGTACGAAGAGCATGAAATGGACTTGACTTAAGCCCGAAACAAACGCGGTTGAATTCATAGACCCTTAAGGGTTCTTGCGGAGAAAAGCGGTATAAAATGCGTTGGAATCTGCGATCACATGGACGAACTCCAATACAAAGAAACATCTGACGAATGTCAGCTGAAAGAGCGGTACGATATAAGCGAAAATTAACAATAATATTGAATAGATTCCCTTGTAGATTCTGACCGCCATACAGAAGGTCATTGAGGGAAACTTGAGTGGTTGTCTTGGAACTGGCGTCCAGGACAACGCGCAACTTAGAAGTCAACTTGTCATCTCGTATGACCCCATGGTGCGAAATCGTATACGAGGGCAAGCTCTGCGTTGCCTCCGTGTCCGGGGGTGCGGGAGAGATATAACCTTTGTCTAGGTATTCGGTAATGACGTTGTCGTAGGCCTCCTTAAGCTTAGGTGACGCTAACATTTTACGCTCTAAGCAAAGGAAGCGAGTTTTAGCCTTTTTAAAAGAATCGCCTAACGACAATACATCACCCTTAAATGGAAGTGCGACTACATATCGTCCGTCTGCCTCACGGGTAGTCGTGCTGCTATAAATTTCTTCACACGCCGTGTCATCTGGACTTAATTGTTTCGGTGCGTTCACCTCTTCTATTTGCCAGAATTTTCGCACAGCATCATCTAGCGGATCTGTAGCACAACAATATGATACCGTGGCGAAGCTGTTAACACGTACAGGAGCAGAACCAACGATAACATAGCCCAACACCGTTTCTAGGGCTAGCGGTGAGGTACAATTCGATTGACCTTGAACCTTGCGAGATAATAGGAGATGCGGAAAGATTAAAGCTCCAATCAGCAGATCAATGTCTCCTGGAGTGGAGTAAGTGTCGTCAGCCAAAGGTAAGTTATTGAAATTTATCAAACTCGAAATATCTATCGGGACTGTGGGCAAGAGTTCCGTTACCTTGTCTACCACGAGCGAGTCCATGTTAAAACAAACGCTGAGATCAAACCTAGAGAAAAATCTAATAGAAACTGCGCCTTGGATCGGTTTGGTTGTACCTCCAATCCCTTTAACTACAGAACAGTTTGGATTCTGGTTTGTCTTTAAACCTAAGCGTTGACATAAATCCCGACTGACGAAGTTACTCTGTGAAGCACTGTCCAATAATGCGCGCGCAGAGTACTCCTTGCCTTTGGCGTCGAAAACTATAACGCGTGCGGTAGCGAGCAGCACCGTAGTCGGTGCACGAGAAACATTACAACTCGATAAGGAACAAAGCGATACTTCCTTGGAGTGCGCGGGTGAACCTGAAGGTTTCGAGTTACTAGTGCCGGTAGTGCTGATAGAAGCAGGAGGCTGCTCAACAACACCGGGCATCTTCTGCGAAGAAGCATCACTAGAAGCCGCACTCGAAGTTGCGGAATTTGCGGTTGCGGAATGCCTGTGGAGCATACTATGATGAGGTAACGAGCACCAGCGGCACCTTGACTTGCTAGAACAAGTGGCCAACCGGTGGTTTCCAGTGCAATTTATACAAAGATTATTCGCCTTAACAAACTTGAAACGATCTTCAACGGACATCTTATGAAAGGCGGAACAATTATATAAATGTTCGTGTTGTGAGTTACAAAGAGAACACAAAGACTGTGCAGACGCAGTCGCGGTACTAGTATAGGTATGCGTCGGCTTGGGTGGTTTGTGAGGCTTAGATGCCGTATCCACCTTCCGCTCAGCACTTTTCGGAACTTCTTGTTTCCCGGAAGTGCGTTGCAGTACCTTAATATGTTCGCGAATGAAAGCAACGAAATCGTCATACAAGGGTATCTCACAACTATGTTTATTCAACTCGAACAGGCGAACAGTCTCCGGATCTAACTTCTTTTGAGCGAGGTATAAAAATATGAAGTCAGCCAGATTACTCAAATTTAAATTTTTAAGCGCGGCGATCGACGATGCAAAAGTGTCCAAAAAATTTTCAAGGTTGGTCGGAGTCGCGTTTGACATCGCCTTAATGTTATAAATTTGATCCATATACGACGTAGCCAAATAGCGTTTATCTTCAAATTTATCTACTAACGTTTTAAAAATTAATTCGTAGTTTTCTGCGCACGGTGTAATACCGGCACAAGCTAATTTCGCCTTTCCCGACAGCTTACCTAAGAGATAATAAAGTTTTTCGGCATCCGTAAGGGACTTATTTTCGTGTATAACAGTTTTAAAGTTAGCGTAGAAGAGACTCCACGATTTTAAATCGTATCCATCGAAAGACACTAATTGAATCGGGGGCAAATAAGGTTTAAGTCTTCGCGGCTCATTCTCATTCTCAACCTTATTATCATCGGCGTACTGCGAGACTAAGCGCTTGATACGACCGTATAGGCGTTCGAACGATAACAAACATTTGAACTCCGGCTTCGCTTTCGGGTTCAGTGCTAATAAACGATTATTATAATCCTCCACTATTTTACTGAATTCAGAGCGTAACGTATCGACATTACTACTTGCGTCGAGAAATTCTTCCCGGACCGACGGGTTAACGCCTATGTTTTTCGATAAATCGAATGTTTCTTGTAGATACTCAAATATCGAATTGCGTCTCTGTTCTAATAGAATTAATTGTATATCTGCGGTATCTTCAGTCTTCGTCATTTTGAATATAAACTAGATTCAAAAATGTCGAGACTAAGTTCCTAATACACGAATGAAACTTCGATTCGGCGTATAAGTATTTAAAGTTATGAATTTCAGCAAAAAGTGAAAGGGAGCGAGCGGGCGGTCACGGCCGCGATGAAGGTCACGCACACCGCTGTAATCTAAGATACAAGTACTTGCAACTATGCACCGATGGCCAAGCGAATACGTTTATGACGCGTAGGTAATTACACAAAATAATTACTTAAAATAACTACTAATAAACTAATATTTCGATTAATATCTATACTGGGATAGATCGGGATGCGATATACGATTAGGATTACGATAAATAAGTAACGTATGACCTATCTATCACCTATATGAGCTATATGTAGGTACCTAGTTAATACCTAAATGAACCCTATTTCCTAAGCAATGCGGGACGAACGATAATAATTCGCTTAGGGAACAAGATTTTAGGACGCGGGAAAACAATTACCTACTTGGAAATTGTAAAACTATCGAGAAAATTAGCGGTAAAATCCGGTTCGATTGGAACCAAAAAAATATGGCGGCGCGGGGACGGCTAGAAACTAGATTGTTTGGTTTCGATGTGGACTGTATAATTTTCGCGGGGTTTGCTCAAATCCGACTGGGTTGGGTTTGGGCCGCGGAGTTATGGGAGTGTCTATAGGAAAAGGGTAAAGGCACTGACCTGAATCCTTAGGAGCGGCGCCGCGATACTTCAGCGAGCCGCGCGTACATTCATGGATACTTTTCGATGCTTCACTCTTCCTTTCTCACTTCTTCGACTGACGAAAACCAAGAAGGCAAGTTTGTTGGCAAGTCCAGATCAACACTGAATCACTAGGAGCGGCGCGGCGATGCACCAGCTTTAGCGGCGCGTTTACGTTAATTGACGGTCATCGATGCACTGACACTTCTTCAGGCCAGGGGGGGTCGGTATTAGGTAGGAAATTTTGACAGGATGGTCGGATTCGAGCGGTTAAACGAAAACTATTCGCGCTTCGGCGCGACCAGTCTCCGTGCAGCGATTTGTTGTTAATAAAACAACAAAATGTTGAAACGATACCGTATTCAAAACTTTTTATTTGATAAATTTAGTTATCTTTGCTAAATATAATAATTAAAATACCTCTAATAGCGCTACGAGGGTAGTAACTATCACTAGGGGATGGACTGAGAATTGTCTTATCTTCTCTTATAATATCAAATTCCTCTTAGTTTAATTATATAACTAACCTCAACAGCTATTGTCGTATCATACAGTGCCTCATCACATATCCACGTCATCAAATTAATTTACCTAATAAAGATAATTTAAAACAAAATCTCAACGAACAATAGAATTTGGAAGCAATAGATAGAAAATACAATAGAATTTTAAAACAAGGTAATATAATACAAATGCCAGTACTTTTCAATCCAAAGCAACTAAACCAAACATTAGTTCCAGCGCACACATACGGAGTGGAGTGGAGTAGAGTCAAGGCTCAAGGTATTTTGATTGCAACTAAAAGAAAGCTTTATTTACTGGATAATACGGAATTGATTTAATGAAAAGGAAAGCAGCGTACTTGCAGCAACTTTTGCTAGAATTTATGAAGTTGATTTTCAATTGTTCTCAAAAAAGTAGCTGAATTTTCATTCTGCAGGAGTTCTAATACAATGCAAATACATTTATTTTTACAACTAGCTTTTCCCCGCGGCTTCGCTCACGTTAAGTTCGATTTTCCAAACCCCTATTTTATCCCTTTAGGGGATGAATTTTCAAAAATCCTTTCTTAGCGGACACCTACGTTATAATAGCTATCTACATGCAAAATTTCAGCCTGATCCGTCCAGTGATTTGAGCTGTGCGTTGATAGATCAGTCAGTCAATCAGTCAGTCAATCAGTCAGTCACGCTTGCCTTTTATATATTTAGAATTATATAACTAACCTCAACAGCTATTGTCGTATCATACAGTGCCTCATCACATATCCACGTCATCAAATTAATTTACCTAATAAAGATAATTTAAAACAAAATCTCAACGAACAATAGAATTTGGAAGCAATAGATAGAAAATACAATAGAATTTTAAAACAAGGTAATATAATACAAATGCCAGTACTTTTCAATCCAAAGCAACTAAACCAAACATTAGTTCCAGCGCACACATACGGAGTGGAGTGGAGTAGAGTCAAGGCTCAAGGTATTTTGATTGCAACTAAAAGAAAGCTTTATTTACTGGATAATACGGAATTGATTTAATGAAAAGGAAAGCAGCGTACTTGCAGCAACTTTTGCTAGAATTTATGAAGTTGATTTTCAATTGTTCTCAAAAAAGTAGCTGAATTTTCATTCTGCAGGAGTTCTAATACAATGCAAATACATTTATTTTTACAACTAGCTTTTCCCCGCGGCTTCGCTCACGTTAAGTTCGATTTTTCAAACCCCTATTTTATCCCTTTAGGGGTTGAATTTTCAAAAATCCTTTCTTAGCGGACACCTACGTTATAATAGCTATCTACATGCAAAATTTCAGCCTGATCCGTCCAGTGATTTGAGCTGTGCGTTGATAGATCAGTCAGTCAATCAGTCAGTCAATCAGTCAGTCACGCTTGCCTTTTATATATTTAGAATTATATAACTAACCTCAACAGCTATTGTCGTATCATACAGTGCCTCATCACATATCCACGTCATCAAATTAATTTACCTAATAAAGATAATTTAAAACAAAATCTCAACGAACAATAGAATTTGGAAGCAATAGATAGAAAATACAATAGAATTTTAAAACAAGGTAATATAATACAAATGCCAGTACTTTTCAATCCAAAGCAACTAAACCAAACATTAGTTCCAGCGCACACATACGGAGTGGAGTGGAGTAGAGTCAAGGCTCAAGGTATTTTGATTGCAACTAAAAGAAAGCTTTATTTACTGGATAATACGGAATTGATTTAATGAAAAGGAAAGCAGCGTACTTGCAGCAACTTTTGCTAGAATTTATGAAGTTGATTTTCAATTGTTCTCAAAAAAGTAGCTGAATTTTCATTCTGCAGGAGTTCTAATACAATGCAAATACATTTATTTTTACAACTAGCTTTTCCCCGCGGCTTCGCTCACGTTAAGTTCGATTTTTCAAACCCCTATTTTATCCCTTTAGGGGTTGAATTTTCAAAAATCCTTCCTTAGCGGACACCTACGTTATAATAGCTATCTACATGCAAAATTTCAGCCTGATTCGTCCAGTGATTTGAGCTGTGCGTTGATAGATCAGTCAGTCAATCAGTCAGTCAATCAGTCAGTCACGCTTGCCTTTTATATATTTAGAAGATAACTCGCACTATAGTATGTTTCATTCACTAATATCTGTGCAGATAAATGTTTACGATCTTTTACCACCTTTTTACATACAACTACCTCTTGAAGCTCTTTTTAAAAATCCGGGAATGTTATTCATTTTCAACTTCTACTGAGTAAAACGTTAGTAATCAGAGACATCCCCTATTGACAGTGGGTTATTGTTGCAAGCACAATAAAAAGACAACAATGGCTCCCCCGCTTTAGAAACGACAAAACAAAAACGAATTGAAATTAAATGTCAACGGCTTGGCACCGCTGAAAAATGATAAGCAAAGAATCATTTCGCTTCAGCGGACGAAGAAAGCACAAACAACTCACTCGTGTTCAGGTTTTTTTAGCAATTTGGTACGAAAAATGAATGGAGAGCGAGTACATTACGTACATACATCTACATAGTAGATGCACGAGTAGGATAACTTAGGTTATTTTTACTAAGGGCTTATTAATTCACCATCGCCAAGTAAACATTAATCGACCATTTTGGCAGAATTTCAATATATTTGTCAGAACGCCATTACTCGATTAAACGTCTCGGCGATAGAGAAATGGTATCTCGAGGACGAAACTGCAAATCTAAATATATAAAAGGCAAAGGTGACTGACTGACTGACTGATTGACTGACTGACTGACTGACTGACTGACTGACTGATCTATCAACGCACAGCTCTAACCACTGGACCGATTGAGTTGAAATTTGGCATACAGGTAGCTGTTAGGACGTTGGGATCCGCTAAGAAAGGATTTTGGAAAATTTCAACCCCAAGAGGGTTAAATAGGGGGTTAAAGTTTGTATGAAAGTCCGTCATTTTTCAAGTTATATCCATGAAACTTTGTATTTAGGCTTTAGTATAAAAATAAAGAAATACGTGTTTCACAGATTTTGAAAAATTCACCCCCCAAGGGATCAAATAGGGGATGAATGTTAGTATGAAAGTTTTTCATTTTTAAAGTTGTATAAACTTTGTATTTGGGCTTTCGATTAAAAATAAAGAAATACATGTTTCATCTAAATATATAAAAGGCAAAGGTGACTGACTGACTGACTGATTGACTGACTGACTGACTGACTGACTGATCTATCAACGCACAGCTCTAACCACTGGACCGATTGAGTTGAAATTTGGCATACAGGTAGCTGTTAGGACGTAGGGATTCGCTAAGAAAGGATTTTGGAAAATTTCAACCCCAAGAGGGTTAAATAGGGGGTTAAATTTGTATGAAAGTCCGTCATTTTTCAAGTTATATCCATGAAACTTTGTATTTAGGCTTTAGAATAAAAATAAAGAAATACGTGTTTCACAGATTTTGAAAAATCCACCCCCCAAGGGATCAAATAGGGGATGAATGTTAGTATGAAAGTTTTTCATTTTTAAAGTTGTATAAACTTTGTATTTGGGCTTTCGATTAAAAATAAAGAAATACATGTTTCATCTAAATATATAAAAGGCAAAGGTGACTGAATGACTGACTGATTGACTGACTGACTGACTGACTGACTGACTGACTGACTGATCTATCAACGCACAGCTCTAACCACTGGACCGATTGAGTTGAAATTTGGCATACAGGTAGCTGTTAGGACGTAGGGATCCGCTAAGAAAGGATTTTGGAAAATTTCAACCCCAAGAGGGTTAAATAGGGGGTTAAAGTTTGTATGAAAGTCCGTCATTTTTCAAGTTATATCCATGAAACTTTGTATTTAGGCTTTAGAATAAAAATAAAGAAATATGTGTTTCACAGATTTTGAAAAATCCACCCCCAAGGGATCAAATAGGGGATGAATGTTAGTATGAAAGTTTTTCATTTTTAAAGTTGTATAAACTTTGTATTTGGGCTTTCGATTAAAAATAAAGAAATACATGTTTCATCTAAATATATAAAAGGCAAAGGTGACTGACTGACTGACTGATTGACTGACTGACTGACTGACTGACTGATCTATCAACGCACAGCTCTAACCACTGGACCGATTGAGTTGAAATTTGGCATACAGGTAGCTGTTAGGACGTAGGCATCCGCTAAGAAAGGATTTTGGAAAATTTCAACCCCAAGAGGGTTAAATAGGGGGTTAAAGTTTGTATGAAAGTCCGTCATTTTTCAAGTTATATCCATGAAACTTTGTATTTAGGCTTTAAAATAAAAATAAAGAAATACGTGTTTCACAGATTTTGAAAAATCCACCCCCAAAGGCATCAAATAGGGAATGAAAGTTAGTATGAAAGTTTTTCATTTTTAAAGTTGTATAAACTTTGTATTTGGGCTTTCGATTAAAAATAAATAAAATACATGTGTCACAGGTTTTGAAAAATCTACCACAAAAGGCATCATCTAAATCTAAATATATTAAAGGCAAAGGTTACTATCTGACTTACTGATTGATCTATCACCGCACAGCTTAAAACACTTTGCATACATATAGCTATGCTAACGTAGACATCCGTTACGAAAGGATTTTTCAAAATTCAACCCCGAAGGAGGTAAAATAGGAGTTTAAGAAATCGAACCTAACGTGAGCGAAGCCGCGGGTAAAAACTAGTATTCAATAAAATTTATCCCGGAATAACAAAGGGCTAAAAACCCTAAACTAACGCGGACGATGTCGCAGTCAAAAGCTAGTATTAATAAACTGGCATAATAACCAGAACGCCAAGAGAAGAATCACTCGACAATGTAAAAGCACTTTCTAAAAGTTTATATGAAAAAAGTTTTATATTTTCAATACACTGATAGTCTGATACTCAATGACAACATTATGATATTAAACAACTTTACATTTGTTTTCATCAAAATTAAGCGGATAGCGCCAGGAGCTTGGATGTTTGTAAACCGTGATTACTTTACATGAAACAATTCTGAAATTCAAATGCGCGACATGGTTACCGCGAATTTCGGTAAACGAGATTTTATTGTGGATAGAAAGTAAACGAATTTTTTAAATTCTCCAACCGTCGGAATATGTTAAGGAGCTTTCAGATTTGATCGAAGGCTGGTACTCGGTAAATTTCGGTATGGGGCGCTCAAAGTTTTGGGGGGCAATTTTTCTCAGGGCGTCAATGTCAGCGGCAATAATTTAAACTTTCACAACAGGCTAATAGATTTTGGCAGTGATGGGGCCAAACAAGTTTTATTAATAACAAGACGATAACCACGACTTCGTCCACGTGGATTAAGGTTTTTAATTCCCGCGGGAACTCCTTCATTTTCAGGCATACAATGCAGTCTATGTGTTAATCCTGCTAATGAATTATCTCCATTCCAAATTGCAGCCAAATCGGTCAATTTTGTTGTGGCGTGAAGGAATAAAAAACACACACATATAAACTTTCGCCTTTATAATATTAGTGTTATGTGATACTTAACCATTTGTGTTAGTTTTGGTGGATCGGTACTTCTTTTGCTAAATTCGTTCGTTTATGTGGCTTGATCAACGTTGGCCGTAGACGAATTTTACTCAAGAGTTTGGACGGTCCAATGTTGGTCTATGAAGTATAAGAGTATGTATCCCGTAATTCTTTAATTCCTGGACATGTCACGGATAAGTGCCCACAGAAAATATAATTCATTAATTATATTCACATCATTATGTGGCCACATTGCGACATAGTACCTACTCGAATACTTAGGTCATCGTGACATAATATGCGACCAGTCCGTTATAAATCAGACCTCGAGTGTCCTGCATTTGAAAGTACATCAGCAAATAACTTATAATATATGAAGTAAGTAAATATAATAAGAAAAAGTAGGATATTGAAATATTAATACAAAGGACCGGCCCTTGCCAGCTTCGATACTACATCTTACTAAAATATAACAGTCTGTTCACCCTTACCCTCCATTACCCCTAACTTATTGCGGGTACCTAACACTGATGGGATAAAACTTTGCTTTTATCCCTCATAAAGTAAAAATAATCGCCTTTTCTGCGTGCCCACGGAGCGAGGTAAATGTCCGTGTCTTTTTAATTTTACGGATTCGTTTAATTTAACAATGGATTATAATTATTGGTCATGGCGGAGGGTAGAAAGATAATAATAAGACAATTTTTTACATTGTTTTTAAGGTGAACAGATGGTGGATGAAATGATAAAAAAAAATTTCATTAATGTAAGCCATTGGCTCTTATGACAAGTCGGCAAGAATCCCTTCAAGAGATCTTTGTCCAACAGTGGAAGTCCATTGGTTCCAAATTATAGCAAAAGACATAGATCATCTACTCGTATGTTCTGTACCTGTTAAATATTAGCATGACTGACTGACAGACAAGCCACAGCCTAAAGCAGTGGACCTATTTTTTTGGAGGAAAGGAAGAAAGAATTGACTAATCCAGAGATACAGTAAGGTCATGTCTAAACTAAAGGACTAAAATAGGATCCTAAAGTCACACTAATATTATAAAGCCGAAAGTTTGTATGTGTGTGTGTATGTTTGTTACTCCTTCACGCCACAACGAATGAACCGATTTGGCTGAAATTTGAAATGGAGATAGCTCATACCCAGGATTAAAACATAGGCTACTTTTTATCCCGGAAAATTAAAGAGTTCCCGCGGGAATCAAAAAACCTTTATCCACGCGTACGAAGTCGCGGGCATCGTCTAGTTTTCTATAAAATGTAGTCCAGGTCAACCGGATCATAATGGCGAATCGATTCACATTTCCATCCATCAAAATCGGCTTATTTGGTTAGGCGCTAAGGTTGAACATACGTATAAACATACTTACATGCTAAAATCATAATCCTTCCTTTTGGCTTTCATGTCAGTTTTTAGCTTTGAGTTGGTTATATACTCAAAGGTTTTTAGCGTCAACGTTGCAAAATACCTATATCCAGGCAAAAGACGTTGCGATTCCAGTAATCACGTGGCCGTCCGATCCGAGGCAGCGATCTGGTCCGATTGAGATATTTCTAATTTTTCGGTCGACCGGCACCGCAGTACCGCCGGAGAAATAGATAAAACAAACGCAAGTAGACTGGAAAAGGAGAAACGAGGGTTAAATCGTGAAAAGTAGCGCTGTTTGTGACGACTTAAGTCATTGTTTAACGGGACCTTGTTTTACTCGAATGTTCTTTTTACGCGTTGTTTTGTGTGTGATTATCAGGCCGAATCGAATTTTTTTACGTATACGTACTGAAAAGAAGTGGCTCTTTCTCTTTTTTACTTGACTATGGCAGAGCTAAAAGGAAGGATAATTAAAGATAGAGTATATCTATTTAACTATGAAAATCATCATAGATACAGTAAGTCTTATTAGGTATTACATGAGATATTACATGAGATATCTTTTATCTCGAAAAATTAAGAGTATCTACAGAAAAACCTAAACTCACGCGGAGTCTCCAGCAAAAGCTTAATAACAATGTTTTATCTCGAACAAATGATTTTAACTAGAACTTAATAAGTTGAAAAGTAAACTAAGATTTGACCTCATTCGAAAGACACATTTTTTTAAATCGGGATTTTAAGATAAAACAGTGTTGCAACAAATCAGCGATATGGGACATTATGTAAGCAGGTAAGTGGAGATAAAAGAAAAGCATGTCTCGTTGGGCATAAGAGGAAAATTCCTCGCAGTTTACATTTAAAAAGCTAAAGCGTAAAAGCGTAAAGAGCCTAACAGGGATATAAGCGACCACCTGCTCCGCTGAGATAGGGATCATAATGTTAATTTAATTAAAGGACTAATCTAAATTGCAGACGACCCGACACTCCGACGCCCATTAAAGGGATATTTCGACTGTCGGAGAAAGTTGCTGAATACATTTTAGAAAACAAGAAAGTTAAAAAAGTTATTGCCAAAGTTACGATATTTTAATTATAATTGGCTATTTATTTTACCCGTCTGGGGACGACTGAAATCATTTCTCAAAATTTTCTCGAATACAATAAGGGCCAATTTCACAATTATAAATTTTATGTTTTGACAGATTGCCAATATGAAAATTGTCAAAACGTAAACTTTATTCATCGGTTTGCAACACTCATTACTATAGACATTAAGTCTAGGAGAGTATACTCGTGTATTTTACAAGGCTTCCCTAACTACCATGTCGTACACAGACGCAATAACTTTTTTCCGAGTTCAAACGCCGCTACAAAGTAAAAAATTACTTTGTACACTTGTACTTTTATTTTAATTGAAATTGCTGTTCTTGGTTGTCGATAGAAGAAAATCAAAACAATGAGTACCTACAACCATTGAAAGTTTTCTCTATTGCATAAAATAATATTACATCAAATAAGTTCAAAATTCTCTAAAGAATGATAACGATTTATTATAATGCGCGGTAATTATTATAATTTGAATTATACAGTTTATACACCCAGACATATTGTAAGTGCTAGCAAAATTGCCATTTTTACGGCTTTGAAGTCGATGTGTTAACATTTTCCTACCGCCTGCGTTGGAGAGGCCATTGACTCGGAAGAGGCAGTTTTGCTTTTGTTTCGCATTTCAATGTCATTTTCCATACAAACTATTTATATACAAACATAAATTTGGTTGTTCTTTCATTCCTCTGCAGTGGTACCTATCACAGCGATGTGCTACCACCCTAAAAGTAAGACAGACCTAAAATCGAACGCGTCGGAACTAAGATATTGGAAAAATACACCAGCAGGGGTGCAATGAACCCGTTGTTATCGATGTGCGTATTTTAACCCCTACTTTTCCCCCAACTATACAGAAGGGTTAGGGATAGTGATAGAGTCTTGACTGATCATAAGAGCCAAAAGTTGCCCTCAATGAAATAAATAATTTTGTTATGACGTATAGAGTTTGATATCTAATGAAAGGAATCTCACTATATTAAAAATATGAATCCGTGGTTGTATTTTTAAGAGTATAAGTAACAAAATAAAGTTCAAAAGCGAAACTCAATCATTGGGTTTGATTTATTTTATGAATTTTAATAGATTCCAATGATAGACATAATAAGTGAGCGCTAATCAATATTGTAAATGTAGATTTATGCATCGAAAAGTCAAGTTATTACTTCAAGTCCAAGTCCAGATTCAGATTTGAATATTGAACTAAGCGAGGTTGTTTATTTCTTAAAATTTAAAACGAAACGGACTAGCAAAGTTTAATTAAACGGTAAGAAGGTACATAGTTATCTTAATAGCAGACAGCCAGTTTAATTTCTATTAAAAGGGGTTCGGAGTCTCTTGCAAGAAGAAAAAGTTTCCGAGATAAGATGCCTTTGCATCTTTATCAACGCGAAACAGGACGAAAGCGCCGAGAAAGTTGGAAGCAAGCGGGAAAGAGACGATTAATCATAATCTTGTTTTTCTCTCTTTTCAATGTTTGACTTCTGACACTATAGCGTTGGCAAAGAAACTTGATTTTTCTGTAAAAATGGCGCTCGAATTAAATGTAAGTAAAGTAGTTTCGCATGTTATAAAATGAGAAAATTGTACCGTAACTACGGTGGTTTAGCGGCGGTGATATTTTAAAGGCCTTCATCATCGTTACCAGTACCCCACCAAAGGTTCACTACTGAAAGCAGGCCTCCTTTCAGAGGATGAACCGAAGGCCATCACGCTGTCTCAAAGCAAATTGGCAGTCTTTACACACCTTTGAGAACACTATGAAAATCTCTCACTCGCTCTCAGGTTTCGTCACGATGTTTTTCTTCACCGTTAAAGCAAGTGATATTTTAATTGCTTATACGTAAATAACTCCGAAAAGCCAGAGGTGAGTGCCAAAGGTCTTATAGTCTGATTAAAATATTTAGGTGAATGATGTGTTTAGCATTCGCCTCCAGCCTCACGTCACCAAGGCTCCAATTAAAATAGATGCCTTTTGTGATCGAAATAATATATAAGAATAGATCGGCAGAATTTGAACCTCTCGAGATGAGCGATAACTCACGTATTCAATATCATTTGTAGTCAGTTGGGTCGATCGATTACAACTTCAGTGGTCCGCCCAAATTATGTTCAATGGATAATTAATCGTTTCTGTTCACTCCAATAACAATAGCCCCCGTAATCGGTATGATAGCAACGATATCCTCGCGTTCAAATATACGTAGGTGTGTCTCAATTACGATTTCAGATCTCTTCGAAAGATAAATATGAAATTTGTTTATTAAATTTACATTAACCTGTCCCGACTGAATTTGTAATTTCACTTAACCGGATTGCCTCATATTGACTTTACCGAGGATAGTTTGACCTAGATACGAATATTAAACTAACATGGATTTAACTAACATGAGAACATTGTAAAACCTCAATAGTCCAACAGCTAAAGGTGCGGACTGAAAACTGAAAGGTCGCAGTTGTCGTCGACTGTTAACTCAATATATTAACTCATAATTAATACTTCCTTTTGGCTTTTTCGTAATCGGGTAAAAATGGTTTTGATATTACACTAATATGATGTGTCTGTCTTCACGTGCCAATGAATGAATCAATTTGGCTGAATTTTGGAATTTAGCTCACATCTAGGATTAACACATAGGCTTTATTTTATCCCGCAAAATTAAAGAGTTCCCGCGGGAATCGGAAAATCTTAATCCACGCGGACGAAGTCGCGGGCATCATCTAGTAACAAATATTCAACATAGCGTTCGAAACCCACCTGATAAAATCTTGCATTGTAAACATAAAATGACAAAAGACCTGCCTCAGGATAAAACAAAATTTAAAGGACAACCTAAACAATTACCGCTAATTGGCTATTTCGTAGGGCCTTAGTTAATAAGCTGCGGGGTTTTTCTCAATTCCCCTTCGTCGGAACCCCTTTCACTAAATTTGCTGCTAAGGGACGGAGTGCCGCAAAACTATTGGTGATAAACATTGGGGAACAAGTAGGTTTGTCTCATCTTGTTTGAAATTCAAATCCTGAGCAGGTGAGGATACGGTCGGTTCCAACTTAGATACTGTACAGTTTAGATTTCCCAGCCACAATTGAATTTAACACCGGAACTTACAGCAGCCAGGTACTCGTAGTTTGCAAAGTGGCTTATGAAATAGATTCGTCTGTTGTATTTACAAAGGATGTTTAAAGTTTGTTTATAACCTAAAGGACTATAGTCCTTATGGCACAAGAATCTTAAGTTCATTCGCAACTTGCATTCTTTTCAGATTAAATACCTTATCGGATTGCCTTTTCCTTATAAGGATTTTGTGTTATTAAATATCCACTTTCCAGGAATACATATCTACTATCTATGCCTTAGAGAAGTCTCACTAAAGCTCCACTTAAGCTGAAAACTAAGTTTTTTTCAAAAAACAAGTTTCTTTTATAATTTATTATTATCATTTATCACACACATGAAAACTTTTTTCTTAATAGAATATAATTAAGAGAAATGATTTTCATAAATATTTACAAATACGTATAAACCTGTGGTTTCATTTAGCTTGAAAATCGTCGATATTTTATTATTTAATACTCCAAATTGCTGATATTTCATCCCGAACAAAACATAGCCCGCCGAGTTAATATCTGCATGAATTTCATAGCGCAATCTTTACAAAAATGCTACTATGGCAGGAGTTCACGAAATGAAAGCCGATACGTGAATAATTGAGCGAGCATAAAGGAAAATAGCAATAAATAACGCTCCCATAAGGGCGATTAAATTCTTTATTCTCGACGAAATAAAGAAAGGAAATTCCAGCTCGAGACGTCTACATCTGCGGCAATTTTTCACATCTCTACAGACGCCAGATATTTTACTTTGGCCCAATGGTTAAGCTGACACAGATGGATCATGATCGATAGACGCATGTTGTAGGTAAATTTAAATATTGAGTTATTTCATTCGCAGATTTTACCAGGGAGAAGTTGTACATAAAAAGCGTAGGTTCGTGAATATATTAAACGTCGTGTTAAAACTTTCTACAACATGCTGCTAAATGAGTCTTTAAAAACTGTAAGCGTATGCAGACCTAGTATTGATCCTGAAAACAATCTCGGATGATGTCGAGACAACATAATTATTATCAGAAGCAAAATACTCCGATCCAGTAAAATTATACAAAAATTAACATAAAATCTTCGAAAGGAATTCTTAGAATTTTAATCGAAATTGAATCGATTACTGTAGATACAATAAATCCGAATACGCAGAAAATCGAACTGAGACCATCCAATCGTGGTAAATCTCGAATACCGAGTACGCAGCTAAGGAGTCGGTCCCAACCGAGTCCCTGATTTAAATTGCAAATACCCCTCGGGAACGAGCGACTCCCGCGATATGCTAATCATAGTCAAGCTAAGGATTATCCCTGTTTACACTCAACAAACTCACTTAATTTTGCACTGACGGGCGTCTTGTCATATTATTTATTTACTACTCGCAGTAGAAGTTGGACAACTGACGTTTGAAGCCGTTTCCATAAAGCAATCAAATCGAAAAGCGGGGAAGTACACAGAGGTGATAGGTTGACCGATAATTATTATTTTTTAATCAGAGATTGACGCTGCTTCCCAGAAGAATAACCAGGCCTGAGGTAAATGAAAAAGTAAACAAGATGGTACCTGCGATTTAAATATGGTAAAAATTTAATACAATAAATATGGAAAAAGTATAGTTTCTCAAATTACCACTATTAGCTGTCAAGGCCCCTGCCTTGATCTCTTGTTATGAAATAAGGACGAAAATCAATAAGTCTTTGAGGAATATCTGAAAACTTGAAAATGATATCAATTATATTTATATTAAAAACAATCTCCAAAGAAATTAGCCATTTATTATTTATTAAAACCGCACGGCTAACTTAAAAGTTGATTCCATAGGAAGATAATAACATCATAATTGGGTCAACAATCACTGAAGATCAAAGGACTTGCGGCCTCATTGAGAACTTCAGCAAACATTTCTGTTTTATCAGCGCTAAGAATTGTGTCAATGCTACAATTCTCAATTTTCGAGGAAACTCACCGACACCTTTAAAGATGTCGCCGCCACTTGAATGTTCATCTTTTGGGTAAAATTAACTTGAGACTTGCTAGCTTCTTAAGAAACTTTCCGAGCGTTTGTAAGCAACTTTTTTTGGTGATATTTATTTCAAAAAACCCTATTTAAGATTGTGTAGATTTTATAAACTAATCTCTTATCACAGACTTCTAGTATATGCTAAACACTGAATTGCCTGTGCCCTTTGAGTATTTATTTGGTTTAATAGGTACTCAAAGTCTGTGTCATACAAAATGTCAGTTCATAGTGAGGGTTCCGTACCCGAAGGGTAACCAATGGGACCCTATTACCAAGCCTTCGCTGTTCGTCCGTCCGTCCGTCTGTCTGTCAGCGGGCTGTACTGTATCTCACGATCCGTAATAGATAGAGAGTTGAAATTTTCAGAGAATGTGTATTTCTGTTGCCGTTAAAACAACAAATAATAACAAGTGTAAATTAAAAACTTAACCCCCGATATGTAACAACACCCTAATCGCTAGTCAGTAATCGTTTTCATCAAACATAGCTAAGAACACTCCCGACTAATTCACCTTTAAAATAAAAATAAAAAATCAAAATCAAAATCGGTTCATCCATTCGGAAGCTACGATGCCACAGACAGACACACGCACAAACACACACACACACACACACACACACACACACACACAGACATGTCAAACACCCCGTCGTTTTTGCGTCGGGGGTTAAAAATACAAATAAATTAAAAATTAAAGGAGGCTCCCCTCCTAGAAACGTGTTTTTTTCGGCGTATTTTAGGTACGGAACCCTTCGTATGCGAGTTCGACTCGCATTTGATCGGTTATTTTTTATTGATTTGATTGGCGATTCAAACATTCCGTGCCAAAGATCCTTGGAATTTTGACATTTTCACTGCAATTTGTCACGTGTATGGTTATAAGTAGATGCATTTGGCTGATGATGATGATGATGACGACGATGATGATGTCGATGATAATTATGGTGATGAAAATATAAAATTAATATCTTTTCAATTTCCTTTTAGACGGCACCATGCATCATTATGCCAGCAAAATTTGAGATTCTAAGCAAATATTTAGATTCAACAGCGTGCAATAAGTACGACGGAGACGTCGTAAAGTCGACCAGAGCTGGCACTAATACGAATTTATGTCGATGGACTCGCCCGGGCCGCTTCGATCCCTTAACAGCCTATTACACAAAGTGAGCCCCAATTTTAGAAAACTAAGTACTTTATGGAGCACGGCAAAGAATATTCCGACTTTAATGTAATGAATACCCATTATAAATAAAGAAAGTGATCAAACTAAAAGCATACTTTCGATGAGGTAAAACTGAGATAGAAAATTGAATTGAAATAAATAAATGGAAAGAGCGCAAAGGCAGTCGCTTTTAACGATTTCCTCTTAATAAAAGAATCTTCTTGTTCAAGAATTTTATTAATAAAAATGGGAAATAAAACTTTTTTAGTAATAATAATGGGAAAAAACAAAGTAATAATAGATGTCACAATTCGGTAACATTTATCAAGGCATAATCTGTTAGACACGACAAATAACAAGCCAGGAAACTTTCCCGTTTAACTTATATATCGAGTTTGGAGGGGAAATCTTGGAAATTTACATGATAAAGGCCCGGAGAGGAGAGGTTCTTCCGAGCGTCTCGGTGTCTTCTAACAAGGGACTGGAATGTTTGAGGTATCTGACGCAAGCATGTGAAATGCGAGGGGCACATTCAAATTGAAATCGCGCACACGCTCACCTTATATCGAATTAATCTTCGGATACGTACGAGTACATTGGAGGTGAAAATTTTATGAAAATCAACGGAAATAATTTCTTATTGAATATTAGGTATTTTGAGAGATCGATGCGCGTTAAGGCACCGCAATGCAGTTTGTGACAACTGACATCTGATATGTTTTTTCAATGGTGTGCCGCGGATTTTTCTATAAAGAATGCCGTAGCATCTCCGGAGAAGCGACTCCGCAATACGGTACCGTAGTGCACTATGTGAGGCATCCTTGTGAGGATCTTTGTACAAAACTTAATAACATTTTTTTTCTTTCGTTTTCATTCTCCAAATAAGCGAAAGCTTGTGCTAGGAGTGGGTTCGACAATAGTGCAAATGCAATCCTATTTATAGTGTTTTAGTTCAAATAAAGCTACTTAAATATGACATTATGTTTAGCAGTCTATTTGCTACATTAAAAAATGAGCATATTAAAGATATAGAAAATATATCTTTCATAAAATAATAATTGTGAATAGTAAGACTTATGGCAAAAAGGTAGGTAAAGTTAGGTTCTATTTCCTATTGGAAGTAGTAAAAGTCTTAACATTCCGTAAGAAACATTTGAGCGAATAAAGTTTGTGGTGTAGGATCGTACATATAAGTAGTAAAATAATTAACAACCACCTTGTCTCTGGCCAAAATATTTCCGTCGCCCGCTCCGCTGCGCGCCACAAGCGATTGAATTAAACTTTAGCACGTTTGTTGTGGTTCGAGGTCGGGATCGGCTTGGCTCGATTCTGTGCAGCTGCGATTAAACTGACAATACCAGTTCAGCGTTTATTAGTTTTGGCTATCGATGTTTTTTGTTTATTTACTCACGATTGCGTATCTGTATGTTTTATATTTTGTTTGTCCTTTAATAACGCAAGAACGGAGCTAGCTAAGCTACTGATCGACGTAATTTTTATATGATTATATAAAGGCTACCTTTTCCGGGGAAAAACATGGTACAGTAGGAATTTTTAAAAACCTAACCTAACTCATATACATATTATTGGGGAGTGTACATATAAACTGAATTCGGTAATTCAGCGAAAAATCAGCTCAACACGTTGGAGCAAACTCAGAACGACGACGTATAGAACGAACGCATCTTATATTTATTAGAAGATATCGTTTGTTATTTATGCTTTAGATTTTTCGGTTTAAGATTAAATAGGTTATTAATACCGGCCTTAAGAGCGTTAAACCATTGTAACGCGTGTAAAGTAAGGTATTGAAAGTAATTAACTTGGGGTCGGTCGTCCTTCCCCTTTCGTTATGATGACACTAACCTACAAACAACTCAAACCGAGCAAGCGACAAAGCTTGGAAAATCGATCATTAGAAAAGTGATTGTGATTCAAAGCACCGCGTTTTCACTTTTGAAGTGACTATGTTATACAGATTATATTATGGCTCACGTGGACTCAATATGCGGTTTGTGAGAGGTATAGAGGTATATTGTGATATAAATGGTTAAATCTCTTGTGTTACCTTATAAGGTAACACAAGAGATTAAGACAAGGTATACCTTCTTTTAACCCAACTGTTAAAGGTCTAATATCTACACAATCTGTTACTAGTGTAGGTATATGTCATTCATTGTCGGTAGACGTGTTTTGTTAATCTATGGTTTAAAAAAATAAAACTCAGTTCGATCCACTCGTCAGTACGAATACGTTGTTTTATTTTAGGTTATGGGCCCAGTTTATATGATTACAACTTTATTTGGCGACAAAAACTCTACGCTGACGGAAAATTGTTAAAAAATAAACAATTTACGCACCATTCATTCGTTACGGGTTACGTCGTTTTATTACAGAATTCCCATAGCGACCTTCCAGTTGTATCATCAAACCCTGGATATCATATAGGACCAGAATACTTAACAAGACGAAACAAACAAGCCCCAAGCCATACACGTCGGAAGTTAAATGAAAGTTTGTAATTAAAATAAAAACAGTTGCATTAGGTAAGAAGTTTTTTCAATATAAATGGCAGCGTAAGTGATAATTGACATCACCTCATCTCTCCCCTTGTATATGCTTCCACTCAACATTTCCCCACAACAGTAAAGGTGCCTCTCCACCAAAGATATGCGAGTTAGATTATGAGCGGCGAGCTTGCTTAACGTTAAGTTACGAAACGATGTGTCTATTTCTACAAAAAGTAAGTGGAGTAGCTGAGCCGATAAGATACGCCATGAAGATGAGCTTTGATGTGGTAGCTGCGCGAGGAAGATGAGTGACGCGAACCAGCATGTTTACATTCATTGATGTCCGCGGTTATCCTGATATATTATGCTTTATATGTAAAATACAAGTGCCTCTCCGTCTAACGAACGTTGACAGTCATAATATTTGTATTCTCCCGCTTGTTCTGCGCGAAGCGAAAGTGTTCAGATGCAATCCTGATTTCCGTCCACTCCCGGATGTAACGAAATGTAAACTGCATTAAGTTTTACATGAGTTTTGTGCTGTTTTCAGGATGATGATGATGATTATAAAAAATATAATAAGTTTGACAGAGTTGATTAGCTTGCCAAATTGTAAGGTTTTATTTTATTTATGTTTAATCTAGGTAGTGTGTCGGTGTGTCGGTGTCGGTCCAGTGCAGTGGTCGGCCATGGGTGGAAATGATGATGATTAACCTAGATAAACTCTTAGTGTAATTTTAATTTTTGACATTTAAAACGATATTTCAAAACTTTTCCCCCTAGCTAAGCTATGAAAACCAAACAATCATATCCCACGCTGCGCAGCTCAGCATATTTCTAGTGGATAGGCAGCCTTAGGCACGGCGAACTAAACTTCAAAACACTGGTTGTGGTTCAAACCTCATATTATAGTGCTACGTGCAGCTGCGGCGTTTGAACTACTAATATTTGTTCGGTGTTTGTTAGTTTTGCTTTCGATCCTTTTAGTTTTAGTTTTTTTATTCTATTTTTATATATTCTACCACAATTAAACAAATCATTTTGATCGTTGAGGCGTCACATTCACTACTGAAAATTCTGAGTTCACACAATTTTATTCTATACTAGCGGACCCGACAGACGTTGTCCTGTCTTAACTATGAATATTGAAACTCTTTGACGAAATTGGCAGCACGCATTCTGTCAATGTTATGTCAAACGCCATAAGGTTACATCAAAAAAGTTTGAATTGTAAAAGCGGTTACATTAGAAATAATTTAATATGGTGGTTAAGTTTTCTTAAATTATCTAATTTTTCGCGCAATTTTCTTAATTTTTTCTTTTATAAGAACCTTCTCCTGACAATAACAAACACAATAAAAAAAGAATTAGCGAAATCGGTCCAGCCGTTCACGCGTGATGCGCTTACCAACACATTAAGTGATTCATTTTTATATATTCTATATTTTCATTCCACATACACACACACACACACACACGCACACACACACGCACACACTCTCCTTGATTGCATAATAAACGAACGAACAGATTCGAGTCAAATTACAAAGTCCTTTAGAATCGTCAAATGAATCTGCTTCTGCTTCGGAATGCCTTTCGTTTATTCTGAGAGGAGACTTGCCCAATATTGGGCCTTTGATGCATTCCAATGATGATGATTATGACATTACTCATTTGCCATTATGAAAATAATATATTCTTGTCTAATTAACTTTATTACGTTAGTAAGCCGGTATTAAAATATTTTGTAGCGGAAGGCTCATGTCAAAAGCAAAAGTTTGCGATGTGCGGCCGCATGAGGGATAATTAACACGTCGTTACTCCTTCAAACACATCAGCTTGTTACTCCCCACGCGAAAATACCCACAACACCATGAAAAGTTCCTAAAATAAAGTATTTTATTTTTAAAGTCGAATTTACATCTATGCCGAGTTTTGATTTTATTTTTTACTAGTTGATTCCCGCGACTTCGTTCGCGTGAATTTAGTTTTTAAAATCCCGCGGGAACTCTTTGATTTTTCGGGATAAAATGTAGCCTATGTTTTAATCCAAGGTATAATCTATCTCCTTTTTAAATTTCAGCCAAATCGGTCCAGTAGTTTTTGCGTGAAAGAGTAACAAACATACACACACACACACACACACACACACACACACACACACACACACACACATACAAACTTTCGGCTTTATAATATTAGTGTGAAGTGTGATGTGATGTGATGTGATGTGATAGTGTGACTAGTTGATTCCCGCGACTTCGTTCGCGTGGATTAAAGTTTTTTATTCCCGCGGGAACTCTCTTATTTCCCGGGATAAAAAATGTAGTCTATGTGCTATTCCTGATTATAATCTCTAATCTCTGATCTCCAGGTCTCGGGATAAAAGGTAGTCTATGTGCTATTCCTGACTATAATCTCTGATCTCTGATCTCCAGGTCCCGGGATAAAGGGTAGTCTATGTGCTATTCCTGACTAGAATCTCTGATCTCTGATCTCCAGGTCCCGGGATAAAGGGTAGTCTATGTGCTATTCCTGACTATAATCTCTGATCTCCAGATCTTCTACTATTACTCATGCAAAAAATCACGTGGATTCGTTGCTCCGTTGCTGCGTGACTGAAGGTAGAAACCAACGAACAAACACATTTTCGGATTTATAATTTTACTAAGGATTTTAGTAAGGATACTAGGGCCTATTTCAATGGCCAAACGTGCAATGAAAGGAGCAAGAGTAACAATGAGTACTGCTTGCTACTCTTCACCCCCTGTATACGTGTTCTCATCCACCCGCAAACTCACCCTCAGTCTCCCGCTTAGAGAATTAAACTTCAGCGCGGCTGTGGTTCGAGGCTGAGGTTTTGTCGCGTTTTGTGCAACTGCGATTAAAACGGGCAATATTTGCTTGGCATTTATTAGTTTTGCCGTAGACCTTTTTGTTTGTGTCAACTTGTAACCGCAAGCTTTCATTATTGAGTATCGATTTATTGAGTATTTCATATTAACAGCTACTGTTCTTTAGTCTTGTAAATACTTCTTCTAAAGTATATTATCTAGGCAGGCCAGGCTGCTGTGTACATTATTATTTGCGCTGGATAATGCATAAATAATAATAATAAGTATTTAATTTGATCGATGTTTTAAGTATATATAAGTTTCATTTTTTTTAAGGGGGTGACATAATCACCAAGTGATAAAACCCCGGCTTATTAATAAAGATTTAAAAAAAAAGTATATCTTAGTAATAGCTAGCAGTCTGCGATTACGTCTGCGTTGAATTTTTGTAATTTTCAGTGTTTCATTTTACCCGTGGGATTACCATTAGTGGGATTACATTTAGTTATATAATCACATTAAAATATATAATCAAATTAAAATTAGTATAAACTAATTTTCAAGAAATCTTATTAAAATCATAATATAATCGCCATAGCCCATTTCACCCCTTTTGAGATTTGAATTTGATGGAATTACAATTTAACTGAAATAACTATAGTTACAAAGTTTTAAATTATCCCCTTATATCAAAATATTCTACGGAAAATGTTAAAGCCCAGTTCGTCCACTTGAGGCTTGAATGTAATGAATGCTGATGTAGGTATAGGAAGGTTTATTATAATATTAAGTGCTTTTCTAATGTTTGTTTATATCCTGTTTCTGATACTGGTTTCAATTTGCAATCTAAAGCAAATTAATACAACTTACTAGAACTTTCAGTGCAGGTTTCTAATAAATAAATATTTCAAGTTTTGTAATTCTTTGTTCCAGTTAATCATGTGAAAACATTAAGTAGGCTTTGGTAAAATTACGCGTCCGCAAGAGTTGTAATTATCACCGCTTGATATGAACTTGGAAACATACGGGGGTGAGACCCCCGTACGTTTCCTCGTGCCCGCAATCTTATCCCTCGACAACGTGAGCTTCTGAGAATAAATTTAACTTTAGAACGAATCTTGTTGAGCGAAGTTCGAGACGACAAAATCTGTCGTGTTTTGTGCAGTTGTGATTACACTGCTAATATTTGTTTAGCGTCTATCTGGTTACCATAAACTTTTAACAACAAATCTGTAGGTACGATATTGTATACAAGTAGGTATTAAGTAAAATTTGCACACGAATAGAAATTTTAAGAGTACCATTGATTTTTCTTGGATTAGAAACTTGTTTATTAGTCATACATAAGTATAAACTACAATTAGCTTTTGCCCACAACTTCGTCCGCGTGGAGTTAAGTTCTCTAAAAATCTCGGCCATACTTTTTATCCCCGAAAAAGAAGACTTTTCGCGGGATTTTTAAAAAATCTACCTTACCTACTTTACCTATATGATACAAATTCTTGTGCAAAATAAGTAATAAGATACGGTTAAAATTAAATTCGTACCAGTCATTGATACTCAATAATAGGAAAAAAATGGGATTTACCAGTACTGCTCAGTAATTTCCATTCAACTACCACAGTACGTAACTCCGCAAATAGCCACATGTAAGGTCAGAACTACATGCATGTGCAACATCGAGCCGGGGTGTGAAGCGTTACACATTCTCGCGTATAGAGAGGAATGCACAACGATTGAATTAAACTTCAGTAGATTGTTGCAAATCACAACCGAGGTCGGTTTTATCGCATTTTGTGCTGTTACCATTAAGCTCGCAATATTTGTTCGACGTTAATGAGTTTTGCAAGCCACTTGAAATCACAGCAAATTGAACGGATATTATGTAATGAGAAGAGTGTTTTTGTTTAGCATCAGAAAATTACAGTTTAGCTTTTTAGCTACCAAATAATATATTTGCAGAATCCCTGTACCAAATGTCCAAATGAATGAAGCCCATCTTCTTATCACCTGATCTAAGACGTCTATTGCTGGGCCTATGTCCAACAGTGGATGTCTATCAGTTATGTATATAGTATCAGTTTATATATAGTATCAGTCTCTTTCTCATGCCTCGGAGGTAATTTTCAAAACAAGATTTTGGAAAATCCACTGGAAAAGTTTGAAACTTGGATGGTATTTTTGTATGAAAATTTATATTCAATCATTAGGAAATTACATATTATACAAATAAAAAAAAATTGAAGTGTAATATCACAACAAAATGACAATAAAAATAAAATGAATATCATAGTAAATACTGTGATAATAACAATAAAATGAATATCATAGTAAATACTGTACTTATAACAAAAAACAATTTTTAAAATTTTTGTCCGTCTGTTTGTTTGTTCCGGCTAATCTTAGGAACGGCTGGATGAACGGCTTGAATTCCCGGAACCTTTCCTGATGCTGCAGGGGTTCTGCCCACCTTAACTGTGGGGATTTAGGAACTGTTGATTAAAAGCGAACGAAGTCGCGGGCATCCGCTAGTAAAAAATAAAACTAGACAGTGCGTGCGTGACAGTCTAAATCCGAATGAAATTCAAAAATCCGTTGATCTATTAATGTTGTGCTTCATGAGAATCGAATTGAGAAACATACAAAACAAAATATAAATCCGATATTTCCTAGTGAAACATAAATTCCTGTCTGAACTAGCCCAATTAACGAGCTGATAACAAAAACAAAAGGGAACAGAATTAAAAAGACGCAGTTCTTTTAACCCGCTCCACGTGGAGCTCAATGTCAACAGTTATAAGTTTCCACACACAATGAGCCCCGAAACAAGGAGTGTAGAGCACTAGGTACAGCGAGCTAGAGTGGGGGTGGCGGGGGGTGGGGAGCTACGTAGAGCACAATTAGCGCACGCGACTCAACACGGCTTGAGTTTTAACAACGCTCGGAACACTCGGCATCATTCACACGAGATGCCTGTACCTCGAGACTGTGAAGGTATATTTCTCTGCAGGCTGTAATATTAGCATAGTACAATATGCTTTTTTTAATACATTTTCTACATCACAGTATAGCATATAAAAGTTTATCATTCTGATTTTGATAAATGCGAAAGTTCGTTCGCCAAAACGTATTAGCTGACGTCACACACCAAACTCTATCGCTCCTTATTGTTGACATGATTGTTGACGTCACTTTTGGTTTCAACTAACAGTGTGCGAGGACAGTATTAAGTATAAGGATTTCGTACATATTCTACATTTTTATTATTATTGAATTATGTACTTCATATAATGCATATCTTCACTTGCCTATTTAAAAAAAATGTTGTCTTAGTTTTCTAATAAATAGTAATTTTCTATCGATAAATATTATGACAAAATAAATATTTGAATCCAATTTAAACCACATGCATTCGTTTCTATTTTATGATAATTTAGTTTTACACTCGTCTAGCTTTAATTTTCATACTAAGGTTAACTTAGCAAGAAGGGCTACTTTATTTTTTCGGTGTCTATAACTTGTAACTTGAACAAAATAAGCACGTAAGTATCACAAAAAATATATTTTTTATTTGATGATACATATATAAATTTATAAAATCTTCTTATGAATCTTTGGAAAAATAAATTTTAATGTGAAAATCCCCAGTATACAAATACAACGGAGCCGTTAAAATTTCACTTCAACTTGACGTAATTTTTGTGGCTTCTTATCCCCTGGGAACATCGTCGAGTCCCTCACAAAATTTCTCTTTTATAATAAAATCCCGTAATTTTATTTGCACGAGACGTTCGGTTCAAAGTCTCCTTTTATTTTTATAACTTTTTACGTAAATAGAATTAAATCGGCTTTTAAGACATGAATAGACATCCCTAATAATATGGAATCCTTCATTTGCATAAAGCTGTCTTTCCATCGAGAGATTTTTGCGAATGTAGCTAAAGCTGCGAACCCCACTAGTTGGTTCGTGTCATTTTCATATTTAAGTTTTTTCTCTCTCCCCTCCAAATAAGCGGAAAGCTTGTGTTAGGGAGTGGGCACAACGATTGTGCAACGGGTGAGGGCGAACCTGGGACCTTTCAGTTTTCAGGCCGCACCTTTAACCGTTAAGCTATTGAGGTTAATAAGTTAATTTTAGCTCATCTATATGTACTTGCCCATCAAGTGCTTGATAGATCAACATTATCACGTGCCTTCCTCAAATCGAAGTTTGGCGGTCATCAGGCTAAAAGCCTATTTAAAGCAGCATCTTTTAATTTTGGCTAACAAAGCTAAGCTAAGCTTAATTCAAATATGAAAAATACTGAATACGTCTTAGCAAATCCCCACTGGAAAAGCATTCTATAAAATCCTTATATCAAACTCCATCTGGCAAGAAAATTAAGGAGATCCATTCACAAACTTAAAACAAAATATAACGCGGTATTTTTCAGAATGTTTATCTACTCTCTCGCAAACTCGTGCACACATGAATATTATACATACATTAGTTAATGTAACTGGAGTAGCTTAAGTCCAAGCAGCCTCAAAATAGGTCGAGATCTGTACAGTGAAGTTGCACAGTAATGTACATACAGAGGCGAGTCTTATGCAAAAAAAAAGAATTCACTATCTGTTTTCCATTTTAAAAAGATAAATAAATATTGTGGATTAATACTCAACAATTTCTTCACATATTTTTTCCATTTGTAGACAACTGCAATAAAATGTTAATAAATTAACATAACTCAGATATAATAATGCTATAAATACGTTACATCAGACAACAGGACAATCACAGACACATATATAGGTACAAATACCAATAAAACTTTGTACCGATATTTATTTCCAAATCTTAATGGTTCCAATAATATTATAAAACAATAAAAAAGGCACTTTAGGTAGATAATTATGTCGCTTACGGTCATGGCTCGATTTACTCGCAAGAGTACATTTTTCTCGGTTGTGCTGAAGCTATAAGTAGTAGTAAAAATGTAGCTATTGCTACACTTCTCTTGAAATCAGAACATACACACGCAAAACAAACATACGAGAGAAGTTATTAAACATCCTCGTGTTTCCAGTAAAAGCTACATAATAAAACTAAATGAATACCCCAGTTGTTGGTGCGTTGAGCAAAGCCCTTTATAAGTAGTAAAGAGTTTCCAGCTTTAATATAAACAGCAAACGCTATGTATGTGAATATGCTGTGAAGTTTTAAAAACAAAACCATGAGGTATACATGCAAATGATATAAGAGATGAGTATTAACCTCATCTCGTTATGATACTATCCGATGCGTTTAATATCGTGCCGAAAACCAACACTCTTATTTAAATTACCTATAAAAAGTATTTACCATGTTAAACATGATTAATATTTCCCTTTCATGCACAGTGGACATAAATAAGATTAAACTTTGTATTAAGAGTGGGTAGTGGGTAGAACAGTTGGGGTTTGAACCGACGACCTTTCTAGTTAAAGTCCGCCGTTGAGGTATGAAGGTATTTTTATAAGATACCATTTCTCTAAACGAATATTAACAATACCTTTATTTATGCATATTGCTACTAAATAACCATTTACATTATTTTTGAAGTGGAAAGCTCTTATTCAGAACTATTCTAGTATTTATTTGTAACTGCAAATTTCAAAAATATATGTTTATTAAGCCTAAAATATAATCAATGTAGTTAGACACAAACTCTATCAAATAGCAATTACTGTTTTGCAATCGAACATTCCCCATTTATGAATACCATAAAACCATTAAAAAGTGAGTGTATGCACCCCAATTGTTCAGAACTGTATAAAGACCCCTATATTTTTAGATATCTGTCAAAGCGAAATGAAGTATAACCAATTTTGCTGCCAAGAATACGGCATTTGTGTCAACTTGAATTCAGTCCAATTCGCTATCGCTTTCGAGTTGAATTCGCTTTATTCTATTTTAAGTTATTGTTCACTTACCATCAGATAGCTGAAAAGAGGTGATCGATTGTAAGTTTTGGTTAATATCCAAAGTGTGTTCTTAAGTTTTAATGGCAGTTGTAAACTCAGAAAGCAAGAAAAGAGTGCAATCTTTTTATTTTTGTTTGATAACTGACTGATATTAGTACTTATTGTTTTACACAAGTAATTAAGTTATCTACAGCTTTTGATTTAATGCCGTTTATGAGAAACACCCTGGAATAAAATAGGTCTACAAATGGTTAATTTAAGCAAAAAGTAGTTTTGTGCTTTAAATAGATCTGTATACTGGTAACCGATAAGCCTACGCAAGGAAAATTGTTTTTAACCCCCACTTGATTCTATTGGCGCCCACCAACGCGACCCCAATAAAACTTTTTATAACTTTTATGCTTTTTTCGGCTTTGGGACGTAGTTATAGAAATCTTTATGAATTTTAAGGATCAGTCGAGACATGCAGACAGATAAATGGTAAATTTCAAATTCACCCAAGACCTTACTTGGCTCGGTCGATTAAACTCTTATGCGGAATTAAACCAGGGTTCCGTTTCACGTAGGCGAATCATTATCGCTGAAAACGTCACTAACTAGTAGCCGCGTGAACCGTAGTTGACAAGTGTGTGACGCGTGTCGAGTCTTCTTTGCCTCCACTCGAGGCGGCCTACGCCTTCAGGCGGCTTTATGAGCCACCCTTACCATGGCCTCCCTTCTCGAGCGCTCATTACAGCTTTCTTAATTGAGCTGATAAAAATGTATCGGCTATATAATAGGTACAGCTGTGAGTGCGACGAAGAATAGGGTGTTTGACATTTTTTTTTAAATTCAACGCTAAAATTGCTTGAGATCCTAATTATTATAAAGTTGCAATTAATAACTTCATAGATATTCAATATTTAATTTAGCTTATACTTCGCTTGAAGAAGAAAATTACCATTACACACTAATTACCAATTCTGATCATTTTTTTCTTTTTTGAATTGAATTTTTGTAAAAAGATGCAAAATCCTTAAATATTTAAATTTATTTATTTTTTAAATAATGGCGGTGTATTTTGCATGTGTTTGACTTTGATGCCGCCAATTTCACCATCACCAAGAAAACTTTAAACAAATATTAATAAAGCTTTCAATCACATCAAATCTGTCCAAAACGTTGGTTTTATTTTACGTTTGGATACCGAAAAAAAACACCGATCATAGATATAAATGCGATTCTTAGTTACTATCATATAAAATAAAAAGATTTTTGCATTAATACCTACTCGTACAAGCAGGAACATCTATGAAATGTTTGTTGTATCGAGCAACAAGTTCGACGTTCTTCGCTACGTGAGTTTGAAAAATTCAGAATTTAAATTGGGTCGCCATGCAGAAGCCATCTCCTATCGTCCCCGCTGGTTAAATTTTAAATTTCTAGTTCGATATTGACACGATGTATTTAACGGGCGGTGTCACGTGGAACTTTTATTCGTTTTTCCCTGAATCTTTCATAATGCCATAGAAAGAGAGAAGGGTCAGACAGTCAATAAATATCGCCTCTTAATATTGGTCCAAATGTTATTCAACATCATTACAATAAAGTAGTATCGTAGGAGTCTCGGGCACACTTCATACAAATGAAGTTTAACGTTAGTTTGAATAATAAAACAAACAACTTTTTAGCAAAATATATTATTTATAAAAAATAATAAGTATCTGTATCTGTGGTTATAGTAAGGTTTATTGTAAAAAAATGTAGTTTTTTAAAATTTTGTCTTACGCGCTAACTTAGCTTTCCGCGCTTTGGATCGCTTGTGGGAAACCTTTCTGAAACCGTAATGTACCGTATCTTTCGTAAAAATGACAGGCATATAAGGCGCTGAATTATCACGTCTTTTACTACATGTCTTTTTTAAGTCTATCCAACATTCAAGTCCGCGAATTTTGTCGATTATGTAAGAAACTGTGTTATTTATTATTCCAAAAGAATTCTCCAAGAACACGTGGTCTTGCTCTAAACAATTTTCATAAAGCAAACACGTAGATCGGTTTCCATTATAGTTTCCGTTCGCAAGCGAGCAAGGTCTCCGTTGGGATAACAAAGTTACAGGGATTGCCCTTCACTTCCCTGTCCCCACTATTTAACTATTAAAGTGGACTGAAACTAAGGTATTCATGAGTAGGAGAGCACCTTCACCCATTTTACGAGCGGTTTCCGTATTGAATCGAAAAGGTTATTCGGAGCCCTTTCCTGCTGAAATATCACGCAAGCATGTTACGTAATATGGAGCATATGCGATGCTTTACGGTTCATATACAATACCCATACCTACATATTATGAAATTATGCATTTTAATATTTTAAATGCAGTAATAGTGTAGTGATTAGAAGCGCGGTCTACTATTTGGGGGGTTCCGCACCTTTGACTTTTCGCAGTTAATCATTGAATAAAATATCACAGGTTTCAACGGTGAAGGATCCTGAGGAAATCTGCATGCCTGAGAGTCCTCCATAATGTTCTGAAAGGTATCTGAACGCTGCCAATCTGCATCGGGTGAGCGTGGTGAATATGACCTGGAAATCTTCTAAGAAGAAACCTGCGCTTATAAGTGAGCCGTTAATGAGTTGGTGATGATACAGAAAGCCACCGGAATTCCCTAAATCACGACTTATCATCGTTTGACAAAGTTTTGTCACAACCTTATAAGTCCTGTCAGGTAGAAATTAGAATAGGCATTCCGACAAGACGTCTTTATATTCTGTCGGTTACATTTTATATTAGTAGGTGATGTAGCCGCTAACCCTATTACTAATCCTTAATTCGACATTACTTTAATGTCGTCTAAATCGAGCTTTGAACCAATTAGAAATTGGCAGGTCGAGTTGACAGTTGCCAGGTCACGTTATACGTCTAGCTTAAGAAATCGGGTGCATATATCCGCGTCTTTGGACATTTAATCACCTCCTTTGATGTGTCAGAAAATAATCGTAAAGCTATTTCCGAGGCCAAAGTGACGAGTTCAGACGCCGTTTGAGTTGAGATTAATGTTTCAATAACATACCGCTTACCGGTGTCAATCAAACGGGATCTCGTGGTTTGTTTACCTGAAATGAAACAAGTGATTTGTTAGAAATGCTCTTTATATTCTGCTCTAGACGCGGTTTATGATGATTACGACGTAATCCGTATGGATTTAGGTTTAAAAAATCTTCATAAGAATTATGGGGTCACCTTTTTCAACTCTGAATTTACAAAAAAAACTGTTTGGGGGTTTTTTTTGCAAATTTAAAATGTTAGATCCGCTGGGTATTTATTACAGAGTGTAGTACTGTTTTAAAATATGAGAACCTGTATCTTGGAAACAGACGTAGGATACTTTTTATCCTGAAACTCTTACTTCTTACAAAATATTTAGTAATCTAAACCATGCAAACGACTTCGCGGGCATTGGCTAGTTTCTAACAATCGTATTTTTTTTTAGCAGTTCGCTAAATTCAAGTGCAGAATTCAAAGTCACAAGTATTAAAAGCAGTTCATGTTGTAGTCAGTTTTCTGCCAATCAATAGCCGCACTCTGTAGAGTTTACAAATAAAATAAAAATCTCATGATAGGGTGAAACCCGCAGTACAACTGCATAATACGCCTAATGCAGCATTCGTGCAGACACTGTGATACTTTGTACGTGTCTTGATGGTTCGTTGCAATTTTATAAACCTCAAGTACCTTTTAAAATAGTGCTAGTAGGTAAAGCCTACAAAAAACTAAATTTAATTAAGGATAATTCTGATCTTAAGGATAATTTTTAACCCCCAACGCAAAAAGAGGGGCGTTATAAGTTTAACGTGTGTATCTATGCATCTGTGTATCTGTCTGTTCCCTTGTAGTTCTCTTACGAATGGACCGATTTTGAGGCGGTTTTTCTGTTTGAAAGCTGACGTGATTGAGGTAGATCTTAGCTATAATTTATGAAGATCTGTTCAGACATTTGATGGTCATCAGCTCATTTCCTTATACAATAATAATATATGGTAACCTTGAGCTCATACTGCAGCCTCAAGTAGTCTGCGGGATACCAAACTCCTCAGCAATTTACAGTAGATATCTAGTGTGTTTGGGGTCATTGGAATTGTGAAATTAGTCGGTCGAAAATCCGACAGACCTTACGAATCCGCACATTCAGCGAAATAGCCAATTAAATTAACCAGTTAGTAAAATGGAATGAATTTTAGAAATCTCCTGCATGCTAAATGCGTTCTCTATGGACAAATTAAAATGGTTCGGACTACGTTAGGTATGCAACGCTTTTGGAATGCGTTTTAGAAATCACTGGCGCAACCCAAATGTATGTACGACTTAATCTAGGTTTAAAAAAATTGATGTAAGAACGTAGCACTTTGCGTGTAGTGGTGTTGGAGCTCTGTGGCGCCATTACCGGCATCATAAGAGTACATAGAAACATCCTTGGTATGCCACACGGTACGCTGCCAAATATCACTTGTCACTTGCGACGCCGACCAGCAATGTCGCATACGATTTTATGTTTATTTCTCTCTTGTTATTACTGGTCTATTAAATAATAGTCTCGATTGGGTCAGGGCGTCATTAAGTCTATGCCTGAAAATCAGCGTACTCAAGTGTACCCTGCGTGATTGAGGCAAAAATCAACAAATTGACACACTTTGTATGAAATATTAGTAGAGATTTAACAATAATATTTTGAATAGCAAAGTAAGCAGTTGCTAGGTTGAGTACCTATTATTTGACGAGTGTGCCCTTGGTTCGGAGACTGAAAATTTCTGTAACAGATAAATTTATTGCGAGAATGAGATATTGTTCCTAAGTTACGTATTGTCTATATATCAAAGCAGAAGTTCAGTGTTGTAGGAAGCATCTGTCCGCGGCTGGATTTATCTCAAGACAAATTGCACTCCTACACCCTATACTAGTTGCCAGTACCTGCGAGCTTCTTCGCTTCGAATACAAGAATACCATTTAGAAAACTTTCAATCAATTATGTACTTTATCAACTCGAAGTTAAGTATCATTTTTTGTGTGCACTTCAGCAAATTAGATATTTAACAGGGTTGAAAATTATCTACCCCAATAAATTCTTATAAACGGCAACAATAAAAACGAATGCGAAATTAATTGCATATTTCGCGTTCATTGACATCATTAGCATTTTGGCGTCATTGTTAATCGTATCGGCTATCGATACAGGTTGTTACAATAATGTGTTTACATTCTAAATAACAATTCCGTTGCACACCATTTGGAAAATGTGAGTATTCGTAGTTACACTGGTAGGTACACGAGTAATAATGTCGACCACGGCAGCCAATCTCCACAGAGATTACCCATCTGAACGGGAGATTTATGGATGTACCAGTGTGCACACACAGGTGCACTTTCTATTCCCTCACTCTCATAGTCCGATGGGACAGAAATCAGACACGACCGGAGGGAGATCAGACGCAGGATAGATGGCTTTAGGTGATCTCTGAGATATGGGCATGACCCACCGCCTATTTTCTAATTCTGGGCTAGTAGTAGAAGTAGTAGAGCATTAGTAGTAGACAGAAAAGTCTAATACATTTTTTGACCCGAACCGGAAATTGCAGCCGGGACCTCATCAAACGAAGCAGTTACACATAATTGTAAAATCGATTAAGTTTGTAATTATTGTAAAATCATATTAAGGATCCACCAAAACGGTGATAGAGTTTCTCATAACGGAGAGACAACTATATTGGGCCGGGCGGCGATAGGTAGAGATGGTGGTAAGTTTCTATAGAAACACAAACTTACTGGTATTTTAAGAAAATAAGGTTATTTGCATGGTACAAGATATAAAGCCTAACATTTACCGAACCGCTTACTGCTTTTCAATTCGTACACTTTCTCGCAAAGCTATCGAGTAATTAGTACAGACTACAGAGTAATAGTTTCCGCATCTCAGAGACAACATCGTTAGCTGCCATTAGCGACTTCAGATCTCAGCTTATATAATACCTCAAAAACGACAGTTTTGTGACGAGACAAATTACCTCATCTTAGGGGATTGTTTGTTCTATAATAATAGCTGTATTTGCTTAGGCATATTCTAATTTAGCCGGTATTCTTAATATAAATCCTTTTTCGTTTTCCGAGCATCGATTTCAATTAAATCGATCGCACTTGTTTTTTTTTTCTTGACGTAATGACAGCGCGCTTTTATGAAGTTAGTGACAAAAGCTAAAATGATGTTGAAGCGTTTACAGTGTCGGCTCAGTATGAAAATAATGAAATCAGTTTATTTTCTCTGTTAGCCATGGCTATTGCGCCTAAGCTTCTAACGGGGTAATCTAGTAAAATAGACAAGTTTTTTAGAAGGTATATTTTTAATTTTTGTAACTTTGGGTCTCTCCTTTCCTTCTATAAAAGATATCGAGTTATATAACCATAAATGATTAAAAAAATATTTTCTATTTAGAATGAAAATAATACATCAAGTCGTTCAGTACGACAGTCTTGTCCGTACACAACTTATTTTAGGGGAGATTGTTTGAACGTTTAATTATCGCGCTATGTATTTAGGTACGTTGTAATTCAGGCCGGGCGGTAATACCGCGTCGCGTCGGTTTGGGACGAGACAAGACGCTTGTCTTAGCGTTTGACAGGTGTTCCGCTCGGTCGGATTTATCCTTAGATAAATTGGGTCGGTTTCACTCTTGTATACTTGCGCTACATGAAATGTTTATTTATTTAATGCCCACAAGTTTACACTGGCATTTACGTCCTCGTGAACTTATGTTCAACAACCCGTTGTACGTTACTTACCATTAATGTAACTCTCATTTTATGAAATCTTGATGATAGTTAAAAATAGCATGTAACCAGAAAAACAAAATTTTTCAACTATCATTCTACACTGCATAAACCCTGAAAGGTCTGCGTGGAGTAGGGGTGTTCAGATTTCGACTTAATCTACAATACATGGAATATATTTCTTTTCAATGCATATCACTCTACCTAATGTCATTTATTTAATGCTCTATTAAACATAATCAATAAAACAATTTTTGTATTGATTAAAAATTGAATCTAAATTAAGCCTCACACACACATTCCCTATTGCATTGAAGCAGATATATCTAGAATGCAGTGTGTACTGTGTATGCCAGCAATCCATTAACTCTATCAACAAACCAGTCTATTCAATTCCCATTTAGCTAAATGAATATTATGGTGATGAAACGTCAACACAACATGCATAGTATTCTTCCAATAATTGTAATTTACTTTAAAGTTTGAAATACTGACTGCAACTTTAGAAGTTATGAGTTATATCGGCTGAATATATTATTTTGAAATGTCTAGTTCTTAGTATCGTGAAGAGATGTATCAGAATGAAAAAAAAACAAAATTTAGCAAATTAAATCTTTTGAGATACTATTTATTGTACATCAGATGTAAACGTGGAACGTGGATTACATAATAAATAAAAAATGGCGAATAAGCCAGTTACTTGTAGGTTAAGGAATTCTTGGTCAGGTTTCTTCGCGTGAACCAAAAAACCAAAAACATTAAAAATAATAATAATAATTGGCAATTTAAGAAATTACGAACTACGAATATACCTACCCTCTTCGTAACTAACGTGTTATTTCAAATAAATATATCAATATGCATAATATTTAAATAACGTTTCCAATTTTCAATTCCGAATATAATCAGTGTAATCGCAAAATCTTTTGCCCAGGGGTTAAACAAAATCGCCAAACAAACTATATATAGCTATATATAATTACTGTAAAATAAATAGCATACGAAATGTGTTTCGATTAATCTATTAATTAAAATCGACTGCGATAATTATCGCTGACATCATCAATTTATACTTTGTTTGCTTGTGAATGCGTGCACTGACAAAACAAGAATCGGTTTGCGGGGCAATTATTTTGATAGAGTGAAAATAATAAATTGTGATTTAATTAAATTAAATCACCATTTATTCGAGTACAGTACGTTTATCTCACGAAGTTACGGGCGTTTTACTTGTGGTTACGTCGTGTACATGCACATTGCGTAAGTGTCCAGTCAGGAGCCTGGGTGGGAGCGGTCAGGCGCGAGCAAGCTCTCGCTCACACTTATACAGATACGATACACACACAACGATGAGCCACACGCCGTCGTTAATTGCAAGAACTATATTAATCAGCGATTGAAAGTGTAATTTAATTCTATTGTTATTTGACACGAACCCTTCCACTGTATTTTGCATAGACCGATAAAATATTTTTCTATAAAATGAACTAGCTGTTAAAAAACTTCTTACTGCCACTTATTTTTTCTAAGACATTAATCTCAGTCGCAATACTTACAAAAAAAAGCAATAATACAGGCTCAGAAGCTCGTTCAGTACAAACGTAATTGTATATCCTACATGTACGATGTTTGTATAGTGTATACGTAAATCGGAATGTTAATATGAAAATTAACCTTTAGGAAAACGTCGTGATAAACGACAGGTAAATTGAACATTTAGGTACACCATAAGTCTATCACACCATTCAGAAATCAACTTGAAAAAGTCTGTCAATTTTATTCATCGGTTTATGTTTACTTGACGGTGGTGAAAAAGGCACTAGAACTCTTTGTCTAGAGCAAATTATCTAACATTTTTCTAAAAATGAAACCGTAACACGGCACAGGCACGGCAAAAGAAAAAATGCCAAGAGTAATGGCCTACATTTTTAAATGTCATGGACTAAAAAAGGTCTTATTTAAAGGGATGTAAACATAGCCCCTTCTTGGGATAACATGTAAGGAATGTTGGAAGGTCGCAGCTGCTCGGTTTTCTTTTTGCATTGTCAGTATGTACCTCATGAATAATTCCATTATTCATTGTTTTATTTGGATAATTTAAACAGAAGCCCGAATTTAAGAAGCAAGAGCTAATAAAAATAAAATAGACCTAAAGCTAAATACCGTTATTCTGATGAACGTAAGGTAAATATTAAAAAAAAGACTATGATAGATTTTTAATATGTATTTTAAACTGACATCACAAATAATTATATGTACTTACACCTATTTTTGTACCCATATTCGAGCAAATAAAATAAAATTTATGTTTATAAAATATAATCTTTTAAGTTATTTATCAAATGACTGCTACAAATTGACTTTTGTATTTTAGGATATTACAGCAGTCTACGTATACTAAACTTTGTTACACAGAATGTGTGTTAAACTTTTTTATGAGCGAATTAATTAAGAATAACTCTGACAAATCTTATTACAAAACATTAACATTCTGTGACACAAACGTTCTAACACCTCATAAAAATTACGTCAACAGAACAGTGTGAAACAACATTAATTTTGATTGTATCATAGGACCCGAAACATAGTTAATTAAATATAACGTTCCTGCGGGAAGGAAGTTTGTTGTGGAACGTGTCAAGGATTTAATTGCGATTGTAAGCAACTGGGAATCAAACACAAATAGCAATAACACCTTCAATTTACACTACACTTTTAGGATTTAAATGTAACTTAAATGGAAAAAATGGAAATGAAAAGTTTCCAAGTTTCCTGGCACGTACAACTTCAGTACCTTCAAGACAAGCGAGAATAGCCATCTTCCAGGCAAGTGCGCCTAAATTATAAATCTTATCATTCTTTCCATCAGGCATGATACTCGTCAAGTGCAAATCTTTCGTAAAAAAAACCTCAATTGTGTGTGCAAAGAGTTCAGATTTATTCTAAAACTAGCTTTTACCCGTGACTTCGTCCGCATGGACTTAGGAGTTTCAAAATCCCGCGGGAATCCCTAGTTTTTCCGGGATTTAAAGTATCCTATACAGAATATTTTCATTTCATTTCATTTTCATTTTTCATTTTCATGATTGAACAAACCAACCAACAAACACACTTACGTATTCATAACATTAGCACATATTAGTAAGGATGCAACTAATGATAATATTCATAAAGTAGGTAAAAAAACTTTCTTATGACGCGAGCTTACTTAAAAACACCACCGTAGCAAAATTTAATTAGAGCTTATTATAATAAAAAGTATGCTAGCACGTGCACTAGATGAAGCGAGGTAATGGGAGGTGCTCCACGCAAGGCGGGCGGCAGATGCGATCTGCATACATTAGCCTAACGCCTCTTAGTTTTGACACCTGCTCTCAGCGTATGAAAATGCGGCCGAGATGGATGCCGCAAACATGTCGTGAATAAAGTGTTTCAAACTTTGAATGCATGAAAAGTATTATTACTGTAAGTTTTAGATCTTATGACAAAGTGAAATTATACAGCTGCACCAGGCGTGACAGCTGTCCTACTTTCTTCTTACTTCTTTATCCACCATATACATCTATTGCTGAACAAAGGTCCCTTACATAAACCACAAGTCTCGGTCGCCATCGATATCCAACAGCTCCCAGTGACTCTTCTGATGTTGCCGGTTCACAGTGGGCTTGCCAACACTGCGCTTCCAGTTGCTTGGTCGCCACCTCATCAACTTGGAACCCCAACGACAGGAGGTCAGGAGCTTCGGGACTCGCTGAGCTATGTCGGTAGCTTCGGATGGATCTGATCGCTGCTTCAGATTTGATCTCTCAGGGATACGCTGAGATACTCTCTCCGTCGCCCGCTGGCTAATCCTGAACCTTCTTATGAGGGCCATAGTTAGCTTTATATCTATAAGTCAACTGTCCTACAGTTGACTTAAGGATCAAATACATAGTCGCTTCTTACAGATTAAATAATTCAAACTCGGTTTTTTAAACTATACTACGTCTACGATTCTTAAATAGGATTGTTGTACCGAAACGACGTCTACCTACAGAACATCGAAATGTTTTCAATTTGAATTTAAATAGTTCTGTATAAGAAGCAGTGTTTTAAGTTTTGACAGCAGCTTTCTCCGAGCGTAAAATACGGGAAAGATAGATGGCGCAAACTTGTCGTGAATGAGGCAGTTGTTATACGGCCGCGGTACGCGAAGAATTATATCTCGCCCAAAATACTAAAATGTATGAAACGCAAGGCGAATTTTAGGTAATCGTATACAGGTATGAAAAAGAAAAAATAGCCAACCACTTCGACCATATGACATATTCCTACGAAATTGCTTATGAAATACCCTTAACCCTACCTACTGCACATTTTTTATTACACAGAAATGAAAACTTCAAGTTTTCAAAAAGTCTTTTGGTTTATTTTTTTGGTGAAAATAAGTAGCTATTTCGATTTAATACGGTTAATAATAATAATAGATATGTCACTTAAACAGCTGAGCGACCTAATTGTAAAATGAAGTGTATCGCAGATTTCAAGTTTGAAAACAAATTAATTGAATTTAATATCCATTTGTAGGAATTTAAGTTTACTCAAGTATTGTAAAGCTCTATAGAAATACTGGTTTTTGCCAGCGACTTCGTCCACGTGGAGATAGGCTTTAAAAATTTTGCGGTAAGTGTCTATTTTGTCGGGATAAAAGTTAGTCTGTGACTTTCCAAGTTCTCAACTATGCCCGTGCAAATAAAAAAGGGGTTCCCGAGGAATTTTTAAAACCCTAACTCCACGCGAACGAACTTTCGGGAAAAGCTAGTAACCTGATAATTTAACTTTACTCTTATTTAAGATACATCAAGATACTTACCGTTGTTTGAATAAGGGTTAATGGGATAAACGTTGACGTGAGGGGGTATTTATAAAAGCTTTAGACTTTTTTTTTACAAAAAGCAGTGCGTTCGTTTTTGACAGCAGCGCTCTGAACGTAAAACGTGGCAAGATAGATGGTTCAAACTTTTCATGAATAAGGCAGTTGTTACAACCGCGCTGCTGGAAGAATTATATCTCCACCGGCGCCCGGAAAATGCTAAAATGTATGGAATGGGAGGCGAATGTAACTTACTGAATATTTCAGAACTTGAATAAATTCCATTTTCCGGCTGCTTAAGCTATTAGACCCGCTGTTTTAGAATTGAAACAAACAACACAAAAGCATTATGCGATGGCTTTGTTACTGGGGATCCTCTTTAGACGGGAGTAACCTCTCGCAACCGCCGGTGATGACGATGAGATCAATTTAGTTTAAGTATAACTATGCGAAAAGTAAATACGGTACAATGTAGTTATATAATACTTTTCTAATGCCGTCAATATCTGGCATTCACATGGGCGTAAGGTAAAAATCCACTGTTCATTACTTTTTATTCTTGTAGTAACGAAACAGCCAAGCCACATATTTTATACTAGCTTTATCCCGCGGCTTCGCTCACGTTAAGTTTGATTCTTCCAACCCCTATTTTATCCCCTTAGCGGCTGAATTTTCAAAAATCCTTTCTTAGCGGATGCATACATCATAATAGCTATCTGTATGCCAAATTTCAGCCCGATCCGTCCAGCCGTTTGAGCTGTGCGTTGATAGATCAGTCAGTCAGTCACCTTTGCCTTTTATATATTTAGATATAGGCGTGTAGAGTTAAAAGCTTGGCTCTACATGAGATCTGATAACTTTTTGACAGTGCGAGTCATATGGTCTCGTCTTGGCAACATGGTATTGGTTTGCAGTCAAGCGAAAAGACTTAAACAGAATGTTAAAGGACATGACCAGTGGAGCAAAGGCCTTTCGCCTAGGTGTCAAAAATCAACGTGCAGCAAAGATTGTTTTATTTTTGGAATTCTTATATTCTATAGTTTTCAGATAAAAAACTTTCAGGGGTCTAAAGGCTCGGAAAAATGAGAAAAAAAATAGAAAAGTTTTACGGAATAACTCTGCCTTTCGATACTAGAGGGCGCTAATTATTGTGGTTATCAAGTCTAAAATGTTAAAATCAACGTGCAATAATAATAGTTTTATTTTTGTAATTGTTATATTCTATAGTTTTCAGAGATGAAAGTTTCAGGAGTCTGAAGCCTTGAAAACTGAGAAAAAATAAGAAAACTTTTCAAAAATTCCTCTCCCTTTCGATACAAGATGGCGTTAAGATATGTTTATCGAGTCGTAAGAATAATTTTCTGCTATTAAACATGCCATCTATTCGCAAAGTTGCTTAGAAAAAAATTGCTTAATATTTTTGTACAGATCCTAGGACACGGAATAATACAACTTTATTTGCACGAATAATTTAATTTTTCAATAGACAAGCGCTATCTAGTGTCGCGAAGCGGAATTTCTCTTTACTATTTAAGTGCGTGATACACATGCTTGTTACTCGCAGAAAAGCATGCCAGTTACAAGCAATTATGAACTACTCGCATGTGTATCAAGATTCTGCCAGTAACTCACGTGCCAGAGCAAAGCATACGAATGGCTCGCAAGCCGTTTTATTTTTTCCCCTTGAAGGGAAGTGGGACGGCAGATTCGTATTGCCAGCTACAAATACGCGAAAAATGCCTATCAACGACGATAGGCATTTTTTATCCATTGAAGGTTTGAAGAGAAATATGATTTACTTTTTCATAGTAAACCTTCAATGGATAAAAAATATATGTCAGTGGCTTTCATTTTTTGATAGGCACTGAGTTACAGAATCGAAGGCAGGTCGTAACGTATTTGCTTGTAAATCGCAACTCTCAACTATCTGCCAAGATCTTATTAATTTTTGTGCTTGTTTTTTGCCCAATATAATTGCGAGTTGTATTATTTATTTCACTATTACACACACACTATTTATTTCTTCATTTTGTGAACTTCAACTCGCATGTCACTGGCAAGGTCATTCGCAAGCATGTATGTCACGCGCTGATATTCTGTCAGTACCTGGCATGCCAGCTTACCAGCACCTAGCATACCATCCACTAGCATGTGTATCACGGGCATTAATACAAATGAGCGGAAATTGAAGTATGAAGTAGTGCATTAAATAGAAAGCGGAAACAATAAACATTCTGTTTTTTTTTGATATTTTAAATCATGCCTTTATCGGAATAATAAATCCATAGTAAATTAGGCCTCAATTTGTTAATCTTTCTGTAAAAGCTGTAACCTTGCACATTTTCCCCATCCCAAGGGCAATCACTGGTCATGTCCTTTGAAAAAATAATCAAAATATGTCAATAAAATCAGAATAATACGCTTTTTAAAAATTTCTCAGCCCTCTATATGCCGAATAGTTATTTGCATTGAATCTACGAATTTGATAGCTGGTGACGTCATAATCACATACAACCGTCCCTATACCTATTTCTTGAAGTTCGTTATTTTAATGATACTTGAATTCGGCTTTTACTATTTATGAGCAGGTTTAACTTAAAAATAAAAGTCAAATCAAAACATCTACTTTGCGATATGAAAATCAATTGAAAAAATTCTTTTTAAAATTGTGCGAATAAGACCTTCCGTGTTCTGAAATAAAACTTAAGAATATAACATTAATGTATTGATAAGCGAACAAGCAGAGAAATTCAAGAGCCATGTTATATTAAAGCGTGAAGCCTGGGGAAGTTTAAACGTCGAAGTCGGACGAGGGTTGTCGCGTCACGAAACATTTTAATAATGCAAGCGCTCGTTCGGTATGAAAATTAGCTGAGAGATGCCCCAGTGCTGTGACATCAGTTGGTTTATTGATGACCCTGAATGCAGACACCGCTTGGTTGATTAATAAATTATTATTTTCACATGCACCATTAAACTGTTTACATATTTTTCTCTTGTTGATAGCCATTGTTAGTTCAATTTTTTCGTGAAAATTGCCGTTAGGCGGAAATCTTACACACATCTCGCGAGAATCTTACGCTGAGTGTGTCGATCTTTTTGCACTACAGCCACGTTTTACAATTAATATTTTAGAATATCGGCGCTAAAATTGTCAATCATCGCTGGCCTCAAATATTGGATATGTATTTAAAATCTATTTGGAAAATTCCTTCATCCGTAGATAAATGTTTAATGGACTCCCAGAATATACCTAATGGAATCGTATTAATTATAAATACAATTTCGATTTAAGTACTCAGGATTACATGTTACAATGAATAGTTTAATATTGATACTCAATTCGATGCCTCAACATGGGTAGCCTGAGTAGTCATGCTCTCTTTAAACATTTCTGTGGTGGTGTCGTGTGGTGCGGGTTGTTACGTTCCCTCAAATATGGTTGAGCGAAGCAATGGCTGGATCATGCGTCATGCTCGTGAACGGGTGCCACCAACGGGAATGGGTCTGCTTTTGCCTGCCTGTTTTGACATGTATTGGATTGTATTTATTTGTATTTGTATTGTATTTATTTTTACTTGTATTGTACTCAGGAAAATTCATCGTGGAAGCACTGAATACATAGCATAGTTTCAATAACAATTGTAAAATTTTTATTTTTTTGAAAAGAGCAACCGCCGAGTTTCTTGCTGGCTCTTCTCGGCAGGAAAGGCATTCCGAACCAGTGGTAGATTCATTGACGATTCAAAAGTGCTTGTAAAAGTTTATTTGAATAAAAAATATTTCTATTCTATTCTATTCTATACTGTTCATAAACTGGAATCAACGCAACGGGCTACGCATACAACACATAAATATCTTTTGTATTTACCGGATGGACCGATGTTTATGAAAAAATAATCATATCTTAGTACCTATCCTAAACCATAGGTCAGAAGTGGAAAGAGAAATTTATACCCTTATACCTATATATAACCTCATAACTATATAAAATAGATGAGATAAAGCTGAATATTGTCAGAAAAATATTTCGTAATACCACATTATGTAAGGGATACGCCCGTTTCAATTTTTCTTCGTCCCATGCTTATCTCATATAAAGATCTGCAGCCAATCGCGAAAAGTATCTTTATGCTATCGAGCCCATACGTGACTTGATTTTTGAAGTGCCCGTGAAGTCTGGTTTGCAAGCCTTAAAAAAATATCCTCATATTACCTGAAAATTAATGCGCATCTACTAGTTATATAGTATAACTAGTATAATTGCTCGACTTTAGAAGCATATATATTATTTTGTCGGTTGATCGATGTCCTCGTAATTGCGAAATTGCTCAATATTTTTTCAAAGATGATTGAATATAATATAAGAAATAATAGCCTTTAAAACTTCATGATTTAAATAATTATTTATTTACTTACTATAAGATTAATTTACTTACTTTAGTACCAACAATAAATACGAGTACCTACCTTGATTTCTTCGGTTTAGTTTAGTTCTGAGTGAGTAGATTTCGAAAATATTTAACTTGTACATATTTTAATAAGCAGTTGCCTAGCTGAGATTCAATGTTTGAACTTCGACTGATTTAATATGTACGTATAATAAATGTACACACCAAATACAAACAAACTTGTAGAGCAACTTGGAGGTCTCTACTTAGAATTTTTAATTAGGGTTTATATAGGAACCTACTAAAAATATTACGCAAAGTTTTCGCTAAGCTAACATGTTTTTACATAATGTCACATTAAATTATGTTTACGATACACTATGCTTATTCAGAACCATACATTACCGCTGTAGGGTTAATAAAATATACGGAGAGTCAACAACTCCTCCTATTAAAATATTCAAGAGCCTGGAAATTCAATTTGCTGTCGCAACCCCTAAGGTAGGAAAGCTTTTAAAATGGTATTTATTATACCCAATAATAAATTTAATTATAATCTTCACTGCAAACTGAAGACGAAGATGTAGGCAACGAAGCGAACAGCTTTATATTCCTGAATTAATAAATTTAATTTAAAGTTTGTTGTGTTTAATCGTTTTAATTTCTTTGGTACCTATTGCCAAAATGGAACTTTTTTTTGTTCATAAATTAGCTCTCACTATCTACAAGTAATTTAACTATAGGTTAAAACAACTGCCTGTACCTACCAGCTACGAGTACCTATTAGGAAGGAAAAAAGAAAATACGTTTATTTACTTACCACGACAAGGAATACAAATTATGAATAAGAGAAAACACAAAAATATACCTACCTACAATTTTAAAATTGACTTTATTAGAAAATCGAAAGTGCGACCTTCACACTGTATCTACTACTTTAGGGCCTCTGAAAATATCTTCGTAAATCAGAATATTATCCTTACCTTATGTGATTAATGTGTACTCTTGCCGATCATCAATTAACCTTGCCTGCAAAAAGATCGCAAACGACAGTATCAATTCGCGGCCGACATTTTACACGACATCGGGGGCATGACGTTAAAAATTTTCCAGGTTCTTTAACGGGTTTCATTCATAACTCACGGGCGAGTGGAGCCATCGAATATTTCAAGTTGTACCCACCCCCATAAATTCCGGGCGTCGGGTTGCCAAATTAGGCGCGAGAAACGTCGACTTATTCTCCCCCATTACCTCGGCCGTTAAGGTGCTTTTACACGTAGAGATTCCAAATGTTCCATGCTAAGAGAGTATAAATATATGTATTTTAAAACAGAGTATCCCCTTTCATGGAAAAAGATCTTGTTTGCTTTTCTGATTATTTTCGGTTCAATTTTGATTTTTTTATCATTAATTTTATTGTTTTATTTTAGGCTAATTTGTAATTTTTGACAATTTTTATCTTATTTTAAACATTATAAGGTGTGGTCTAAGAGAGTATTTACCTAGTATTACCACAGTGACGAGTAAAGAAAAGTGATGATAGCCTATTAGTTAAGCCTGCGGCCTTCTTTTCTGGAGGTCCGGGTTCAATCCCAGGCGCGTCCTAACTTCCCAGAGTAATGTGTGTAAATAAGTAAACTTTTTTATTCTTCTGGGAAAATAAATTACATCTTTTAAACAGATTGCAAGTCCGATTTGCATAATCGGTTTTAAAACCCTGCACCTGCACGTCTGAAAGTACTCCATAATATAATCCTACTCAAACGTGTGTAAAGTCTAACATTACACACTTGGCCGGCTTGGACTGTTCCCTGAATGGCGAACCCTTCTTATTTGAGAGGAAACCTTTGCCCAGTAGCCGATGATGGATTGAGATGAATGAATAAATTAATTACACAAGATGAAATTGTCAAACAGGAGTGTTTTAAATATATTTTTTTGACAAATAGTGCAAAGAGTCGATATATCATCCTAATAAGTGTCCAGTAGGGCTAACATGCACGCCACGAGAAAATTTTGTCTACACTTTACTCGTGAATCTCTGTAGAGATTCACATAGAGACTACGAGTAAACGTGTAGACAAAACTTTCTCGTGGCGCGCATGTTAGCCCTACTGGGCTATGGCTAGACAATAATGTGTCAATTGGTCTCTTATAATGAAAAGGTTCTTAACCCCTGGTCTAAATTCAGGACGTGTGCCACTACCTTAAGTGGAGCGCACCTACTCATGAGTGTGACTGGAAACTTTTCACGTACTGTCGCAGGTGCTTTCAACATTACTTCTTTGAAATTGAACTTGCAATTTTAGAGTTTTGTTGCTCCAATACGTGGCGCTTTAGCGAACCGTTTCAAAGTTTGACTCTTTGGGGCGCTCTTTATTATAATGCTAGCTAACGACTGTGATTTTTTTATATCAACTATGTGAATTTAGGAAGGATAGCAGCAAAGAATTATTAAGTACCCTCTTATCTGAAGGGAAGTATCCCTACTAATATTATAAATGCGAAAGTGTGTTTGTTGGTTTGTTGGTTTGTTGGTTTGTTGGTTTGTTGGTTTGTTGGTTTGTTGGTTTGTTGGTTTGTTGGTTTGTCCTTCAATCCCGCTGCAACAGAGCTTCGGATCGACGTAATTTTTTACATGTGTGTAGTTGAGAACCTGGAGAGTGACATAGGCTATTTTTTATCCCGGAAAATCAAAGAGTTCCCGCGGGATGATAAAAAACTAAATGTACGCGGACGAAGTCGCGGGTATCAGCTAGTTTTAAGAATAAAGCAGCTTAATAAATTATAAACTAGATTTTGCCCGCCACTTCGTTCGCATGGACTTGGGTTTTAAAAATCCGGCAGGAATCTCTCCAGGTCCTCAACTATACCTATGCAAAAAAATCCGTTGCTCCTTTGCTGCGTAATTGAGGGACAAACAAAGAAACATAACTCCACGCGGACAAAGTCGTGGGCAAAAACTAGTAGACTATTGACATAATATAACTCTGGAATTAACAAGGCAGCCAATATAAAGCAATTCGCCCGCGCACGCAACAACAATGCCAACGAAATTGCATAAAAACTAGAAAAATAGTTGTATGAAAAACACGGGGAAAATCTACATATTTCCGAGCGACCTTCCGCGTCCAATTCAAAATATCAAGCAGGTCACAAGTGAACACAGACACATTAATGCCGACAATCGAGTAAACTTCCGGCCAATTTACTTTATGTATAAGCCATTATAATAATTGGTTCAGTTTCAAACTTAACCGAGCGGGATATGGAATGAAACAATTGGCTCGTACAACTATAACTTTGATCTGCATATTGTGGTAATTGAAAGTTGAAACTCGCTATGATAATATGTGAGATAACTTTGTGTTGAATCCATATTCAAGAATGTTTTTACAAACATACGACAATGCGAGGGAAGGTTTGTATTTTCGATTTTGTACAATAGATACGAGGGCAGGTATAGGATATGGAACCCGTCTTTATAATACAGGAGTACCTACTATACATTAATCATTGAAAATATGGAAATATGAACACTTATTTTTTATATTAAAAGTATTATAAAGAGTGGTTTGGTTTTACTTTATATATTTGGTTGTAGCTTACGTAATTATCCGCAACATGATTTTTCAGTTAGTGTGTGTTTCAGTGGGTGCGTGCGCGCGTGTTTTTGTGTGTGTGTGTGCGTGTGTGTGGTAGTGTGGTGTGTAAGTATGAACCGATTTTGATTTTGTTTTTTTGTTTAAAAGTAGAATTAGTCGGGAGTGTTCTTAGCTGTGTTTGATGAAAATCGGTCCAAGATGGCCGCAACCACAAAATTTACGCGATTACTGACTAGCGATTAGGACGTTCTAACATGTTGGGTGTGTTTTAAATTTTTAATTTACATTTATTTCTTTAATAAGATCGACACAAAATGACTCACAATTCCAATAATTTTGAGCATTCCCAGCGAAAATATCAACATATTTGATGATGACATTTTCATGATGACAGGTAGGTAATTAAGAGAGTGATTCGGGAGCGGTTCCATTTCATCTCGGAAAACCATCCATGACAATTATTGTAATCAAAGGCTCACAGTAAAAAAAATATTGGAAAATTATACAAGAGATTTTTTCATGAAAACCTTTATTTTTTACTGAACACAGATTTTAAGACAGGTAATGTACATATAATATTTTAAATCTGTAAATTAACTTACACTTTTCTGATTCATAACATTGTCAGTATCTCCTACCAAATTGGTCGAAAGAAATTACATGAAAATCATGAAGATATTAAATAGAAAATTACAGTAACATAAAAAATTACGCAAATTAATATCTGCTCTCATTGGGAATCGAATGCACCCCGCACGGAAATTATTATTTATTGATACAGCAATGTAGGGTCGTTCACATTGATTGGTATTGTAGGGTTTTGTCGAATTTTATTTTATCTCTCCCAAACCGCCCGCAATAATAATTCGCGAGTAGCACCCAATAGTCATTTATGTTGACGAATATGTGTTATTATGTCACGAACGAAATATTATAATATTCTAGTTTGATTTGAAATATTATAGAGATATTATACAATTGAAATAAATTATTAACCCAAGCGAAGCGACGAAAGTTGTGTTTTAATTAAAGCTCCTAAATAATTAAAGAAGAAAAAAAAATATGCCAAAAAACCTATAGTATAAATTTTCAACTTAACTGTCGTGATACCAGTAGCGTGAAAAGCACATGATTAATGCGCGACTTAAGTAGGCAGGCATGTGTTATAATTTATAACTTATAAAGAATCCAAATCGTGAAAAAAGGTTCATGTAAAAAGTAAAAATACTTGCTGCTAGTATTGAAACAGTAAGCAGTAGTGTCTTGCCCAAAAAATATGCAGCAATCAGCAATTCGCATACTATTGCTAATGATTCTGCTTATGATTTACGCGCTCTGTTGCTATCATGTTGGTAAAATTAATAAAAATAACATTTTGAAAATTACGCAAATTAATTCCGGTATCGAGCTCTGCGACCATCAAATTAAAATTTCGCCACAGCAATACGCCCGTGTACACATTGACGGGTAATTTAACGAGTAATTCGGGAAATTTAATTTTATCTCGGACAAACCGCCCGCGATATTTCATACGAAACACCGTGCGGATACTACAATATGCGTTATGATCATTATTCAAAGAGTGCCATTTTATTCAGAAGTTTAATTTAGTTATTAGTTTTAATGTTGAGTTTATTTTGTTGAATTTGAACGCTTGCTATTGATATGCATAATTTATTTTAACTGATCCCGCTGGCCCGATAATATCACCAAGTTTGTGGGGAAGACTTGGATGAGTCTGGCTCAATATCTAAAGAAATGGCGTACACACGAAGAGGCCTATAGCCAACGACAGCTAGCAAAGTATTAGAAGAAGCGTCAGTACTAATATTTTATTATATGAGTAAAAGTACTACATAAATTACGCAAATTAATACCATTGAGCAGGGCGCCCATTACGCTAAATATTTGCCACAACAATAGGGTCGTGTACACAATGACGGGTAATTTAGCGAGTAATTCAGGAAATTTCATTTTATCTTGGACTAACCGCTCACAATAATTCACCCGAAGCACCACAGACCGCCGGATACGCCATAAGATTATAATTGGCACGGCAAAATTTTGTAAGCTACGTATAAAAATGTAGATTTGAATGAACCTAAACAGATTAAATTAATTCTTCGTCGTTACATTTTAAAGTATGTTTCCACTAAGCGGAGACGCGTTCAGCAAACCAATCAGATTTTACTAATAGACTAAATTTTGTCCGTAACTTCGTCCGCGTGGAGGAAGGTTTTAAAAATCTATGTATACATAAGCACATGAGATCTAATACCAAATGGTACGTTATCGATAAATAGTCAAAAACAAAAATTCTAAATTTTTTTTTACGTAGGTCGACCTTATGACACGTCGAAACTCTACCACTGCACCGGTTCGAAATACAGATTCGACGAAAAAAAAATTATTAATTAATTAATATTTCATATAAACAGAGTAATAAATCTCACAAAGTAGCTTATAATTACGTACCTATTTGCAAGGAAGTCATCAAACACAAAGGTAACAAATCTCCGAAACGAAGTTCGTAGGCGGAATGTTAAACTTTACATTTAATACGGTAGACTGAACGGGGCAATAGAATTAATTCAATCTCACAACTTTGAATTCGGCTTCAAAGACGATTGTTCCTATTCACGACGCCGAAATAAGGGAGACCTCAAAGGGTTACAACAACAATCCTCGACATAATTGATAGATAAGGGTGGTTACAGACCTCGAAATCTACTCTTGTGAGGAACTCTTAAATGCAATTTTGGGTGCTGAACATTAACACAGAAAGTTCAGAGGATTCTTTTCCGACGGGGTAATTAAAGATGTCATGAACTGTCTTGCAAAGTTATAACGCCATAGCAATTTAGCGTCACTATACGATGCTTCTTAGAGACGAATACGATACTAGCCTACTGTACTGGCGATGGCGTTCGAAAAAGTCAGTCCAGTTACTTGAAACAAAGCAGCCTACAAGACCGTGATTTCCACAGAGCACTGTCTTTTGCTATTTGTATCCTGCGACTAGGGCCTATGTTAAGCAGTAAGGTAGAAACTCCGATGATGTTGAACGACGCGGACGGGTCAAAATAAAAAAAAATTGGTCGTGTCTGTGTGTGTCGTAGTTCTTCATGTTTCACATGCAAACCTAAGTCACTAATCATATTAAACTATTAACTTAACCATTACCCGATTAATCATTAAGCTTACTCAAACATCCTAAATAATGGGAAAAAGGGAAGGACAAGAGAGAGAAACATCCGTCTAATCTGAAATTCTGAACTTCTCCCAATACCCAAAGCTTAAGCGTTTAAAGCTTTGGACCATGGCCATTGCATTAAACTTAAACTACATTCAAGTTTTATACACACTCGTAGCATGAGAGATGTCAGTGTTTCGTTTGGTATTTGATTAATGGTCATTTTATCGTTATACAACCGATGGTATTTGTAGACCGCGTTCTGCAAACGCACGATCGGGCACTTCCCAGCCCTGACTGATGACCTTGGTAGTTATCCTAGAAAGACGGAGGACACGTGTACAGGTGGCACACCCTCAAAAAAACCATACCATAGCGTTTCCGTTTTAGGGTCTCCGTCCTGCAGGGCGATTCAGACCTGTTCGATAACATACCGTGTCGATACGGTTAGATATCGATCTCTTTTTGTCGTGTGGATTCAGAGCGAGCGAAATATATGTTAACAAACCGAATCGATCGACAAATAAGTTATCGGAAGGGTCTGAATCGGGGGGCAGTACTGGACATAGGTTCAGTGAAAAGGGGTAGCCTGATGATAATGATGATGACTGTTATACATATATGAATAACAATAACGATCAGTTATAAAAACATCTAAATATGTAGGTAATTGATTTAGGATTCTCAATTTGGTTATATTTTAAGAAATAATTAAGTTATCGTGACCTCTTAGCAGCTACGAGGTCACGATAATTTAATAGACTAAGACTTATCTCATAATGCACAATTTACATGCATTGCTTACGTAAGACATCTGACCACTATCTCTGGTACTACTGACAAACTAATGGTGGGGATTTTGCTCAGCCTTGACAGATAAGAGTAACAAATAAACGGTACGAATAAATTTATACTAAGTCTAGTGCTTTTGTGTTACAATCTCACTAATAGTTCGTGTACGATAGCGCTTGAAGTGTCGTTTATACAACCGCATAATCTTTTCGCAGACGACCGACAACACTCCGTCCTAAAAACTCGACATGAACTAAAACACATTTCTAAATTATTTAATGAAGTCAGACGTCACCAGTTTCATTTATGAAACTAATAAAATGAAATGTGGCTTTGGCAATAAATAGCTTTTATTTTAAGGCTGTATATAGGTACAGAAGGGTAAATATTAAATAATGCAAATACAGTCTAACTTAGATCGTATGACAATTTTAATGCTTACTAATAAGAACTTGTAATCTATTCTATTATTCTATTAAAAGTGTCATAAACATAGGATTTAGCTACCGCAGCCAAGCTGTTGACGAATAAATACCGCTCCTAGCGAAAAAGTCAGTCGGCCATCTGCGTTAACTCTGTATCGTTGGAACTAAACTTTCATAGATAAGAGGTAAAACATTTGAAGAGGATCGTTTGTGTGGACGAGTAGTAAAACCTGTAATACAGGTTCAGTGAACCAAGATTGTGCGCGCAATGGAGATAAAGTTGTAAAAAGCAAAACTCGCTATCATATAACTCAAAAAGTATAAATACCGGCTTACAATACAAAGAATACAAAACGAGGACTTAGAATAGATTTATTTCTATACATAGATTTATAATAACTAAAGTTCACAAAAGCACTATACAAAGAATTCATGAATGACAAATGAATTAGTATAATCCCGAACTTTAGCCACGTCAAGCCATAGCAGAAAAAAGGCCATTTCATACATGTGGAAGACGCGCGGATCTTAACCGCATGATATCAAAATATGCATTAAAATAAAAGTTTCAAAATGCGTGCAAAATTGCAAGATTGCAAGATAAAGGCGAGGACATGAAAACATTATTTTAAATCTAAACTTCTCTAGGCAGGTCATTATAACAACACCATCCCCACGGAAGCCACACGAATTTTTGTTCCGGCAATATTCCGGCTACTCTCAATCGCTAATGTATATAAGATCCGCGCGGTTGGATCATGGTTTTCCTCCGCAGTCATTGTGCCCTGTCTGAACCACCCTAAAAAAGCAAAGCAGTAACAATTTATCAGCCATAACAAACAGGAAAAAGAAGTCGTTCCTCGGGGCATTATTCCACAGTTTTTCTTCAGGCTGTTGGAAAATAAGAGTTTGCTTTAACCGCTCCTAATAAAAAAGTATCGACTTTATCTGTCAGCACCACTTCATTTTAATATTTCAGTTTACGGAAAATTGAACCGTATCCCGTCCAATTAGCGAGAGTTTGTTTTGCATTTCCCGTGCACCTAGACAAGGAGCACTTGCTGGCGACATAGAGTGAGAGATAGGACCAATTTTCACGTGAATCGAATACACGAAAAAAAGTCAAACACAATATGTGAACGTTTAATTGAACATGTACGGTCAATTGCATTTGTTAGTATGTGGCTTTTGTCAATTGTAACACGCTGTTTTAGAGGGATACCATGTGCTTTACGATGTCGCTGCGGCATTCTATTTAGAAAAGTGATGCCACATGATGAGCTGAGGCATCGTGACTCCGTGTGGCAAAAGTGAATAGACATCTCCTAGGCAAGCGTGCTCTAATCTAGATATTTAGATCTCATCATCTTTCCTGCGACGCCACTTCGATTTCCTAGATAGAGAAATCAGCGGTTTGTCACAGGTGACCTAATGGCACACCAGCGTATGCATATCGCATACTATAACTACTAATGCAAATGAGAAAGTGTTTTTTCGTTGGTGTATCCTTTGATCACAGTAACAGAATGACGTAATTTTTCGCATGGGTATAATAGGGGACCTGGAGAGTGACATTGACTACTTTTTATCCAGGAAAGGTTTCCCGCGGAATTTTTAAAAATCTAACCTCACTTAGATCAAAGAGTGGGTAAGATCTAGCAAATGCTAGCTTGGTGAACAATTGCTAAGATTAAAAATTGCGGTTCTGGAACGCGCCGTGTGTTACGGCTCTTATTAATTGTTACGAAATGCTCTGTTTATTCGCGATAATGGCACATTTCAATTAGCAATCAGCCTTCACACGTTATTGACTATTGTTGTAACGTTTTACTCTCAACCTAACACACTACCATAATAAATGATGTCTTAACTAGCTCTTTATGTTCTTGTAGTAACAAAAGTAAAGTAGGTTTTACATTATGCTAATAACTGTTTCAACGTGGTTATTATGTAACACCACGTTTCGTTACGCGTTTTACGAACATCATTTTTCCCGTGAGACGATATCGAGTCCATCTTTAGTCTTACTAATAAAAAATTAAAAAAATACACATTGTTTAAAACACATTTCCGTTCTAACTTAAATGTGTAAGCCATATTGTATATATATGTAATACGTAATATAAGCGGCGTATAAAATTTTAATGGCTTGTACGTCTATCTATCGACTCCACTGCCATTTTTCATCGGATGAACATTTCTACATTTATATCTACTAACTTTACTAAACATTATGAATACGAAAGTCTGTTTGTTTCCTGATTTGTTTGTTATTTTTTTGGTTTTATATCAATTACATAGCAACAGAACAAGGAATTAACGTGTAGGGGTAGAGTTTAGGACTTGGAGAGATGGACAACGGCTTCTTTTTATCCCGGAAAAATAAGGGATTAGCGCGGGATTTTAAAAATCTAACTCCACAAGAGCGTAGTCTCGGGAAAAGGCTAGTATAATTTTAAAAACCTGTATATTTAAGACCTAGCTTCACGAGATCTGACTCTCGGCTTATAATAAAACCGGCACAATTCGGATCACGTCACGGCGGAATTATCTCGCTACGGCAGCGACGATCAATTACCCTGACAACGGCCCACGTGGAAAAGGACGGAACGCTTCTCTTAAGGAGGTTTTCATTTGTTGGCCTCTTATACTATAGCTACGTAGTTATTTGCCACTATAATTTGAATTTTATTATTCCTTCAATTCTTACTTCTACGCCAATATTTTTAACATTACAAAAAATATTATTATTGCGGCAGAAACTATCGGTTATAGGCATTGACATATTATAATAATAGGCATTTTTTGTACGTATTGTAATTTTTGATGACGTAAAGTTAGTTATGCTTGTTGGAAGCAATCATGATGTGTCCGATTGGGGTGACACCAATCTCGTCAAATTTAATGCTTCAAAGACTTAATCGTGCTTATTTTCCACCAGACGAAGTCCATTCCCACTGGCTCCGACTTTCCGAAATGAACCTATTACCGACAGTATTGAACATCTAGGCATTAACATATTATGTTCCAACTTCAACTTCGGACAATGCATTGAATATTTTACCTTTTATATTATTTGTTTAAACAATAAAGAAAGAATAAAGAAATAAAAAATCTTTGACTATTTATATTTCGTCCTCGTAATGTACAATGTTTCTGGCGTATGAAACGACAAGAGGTAGGTAATATCAAAGCAAAAGGAGCAATTAATTGGAATACATATAACTCGAGACAGGTACGTCGTTTAGTCACTGTCACAGGATCACAATTGCGGCATAAATTGTATTCTAACTAACAACACGCTCGACGTACTCGTGTGTAGAGAAAATTAACGGAAATTACTATTGATGACGTCGCGTTTGATACCACGTGGGGTTTATTAATTATCATGCCTATTGTACCTATCTAATGTGCTGTGGGTAATACTGCCGTCCTAAAGCTTAAGTATCGTTAAGTACCAAAACCATATTTCGAGATATGATCCAAAAAGCAGCAACTTGTAAAGAAATGACGCCATTTGATAACTAATAAACAATGTTTTTCATATTGCGATATCAAAAATTACAGCAGTAAGATCGATAGAGATTAAAGTAAGATAGCATTATAAATAGTATTTGGTTGTTGGTTAACGACGTTATAGCTTGAGGAGGGCAGAATATCTTTACGATTATTTTTAATGCGAAAGAAGTGGGTTTTGTTCGTTTGTTGCTTTGTCCTTTAATTACGCAGCAAAGGGACGACGTGAATTTTTGCATAGGTATATTTGAGGACCTTTTATGCCAAAAAACAGGATCCCGCGTTGATTTTTAAAACCTTACTGCACGCCAACGAAGTCGCAGATAAAAGCAAGTAGTTCATATGAAGGTATGTAGTTACAATAGTTATTAAGAATGTAAACACACTAGGTTCGCTACTACATTTTTAAAATCTATGAATTAACAGTTGTTTTTAGAAAGCTAAAAAAAATTAATATTCAAAACAAATTTTCTTTTAAATTCCTCAAAAGTTTTTTTACAAATATAACAATAAGAGACTAACGTTCGAATATAGAATAATATTATGTAACAATTAATAGCGTTAGATACTTGTAATATTTTTTTCTACGTTTAACTTTCGTTAAAGACGCTCGTAATATGAGATTCGTGTCAGTTTTCGGTTAAAGGAACAATCCTTACCAATGTTGTATAAATTAACACATATATATTATATCGAATGCGCTGGCATTTTTGCGATTCACAACATAAACCCGCAAGTTCTCTAAGGCAGACAACAAAACAAAGATACGGATGAGATCCAGTCAGTACGAAATAATCTCGTAGAAACGTAGATCAATTTGGGGCGCCCCGAATTAGGGCCCCGCTGGTAAACCATCAAATTGGTGAAGATTTACGAGGGTGAATTTGGAGCCGCTTTAATTGTTGATGCTAGGTATTTGTTTAGGTAAGCACTCTTCGGAGCTGAATGCTAACAATGGTTGAACTGTTACGATTTTGTTTTATGACCTTTTTCAATGATGCTTGCATTTGATTTTGCGTTCGCTGCAAATTGTTATTTCTTAATTGAGTTCGTTTGTGTGTTTGACCTTTATGACCTATAATAAAATGACTATATTGATTTAACAATGTCCACTTGATGTTTCAATTGGAAAACAATGGGTCGTTTAACGTGTTCGAATGTCATACGAAGAGAATATTCAAATTATATGTACCAACTGATAATATTTTTCATTACATATATACCTTCGACGTCTTCCCTGGCGCAGTGGTGAGCGCTGTGGTCTTAATGCGGCAGATCTTAATACGATTCCCGTCGGGGATCGTTTGGAAATTTATTGAACTTCTCTGGTCTTTAGTAATTAGTAAAATATTCGCTATTCAGTAAAATACAAAATTCACTTCGGAGGCAAACTCACTTCGACAATGATGGAAAGGTAAAAAATACTAGAACGGTTATGAAATTCGTCCTAGTTACAAAACAGGAGCGAATGCCTATTCATTCTCTATCGTCTTATTCCGTGCTCTAAGTTTATCAAATTATCCTTTAATTGAAGTGAGTTATATTAATTTAGTAAATACTAAACTCTCTACAGCTAGAGGAGTGTAATCGTGTTATCACCCTATCGTTAAAGAAGTGTCACCAAGAGGTTAAACGTTTTAGTACAATGACGTGTAGAAACCAATAAAGGGTGCCTATCGGTTAATTTGAGAATGCCATACTTTACTATACACATTATTATACACTCCTGACAATTATGCTGAGATCTATAGAACGTGCTCTGATTCAGCCGAGACTTAAGATAGAGTTAAAACGAGACACAAAATATATGCTCTAACATAAATCTGTCTCGTTTTAACTCTGTCTTGAGTTAAGCTGAGTCGGAGTGCAGTCTATAGAATTCAGCCTTAGAGGACTGGGATTCGCACTCCTAACCCTCCAAAAAGATAGTCGAAGTCTTAACTACTCAAAAGCTACCAACAGCTTCAGTACAAACCATAGATATCGGGAGTCGGGACCATTCTAAAGACAATATTATTTTTCAGACGTCGGCGCTTTGAGCACATTGTGGTAGTAATTATCGTTCGTAGCAAAGATTCATAATTATAGGTAGGATTATCCGTAATAGGAGAGAATCAGTTTAATGGAGCGGATTGCGGGAGAAAATCAATTATTACTAGTGGTTCGCCCCGAACTGAGACCTCGCGATATCCCATAATTCCCAAAAGTTTTAATTATATATTGTAATAATTAACTTTTAACATTAGACGCAATAAAAAAAATAATAGTTGACATAAAACTGTTTTACTGACACAGCGCCATCTATTAGCATTATAGTGAAGCTATTAGCTTCACAATAATGCTGCTAATAGATGGCGCATTAAAATTAAATAATTTCGTTTCTTTATAACATTTATCTAATTTTAGTATTTGTTGTTCAAGTACAGGATATAACTGAATTTTCAACCAAGTTTCACGTTCTAATATTCAGTAATTCAGAAGTTATAGGGCTCTGACAGACATTTATACGGACACACTTCTCTGTCTAGTAGGCAAGCGCCCTAGTTGACTCAGAGAACTCGCTTCGCTCGTTCAATTATTACAGAAAATAACATAAAGCGAGGAATGTAAGGAATTAATATTTTTACATTAGTACGTACTTTTGAGAATAACTTTCAAAAGTTTCATATAAGATAGGAAACTTACTTTATTTCACACTAAATAATAAAATTATACTAATTTAAGAATGGGTATGTATGGCAGCTCTGACTTTTACGAATTTTGCATTTTTAAGCAAATAAATATGATGTTTCAAAGGTGAAGGAAAATATCGTTAGCGTTTTTCATAATGATCTCAAACGCATGTGATTGAGCCATCGTGGTGGACTATGGCCTAAAATTCCCAGTTTTTCTCTTTACGCCGAAAAGGAGCTCTATTTATATAAATATGTAAAAGGAAAAAGTGACAGGAAAAGGATCTATTATGACATAAGCCAAGAATTTTTTTTTGAAAATTCAACCCCTGCGGAGTAAAATAGGGGTTTGAAAAATCAAATTTAACGTGATCATAGCCGCGAGCAAAAGCTAGTATGGGGATATAGCTTTTTAACTTCGCCACAAAAAAGCATTTTTCTCTTGTTTTAAATTGGCATCAAGAACTCCATAAAACTGGACACAATGTATTAATTAAATTCTTGTTAGGGACGTGCGGCACGCGATCTCTCTAGAGCAGGACCGAACGCGGATTAAAAGCGAAAACGCCGCGATTACAAATCGAAGCCGGCCCGGCGACGCTATTAAGAATTCAGCAAACGAATTGGGACATCGGATCGACAAAATTGTGCCCGACTCATCTATTCTTACATCGTGTATTTTCTTTCCCAAAAAAAGGATATTTTAATTTTTCTCTTTCTCTCTCTCTCTGATCCCGAATCGAGGAAAACGGACCTTGTTTTGATCTACGGCTCGAGAAACACAATTCTTCATAAACTAAACTAAACTTCATAAAAGTTACCAAAGAGTAATGTATAGTCTTTATACCGTTTGGGAACCTTGTGAATACAATTCTGTTAAAATTCATGAAATGAATATAGATGCAGTACTTAATATTTGTATACAGTACTAGGCGGTAAAAAATTACAGGACTAACCTTATCTGAAATAGAAAAGCGGCCAGTTTTGGCTTTCTAGAGTGTTGTCTCTGTCATTTATACCTATGTTATGCTGAGTCGCTTCGTGTAACAGAGACGATACTTTCTAAAGACAAATCTGGCCACTTGTCTCTTTCTGAAGCTTGATATACAGGGTGTCCCACGGCTATGCCACATGGAAGGGAAGTACCTTAAATATTGTAGATGGAACATTTTACTGAAAGAAGACTTCATTTTAATTTAAAAAACAATTTAAACTGCATTCATAGATTTTTAAATAATTGCCTGGTTGAACCGGGACTCGAACCCGCTATACGAGAAAAAAAATTAACCTGTATCTTTATCATACCGATCGGAAGGCTTCATCATAAGGATTATTATTTGTTAAATAACATAGCATGAGAAACAAAAGGACCATGAATTTAACATTTATTTAATTACAAATTATAAAAAAAAATTAATTTATCAAATGCTCAAAATGTGTCCCATTCTGTTGAATGCAAAGTCTCACTCTTTTGATTACTTCGCTCCCTGTCGCTTTTTTATCTTTTCATGGTGGATATTTAAAATAATACGCCTTTAAATCAACAAACAAACACATTTTCGCATTTATAGGTAATATAAGTAAGGATTAGTAAGGATAGTAAGGATCGGGAAATGATGCGTACTTCTCAAGTGGGTACTCATTAGTAATAGTTCATGTCAGTTGTATGTCGATACGCCAGTGTCAACTTTTCATTTTTCTGAACAAAATTTTACATCAAAGTCTACGTTTACGTCTTCCTTTTATTTCTGATTCTATGTTATGTAGCAAAAAATAATCCTTATGTTGTAACCTTTCGATCGGTATGATAAAGATATAGGGTAATTTTTTTTCTTGTATAGCGGGTTTGAGTCCCGGTTCAACCAGGCAATTATTTAAATATCTATGAATGCAGTTTAAATTGTTTTTTAAATTATAATGAAGTCTTCTTTCAGTAAACTGTTCTGTCTACAATATTTAAAGTACTTCCCCTCCATGTGGCATAGCCGTGGGACGCCCTGTATAGTATTTACACCAGATGCTGCCATTCAGTTAGTCTGTGAAGGCTGTAAAAACTACTTCTCATAATAATTACTTTACTTAATGTTAGCAACCAGTTCAATCACGAATTTTTTCGATAAAACTTAAAATAGTACTAATAAACTTATGTATTGTAGGATTTGTAGGTATGTGTCATTAGTAAATATGAGTTTTTGTTTACTAAAACCATTCTGTTATAAGACATTATAACAGATATTATAATTGCAAACTCACACTTCTCAGGGGCTCACATCTTGAAAATGGGGAAAATGCATTACCTGGAACAACATACAATCAGATAAACGAGTAAGGCCGTAGATTTTGCCACTTTTTGTAAAAAGAAAATGTCCCTTAACTTGACATGCGTATTAAAAATCGAAGTATTGCGTAAATTGTTATGCAAGTATCCTAATTAGGTTAGGTAGTTCTTAAACTCCTATAGTGCATTCTTAAATTGAATTTATGTCGTATATTTAAAAAAATACAATGACTTAAAACCGACCTTACCCCGAAATTTTGCCCAAAATAAGGTGTCTTTTTGATCCCGTCAAATATTTGGCTCGTTATAACTACATAATTTCTATTTAAAGTCCTAATTTACTATGAATATCTGAAATGTGAATAGATTAAGCAATTACATCCTGGGTTCCATGTATTTAAATATGCGTTTTTAAATGTTTTATCGCAATTAAAAATGTTGTCTCCTTATTTTCACTTATTACGTTACTATTTTGTATGTTACCAAAATTGGGCATCTAAATATTCAATAACTTTAGGGTAGTATTTTATAATGGCTCGTGCCACACTAAAGATTCCGGCAACGAAATAAAAAAAAAGAAACCGCCATTTTCTAGTCTGTGGAATTTTATCAAAAGTGTGCGCGTGTGTTTCGTCAGGAGCTTTTTTTTTGTGAATTTTGGTGATTTTAAAGGTAAATAACAGTTTTTATTGCACAAATGTATGTGTTATACTAAGCTAAAGTGATTTATAAAAACATGACAATGTGTATTTGACTAAAATCGGCTCGCATTTAGTAATTACTAGCTGATGCCCGCGACTTCGTTCACGTGGATTGAGGGTTTTTTTATTCCCGCGAGAACTCTTCAATTTTGCGGGATAAAAAGTAGCCTATGTGCTATTCCAGACTATAATCTATCTCTGTGCCAAATTTCAGCCAAATCGGTTCAGTCTTTGTGACGTGATTGAGTAACAAACATCCACACTTTCACATTTATAATATTAAGTAAGATTCCTATTTAAAACCTCAAAAATTACGCTTCGACGTTACTTTTATGTGACTTCTATGTTACTGGTAACGTTGATTGTTATTTAGTAACGTTGAAGTGTTGTAAAGGTTAATGTACACATTCTGCCAGGAGCGGATTTTTCAAATAGTTCTTTTAAATAAAGAATGAGTTTAAAAGAAGATGAGTTAATTGAAACTCATCTTCGTAATAATCAGAATAATGTACCTTTATTTGATAAACAGCCAGAGAGTTTTGGTTACTAAATTCCATTGATGATAGTTTAAAAAAATATATTTTTCCTATTACTGAATTCTCTCTCTTATCTCTGAATGATCGGCGATTATAAAAAATGCTATACTTACAAGTTTATTACAAAAATCTCCTCCTTTTTTGAAGTCGGTTAAAATAAGTACGTTATGTAATCAGCCTTACAAACACTGTGTTACTTTCACGTTACTTCTACGTTACCGTAACATAGGAGTGTCTATGTTACTCTATGTTACAAAGTGGCAAAATCTACGGCCTTACCCAAACGTCACTTCAAGCTTTCCTTGGTTTTTTTTCTTAAACATACATAATATTATCATCATCTTGCAATAAAAAATATTCAACTATATTATCCATGCAAAAAATCAGGTCGTTCCGTTGCTCCATTGCTGCATGCTTAAAGGCGCAATCCAATCCTATTCTATTATAAATATTAAAAATGTGAAAGTTTGGACGTATGGATGGATGAATGTATGTTTGTTACTCAATCACGTCGCAAAGACATTTGGCTGAAAGGCACAAAATTAGGTTATAGCCTGGAATAACATATAGGCTACTTTTTATCCCAGAAAATAAGTGACTAACATAACAACATTTTTCAATGATTAAGTAACCAACTCTACTCTTTTATATTAATTTCAATTTGGGAGTATCTTGTCTTAAAAAGTGCACGTACGAGCATCTCACAAGTCTCGAGAGCATCAGGCCTTTTGACCTGGAGCCCGCACCACATTGACCCGTCGCATATCAGAGCACCTTCCATGATCGAGGTCAAGTGCCTTAATTGTCTGCCGCACTAGGATATGTCAAGGAGCCACGTCTCATACACTACGATATGTAGGTACGTATAATAGAGATGTTGTTAACTAATCATACCAGAAAATCTTTATCAAACGTTAACACGCACGCACGGTACGGCAGCTTGTATGAAATAGTGAACTGTTACGTCATAAACATTTGATGCACTTTTTATAGTTTAACTAGTTGATGCCAGCAACTTCGTTCGCGTGGATTAAGGTTTTGTAATTCCCGCGGGAACTCTCTTATTTTCCGGAAAAAAAGTAGTCTACGTGTTATTCCACACTATAATCTATCTCTATGCCAAATTTCAGCTAAATCGGTACAGTAGTTTTTACGTGAAAGAGTAACAAACATCCATCCATCCATACATACAAACTTTCACGTTTGTGATATTAGTAGAATCAAATTAAAATGGTTATCACACACAAAGGAAACTAATAGCGAACGTATATTTTAGTTTTATTTGAAGACCCTTTATTAATATAATCGGTAAAGAATAATTTATTTCTAACATAGGCAACATCCTATTGGAATTTGGGAGAAACTTTGATTTTGATTGCAAGATTTATGCGTTGATTAAAATTTACTTGAGCATTTTGAAACTTTTGAGTATATAACCAACTTTGAAACAGGCTCTAAGATTAAGGAATAAAAAAAGGAACATAAAAATAATAAATAATTATATATTTCTGAAATTACGTGATTTATACAATACAAAAATCAGCAAAACTCTTCATAAATTTCACACTAATAATATGGTAAAACGATATACTTAAACATCATAAATATACAAATGTATGCTCAACATTGAAGTGGAAGATAGAATACATTTCGTCCCAAAACACAAAGGGTATTCGTAAATCTCGGAAGGTAAACATTAAGTGATCGAGCAAATGGATTTCGTGCCCGATAATCTGTATATATATGTGTTAAATAAAGTCTTAAAAAGGATTTGTTTTATATTATGAGTGTTGGGGAAATATATTTTCAAGGCCCTACCAGCTACCTTCGTAGAGTGCGATTTTTATTTCGGGTCTTAACACACTCAAATGGGAATATATGTACGTTACTTTTGTAAGTGTTTATGCAATATATGCTTGCCCAAACGTACTTCAATAAATAACATTCGAAACTAATACAATAATGTGTTCGATAGAAGCAGGCGTTACTTCGCGGGATTCCAGGATACACAAGGAAGAACAAAATTCTTTTGACAATCCAGAACAAAACTGTACGGTACAACTTGCCCTTCAGTGTATCTACAGCACGTAGATACACTGCCGCTCTTCTAATAAGTAGTAAAACAAATATTAGAAAACCGAAACGAACGTTTTTCTTTTGATACTATGTATGTGTAATTTATATATATAAATCATAGCTCAACGATTTCGTTACTGTTTTCGGCGCTCAAAGCGGAATAAATACATAAAGAACACAAAACAATTTCCAGAAAATGAAACGATTAGGACAACAAAGCGGAGCATAAATTCCTCTGTTACTGCAAAAGAAGTTACCTTTATTAATGTTTCGTTCACTCAATTCCATTACTAGCACAAAAGGCGGTAAAAAATTGCGTCTAGAGTTATTCTGCTGGCACAATGCGAAAATTGGCAACAAAAACGACCTACATGATGTGGTGTCAACAAAGATAATGTATATCGCGATATCGGGCAGACTCCGCAGCCATTGTTGCCCCTAAACACGGCCCTGATCCCGGGATCGTCAACCCTTGGCTCGTTTGTCCGGGATATCTATCCTTCGGCAAACATCAACGAAACCCGAGATTCACTAGACCTCACTCGAGAGCATTGTTGGATCGCCGCAGGGTATCAAAATATAAATAAATATATTGCGCCCTCGCTTATTTTCGCTGCTATATTGTCGACGCTGCTTTGTTATTGCTTCTTATTGTTTTTGCTTTCTACGAGATTGTAGATTCCTGTCGCGTGTTTCTTATTAGCTTTCGTAGGTTAAAAACACATGTGGCGAGATATTTTATCACAGCTCGTTACATGGTTGATTGATAACTAAAACTTTATTTGCTACGATTTCTATTTTATATTTCTTAGATATATAAGCATTTTATATCTCGACTAAAGCCAAATGTAATTAACCTGAAAGTTGTCGGATCGATACTAAAGAAATTTACATTTCTATGCCGTGAAGTATTAGTAAAATTTATTCTAATTACTAGATGATGCCCGAGACTGGATTAAGTCGTCCGCGTGGATTAAGGTTTGATTCACGCAGGAACTCTTTAATTTTCCGGGATAAAAAGTAGTCTATGTGTTAAACCAGGGTATAATCTATCTCCATTCCAAATAGCCAAATCCGCCATTTCCAAATAGCCAAATTATTTTTATCCAAATATTTATTATGCACATTTAGCAAAGGAACATATTACAACATGGGGTTATTCAAGGGCCGGACCAGCAAATTCCTGAAAAGCCGGCAACGCATTGGTGGTGCCTCAGGTGCTACAAAATGTTCATGGGCGGCAGTAATCACTTAACATCAGGTGACCCGCCTGCTCGTTTGCTCGCTAAAAATATTTAAAAAAAAGTAAATTGAACGAATGTTACAAAGTAACATAAGTGATCTCGAAGGCGGAACTCAGGATCGAGTCTTCAATTCAGAAAAGCCGAAAGAGGAAACTTCCACGGAAACATCCAATAAAGAGTGTTGTAGCATCTAAAAACTTTGCCTCATGTCGACCTATCGATCGCACGGCTAAAACGACTTGTCCCAACTTCGATATTAGTTCGCGCGTGATCGATTCCGCCGGGCCAGTTTGACAGTTACGATGGTGACAGATGACGCCTCATGCCATAACGCGCCGGTGATTTGTCTTTGACTTTCAGTCTTGCCGTTGCAGACAACGGTCGGAAACTAAAATGCGGTTGAATATTACGTTTCGGTTTAAATAATAATAATAATTTCTTAATAGACGAAAATCCGAAGGAAAAAGTTTATGTAAATAAAAATTTATTGCTGTTCTGTTATTAGTCTGGTTAAAACTCAAAAATGGCTTGACCGATTTGAATATTTTTTTTGTTTTGTTCGTCTTAATACGTAAATAGTTTAAAAATAAAAAAAGTAGGGAAAATCCAAAAGAACAGCTGAAAAATCGAAAAAAATTAAAATTGGTAATTCTGTATATTTCGGATTACTTTTAATAGATAGGGGGAGCCGCGGGTAAAAGCTTGTAGAAAATTATAATTGCTTTGGGATATTTTAAAACTTGATGATGCCCGCGACTTTGTCCGCGTGGTTAAAGGGTCTTCTCTCTTTACTTTTTCGGGATAAAATGTAGACTATGTGTTAATCCTAAGCTATATCCATTCCACATTCCAGCCAAATCGGTTTATTCGTTGTGGCGTGAAGGAGTCACAAACATACACACAAACATACACACACACATAAACTTTCACCTTTATTATATTAGTGTGATGTTCATCTAATGTTCAGGTGCTGGCTAAGTATAAAGAATGTACTTGTGTATGCGATATAAATATTCTTTTATGATAATTATAATAGCACAATAAATTGGCAACACGTTTTGACCCTAAGCCATGTGACTTGTTAACTTATACAACGTGACGAGATATAGGGAGCTGGTAGTGTGTTTCTGAGCATATAGAATACTAGAAGTTGATTTTGAGTCAACACGACGCGTCACGTCAAGGGGCGGGGGTGGGACGTTACCAATACGCTTCTTGAATTACGAGAAGGTCATCGTTTAATGACTATGAATGAAGACTATAAATTTCTGAAGACTACAAAGAATAAATATTAAGAGACTAAATATTAAGAGACTACAGAGATTCTGACTTTCGGCAAGAATTAAAGAGAAAGATTGCACTAATGCAAGTTAGCCGCGTATAAAAAATTAAAATATGTACGTTTTGAGACTAAAAATGTGATACTTAACAAAAAAACTCATGATGAAATGTGTAAAAAATTAAAATATGTAGATAAATATGTACGTTTTAAAGTAAAAATATGACAATTAAAAAAAACTCATGACGATTTACAAAATTATATTTGTTAAATAGAATATATGAAATTAATTAATCAAACAAATAGTTCTTATTCCAATTAAAATTAAAAATAAATTGAAATTTTGGAGCGGATTACGTACGGTAAACATTTGGAAAAAGATTTTATCGAAAGGATTAATGAAATTATGGAGAATTATTTTCCTCAATATGTCTAATAAATAAAGTTTCGAGGAAACCAACGGCGTTGAAGATAATGCCTCCTTGGGTCCCTACGTTAAATCTATTTTTAAAAGGACAGGGAACGAGGCTAATAAGCGATAATTTATTTTCATAAAATGATTTCAAATCTTATTGTTCTGGCTGAATAACAAATCAGGCGCATGAAAATATTTCAGAAAATTTAGAAGAATGTTTCACAAAGGAGTGACTAAACAGTTCTCACCTTATTGTACAGCAATAATTACTTTAGCACCGTGGTGGGAGTTTTGCGTCAGTTTACTCTATAGGAAAGTGTTAAACGCCTTTAGTGTCATTCCAGTGATTAATTTGTGTCGGGCCTGTCGTGCTAATGGGCTAAAATAATTTAGTGGGCGACGCTGCTTTATTTATTATCGGGCTATAGTATGGCGGGCCTTGGAAAATACCGCATCGTTAATCTATAGGTATTCTATATTGTTGATCTTCTAACATATTTCTCTTCTGCATAACATACTAAATAATGACCAGGGATAGAAACAGGACGCAAGTTATTTCTGTGCCCGTCAAGATTCAATGCAGAGAACTTGGAAAATACCTCATCCTTAATCTATATGTATTCTATATTGTTGACCTTCTAACTTTCTCCTCTGTATAACATACTAGCTAATGAACAGAGATAAAAAACAGGACCCAAGTTATTTCTGTGGCCGTCAAGATTCAGTGCAAAGGTTAAGCCGTGAAAATAAATGTTTGCTTTTTGCATTGCGTTGCATGCTTCAACGGTGAAGGAAAACATGGTGAGGAAACCTGCACGCCTGATAAAATTCTCCATAATGTTCTCAAAGATGTGTGAAGTTTATAAGGGCTGGCGTGGAGGACTGTGGTCTTTATATAATTCTTCTTTGAGAGAAGACCTGCGCTCCAGTAGTAAGACGCTAGTGAGTTGCTCATCATGATAAATATGAATATTATTCTTACTAATATTATAAATGCGAAAGTGTGTTTCTTTGTTGGTTTGCCCTTCAGTAACGCTGCAACAGAGCTACGGATTGACGTGATTTTTTGCATGGGTTTAGTTGAGGACCTGGAGCGTGACATAGGCTTTTTATCCCGGAAAATTAAAGAGTTCCCGCGGGATTTCCATGCGGATGAAGTCGCGGGCATCAGCTAGTCACACTTCACATCACACTATCACATCACATCACATCACACTATATATATTATTATATATCACACTAATAATATTATAAAGCCGAAAGTTTGTATGTGTGTGTGTGTGTGTGTATGTTTGTTACTCTTTCACGCAAAAACTACTGGACCGATTTGGCTGAAATTTAAAATGGAGATAGATTATACATTGGATTAAAACATAGGGTACTTTTTATCCCGGAAAATCAAAGAGTTCCCGCGGGATTTTAAAAACTAAATTCACGCGGGCAGCTAGTAAGGTGATAAATATTGTTGATCATGCGTTGTATTGTATTTATGCTCGTAGGTATTACGTATATTGTTTGAGCTTCGTTTGTATTTTACTAATGATTTTGATTAGATTATAATAATACACGTGTTCAAACTGATTAGGTACACATGAGTAAATACGTTTATGCTAATATCAAGGTTTCCAATTTGTTTACACAGTTTAATGTTATATGGTTTAAATAATGTTGGGATAATGATTAATAAATTATAATCCATTGGTAATAATTTTTGGTCGTCTTAACCGATAGACGTCCTCTACTGCACAAAGAACTTCCGCATGCATGGATTTCCACAGATCTTGGTCTTGTAATGCCTTTATCCAGTGGCTCTCTACGACTCATCTAATGTCGTCGTTCCACCTAATTGCTTATCTGCCAACACTGCGCTTTCCTGTGCAGGATCTCCACTCCAATACCTCAACCTCAAGTTCACACAGAACTTCATTGTCACGATAACAAAGAGTAAAAAGTTCCCGGTTTCCTAATGCCGGTCAATGGTGATTTCATCTTAATTAATCCAAATAGCAAATACACCTACTACGTTAGCACTACACGATAAATAAAGAGTTTCCGTCATAAACTTTACCGATTGACTTCGAAAGCCTCAAAAGGCGTTTTGACTTCGACCTCATAATGAAACTTTGTTTGTTGTTGGGCCAGTCAAAAAAGGCGGAACAACAAACTTGAGGTCGAATCAGAATCACGCAACTTGGAAGTGAAAAGCCGAAGGAATACGATATAACTTGTCTGATTTAGAAACTTAAGCCTAAAGCGGCCGACTCGCTTTCAAGTTCCAAAGGATCGGAGGGCGCGCAACAATGCCCTGCAAAACAATGAGGCTTTATAAAATATTCCGTGAATTCTGTGATTACTATTGTAAAGGTCAAATTAATTATTTATTAAATATCATTTTGGAATTTGATATTATGTATTTGAGTGTGCGCCTTTATTTGTTGTTGGTTTGTAATGTTTAAATCCTAAAAAAACATTATAAATGTGAATACGCAAGGTCATAGTAAGTAATATGAAAAAGTATTTGCCATTGAAAGTATTGAGATCGAAAGTATGACGAAGGTCTTTGCTAGGCTCAATAAATGGAACCATACAGTGTTCATGTTTCATTTATTGAGCCTACATGGTTTCGCGGGCAAAGACAATTTATAATATATTCAGCTCAACGAAGAAGAAGCACGTATTTCAAGTGCGAATTGGCAGACTGGTGACAACATGGTGAACGTTATAGAGAATTCTCGAATAAGCAGGTAATCTCACAATGGTTTTCGTTAAAGCAAGTGATATTGAACTGTTTAAAATGCGGAGAAGTTCCGAAAAGTTATTGGTGCACGCTTGGGATTCGAAGCCTATAGACCCCCCCGAAAAAGAAGCCAGTCTTGAGCTATTATCGTAAAAAATTGATAAATGGAGCCCAATTCCACCAACAGACGTATTCTGTGAATATTCCTTTTGTTATATCAGAAATATCAGCATTCGTAAGCGGTATAAGTATTTGTGTTTTTTCCTTTTTCCCGATGAATAAGAAGCCACTAATCCGGAATTACATGAACGATGACTGTCGAATTGAGCAGTCACATAAATAAATACAGACTTACGGGATTTATTCTGTTTTCTCGTAAGTTTCTATGAATAGAATACCCGGTGTGTATGTGGAACTTTTTATTTGAGTTACGTTGGGTTCACAGTAGGGTCGTCTTGATGTATCGCATGATATGGGTCTCGAAAACCCAACTTGTATCTTGATTGTATAATATAATATACTAGATTGATACAATAGAACATAATAGAATAGACTCAAAGTCCCACAATGTGGTTCCGGATTGTAGTGTGAATCGGCATACCGTTTCAATCGTAAAACCAGCAAATGGATGACCCTTCTCATTACAGGGGAAACTTGTGCCCAGTAGTGAGCCGGCGATATGTTGAGATGAAGGAATGAAACGTAAACCGTAGGCTGAAATCTCACTCTCACTCTACTCTCTACATGAGAGTAGAGTGAGAGTGAGAGTCAAATCCGAGACAAGTCAGAGCACGCTCTTTAAAGATCAATTGACGGGTTGTTACTTTCCCTCAAATATGGTTGAGCGGAGAAACGGCTGGAACATGCGTCATGCTCGTGAACGGGTGCCACCAACGGGAATGGGTCTGCTTTGTCTGCCCGTCTTAACATGTATTAAAGTATGTACCTACATTTGCATTTTTGAAACTTCATTGCGGAAACACTATAGGTATAGCATAGATTTGTTACCTATTGTAAAAAAATTTTTTTTTTGAAAAGAGCTACTGCTGAGTTTCTTGTCGGCTCTTCTCAGCAGAATCTGCATTCCGAACCGGTGGTAGATTTATGACGTGTCATAAGAGCTACAAGTTGGCCTACATGAAATAAATAAATATTTGATTTGACGCCCAATTTCAATTCCTCCTCGGTTCCCTTTTTTCTTCCTCGTCGTCACTCGACGTTGGTGAAATCGGCACTTAGACGTTTAATTACCTACTTGAAGCTAAATTAAAAAACTGTTATACAAAGAACGGGAGTTAGAAAATGTGAGTGCCGCTATATATATTTGTAGCACTCGTTACGAAAAATGCCTCGACCCTTGAAGGGCTTAGCGGGGATTGCGGAGATCGATGCTCCGTTCGCGGCGGCTTACTTCCAACTAGTAACAATATGAAATGGAGATATTTCATATTGACAAATAGCACAACAAAATTTATCTACGAAATTTGACTGTTCAAATTCAGGTCATGAGACCTGGGAGATGTGGTCACTAGATTCTATGTAGCTTTTGAGCTAACTTATAGAATGTCAAACAAAGATTAATATTAAAAGTTTCTAGCTTATTATCTAGAGTTCGAAGGTAAATCTCTATTGTTACTGGAATATTCATAAAATCATAGTTAACTGTCTGTATCAAACCTATTCAGTCATCTTACTAAAATGTTGTTTGGTAACAAGTTAAGATCAAAAAAATAACGTACGTAAGTATGTAGTTAGTGTAAGTACTTATATAATGTCTACAGTCTACGTAGTATAGAAAAGCATAGGTATACCTAGAGATGTAAGATGCCCTCCCCGCTCCTTGGCTAGATTAATCTCGTTGCTTTGTAGAAAGCTGCCCTGTGGCCTTAATAGAGTTGTTCCAAATCAATCTCTTAATACCGCAAATACCTGTGATGACTTACGGTGCTGAGACGTGGACACTGAGTGTGAGGCTAGTTCACAAAGTTCAATTCGCTCAGCGTGCTGCGGAGAGAGCTATGTTCGAAATTTCATTGAGGAATAAAATCCGAAACTAAATAATTCGCCAAAGAGCTAAGGTGACCAACGTAGCTCTCAGGGCTAGCAGGTTGAAACTTGAAGTGGCAGTGGGTTGGTCACATTTATCGCAGGACTGATGGCTGCTGGGTCGCGAGGTCCTTGAGCGGAGACCGCGTCTCGGCAAACGGATTCTAGGGCGCCCGGCGCCCCTCGGCTAGATGAAGCGATGACATCCGGAAAGTGATTTGGGGAATGATTTTTAAGTCATGCAGAAAGCAGACAAAGTCTCACTTCTTCGAACCTTAGATTTTATCTTGTATTCTTTAAAAATATTTATTTGTTTAAACTCATTTAAATCTATCATAATAGGTAAGAAAGCCTAATTCTTCAGAAAAGTTTAACATTAAAAACAACTTACTAACTATTATTTTCCTGAAGTTAAATTAATATTAATAATAACACGTTAATAGTAGTATATCAATCATTTCCATTCAAATCTAAAGACGAGGGTAGAAATTGGCCCTTCCGACTTAATGGAGGATTCCACGTGGCCCTTATGATAAAAAGTTTTGAAGACCCCTGATCTAATAGTTCCCTATTGCCTACAGTTGAATGCAGCAACACATAAAATATAGCCAGTGATAACAGTAAACGTGATGTAATAAAATAAAATCGATATGCCATGGGATTCGAAACACCTGCCTGCTGCCGATGTCACCTAGCGACGGGGCGCAAACACGGCTATGGTACACGCCCAAATTGCTTTATAGCGTAAAATATAGCCAATAGTGTACGGCTCAACATCAAAGAACTTCCATAGTACTTAATAGCGCTTATTAAAATAATACGACGATAGAAAATTTTACCTTTTCATTAGAGACCGTTTTCCACGCCCTAATATATAACTTTTTAACAGTCAAGCAGCAATAATATGGGAGTATTTTATGATAAATTCATGACTAGTTGATGCCTTCGACTTTGTCCGCGTGGATTTAGATAGAAAAATCCCTCAGTGTCCCATCCGAATTCGACACAAAAATAAGAGTTCGAAGAACTGATGGCCATTGGGGTTCCAAATCCCAATATGCTGGAGTGGTGACCCCAGAGAGCCGCTGGATAAAGTAGGCGCAAGACCAACGCCGGTGGAAATCCACTGCTGGAGTGGAAGGAGTCTATTGGATAATATAGAATAATACATAAATATGAATAATAATAAAAATAGTCTCTATAACATATTTCTTCTAGTCAATCTTTTCAATTGACTTAACTTGTAGGTAAAATGCTAATGAGAACGGCGAAATAAGCCCGGTCACATTAAAGGCCACACGTTGACTTAACCACAAAAGACACAATTACTCCGCCGCGTGCAGCCAGAAAGGGTTGCCCTGAAACCGAATTGCCGAACATTTTACTCTACTTCGTTGGAAACCGCCACCGCAAAAGTGTGTCATTTGTCTTTACAAAAAAAGGTATACAGTGTAGGTATTCGAAATTGTTTAACGTATATAGTATACCTATTATGGCATACAACGTAGACCGAAAAAAAACCATATTTTTTTAGACACATACATGTACATAGAGATTCTTCTCTGTTTTTTAGCTGTGATCGAGTGACTGACAGACAACTTACAGCCTAAGGGCGCCTTCAATTTATGCGTATGAAAAAAACGAACGTCCGTGTGCATTACGACTAACGCACCGCTTCGGCACCGCAGCAGGCCGTCAAGAAACGCATAAATTGAAGGCGCCCTAAGCTGTAATAAACCTAAGTATTAGAAAAGAATAACTATTCCTCGAGTACAGCCTGCACAGGTACAGTACCTAAGGAGGGGTTTTTGAAATTCATCCAGTTGTGAAGAGGGATGTAAACAGATTTTATGATGAAACATTTTTTAAAACATAATTCTCGTAATATAACAAAATCCATTAGTTCGTTTCATAAAATTTATGTAATTTAACAAAAATCTATGTTTTATTTAAAGGCTGATTTCACCAATGTACTTATCCGAGCGTAAAGATATTTTGACAAATTTTGTATTGAAAATCTGCCAAAATATCAAAACACTCGAATAAGACTTATTTTACGATGGTGAAATCGGTCCCAAAATACATTTATTTAATCCGCGAAATAACTCAAGATGATCTCTTTCACGAATAAAAGACACTGAATGAAGCAGCCGAAAACGAAAGATACAAATGTTGTATGTACATGATTTCTTGGTAGCCATTGATAACATTAATTCGTAGCCTCCCAGGAGGAAATAAAAGGATATTGGCATTTAGGAGAAAATAACCTAGAAATAAGAAAGGATGCTGTAAGTAATAATGAGTTATATTTTCGGATAGGTATTGTGAAATGGTAATAGGTACGTATTAGTAATTACCTACTGTGTTAGTAAGAAGTAAGTAAAAATAAATCATATAGTAAATAACTAAAATAAGAATATAAAAATAAATCAGAAACGTATATCGTACCATTTCAGAACGTTTCAAAATTAACGATACGTCGGTACTCGGTATAGTAAACCGTTTTAATGAATGAATTATTCTAAATATTTTTTAAAGAATGTTAACCAAGCTGAATTTTTCCTCTCCCATTATGAGTTGAGATGATAATAGTCTTTTGTAATATTTAGTTATATTGAATTATATAAAAATGATTCAGTAAATTCTGTAATTTAAGTCATAGGTAGGGATTTCTCTCCAAATATTTATAGATTTGGTTGTATTATCCGATTTATATATTTGACAGGACCTTATATATTCAAGTTAGGTATGCTATATAGCCTTCGTATGATTCGTTGACATAGTGGGCGATACAAAGCCTTCATTGCTTATAACTGAGGTCGTGTCAACGTAATGCGTGTTGTGCCAGAATACACAAGATTAGGCGTCGCGTCGTGCTAAGCCAAGATGACAAGGGGCATGCAAACCTGTCCATTTGCCGCGAAATCCCACAACAATATTTCTATAGTTTAAATCACAATTATAATAACAATAAACTTTACCACATAGATGTTAAAGTTATTAACAATATACTATAATATCTACAGATTTTATTTTTACGTAATATTATAAATAAAAAAGTGTATTTGGTTTGTGAACTGGCGGGTTAAACTTTATGCTCGGATAAGTAATTATCCGAGCGTAAAGTTTGGTCCGCTAGATTATTTCATTTATAATGTACACCTAAACAAATCGGTAGGTATAATATAGATTTATACTCCAAACAATTTGGATCAAACAAAGTAATCATTCGGAATAAACTTTCGGGTTCGACCAGTCTCTTTGCAAAACTTCCTAACAATATTTATTGCTTTTAAATTTACGGCTAACCGTTACGTTTTTAGGTCAACCAGAATAATCGAGCACAAACAAAAATCTTTTTAGTTTATCGGTACATAAACTTAACTCGCGAATAAATCACGGGGCGACTTCGTTTAGGGCAGTGGACCGCGGGGAAAGTACGGTATTTTCATAAGGGGAAAAACAATAACTAGAGGGCGCAAAACGAGGGCCGTTTTTAAGGCCCATAAATCAGAATACGGACAATATTTTCGGTACGACGCCGCTAGTACTTTCAGTAGGGGATTTTTTGGGACAGGATAGGATTAGTGCTGCCTTTACGATTCACCACTACTTCCTTTTGTTGCTTTATCGAAGCGCTCGTAAAACGATGTGATACGAGGCTACGACGCTGTAGCTACGAACTGTGACTACACAGCTTTGTGTTGTTTGCAAAAGTTTATCACCCTCTTTATTTCCAAACCGGCTTATTTGTATAGAGATCACTCTTTATTGGTGAGAGTTTTGCGGTCGATTAGGGTCATACTTGTTGATACATAGGTAATTATTTATTTATTTATTTATTCACACCAACGACTTCCATACAAGAAAGACAAACAAATTCTATTACACAAATATAGTATGGTTGTCAATTACAGGCGTAAAAGAAAGAAAATTAGAAACTAAACATGCACTACTTTAAATAAAAATGATGGAGTTTTTATTTCCGCCGTAGAACCGTAGCAGCGTAGCTCCTCCTTGTCAATGGGTATGACATATGAATGATATGAAACAGAAGCAAAACTGTCTGTTGTAACTTCACGCAGTTATTTGACTATCTATCTATCCCTTTCGCTCCGCTGCTACGGTTTTGATGCGGATATATTCTAACAGTCACATTATTAAATACCTTTAGCAATAATGTGGTAGTTAGCCTCTAAAAACTTCGCACATGTTTCCAGTATTTTTTTATGGCGATCATCTATTTTGAACGTAAAAAATGAATCTCTTCTGATAATTTCCAGTTTTATGGTACACAGCGTACATGTACATATTTGCGTATAATCTTCATTTCCAACGTAGCACATTACTTTTTCCTTCATTCTCGGTTAAAAGTTAATCTGCATACACGATTTTCTTTGTAAAATGTCCGCTCATTGCAATGATTCAATGTGTGTAACACGGTTCTCGCTTTAAGAGCATAGCTGCAGGCACGAACGGAATGAGATTCTTCCTTTGTGCTCTCATATTTCATTCACCTTCCTCTACACGCACCCATCATAAACAAACCAATGCTATAATCAACCCTACTTCTAAAGGATTAAAGTCCATTTCTAAATACACATGCAGCTCGCTAACAAGTTACTAGGCAATGAACGTAGGAAATTTTGCTTTTAGGAAATTCGGTTTTGGAGAGCGGATAGCAAAACTGATAATTTAGTGTAAATCGATTAACAGGGAGTGGAGCACGTTGTTTAATATCCACGATAGGTTTCGTTAAATTGGAATTTAAGCGGCGTTTAACTTTGTATTCATTACTTAAATAGCCACATTTTTTCTAAAGTTAATGTAACAAGCTAATATGTACAAACTAAGAGCCTCTAAACGTTGTTTATATTTCCACTTCCGCGAAGCCTTTAAAATAGTACGAAAAGAGATTTTCATCACAGTCTAAGCTCCGAAATTAGTGACAAGCAATTAGCAGCGACTTTGTCAGCATTATAGAAAATACGCACCAAAGTTGCAAAGTAGTAATGAAATAGTTGCCAAGTATAATAATAGCGTGCTGGTTTAATGCCAAAGAAGAGCCAATCAACCCATTCCAGTAATCGAAAACGCTTTAATAATCCCGCTAAAAACCCCTTCAGTCAGGTCGAGATGGTCAAACTAAAAAGTTAAGAGTAGATTAAATTTTTAAGGGTTGTGTTTGATTGTTTTTGGTGAAAACTACGGGAGTGGCTTTGATTAAAGTGTGTTTTATTCAAAAACTGTAAGAGCATGTCCCAATGACTGTGCTCAAGGATTCCATATGATTTAATACACATTAATACTCGTACCCTTCAGTATTTTTGAAGACTTTACTGCATACTTCTAGTCTCCTACATGACTACGTAGGTAGAATTAAGAAACTCCTTTTTAGTGTCACCATTGCCTAGTAACGTTAAATATAACCGAGGAATAAAGATTTTTTGGCATACTTTTAATATAAAATCTGTCAAAACGACCAATGTATTCCACGATTAAACGTTACTCGACCATTATGAAATTGGTATTAAGTCGGTAATAGTACCAAGTATTTATACTTGTATGTAAACTCTATCTTATCGTCAATATCAAGACCCAAAATCCACTCCTCATTATGACGTGACGAATTGGCCACATTTTTTCTCGAAAGCTTCGGGAATTAGCGTGATCAATTGCGTTCTTCACCACATCTTAACGCCCCTTTCCTTCCTCAAACTTAATATACAGCCGTCTCTTTCCTACCAATTTAAAGAATTGGACAGACACAAAGCGCGTCCCTAGCGACACGATGTATTAACAACAGAATTCGGAATAGGTATTATAGAATTAGTAAAGGCACAGAATTCATAATAGTACTGCAGGTAGAGGAAAAAAGGATTGGTGATAGACTCTACATAGAGTCAAGTGCTATTCGAAATGACATGCATACCTGCATAATATTATGACGAGTAAACGTTGGACCGGCTGTGTCTTATAAAATGATGAATCATGTCTCAATTCTGAATTTGATATTTCCTAATGGAATTTATATGGCTCTTCAGATAAGTCCCGTGTCTGTACTGCAGCATCGATCGCAGTCAAGGACTATCTTGTCATTGAATAAAAATAAAAGAAAAAACCACCCGGGCGAAGTCGCTGCAAGACAGCTAGTATAAGCAAATAATATTAACTGAAAGAGAACCAGCCACTTCTGGAGTATAGTCTCGAAATCTGCCACCGACAATTATGAGGCCGCAGTTATGGATCGCAGGGGTCCCCAAGCGCCTAGATAACGCAATTACGTCCTGTTACTAAGCGACAGCCATTATTCATCGCTAAGTCCCTGTATTCATCAGAAAGCGGGGAACATGGTTAGGCATATTTCCACTACGGATGCGTGAAAACTCTCTTCATAATAATAATTAATGTAGGCAATGTTATTTTATCTTTTTTTATAACACCTATATTTTGCGATATCGTGTTACACGCTATGTTTTTTTTTTTAACATGAATAGAGAAGATCTTTTATATGAATTATTATAGAGAGAAAACATATTTTATTAATTCAAAATATTTTCAATGATCTTTTTTGTACCGCATTTACACGTGATCTAACGTATAAGTAAATTTTATTTGTCACTAGCTTTTGCCCACGGCTTCGCTCACGCTAAGTTCGATTTTTCAAACTTCTATTAATGATTCTTTCTTAATGGATGCCTACGTCATAATAGCTATCTGTATGCCAAATAGCCCGGGTATGAACTGTGCGTTGATAGATCAGTCAGTCAGTCCTTTGCCTTTTATATATTTAGAAGACTAATGGCTAGTGCACGTGCAAGAAACATTAAGATGAGAAGCAACCCTTTCAACCATTAATAAACTAGTGGTTCGCCCCGAACTGAGACCTCGCGATATCCCATAATTCCCAAAAGTTTTAATTATATATTGTAATAATTAACTTTTAACATTAGACGCAATAAAAAAATAATAGTTGACATAAAACTGTTTTACTGACACAGCGCCATCTAGCATTATAGTGAAGCTATTAGCTTCACAATAATGCTAATAGATGGCGCATTAAAATTAAATAATTTCGTTTCTTTATAACATTTATCTAATTTTAGTATTTGTTGTTCAAGTACAGGATATAACTGAATTTTCAACCAAGTTTCACGTTCTAATATTCAGTAATTCAGAAGTTATAGGGCTCTGACAGACATTTATACGGACACACTTCTGTCTAGTAGGCAAGCGCCCTAGTTGACTCAGAGAACTCTCTTCGCTCGTTCAATAAATTATTGAAGATATGTAAGTAAATAGCGAGATGTATCTAACGGGACAAGTCGTTAAGGGAGTTTTCTGTTCATACCCGTGAAGCTTGGAGAACAATAAAAACATGTGAAATAAGGTTAGAAAGCGAGCAGAATGGAGGTAATAAAGAAATAGCTTCGGAGAAACGGGCTTTACGTGAATAATTTGGTGCCTTCGTCCTTGATGCCCAATGGAAGCTACTGTTCCGAAGAGACTGAAAAATATTCATATTTTTCCATTTGTGCATGAAGCAAAAGAAGAAACGTACATTTTATAATATTAAGTTACATTTGTAAGCCATTAGGATATAGGTGCTTCATTTATAACAAACTACAAATAAAAATTTAAAACGTGCCCTTTGTAGATGTGATGCTTTTGATATCCTGCTATATCATCAGAAATTAGCCAGTCTATTTACCAACTTCTCCATAGGAAATAGGACAAAGATATCAACGAAAACATTGTGATATATTCTTACCCCTTTCATGCATTATGTAAGTAAGTCTAAAAAACCTTAGAATACTGACATGTGAAAAGAATTGGCTGAGAATGGAAAAAGCTCATACCCAGGAATAACACATAGGCTACATTTTGTCCCAGAAAATTAAAGAGTTCCCGCGGGAATTAAAAAACTTTAGTTCATATGCAGACGAAGTCAAGGGCACCGTCTAGTTACTCATAAACTTACTCATTCCTAGCTACGGTAGCAAGGAATGCTATCTTTATGGAATTACTACACATTATATTTTTCTTTCCCACGCCATTAACGATGTTTCGTCCATCAAAGCGCTCGATGTGTGTCACATCTTCAATACACACTCAAATGCTCTGTATCTATTGAATTCTAGTAAACTAATACTAGCTGGAGACGCCACGTCTCCTCATAGTTTCTCTGATAAATGCAACCTTAATCAATCCTGAGCTCCAAGCATCCATTGTTGGCGTAGACATGTCGGTTCTATATTCTATATTCAAACCAACACAGACGGGCTTAGTACCAGTATTATGGGTCCATGCATACAGTATATGTGTAAATTCCTAGTAGTCGTGTTAATTCTGCCTGCCTTCACTCAAACGCTGCTGAGTAACTATATAAACAAAGAAGATTACGACAACTTATTAATTAAATTTAATGATGCGCATCGCAGCTCGATATACAGATAGGAATCTCTATAAGCCAATCAGAAAAGAACTATATCATAGATATAGTTCTTTGAATTTATATACATTGAATGCAAAATAATAGATTGGCGTACTTTATTTTAAAAATTAAAAAAAAAAAATAACATACAGTTGCAACGCAGTATGTCAATTTAAAAATGGGTGAATTCTTTACAAAAGCAATTTACCAATTGCTTTTTTAAAGAATTAGATTTTCTCGATGTGTTTCGATTCTGATATTATTGACTGAAGGAATGGTCAAATCTTTACCCAAAGCTTTTGGGCCTTTGTCTGGGTAGAGAAACAAGTTAACTACTGACCTGAACAAAATAATTTTATTTTATTTATTTTTGTGCAAAAACGCATAAATCAAATGAAGTGGGCACCCAGTAATATTAAGCTTAATAGTGGAAAACCTAAAACCTTAAGCTTAATATCAAAGGAGAACTTATCTCTAAAATAATACCTAGTGAATGATGTATAATCGTGACAAACTATAGAATTCTACACAAATAGTATAGATCACCTCAATCTGTCGGGGACAGTGTAACTGAATTGATGAAAGCGGCTGACCGCCTCGCCCCGGTATAACCTGTCATTCACATAACTGATAGGATTATATCAAGTTAATAGCACCTCGGAAACTTGCGGAATTGCATTTCCTGCTATTATCCAAACTTCATAACTCGCTTCTTGCAAATTTTAAAGAAAAACTTAGATAAAATGACTAAGAACTTTACTTAAAATCTATTATCTTCCGAGGGAGTGTCTTACGGATTTTATAGTTTAATTAATTTGATGAAAAATTTATAAATCATTAGGCAGATCAGATAAATTTTCTTGGCCCTTAATAGCGCAATTGTAAAACTGTAAACTAAACCCCAGCAGTTGCAATACTGACGTACCCATTCCTAACACGAGCTTTACGTTTATTTGGAGGACAAACGGGGAATATTGGTCATACTTATTCAAGATGGTTGAAATACTTTAAAAAAAATGGTGCTGCCGGCTCACGCCTATCTTACAGATATAGACTACAGTGCTATCTGTGATTTAATTTCAATTAGGTACAAAAGGTTACAACATTTTTCACAAATCTTAACTAAAGATTTGTTTAATTAAAAGTTATGCTTCTGTTCATATTTAAGATAAAGAGAATATTAAGTCATATACAACGAAATGAGTCCGTGAATTGAACGAACTTTCAAACTTTCTACACCTAAACTCCGTCGTCTCACGTCACCGCATCGAATAAAATAAAGAAAACCAATTTCACCGGAGTAATGAAGCCAGAAACCTCACCGTTCAAGTTTCTGTTCAATGTTATTGTAAGCAAAGTAACTTGTTTTTGTTCGTCTTTCCTTCTTAATTTAGGAACAAAAAACGTCAATCTGAATTTATTCCATCTTAAAACTCTTTCGATATTTAGATAACCAGAAAACGAAAATTTGTTCTTCTCACAAAACACATAATAGAAACGAACTTAGCGGTAAAACGAGTAAAAAAGTTTAATTTGTTAACATGAAATCGCTCTATAATCGATTTGATAAAAAAAAACTGAAATAAAACTTAAAAAAATAAAGCGTTAAGATATTTTAGCAGATTTCAATACAAAAACTGTCAGAATGCTCAATTTATTCCTCGGTTAAACATTACTCGACGTTGGTGAAATCGGCACTTATAGTGGTAGAAAAGAATCATAACCTAAAGCTCCACTAAAATTAGTAAACGTTAGCTTTGAGTAAAATAGTGCCATGTGATTTTTGATGTGCAATGGTTAATTAAAACAAACCATGGCCAAGAACATTGTTAGAGGATACGTGATACGTCAAACAAGTGCGATTAATGTTAGTTCAGACTCGGTACAAAGTTCGCAGCTGGAAACGAGATGGGGTCATGACAAATTAAACAAAAGAGAGTCGAGCGAAGAGGGGAGTCGGATTGATTGGGTTTTCCTCTTTTTTTCCTAACACAATAGACAGGTAAGTTACGAGTGTAATACTCTGGTATTTTGCATGTCTATTTCTGGCCGGATCTGAATTTCTGTGTATTTCATTTCGGTCAATGATTTCCTTGTTAAGAGGCTACCACGATTTTGATGGTTCGATTTGTATACGACGATGATCGATCGATTTATATATGTTGGTGATGATGACTATTAACCGCTGCACTATTGAGGCTGCTAAAAGTTGAATTGGAGTAGGTAGGAAGAATAGTGTACATAAAGTCAAGTGTTCGCGTGCAGTACACCTAGCATTTCACGAGAGCCATTACACATAGTGACGTAAAAGAAGAAAGAATCGCAAGTTGAAAAACTACACATCAAAGCGAAAGCCGTCCCAACTGTTGTATCTACACTCCGTCAGTTGGGGCAGTTAATTGTTTGCGGGGTCAGAATGCGGCGTACACACAGCGTTGTAGGTGCGACTACATACAGAGGGTTATTTCGAGAGCGGTCAGTGAGGCGGAAATTTGAACTGTCAGAGATAGAACAATTTTCGGAAAATTAAGATCAGGAGGTGAACCCACTCCTATTCTCGAAAGTAAAACAAGCCCAAATCTGTCGATTGCTACAACAAAACCATTTTCATTGCTTTTGCGGCTACGCTGCGGCGTCTTAGATAGAAAGTGTCTGAAAAAGTGTTACTTGTCACAATACTTGAAGGATATTACCAACTCACAATACCATGATGATTTGTAACTTCCGACGCAGCACCAGCGGTATGGTATGCAAATCAACAAAACCACTTCACTGCGGTTCTGCAACGCGTGTATGGCATTGCCCTTTCGAACCGAGCACTGTTCAACATAGTAGAGCAAAAGCAAAAGAGGTTTCAAGGTAATCGACGTCTCTGAAGCCGGCACTTCAAGCGAAGGTTTTCGTAATTCGATACAGACATCTCGTATATTATGTAACCTACAGGAGAGCTTGAAAACCGGCGCTTACAAATTTATAAATAGCTACGATGATACGTCACAAAAAACTCATTTCTAGGACTTCACTTAGGTACGTATTAGCTTACTGTTAAAGAAATTAACGATCTTGAGATGGTTCGCTTACCTGAAACAAAAGAAAAATACAAATTAGTTATATCAAAATTTGTGTTGGTCGTTTATCTTTGATTTTCCGGAATTCACTCGTAAGTTGACTCTATCTGCCTGTAGTTCGTTTGAAACAGTCCTGTGGAAGGCTCTGGACGCCACCTCGTTATTATCGCAAGAAATTCCTACCATCTAATGGAAAGGGGTCACGATCGCAGCAATAAGGAATACGATGCCGACAAAGAAAACATGTATAGTGCCGCCAAAATCGGTTCAACCATTACGAGGATTATCCCGTACAATCAGACAGGCAGCCATACAACAAATTATGAGATAACGAGGCAGTTACCAGTGTGTCGATTCTCTAAAATGCAGTAAGAACGCCATAACTTTAGCCAATCAGTGGTCATTGCGATCGTTACACTGATGCAGTCATTGTTAGAGAATCGATACACTGTTTCGAAATCATATAGAAAATATTTAATGATACGAACGACAGCGAATTGAAGTCGATTTATAAATATACGAGAAAGCAATTTTCATAATCATCAGAATCATATCGTAATATTGATGCAGAGTAACGTTACGTTCATACAAAAAGAGAGTATAAATTCAATAGTTACGTATCTGCCGATACCGTGATCCCTAGTGAACAGTGTGTCAGTTGATTGGACATGTGACAACGGGCCGGCGTGAGTGGATTGATTCCCTCCCCGCACCTCCCCGCACCTCCCATGCCCCTTCTATGCCTCGCCCATCTCGTGGATCCCGCGACAAATGTTATTACTGGAATCTGGGACTATTTCTTGCGATTATTGACCCCATTCTGCGGATATGGATATGGTTTAATGTGTTGGTTTATTGCAGTAATTTATTTCAAACTAGCTTCTGCCTACGACTTCGTCCGTGTGGTATTTTATTCAGATATGTTTAAAGCTTTTTAGCCAGTTGATACCGCTCGGTATCTGGATTCAATGATGAAGTCTGTATCGACCTAGTAAATGCCGATAATACAAGTTCCAGCGACAGTTTGGATAATTACGGTTCAGGAGTGCAGTTTCTTGCAGCATCCGGATTGAGGAGTTATGTATTGTTTTACATACTTTGTTGGAGTCTTTACTTGATAGTTGATATCCACAATATCTATTAATAAATAAAAACTATAGTCCCGAAATCCATACATTTTAGGTGGGAAGTAGGTACCTCTGCAGCATTAAAATCTCGAAGATATCGAAAGCACTTTGTAAAAGTTTATTTGAATAAAAAGTCCAAAAAACAAAAAAAAAAAAGAAACAAAATCCACGCGGAAGAAGTTGTGACCATCTCGTAGTATCCCCACATTACAATAATTGAATCCTACATAAACGAAGTCACGGATGGAAACTAGTCACTTATAAAAATAAACTACATCGAGTGTTCAAAAAACTTTACTTGGAACTGAAAGAAAAACTCATTACCTATTACTTTGTATATAAAAACTCAAACAAGCTTGTAATAAATTCTCCGTAACAAAACATTTTCAGACACTTAACATCATATGAATAAAAGATCTCAAGGATAAAATTACGAGTAGGTACATACTTGTGACATAATAAATAAGCTGGTAAAAGAAAACCATTTATAATAAACGATGACGTGGAAAAAAGCACAGTGAAACTTTCACATAAGCATAATACAGGATAGATAGAGGAATATAATATAAATATAAAGAGTAACATGACTCTGAGTAACATGAAAACTGAAAGGGCTAGACAGGAGAGGTTTTACAAGTCTACATAATTTTGCCAAGCATGCTTGAGAGTTTAGTCTAACTACATAGGTACACTTTATTTAGTCTAATTATGTACATATAGCACTTGCAAAAAATGCATAATAGTTAGGACAAAGTTAAGGCCTTATTTCACCATCGCCAAGTATATTTTAACCGACGATTTAATCAAATAAAAGAAAAATCGAATCAAATTTTTCAATTTCATTCGTCAGTTAAACAACAGCGGTTGTGAATAGCCCTAAATATGCATAACAGTAACAAGCACAAGTTTTGTCATAGAGCTTTCAGAAGTCACTTTTTTAGATAAAATATACAATTTAAAAGAGTAAAAATAAAATAAAATGTATTGAAAAAACAAAGATGTTCTTATAAACGCTTCACGCGCCATGGCATTTCAATTTCATCACACAAAAAGCCCATATCCCCTCGCCTTCAGCTAGGTACGAGGGAAATCGTTTATATAGGTATCAAAAAACAAGGTCCGTAAAAACGCGAGTAATTTCAAGGCAAGGTGATACGGAGACAAATACTGAAACATATTACTCGTTCGAACTTCCAATGAAGACATAAATAGAAAAACATTTGCCAAGTCAACTTGTATCAAAGCGCGACAGTCTTTTAAAAGAAATTGGCATTACTTAGCGGTGACCTATAGCTTTATATTGGAGGCAGATGCAGTTGCTCAACTGGAGTTGCTCCCTCAACCTGCCTAAGCATTGAGAGGAAATAAATCACAGTATGTTTCACATACGGTTAGTGGAAATGGACGAGCAGAAGTTTCCATTTGAGGATCTTTACTTTAGGATATGAATATGCACAACACTAAAAGCCAGCGAAATAATTTTGACAAGAGTTTCTCAATGAAGTGACCTTTTTCCAACTCTTGACGCATTCAATAAAATATGTTTGTATTCCGAACCGATTGATTGCAGTAACAATGTAGCCTGTAAATACCAAAAAAATCTTGCAGATGTTCTTATTAGGATATATCCAAAGCGTACGTGTGGAGTTAAGCTTTTGAAAATCCCTTAAAAACCCTCTATTTTTTCGGGATAAAAGGTCACTCTCAGTGTCACTCTCTAAGACAAGTCTACATAATTTTGTCCAAGCATACTTGCTACCCATACCCAAACCATACTCATGTAAACTGTACCCATGCAAAAAGTTGGGGCATTCCATTGCTCCGTGGCTGCATCATTGAAGAACATACCAACAAACATACACATTTATGCAAATAATATTAGTAAGGATTTTGGTAAAAAATACAAAAGGTAACTAAACAATAAAAATAATTTTCGTATCAGGCTGGTTTCGTAGCGCCTATTTATTTTGGGCCCGGGTGACCAGAGTTTCTTCCACATTATTTATTATGGAAGTGACGTGACGGGTGCTCTAATTCACTCCCCAACGCAATTTTGGCTCCACCAGCCGATGGATCAAAATAGATTGTTTGATGTATTGTCGAATCATAGTGACAAGCAATTTGCGTCGATGTTCTAACGCATTGTCGGAATTTGATAGGTTGATATATCTACGACAATCTAGAATATTTCGTCATTTAATTATGTGAAATAAAAAATATTTTGAAAATAATTTGGTGTTATAAATGGCACAATGCATAGAAGTTTCAACGGCAATAACTTTTTTTTAAATATTATGGAGTTTTCTTCAATGAATATTGGTAAAATCTTAATACAAATTATAATAAGTTTCCATGCTTTTGTCCTACCTCTTTATGGACCTACTGAGCACAGATTCTACTGGACTCAAGGGAGTCCTAAAGCCTATGGATCATAACGAGTCCTTAAAAGACTCTATACCTACCACGATATTGTATTGTTATCAAAGTTGCATAAGTAACAATCGATACTTCAATCATAGACGTTGTAAATGAAGTCGTCAAAATCCCCTGTTATGAAGTTATAGATGAAGCTACTCGTGATAATATTTAAAGCGTTATGAACGGATTATGTAACTATGCTGAAATCATTTCGCTCAATTTAACCATTCTCAGTAAAAGTGATGTCTAAAATTAAAATAAAGTTCAGTCCGAATGCTTCTTTCAATTTCAACAAGAAAAGTGTTGAAGATTTAATTTAAATTCTGACTTTGCTCCTAAAAGTTCGCTAGTCTACTAATGCTACATCAGGATGCTGAGTTCGGGAAACTTTCACAGCCTTTCCTTTCCTTCCCACTGTTCCTAGACAGACGTCGCGACGCTATGGCGCCTTTGACTCGAATGAAGAACGCCCATTTAATTCCACTCTCATTTTTCGCAAGAATATTCAAAAATAGACGCCCCTCCACCACCCCCTCGGAAGTAATGATGCTTATTTTATAAACGATTTTATTGAATTTCATACATCGTGGAATTTTATTGGAGAGAGATCACAATTTCCTCTCTATATTGCGTCTTTAGTATTGGAATATGAGTTTTATTTCGTTCCTATATCTCGTCATTGACTTTCTTAGTAATATGGGGAATTCTAAATAGAATTGTAGTACTGTGAGTATGTTTGTGTGCTTTGCTTGAGTTAAATAGATTTGTTTGTTCGATTGTTAATTTTGAAATGTATTTGTATCTACAAACATACAAATAAATCTCAAAAATATACTATTGTTTTTCAATTTACTAATAAGTTGTTGTTGTATAACGCTTAAAACTCAGTAATTTTGTCGCTTTTTATTAAAAAAAAAAGACTTCCTTTTTGAGCTAAGATTTTTCTTAAGAAAAGGCTTTCTTAGCCGCGTTTTTAATATTTATGCTTCAGCAAAAAAAAACTTAAGCGGCAATCACGCAGTTATTAGCCGAGTTGCCTGCATACATATTCATATGTTCCCCGAGCGGACCTATTTATTCCGTGCACGCTACTCCTAATTAGAAAATATGGTCGCCCTGGCAACACTTATCAGAGTGACCACACTCTCGCCATGTTTATTTAGGACTGTTGTGCTAATGGACATGAGAATGTTTTCCCGCTGAATTTCCTTCGCAAATTGCCAGCTCCGATGCTGGTCTGGTGAAATTTTTTATTAAATAAATACGCCAATGATTTTTCCACGCACGCGGAATATTGGCCATGCGGGACTTGACTAATATTCCACTCTTCCCTCCGAATAAGAGTAAAGCTTGTGTTAGGAGAGGGTACGATAATAGTGCAACGGGTAGAGATTGATCCGTCGATCTTTCAGTTTTCAGCGCACACATTAATTAATTAACTATTGGACTTTTGAGGCTCTTCCAGAAGTCGCTGATTGCTGTTAATTTATAAGTAAGTAATAGTAATGATTTTCATTCAAGATCATAACTAAAGTAAGTAATAAGTATCTAAAATTAATGAATTATAATGAAAATTATTGAATTATTTTGTCTATTAGCATTATATACCGTAATAACATATTTATAACGGCAATATTGAACTGAGCCGAAATGTTTATCACAATTTTAATTAATTATTTATTATAATATTACCTATTTACAGTTGGTAGGTACGAAATTAAATCATTCAACTACGGTAGTCAAAGCATAAATTTTCCCATCAGACTTCGCCTACGAAATTTATCAAGTAACTTGATAGATTTCGATACTTCATTAGGTCTGCTCTAATGGCAAAACTTACTGAAGCGGTGAATGTTCCACGTTAAATATTTAACTAATTTATTTCGGCAAATGACATAGCGTCCGGCTGTTTTAGTTAATAATAATTTATAAAGCGTGTTTAAAATTACTAATGGAGTTGAAGGATGCTGAATACATAATAAAATAATGTCCTCCCGAGCTAATTTTGGCCACAGCGGTCAACTTCCCTTCTTTAGTCTTTCGAATTCTTTAGTCCCTCACTCTCATAGTCTCTTAGGCAACTAACTCGACATGACCGGAGAGATCAGGCGCGCTGCCGTCCTAAAGCTAAAATGTCTTTAACTATCAAAACCATATTTAGACTGCTATGACCCAAAAAGCGGCAATTTATTAAGAAATGACGCCATTTCATAACTAATAAAAGACATTTTTCATATTGCTAATCAAAAACTACAGCAGTAAGGAGGATACCGATTAGAAGGGTCGATAGAGAATTTTTTTCCAAGTAAGATAGCATTAGAAAATCGTATTTGACCAAATGGTGGTAACGATGTTATAGATTGAGAAGGGAGCCTTTCTTCTTTCTAACTCCGGCTTAGAGCTCAGGATTTTTCGATAGAAAAACCCAATAATTAGCTATTTTTCGGTCTAACCTGTGAATTGAACTACTAGGACTCGTAAACCACAATCGTACATGCTAACCACTAGACCAACGAGACCAATAAAATCTCTCACACTGACACTAATAGAAGGTAGAAGTAATGTATGGAAATGTAGAATAGCTGTTAGTTGTAAACACGCTTACCTCCCACAAATTGGCTTCTGCGGGGTTTTGTACTGTAACGCTACGCAGCACTGATAACGTTACCGGCTTTACACGTCGTGTTTAAAGCTTTCTACTATTGGAGAAACTACCAAGCAGAATACTTACTTAACACGAACTGATAGGTACAATACGGAAATAAGGAACAAGAAAATGCAACAGTACGGCAGGACACCACACGAAACGCGCGCCTACGTGTGTTAGATTTGTAGTACAAAAATCATTATGAAGCACGTACTACGCGCGACTGGAAATGCAGGGTACTTAGCCCATTCTCAAACGGAGCGACCAAGAAAATACTAGTTTTCAACGCCGTTACGACTGATCGCGTATCAGTTTACATTTCATTGGCACTGGGAGCAAATTGTCAAAAATTAGTTTCATGGTGATACGACCAACAAGTTTATGAGCCAACCCGATGAAATGGTGTTAAAACTGATCTGCTGGGTGAGCATGGGCAATGGACATATTATTATTAGTAGGTATATTTTTGCGCAATCCGTGATTTAAAATAGTTATATTTTTCGGATAATAAAAACCCGTCTTAATTCTTATGCAAGTTAGTTATTTATAGTTTATAGGACTGCTTTAAAAACTCCATAGGTTTATTGAGGTCCTGAGACTAATAAATATGAAATATTCTATGCAATATATTACAACTAGGCTACACTACGTTCCTACTTGACGCGTTATAAACAAGAGTTAAGTCAGCAACAAATAACACTGAAATACATTAAAGGCAAACAGCGTACTTACAATACACCCCCAATTCCCAGAGCACTCGATACTATTCATAGTCTTGATACTATAGAGCAGCTCATTTTCGGTTGGTTTTTGCAACTATACGAAAATAACCTCATGTAGACAACAGATTCATGTGTAGGTAGTGTGATAAAGAACTGTTAAACTTAGTTCCACCATCAAACTTATAACATCGAACTGCTAGGCACCGCGTGGAACTGCACCGCTGCGTGGTTGAAATTCCATCATCTCGCACTAAGGCTGAAGTCTATAGAGCCTGCTCTGACTTAGCTCAAACTCAAGATAGAGGTTAAGAGGAGACAAATATGCTCTGACATAAATCTGTCTCGTTTTAACTCTATCTTGAGTCTGAGCTGAGTGAGAGTGCTGTCTATAGATTTCAGCCTTAGGCCTTCTTTTTCCTTTTCTTTTGTTTGCCTCTTCGTTCCTAAACCTCTAACATTTGGAATGCCCTTTCGTTTTCCGTTAACTAACTATAATATGGGTGTCTTTAAATCAAGAGTAAATAAGGCATCCTCTAGGCAGGCTCGCTCCAACTCAGGCTACATCACCATCTTTACTTACCATCAACACTTGCAGGTGACATCACTGTCAAGCGCTAGTCTATATAATTATTTATTCACTAGCGGACGCCCGCGACTTCGTCCGCGTCAATTTCTATTATTATGATCGCGATTAAGAAGTTTTTAAAAGATTTTAAATATGGATAATTTTCCCCGTTTTTGCGACATTTTTCACCGATGCTTCGCTTTTTGTTTGACTGATATAATGACGTGGAAACTGATGCATTTTATCTCGCGTGCCGAAACTAATACAAAAGAAACGCGAGTTTCGGAACGCGACATTAAACTCCTCCAACTATGTATTCTGTGCTCCAACGCACACACGCACATTGTTTTGATAGATATGATCTTTGACGTTAGGAACACACCTACATTGCTTAGACAACAGTGAGTGCTTGTAATTTAATATGAACTTTATACCATAGCAATAAAGCTCAAATTGACTACGTTTTAGTTTCAAATCATTTGTATGGGAAAAAGAAAAGGGCTATTTTTAGGGTTTTTCAAGCAATAATTCTAATTTTTCTCGCCGTAAAAACCATCCTTGAACTTCAACGAACATTTTAAAAAAAGATTTGGCCAAATTGGTCCAGGCGTTGTTGAGTTATGCGCTTACCAACACATTTTGCGATTCATTTTTATATTATAGATAGAGAAATAACACATCGTTATAAGGTGTACCATTTTCATGAACTCACTGTGCATAATTGAGAAAGATACGACGTAGAAAAGAGGCTTTAAGACGCCTTACAACACAGACTAAGTCAGCAACAAATATCAGGGAAACACGCCAAAGACAAACAGCTCGGCTCGACACTTACGATACACCCCCAATTCCCGAAGCGCCCACTCGATACTCTGTATCGACTTAAGCCTGTCTTGATATCGAGGGGCGACGTATTTTTATACGTATTATTAGATATTTTTATCACGGTAGGGTAGGTACTTTTTACACGAGTGCCTCGACTGATTGTCGCGTTGGTCTAGTGCTTAGCAATTAGCATTTTCGACTGCAGATGACGAGGTCTCGGAATCAATTTCCGAGTCGGGCCAAAAAATTTGATTTTTCTGTCAAGAAATTCTCAGTATTAACCCGGAGTAGGAAGTAGCCATAGCAATAAAATATGTACCTACCTATACTCCCATACTTATTTTTCGTCATTTTCGTTGTCCAAAGAGACGTTAATGCTGAAAATAAGTTTCTCAGTGGGAGGAAGACTCTTTCTTCAGGAAGGTTTCTACATTCACGAGCTTGTGCTGCTTTTATTCCGTTATTAGATGTAAATTATATTTAATAATAATTTTCCTTACATTTCTCGAGCACCATTAAAATTCTTTATTCGGTTTGGATTTATCCTCCTACCAAATGTATTTTTAAAATGAACCATTAAAATAATCTATGTTCAAACTGAGATTACGATAAAACACGGTCATTCGTTAGCCTAATTGGATGTTTAGCCATTGATTAAACGTACCCTAGCGATGTAAAATAACTATTAGCAAAAATGTTTTCTAGGGTTATAGGTACCTACAAAACTATGTAAGTAATCCTTATTCTTACTAAATACGAAATGTGTTTGTTAGTTTATTGTGTCGTCCTTCAATCATACCACACCTACGGATCGATGTGATTGTTTAAAATGGATAGGTAGGTATAGCGAAGGACCCAGGATAGTGACATTGTCTCAAAATAAATCCACGTGGACGAAGTCGCGGACAACAGCTAGTGGAAAATAACTACAATTTATTATAATATTATCAAAACTTTACAAACGCATATGCAGAATTTAGCTATAAAAGAATCCGCAAAAAGCTCGCAATAAACGCACACTACAACTTAAGCAACACGAAAACCAACATCGGGTCCTTAAACACACACACACAAACGCAAAAATGCCCGCGTCCCGTCGTCTTGGCAACCGTGACGATCCCTCGGGAGAGAGCAATAACTCGCGCCTGGTTAATAGGATGTCGCCAAAATTAGGGAAAGCACCGGTCTCTTAGCTCTTAGATTACATGTTGGGGAATGCAGAAAATTACTTAAATACTTGATAGCACTGTTACAGCTCGCCCTATAAATATTTACCTTACAACGTTCCAGCCATAAACCGGAGTTCGTTGCCGTACAAAGTTCGAATTAACAACCTGAGAGTAAACACATGTTACACTAAAAGGATTTTATAGTCATTCATACAAACTGTTGCATTTTAAAAATGTTCGGCCATTAAGCGAATCTAAAGTTATTGAATAAAATATTTTTATAGGTTCCTAACGCCTGACTGAAATATTGTAGCAAAAGTATAACAAAGTGCTGACACTATAAAGTCGTTTAATAAACTGTTGTCTAAGTACAACCCCGTTGCAACACTAACTTCAGTCACATTAATGATGTTAATAACATTACGAAGTTGTGAGTGAAATTAGCAGGTAAAGGTGTCTGCCTGTTAGCATTTGGACAGGGTAATAATTTGGTATATTTATTGATACTACATTTGGTTAGGTATAATAATATATGTTCCTGTACATCGATGTTCTAACCAATGTTTGACCACTACTGGACATAAGGCTTAGACAAACATCGCCACAGAGCACGATCTTGTGCCAGTTGTCAACGACTCGCTTAAAATCATCTGAGTATCTTTCAACGCTGCGTTTTCTAGTGCGAGGTCAGGTTTGGTTACTGTAACTAGTTCTTAGTATTTTTTTTTCATGGGCTACATGAGAATAGTCGAAGAAGAAATTAAAAAAAATACCTATTAGTAAAAGGTCTTTCATATAAGAGTAACTATTTTATACTATATTTTTATTAATAATAAAAACGTAAAAATTCTTTGTACAAAACCAACTTCAAACGCCACTACAAAGTTTATCAATTGTGCCTATAAAATTTGAAGAGTTCCCTCGATTTCTCCAGGATCTCATCATCAGATCCCAACCTGATGACAATGGGAAGGTACACTTACAAACAAAAAAAGATTTTTTCAAATCGTTCCAGGCGTTTTCGAGTAATCGGAGAACATACAGAAAAAAAAAAGATTCCGATCAATTGAGAGCCTCCTCCTTTTTTTGAAGTGAGTTAAAAACAGCATTTAAGAAGAAACCACAAACAGGATTATTAACACACTCAGACCTGAACAGAAAATTTCCTTGTTCCTTTTATAATTGTTCGCAATTCGCAAACAATTTCGAGAAAACTTAGAACTGTAATGCGATTAGTGGTTACGGGAAGTGTAGGGGAAGTCTGTTTTGAAACAAGCGAAACAATGTAAGAAACATTTGGACATTATGAACCTAACAGTTTTATTTATAGGTTAGTACTTTTATCGATTTTAAATTCAATTGTGCTTAGTTTTTCATACGAGTAGATATATCAAATGCCATAGGAGCTCTTTGTGTTCTTTGGATCCAGACTGTCCACCAGACTCTTTTTCACCGACTTTAAAAAAAGAAGGAGGTTCTCAATTAGTAAGAATCTTTTTTTTATTTTTTTATTTTTTATTTATGTTCCTTGATTACTCGAAGACGCCCGGACCGATTTTAAAATTCTTTTTTTTTTTTTTTTGAAAGGGTATACTTTCCAGGTGGTCCCATTGTCATCAGGTCAGAATCAGATGATGGGATCCTGGAGAAATCGAGGGAAATCTTCAAATTTTATGGGCACAATTGATATACTTTGTAGTTGTTTGTAGTGGCGTTTGAAGTCGGTTTTGTAAAAAGAAATTTTACGTTTAGGTATAATATTATGATCTTTAATAGACTTTATAATAGACAACTATTTACTGACGCAATTCAAATTGATTATACAACTACTCGTATATCTTCTATTTATACGCAATTCAAATTGATTATACAACTATTCGTATATCTTGAGGCTAAGTAACGCGTTGCGAATCCTACATAATTACATTTTCGTTGCTATTGAAGGCACGATGGATTAATTTCAGCAACTCAAGATCCGTCTCTCGCAGTCGCATTCACAGTTTGAGCCAGTGAGATGAAATATTATTACTAGAGTAGGAATGTTACCTGCAGTTAGTTTTCCATAAGTTTTCCTATTCCCAAGGTTGCCTGGTAGAGATCGCTACTAAGCGATAAAGCCGCCTTTCGTGTCATATCTTTTGTCATTGTTTGTTTTAAATATTTTTTTAACGTAAAGTTTTTTTGTAAGTTTAGTTTTTTAAGTTGGAGCGCGCTTGCCTAGAAAATGCATTGATTTGAGGGTGCCCAAGTCAATAAAGAATTACAATGTCGGTACTTTTGTCGTACAACAACTTGTTTAAGACCTTCATAGCATCCATAAAAATGGACAAAAACTCGAAAAGTCAGTAGGTAGAATTAAAGAGATATTCATATTAAGTTGCTTACAGCTTATATTAATTCGATGACACAATAGGTCCGGTCTGCAATAAGACATGGTATTAATTGACGATGCAGTCTAAAACAGATGAGGTAGTTATTAATTCTCTAATCAGTTTATACGCATCATTGCACTTAATAACAAGATCTGCTCCTCTATGTTTCAACTCAATGGGTTCAGCCAACGGATTGCAAGAATACTATTCAGTTCGAGACCAAGTTTCCACTGAAACTTGCCTTGAGATGGGATATAGTTTGACGAGGCGTTTGTGGCTAAATTATATCCATTTGAGGAAATCAAAGCAATCTCAACATGCGCTATACGACATAAGAGTTTCTATTTCCTCCAACTATTTCCTTAATTCATTGTAAATACAATTAAATTTGGTATGCTCTCAAATCGCGCAGGAAAAGGAGGACAGCATTAGAACAGACAGTTTCACGTTCAAGTCGATATCTCCTGAGGATGCTCCGGTGTCGGGGCGAAACGTGCGTCGAGAGTAGTATAAAAGTCTTGTGTGGTGGTGCATGTGAGTGGTGGTGGCATTGCTTGCTTGGGAACTTTGCTTTATAGCTTGGTTGGGGTGATAAGCGGTGCTTAGCTTATAACTGCATGTTTGACCATACAGATTTTTCCTGTTGGCGGATTACAGCAAAATAACTCTAACATTTTTTTGTAAATCATGAACTTCCGCAAAGTAACGCCTGATTCTATCCAATAGTTTCACGTCCGTTTCGCATGTCATACAACAAGTCAAGCCTCGGAACTTTTGTGATTTCGCGGCGGCGATGTAACCGAATTTGTCCCTGTGGACTCCATTGTTTTTTAAAGAGGCTATTAGCCAAGCTGACTTGATTAATACTCTACTATCACTTCACACTAATATTATAAAGGCGAAAGTTTGGAGTGTATGTATGTTTGTTACTCCTTCACGGCACAACAAATACACCGATTTGACTGAAATTTAGAATGCAGATAACTAACACCCAGCATTAACACATAGGTTACATTTTACCCCGAAAAATTAAAGAGTTCCCGCGGAAATTGAAAAACCTTAATCCACGCGGACGAAGTCGCGGGCATCATCTAGTTCAAAATAAGTGGAAAGCTTGCGTTAGGAGTGGGTATGATAATAATGCAACGGGTGAGGCGATGTACCAGATAAAAAATCTTCAACGTTGGGCTGTTGAAGATTTTTTATCTGGTATCATTGTGTTGAAGCTAAAGATGAAGAAAAGAGACTGCTCTTAAACTTGCCTTTTGGGCACATTGGCATTTAAGTACCTACCAGCTCTAAGCCCCCACATCAATAAAAGCCACAGCGTAACACATTACGCAATATTCATTTGAGCGCAAAAAAGCGCCTCTCAAAAACTTCCTTCACCTGTTGAAAAAAAAAATCTTTAGTGACGCCGAGGTAGACTCGTCATCAAAAGCACTTGAGCGGGGTCGCGTGTTAACAATGTGCCCGCCCCTCACCCTTTGACCTGCCTTCTTTGTCGTGAGGGCAGATGAGATGACATCACACTATAACCATGTATACCTACATGTTCAAAGACTGCTTTCACACTGACTATTTCACCGCGCGACTCAAAAGAAGAGCTTCTGAATTTAACAAACTTGTACGCTGCCAGCGCGTCCAGTCAAGGCTGGGATCTCACTAGAATATGAGTAGGTATAGGATCTTCTTCAGCAATGAAAAAACGACCAGAGAGCGTAGAATCTGCATAGTACCTAATTAATATTGCATTTCAAGACAGTAAGTTGATTTTATTGTATCTATTACTAGATGATTCCCGCGACTTGGTCCGCGTGGATAAAGGTTTTTTATTTTCCGCGGGAACTCTTTAATTTTCCGGGATAAAATGTAGCCTATGTGTTAATCCTGGGTATGAGCTATATCCATTCCTTTCAGCCAAATCGATTCATTCCTTGTGGCGTGAAGGAGTGACACATACAAACACACAGATACAAAAATTCGCCTTTTTAATAGTGTGATAATAACGTTGCAGAGTTTGCGAGTGTCAAGTTTGCTAAGCCGCTCCTCAATATCACCAGTGTGAAAATGGTCTTACAAGAATCTTACTGAGGACGCGAACTTAAGAAATAATTGGCGCATGTTAATGGTAAGCTAAGAAAGCACGTCTTTAGGGCTTAGTTTCTTATGGAGTTTTACACGTCAGTATGAATTTCATATGTATAAGTAAAGTTGTAAATTTTTTAAAGGAGGTCCCGCTAACCAAACTTATCAAAAGTTAATTAATTTCTATGAAGAGATACTTAATGAGAGACAAAAACTTTTTCGAGTGCCTACTTGACGATATTCTCAGAGTAACTTGTCATAAAATATTACTTCTGTTTGTAATGTAATATAATAAATGGATCATTTATAGAAGCAACTCTATTGTTTTATTTTAGTCATGAATACGTCTGTCTTCAAGATGCTTATATTCTCGCTTGAACCTATCAATGCTTTAAGTGGCTGAGAGGGTAAGTATTCCACAAGCTAACATTTACAAGAACCTAGTAACTAGGCTCGTATTTAGGCTAATTTGGGACTCTAATTAAGTTCACGATAATATAATTTATTAAGTAATTAAATAAATTTTAATGATAGAACTCTCATTACGTTTGCAACGGCACTTAACAAATCTCAAGTAGGTACAAAGTCGGCTTAATAATCCTGAGGAAAAGGTCAAAAGTTTCGTGTTTTCCTCGTTAAGCTCTCGGAACTTCGGAAAAGCAATATTACTTAGAGTATTACGCTTTGACGTCTCGTCTTACGTATTGTTAACTTGTACTAGGGTATGAAACAAATAAAGACAGGCACCTCATCAGGCTTTTATGGAGTCTAATTTAATCTAACGACATAATTTCGACTTGTATTTTTAACACATCGGTCTAAGGGTAGTTGAAAATCTTATACCAATCCCCTCTCTCAATTGGCTGAAATTCATTCTGCAGCAAGAATGCCATAAATTCAGCCAACAAATACAATGATTGAGAATTTATTAATGACTAGAATCTAGATAATGCCTGCGACTTCGACTGCGACGCGTTTAAGTTTTTTTTTTTGATTTACGCGGAAACTCTTTAATTTTCCGGGATAAAATGTAGCGCATGTTTTAATCCTGGGTATAAGCTATCTCAAGTAAGAAACATACATACACACACACACATACACACAATCACACAAACAAACAAACTTTCACCTTTATAATACTTGTATTAGTGTGATGTGATTGATGCAACTTTTTAGCTGGATTATTCTTTGCTCTGTAGCTAGTAACAATCTACCGTTAAATAGTTCATGGTCCTCTTCAGCTGGTTACCTATTTTGAACTGAAATACGAACCATACCAGCATATTTGTTATCGGCTAGAATAAAACGTCCGAATTTCACGATACACGGGTTCTGTGAATCGCACGTCGAGAAGTCAAGAGCCGTTGCTGACTTGCCGCTGGATAAACAGTGGAGCATTTATAACGATTTACAGTAATTTACGTTCATTTTACGCGTTTTTACTACCCGAACTACTGGCACGGCTTTTAATAAAACACCTTTAAATGTTTTTCAAGCAATAAATATCGATACTTTAGCCCCCGATGAAAACTATATTCAATTCGTATGTGCCATTAATAATGATTGTGTGGAGGGGATATTGAATAAAGCAATGCGCAATGCGTTATCGCGATATGTGTTCGTACTAATATCGCGCAGTTATTATCGCAGCAGTGTGTAATATCGCATACGTCCTAACTAGGTACTAATACAAAAGGTTCCTACTAATACAGATATTGCAATACCTAATACAGGGCGCAAGGACATCTCTATGTGAGGGCGTGTATGTGGTGCCTGATTTTTATGAATGAATTCTCCTTGCTGATTTGATTGATTGTAGGAGGAGCCGATAAACCAATTTATAAACATACTTTCGCGTTTGTAAAGTTACAAATAATAAACCTACCTCAGAAATGTTCCATGTGATAATAGTACCTAATATTGAACACTGGAAAAAACACCGTGATCAGTAACATAAAAATACAATCTAAACCCCTAATTTAAAAGTTTCATGAATCCGGATAATTCTTTGAAAACTTCCCGAATACACTAATTTATTTAAATTAAATTCTTGTCTTTATTTTATTTATTAAACCAGTATTGACAACTCTGTGCGAGACGTAGATGGATAGGTAGTTTGCGAGTTTATTGGAAAATTTTCCGATAATTCATTACCGCCATGATAAATGTTCCAACGCCGTTTTCCCATTGAAATCGAGCCCTTTTTACTTCAACGGTGATACGCAAAAACGGGTTAAAAGGGACCGGGAGTACGAACGGATGATATATTAATCAGAGAGGGTTGTCGCTGCTCGTAGACGGATACCTATTGAGGTATTGTCGTGTGCCTCTGTCCTTTATGTGTGTGGGTCGTGATTGACGTAAGTGCTGAAATGCTTGCTGGTGCCGGTGACACAGAGTGAGAAACACAGATAGAGAGAATGCGAGAGAAGAAGAGACAAGAGAGAATAGAGGCAGAGAAAGATTTAGCCCACGTACTTACTTATAATATAATATGCATCAGAAACAAATTAATTTTATTGATGGTATCTCAGTTTTGTCATGCGTGATGTGTTGAATTTTTATGAAAAACAGTGCCTCCTTTTTTAAAAAATAGCCTATGTCACTCTCCAGGTTCTCAACCAAATAAATGCAAAAAATCACGTCGATCCATGACTTTGTGACTGAAAGACCTGGCAAAACCAATGAGCACACCCTTTTGCATTTATGATATAAAGAAGTAGAGATGTATAGTTCTTTCATTCCACAAAGGCGCATGGCTCATGTTTGTAGTTTGCTGTATCTGTATAAGTGTGAGCGAGAGCTTGCTCGTGCCTGACCGCTCCCACTTAGGCTCCTAACAGGCACGCACACTTACACAATGTGCATGTAAACGACGTAACCACAAGTAAAGCGCCCGTAACTTCGTGAGATAAACGTAGGTACTGTACTAGCCTAAAGTTTTTAAAAGTATTGAGACTGTAATTATTCTTTTCTCGTCCACTAAAACTATTGCAAAACAAAATTCAGGCCTTGTCATTTCCGGTACCTTTCTCTTCTTAAAGCCATAATTATGGAGATTCGTATTTTGTCACAAACATCAGCTCAGCAATTTTAACTGAAACTCTGGGTAGGTATAATTTATTTTTATCTGCGTCACTTTTAATCCTTTCAAAGCTTTACACATTTCACAAATACCGCCATCCCGACATCCGCAGTCAAATATCGGTGGCGTGCAGATATGTCGGTGAAAATAAATCAGGGATGCACAAAACTGCGTCCGGAGCGAGTGCCATCGAAACATGTCAACTGCATGTCGAACGCACGACCTTTATAGCTTCCGAGATCTATAATACGAGTACAAGTAATCTGTTTGCATACCAGGCTGTCGAGGAAAATACGTAGGAAAATAAGATATCATAAATCAATATGACAAGTGCATTCCTAATACGGTAACTAGGTACTCATAGATTTTAATTCCATTTACGTAAACAATTATATGATCAAACGAAGTTACAAGTGAAGTTCGATCTTGATTGTCCATTCTTAGCAGAGAGATTTGACTCAGAAGCGTTGGAAGACAATACTGAGTCAAATCTTGAAGCTAAGAATGGAAGATTTAAATACAGAACGTAAAATAATAAACCTTATATGTTTATAAACTGAATGCGTTAATGAAAGTTTTCTATACTATTTTCAAAGGTGTATGATGTCTGCCAACCCGCATTTGACAAACGTGGTGGCGTAAAGGCTTCCTATTTTCTGAGAGGAGGTCCATGCCCAATCGTGGGCCAGCAATGAGATCACACTAATATTATAAAGCCGAAAGTTTGTATGTGTGTGTGTGTGTATGTTTGTTACTCCTTCACGCCACAACGAATGAACCGATTTGGCTGAAATTTGGAATGGAGATAGCTCATACCCAGGATTAAAACATAGGCTACCTTTTTTTCCCGGATTTTTTTTTAAATTACAGAGTTCCCATGGGAATTGAAAAACCTTGATCCACGCGGACGAAGTCGCGGGCATTGTCTAGTATTTAATAATGATAAAATCATGACGATGACGATGATATCCTGTCAAAAATTGATCGTTAATTTTTGACTCTCAGCTCTAAGGTGTTACCTTTTTATTCGAATCTATTTTTAGTAAGGAAAAAACTATGAACAGGCTTCACGATACCGTAGTGTGCTTTTAAAAGCTGCAAAAATAAGAAAAATAGATAAACGTTTCTGAAACGAACTGCTAAGGTGTGGAACAAACTTCCAGCGTCTGTGTTTCCGGTCACCAGCGGGTCACGTACAATTTGACTATCTTGAAGACAAGAGTGAATAGGCATTTTCTAGGCAAGCGCGCTCCAACCTAGACCTCATCAATGCTTTCAATCATTAATTGTCGTCAAGCGTAAGCCTATCTAATAATAAAAAAAATATCAGTTTAAGGCACCTGTGCACTTGTGCAGTGTCTATAACCTATATAGTCAGTACACTGGTAAACAGGTAAGGTTACCTGTATAGGTTATGAATAGTACTCATCAAAAACATGTCAACTACATGTAACCAGCATGACGGTAAGCCCCGGATACATGTGTGACAGCAAAATCGTGACGGATGTGTAGGTACATACACCAGAAATACGTTTATCTAGCAGTTATACATAAAGCATATCGATAGATAGAGTGAGCACCGTGATTCGTAAAATGGGCTCCTATCTTTTTATGTTTTCTGTACAATCTATACAAATAAATAAAATTGAAGTGTCTGTTTCATATATCAACATAACAGCTTTTTAATAAATGCATATGTAAGTAAATACGGTACTTACCTATATTTAAAAAAACACTTTGCGAGATGCTTCCATAAAAACTTCGGGTTTCAACTTCTTAATCCTGATGCTGCAGGGGTTCTGCTCACCTAAACTGTGGGGAATTTATGAACTGCCGATTATGAATTGAAGAAGCGGACGAAGTTGCGAGCGTCCGCTAGTATAAACTAAAAATTGAACAGTAGTTATTACTTTAAAAAAGTTTCTTATCTTTAATACGATACTATGACTGTGAATTGTCAGGCAGTGTTAGGAGTTTTTTGAATTCTGTACATACGAGTAGGTACGTTCCGAAGTATTAAAATAAAAGGAAAAGAGGTGATCTGTCGGAAAACCAGAGTTACCGACAGTTTATCGAATCATAAAGCTGAAGTAGCAATAACTAGAAGAACATATCAAAGACGTTTCAAACCGGAAAGAAGAAAACCACGCAGGCAATTTCTAGTTTATAAGAATAGTAAATAATGCTTGTCCATCTTTTTTCATACCATTATTAACTTTCACAACATATTAGTACGTCTCTTAAAAAATGAGAATCTGGATCGCATGCATAAAACTCCGCACTTCATTACATCGACATTGCATTACATTATTACATAAAACCGCGTTGAATTATTATTGCACATTCTGTACCTACATTCCATATCGTACCACATAGGCATCACTGTACATATTGCATAGTGCATATTGATGCAACCATACTATTGCCTTAATTGAAAATGTGATCAGTTTAATTGTAATTGATCTTTACTATAGTTCTTGCAACTCACGAGGGCGCGTGAGCTATACCACAGCACTCACCACTGTGCCAGGGAGGTCGTCAAATAAATTTTACGAAAATAAATAATTATTGCAACACTAAACATCTTCGTATGCGTCAGAATTTTATTTATGTAAATACAGTCTACGAGAAAAATATATCAGTAGAAAGTTGTAACTATCATTCTCTATTTCGGTAAGATGAGTATACCTACTTATTTCTGTTTACAATGCTCAAATAACTCCGCTACTCTAGATTTACATAGCAAGCTCATATTACGCTTTTTAGAATTTGTACAATAAGCATGTAGGGTTACCATCCCTTTTTATTTCCGGCCTCTTTGATTACAAAGTACAACTAGCAGATTTATTCTTGGATGAACATTGGGTTGCAAAAAAGCTGAATAGCTTTTCTCTAATCAAGAGCGAGTGAAAGACAAACCTGAATTAAGTGAATGATTAATGTACTATAAGGATTAAATCTTTCTCTTATTTCTGATAATTTCGTATAGGTATTATTTAATGAAAGATAATCAGAAAATATGTGTTAACTCTAACAAGGCATTTTGTTTCTCATTTTTAAAATTTAACATACCTTTAATAAATGCATAAACAAATATTTATGAACCTACCTAGCTTTTACCGGCGATATCGTCTGGTGGACTTAAGTTCTAAGAAACCCGTGAAAATTATTTATTTTTCCGAAATAAAAAGGGCCTGTCACGTCGATCCGAAGCTTTATAGGTACGGCGTGACTGAAAGAGAATGCAACAAACCAAAAACAATATTTTCGCATTTATAATACTTACCTATTAATACCGATTTTAGTGAACAGTTATAGTCAGATGAAATTTGGAAACCTGGCTCTCTCACTAAATGTTATCTGTTAGCGACGCGAATTATGTGAATTATTGTCATGTCATATTTTATTAATATAATAAATACGGCATAAACGGAACGTAGTTCGTACGGGGGGTCAACTGTCAGTTAGTGACGCCAAAGTTTAATATCGCCGCCCGTCGCCAAACGCCTAATTCACAAACTCCTCATACGAATTACGGTGCCACCAAGCCCTTTTGCTCTAAACCAGTGTTTTTACTGTTCCCATCCGCTACAGTGATCCAAGAAACATCGACGACGAATCCGAGAAAATCCTATTGGCTGGTAATCCTAGCTATACATACGCGTAATGCAAGCGCATCGGATTACACAGCGGCGTATTAGCGAGGCTCGCGTATAAGGCGACGCGTGCCAACGGTTCAATGCACTGGCACATCCATTCTTATAGGCGCTCGACGTATCAGACTGAAAAAATATACCTTCGTGTTTTCGCATTTGCATCGTAATCATTTGTAAAAGTAGTTTATATATATTTTTACTTAAGTTACAGTTTTATGGTATTTATTCAGCGGAGAAATTAGGTAGGTATGTTTGGACTTAACAGGGCTTAGTTTCAGGTTTGTAGATAATCTATCTAAATATAGTATAAAAGGCAAAAGTGACTGACTGACTGACTGACTGACTGACTGATCTATCAACGCACAGCTCTAACCACTGGACCGATCGAGCTGAAATTTTGCATGTCGATAGCTATTACAACGTAGGTATCCGCTAAGAAAGGATTTTTGATAAAATAAAGGGATAAAATAGGGGTTTGAAAAATCGAACTTAACGTGAGCGAAGCCGCGGGAAAAAGCTAGTGAAATATAAAACTTTCCATACCCGAAACCGTAAGAGGCCCGTTGATAGCGCAATGGTAAACATATACTGAAGGAAAACATCGTGAGGACACTCTCAAGTCTGAGAGTTCTCGACGTTGCCCTACAAGATGTGTGAAGTCTCTTAACAATACGCATCACTTGGCTAGCGTGGTGGACTATGATGGCCGTAACTCTTCTCATACTAAGAGCAGACCCGTGCTTAGTAGTGGGCCGGCGATGGGTCGAAATGATGATGACGATGATGATGACGCATGTAGCTGGCGTACAAGTGAAGAGCCCTCAGTCCTGCAGTGGACTATAACATAAACAGGAAGTAAACTGTGCTGGAGTGCTAGCAAAATGGGTAGTGGGTGCGACCCTGGAAATAAAAACATTGTTTACCTTTTCAGAAACATGAATGTTAAAAATAGAATCTAACAACTTCAAATTAGACCTGATGATGCCATACAACAATCAATTAACATAACTGGATGGCTGGCATTCTATAGATAAGCCATTCGTCTTTGCGCCTGACACGTTGCTATTCAAACAATAAATAAGTACGAACACCAACGATTGTAATTAACTATTATACATAGTAAGAGATGAGCAACATATTATATTAATTTGTATGAGTTTTGAGCTCATAGCTGAAGAGAACTCGTTCATCAATGCTAATTAATTAGGTACTTACTTTATACCAATTAATCGAAATCAAGTTATTAAAGTGTATATTTGATCTCATAGAGGGTAATACGTCAAAATTATATGTCATTTTTATGTATCTATATGGTAGGTGTGCAATCACATGAATCGAATTACGTACCTACTTTTTTCAAGCCAACAATATTGATGCACAAATATGCAAAAATATCAATAACTAGCATGTACAAGAGATTTTGGGATGTACAGATAAATTCAAATTGGAATTCAAAATTAATTTATTTCATGTAGGCTAACTTGTAGCTCTTATGACACGTCATAAATCTACCACCGGTTCGGAATGCAGATTCTGCTGAGAAGAGCCGGTAAGAAACTCAACAGTTGCTCTTTTCAAAAAAGAGCAACTGCTGAGTATATTATGTAGTGTAACAAATACAGAAAATAGAGAAAAATAATAGTAATTGCTACAAATTAGCTCCCTTATGTAGGGAGTCTGACATTACGACGAAAGCAGGCTGACGTAGAATTAAATAAATTGAGTTGTTTATTGTTTTGATTAAATATGTTAAATTGCCTTAAATAACGAAAAAAAAACTGCCCAAAGTAGAACACTAGCATCGTTAAAAATTCGCGATAGGAAAATTCGCCGACTTCATTACATAATGGAACAACTCAAGCAAATTGCCCCCACTCGGGTATTGAGGTAGCTTGAATTTGATCTACTCGGTAATCAAATTCAAATAGGTTAAAATAATGGCCACGGGAGCTCAGAGACGATTTCAGGGATATCTGTGCTACTCTGTCAAATGGAAAGCGGGATTTATGGGAGACGGGGGCGTGGCGAGAATTTTCCACTGTAACGAAAGCTTTAGAAGCGGTCTCTACTCACGTAAGCAAATTGTTGGCAATTTGAAATCGGAAAATAAGCTTTATTTAGATGAATCGCTGTAGACTGTAGACAAAATCATATGCTCAGAAATAGATAAAATTTAAATCACTTTTCGATCTTCGATGTGATGTTGGTCCACTTTGATATGGTAACTAGCTTTTGCACGCGGCTTCGCTCACGTTAAATTCGATTTTTCAACCGCATATCTGACCCCCATAGAGATTGAACTTTCAAAAATCCTTTCTTAACGGATGCCTATGCATCTGTACGTGCTATCTGTGCAAATTCAACCCATCCCTATATTTTCTTGTAACGCTGGAAATTTCTTTTCAGTTATATGAGCTAAGACAGTCCGATACAAAAACAGCCGTCTGCCAGAATATCAATAACATTACGTAAAGGACACAAAAATAAATTCAGTTCTTGAACAGATACCGCGCTAGTAACGCTCGTATACGATTACCATCGACGTATTTCTGTCATCGGGCCTTCAATTGGAGGAAGTTGGTATAAGTCACAGTTTATGATGAGCAATAAATCAGTGATATGACTAGTAAATGTATAGTGTCATAGGCAGATTCATAAACATTTTAATATTATTTATTTATTTAGTAACATAAAGAACATCCTACTATCCTCCTACTTAATATTAATTAATTATAATATATTATATTATATTATATATTATATTATATATTATAATATTATAAATGTGAAAGTGTGGATGTTTGGATGTTTGTTACTCAATCACGTCGCAACGACTAAACCGATTTGGCTGAAATTTGGCACAGAGATTATAGTCTGGAATAACACATAGCCTACTTTTTATCCCAGAAAATAACAGAGTTCCCGCGGGAATCACAAAATCTCAATCCACGCGAACGAAGTCGCGGGCATCAGCTAGTAAAGTCATAAAACAAACATATAAAGGATGTGCGCAATGACCGCTTATTTTAAAAATTATAGTTCCCGTGGGACTCCAAAAAAACCTCAATTCACGTGTACGAAGTCGCTGATATCAGCTAGGTACTCAGTTATACGTTAGGTCCATTGAACACTTCACTTCTCAGTAGAACCTGCTTTCAGAATCGTTGGTAGAGTCTTGAACTGTCGAATTTGAATTGAGTTTGATAATAATAATAAAAAAAAAAGACGTGTAGCACTCGGGGACTGCCGCGGTAAAGCTGTTGCATAGCATTTTTTATCAACGCCATCTAGCGGTGAGAGGAGTCCCGTGTCAGGTTATTTTCGTTACGGAATTTCTGGATTCGGTTTCCACGCTCAAGGCCCGCGATAGAAGCTATGCAATAGCTTAATATCTAAGAAAAATAAAGATAACGTCACTGATTGTCATCCGATCCTATTATTAATAATATTATAAATGCGAATGTTTGGATGTATGTTTGTTACTCAATCACGCCGCAACGCCGGAACCGATTTGGCTGATAAACACATAGATAGACTGGAATAGCACATAGGCTAATTTTATATATCATAAGAGAGTTCCCGCGGAAATCCAAAAAACCTCAATCCACGCGAACAAAGTCGCGGGAATTAGTATTTTAATAAGGTCAAGAAATTATTATAAGAATTTGTTATGAACTAATTATAATGAGAATCTAGGCGCTTCGCGACCGATATCCGTCATATGTATTTTTAGAGTTTATTCCAGCTAGTATTTTGATAGTTTTCATTACATTTCGGTCACGCCTCACGCCTCACGCGACGACACAGGATGTCATAAATGCTATGCTATATTGTGTTTAGTATCTGAAGCGCTATTTTGTCATTATTGATCTCATTGTTATATTTTAGGGTTCAGGGTAAACAAAGAAAAATTAAAAAAAAAAAACTTGAGAGGTGTCAAGGGACACCCGGATGGAACGAAGTTCAATGCGAAATAGAAATGAAAATATCTGGCTTGCTTTCTATAAGAGAGAGAGAGACAGACAGAGAAACATGCGACGAACATAGCAAAAAGTGTCGTGACAACTTTTCGTAAGAATTTTTTCCGTCTAGCCCCCTTTCACAACGCGCGATAAGGAACTTCGTTCCAAAAATGCAACAGCGTGTCTGTCTCCATTTATACATCTGTACCGCTATTAATCTATCCAGTCTTTCACCGTGGTGTCAACTAACGGGAAAACCATAATAAAACATCTCTAAAGCTGACTTTTGTTTCGAAGCTACGGTTTCGAGACGGAGATGTACTAAAGGCCTAAAAGTTCGCAAAGAAAAAATCACGAAGGCGAAAGTTTAATAAACCAACAATACTAGGAGGCAAAGCAAGCAGGTAATACTTGTAACACATCGCATTTTTTACGTAAAACAGAACGTCGCGTATCCACGTCCCATAAAAACTCATATTTCAAAAGATATTAACCGCAAAGTGCAGACGAGAAATATTTCTGCAAAACAAAAAACCCTTTTGGTATGTGCAGAATAGCATCAGATATATATATAATCAAGTGCAGCAGGACTATTCACTATAACAACTCACTTCGAAATCAAACTCACTTCATCTTGGTTTATCAATCACGGAATTGTGAAAGAAACCTGGAAAGCGTGATGTTGATGTGAACGTTGCCACAAAGAATTATGCTAGTGTCTGAATGAACAGGATCCCTGTAATTTATGTGTGTGATTTGTCTGTGTGCAAAATAGCTATAGATATAATAGATTTTGCGTATGTTTGAGCATAAATGCTGGGAATAAAGCCGCGATCCTCGTTCTTATACAAAATCTGTATCTATTCTCTAATCTCTATCAAAATATCCCTTATTTGACAAGATGATGCCCGCGACTTCGTTGGCGTGGATTGAGGTTTTTTGGATTCCCGCTGGAATTTCCTTATTTTCCGGGTTAAAAAATAGCCTAAGATGTATTATTCCAGACTATAATCTAATATAATCTATCTCTGTGCCTTTCAGCCAAATAGGTTCAGTCGTTGCGACGCGATTGAGTAACAAACATCCATACATCCACCCATCCATACAAGTGAGTTTGCTTTCGAACTGTGCTATTTTAGTGAATAGTCCTGCAGTGCTGCGTATGCACGCGGTGTATAGTATGGCCGCACACGCGTATGTAATATGTAGATGCGGCGGTGAATCATGCACGCCATCATGTCACGTTGCGACCTCGAATATTACGAATAGGCGTGGACTTTGACGCGGCTCCCAGAGGTATCGATGGAAATATTATCTATTAGTAAATGTTTAATAAATATAATCTATTTGTAATCTTTTATAGCAAACACGTAATAATATATTCATAGGTTTCATTAACATGTTGTGTACTGCCTAAGTATATTTTTCACCATCGTAGAATATCGTTTAACCGAGGGATAAAGATGTTCTGTCAGTTTTTGTGTTGAAAAGCTGTCAAAACATCTCTATTTGTAGGTTAAACAATACCCGATGATGGTGAAATAAGCCATAATCAGCTTGAATAAACGTCTATATAAACAGTACGTTAACTGAGTGACGGACAGGCGACGCACAACCTAAATTGGTAGAGCTAGAGTTTCGAGAGGTAAATTACATCCCTAAAAGGGTCGTCGGCTAGTCTATCATAAAATACAAATCTATACATTAATTTACTAAAGTAATGAATTGAATCAAATATCGTAGTACTACAAGCCAAAAATACCGTAAAGCTAATTAACTAATTTCTGTTACTAAATAATATTTATTACTGACGAAATTTAATGAACGGGAGCAGAAAATGACGTAATTAAATCGCTATGCACAAATTACAGAAGTAGTTAACATCACAATGAAGTATACAACGTTACCAATAAACTTCGTCGCCGGTAACAGTAGCACAGTTTAAAATGTACTATTAAATACATTGCTGCAATTGCACGATTTCCGTGAGACGGTTATTAAACGTCAGCAGCGGCATCGTCACAGCATTTAATTCTGTACAATATTATTCTAAACACGACGTTTATGTGTTTACGCTTCTGAATTAAAATTTACAACATTTTCTGAGTACGTACTTTTCGTAACGGAATGTATGACTAATACAATTTGTTTTACTAATAAAACTTTTAACTAAATATCACACGATGTCTAAAGGTGAACTTTAATCTTTCTTATGTTTTTCGCTATATCAATAGATAAATATATAATAGGTGTACATTAATTTACTCGGCATAGAATTGCGGCAGAACTTGTAATCGGATTTATAATGTCAACTTACACCTCTTTTTCTACAAAAAGAGTGAATAAGTACATATCGATATCTCGATATGATGTTTGCAGAGCGGGCGAGTCCATCACTATGTTATGCTAATCCGAGGCTTGGATGTCATCTTACGCAACAGGCGACCGTAGCGAGTGTGTACGCGGCTTAACTCGGCACTAGTTAATGCCCCATTTCGAGTTCCACCACTGCCATCCGTAAATGCAGAAGTACGAGACTGGAATAATTCTTAGATTACAAAATAATGATGAACCTTTGTTTGGCGGGACCATATTTTCTTGAGACCATTCGTCATAATAATGCGTATTCATTATGATCATTTCAAGATACACGTCCACTGCTGGACAAAGGTTTCTTGAAATGTTCGCCAAATAACAAGATCCTGTGCCGCCTTCATCCAGCAATTAAAACCCTATTACGTACTTGAAACTGTAGTCAACATGACATCTATCGATTGATAAAGAAGAGAAGTAAATCTTGGTGACAATCTGTTTCGTTCGAACAGAAAAACAGATAGATAAGAGAGTAAGTTAATATTGCATTTAGCTCAGCGGCAAGTTAGTTTAAAAATGAATGCAACTTTTGTACCTATCGACCAGTCTTACAAGAAACCGATTTAAAAACATGATAAAATGATTTTGTACTTCGCGCAACTTGAGCCTTGTATATCATAGAGTAAAAATATTGTTTCGGAATAATATTATTATGTTCTGAATACAGTTGTACAGCAAATGCAAAAATACAAAAACTACCTTTCAACCGGGGTTTTTAAAAATGCTCTTGTTTTTCCATTTTAAACAAATCACTGGGTTCGAATGAAAATTTAATTTTCACCTACATAGTTCGTGTTTCGGATTTGAACACGGCTATTTTTGATCCTTGTAAATCAAATAACTTACCGAGTGTAAATATAAACAATGAATTTACATGAACATTGATATACTGCTCTGTAAGGGAGATATGTGCGAAGTTAATACCAGTCTGCATGTGTATAAAAAAATCGTTTCTCACCTGATGTTTTGAGTAGAGAGTTAAGGTCATGAACGATTTATTAGGCATTACTTTTTATTGAAACTCCTAAAATATAGTGCGCAGGCAACTAAATTATCATGTAATAAGCCATCTGTAGGTGAAAATAAAATATTTTAGAAGACTGAAATAAGATTCCATTATTATCCGTTAAACATGGCATTAGGTAAGCGTATTTTTCAATATGAAATTATTTTTTCTCGGTAACATCAAACGCAAGGTTGTGTACCTACAGCTTGATTTATTCTAAGAAAAGGATTAGCGTAATATAAATATCCTTTTTGAATTTTTTCTTGAAGTTTATACATAAAACATCTTTATATAAAGGAAATAGATATAACCATCTTTAGCACGTGACTTCGTCCACAGGAGTACATAAGGTTTTAAAAAAATCCATGGGATCCCTTTGTTTGAACCTCAACTATGTCCATGCAAAAAATCACGTCAATTCTTCGCTCTTTTATTTGTTTGATTGAAGGACAAAGCAATAAACAAACGAATACATTTTCGCATTTACAATTTGAGCAGGGATATTCTTGACAGAAAACAAACACTACTATTAAAATGAATTTGTTATAATTATACGAAACTAACATCTTCATGACTTTTCGTAAGGTTAATTTTATATGTGATAGATGATGATCGAGGATCGAGGACTAGGATCTAATGATGGGGATCATCAAACTCGATAATAGGATGTCGGGTATATCATACATAGTCCGGCCAAAGATTTATATGTCAGGGGTGTCTTAAATTTTTAAATTAAACTTGTTATCTTTGGTGTAGTCGTGTGGTGCGGGTTTTTACGTTCCCTCAAATATGGTTGAGCGAAGCAACGGCTGGATCTTGGTCATACTCGTGAACGGGTGCCACCAACGGGAATGGGTCTGCTTTCTGTCTGCCCGTCTTAACATGCATTGGATTGTATATAGGACTTAGGAAACTTCATTGTGGAAGCACTGTATACATAGCATAGTTTTGTTACCTATTGTAAAATTTTTTTTTTTAAAAGAACAACTGCTGAGTTTCTTGCTGGCTCTTCTCAGCAGAATCTGCATTCCGAACCGGTTTATATGTAGGCACATGAAATAAATAAATTTTGATTTGATTTGATTTATTAATCTCTAGCAGATTAAACACACCCATAGCATAACTATAACAACGAATGATCAGCGTAAACAGGCTTTTCAAATCATTAACCCAGCACACCTTGACAATAAAGCGGGACGCGGCGGAAGCGAGCAGTTTGGGCCCGGCTTGCTTCCTGTGGTCGCGCGCCGCTGAATGCAAATAAACGATTGGCCGGCGAGGCGCGGCGCGGCGCGTGCGCTCACATGTGACGTAGGTACCTGTGTGAGCTTCATAAGGAGATTATATTCCTATTCATCGAATGCCGATAGAACTGAAGCACACGGTGAAACTGCAATTTTTTTAAAGAATTTAATTAAGCCAAGATGAACTTGACTAATAAGCAGACAGCTTGTGTTAGGAGTGAGTACGACAATTGTGCAACGGATGGGGATCGAACCTGCGACTTTGCAGTTTTCAGTCCGCAGTTTTATTAACCGTTGGACTATTGAGGCTACAAATACAAATTGCCGAAATTGTCAACTTTTTAAAATTTACATAACAGTTGCAGTTGCCGAAACTCGCAACTAGAGTTGCTACATCTGCGCAATTTCTCAAAATTATATGGAAATCGTAAAAACGTTGTTGATTTCCGCAACACACAACTAAGTGTGCGCAGCGTCTAATGCTGAGATCTATAGAGCGTGCTCTAACTCAATTCAGACTTAAGATAGAGGTTAAAACTCTGTCTTGAGTGTGAGCTGAGTGAGAGTGCGGTATACAGATTTCAGCCTAAGTGACCTACTTACTCATCTTTTTTTCTAATAGGTATAATTCTCCTTTTAACTAACAAAGTTGTACCTACCTATTTGTGTACGCGATAAGGCAGTGGTTCTTATGACAGGTCAAGACTTTACCACCGATTCGGAAACCAGATTCTGCTGAGAAGAACCGTCAAGAACTACAGTAGTTGTTACTAAACGGCATAATGATATGAAATCTTATACGAATAAACGAAGAAGTTATAAAGTCCCAAGCAAGATATTAAATTTATGAGGTTAGTTAGTTATAATTTTTTTTTTTTTTGGTCGAACAGTTCAATCAAAATATACCTATTTATATGTACTAGCTTAATGCCAGCAAATTCATCCATTAATAAAGTAGTATAATTATGTCACTGTTCAAGTTCTCAACTATACCCTTGAAAAAAGCATAATATTTTTAAAAGCTTAACTCCACGCGGAAAAAGTAGTGAGCAAAAGCATATAGGGATTAGGTATTAATGAAGCTTTTAGTTGTTTGAGGTTTGGTTCTACTTTTTATTATTAATTCTATCGAATGGAAACGGTCCGCGGTGGTCACGATCGGACATCCGTACTGCGATGGACAGGTAGGTACCGTTCGTTAGCGGCGCAATGAATTTTTTATTCCCCATTATTGCCTTGCTCGTTTCTTTGTTCGTACGTTTTAATTGCACACATGGACTACGACGTGAGCTAGCCGATATATTGATATTATTAACACGGATTTTACGCGCTAATGTGCTTCGAGTCCGTATTTGTGCGCGATAAAGAGCAGCATCAATAATATAATTAAAGTTATAGCTAGCTGTACGTGAAACATCGTGATGTTGCTTACGAAGTAGCAATATGTTTAGGAATCACCATCATCAGCGGCTCTACAGCCCCTTGTGGGCCCGGACCTGCTTCAGAAGCTTTCTCCATGCGTCTCTGTCACTTGCTTTCGTCTTCCAATTTCTGACACCAAGACGCTTTGCATCTTGGCTAACCCCATCCAACCAGCGATGTTTTGGCCGACTAATATTTCTGCAACCGTCTGGGCGTGATGACATGTTTCGGAATATCTGTTTGCATGACAAAACCTAAATATCGACAGTATTGGTGTAAATGACCATTACACGATATTCTATAGAGTGATAAATAATAATATACGAGAAGATGTACCAGATTCAGATTTAAACATCAATCATCGCTTTAAATGGAAGGTTATCCGTCAGTCACGGCAGTAACCTCAGAAATATCAAGATATAGAACGGAAAAGTGGGTCGGGCACGTGTGCCAACAATTAGCAATTATGCATATTGTCATTAATGCAACAGTTTACAAGTAAAATTAAAATTAAAACCCGAACTTTAAGTACACATACACTATTTATTATGAAAGAATTAAAATTTTAGAAATTAATCTCTTAAAAATAATTTTGTTTCGTGAGGGAGTGTTATATTCAAGAAAATCATTTTTTTCAAACAACGCAAACGTTATGGCTTTATTGTGAACCCAGAGTAAAACTTTTCTATTTCAATATAAAGTGGCTACCTGTGATAAAACGGTCAGTCTTATAGACGTCTTTGATGTATCAAGTTGTGAAAGAATCGTTAGCATAATTATTATAAAGTTTTAATAGAAATCGAAAAATGCAACTCAAAACAATCTCATCTCTAGGTACCTACTAAAACATCTGCCGTTACTACTGCTTGAAAATGCATTTGTTTCTACTGTTATCTTTTACAATCTCGATGATGTTAATATATACGCTGTCAGAGCAAGTAACAAGTAGGTAGTAGGTACAAGACAAATCACTGACCGAGTTAATCTAGCAGCAAAAAAACCTTATTAGGATGGCCATAGAGTTCATGCTAGAACGGGATATTTCTTTGTAATTATATAAAACTAATTATAATATAAGCGATAGTAGCCTAGTTAGTGGTTAGGACTTCGGCCTGCTTTCCAAAAAAAAAAAAACATTCTGCATGCCTGAGGTCTATAATCTTCTCAAATGCCTGTAAAGTCTGCCAATTTGCACTTGGCAAGCATGGTTTACTGTGGCCTTAATTTTCTTTATTAGAGAGCTGTGTGCTCAGTAGGGGACAAGCGAAAGTGAAGGTAAATGATATAGAAAATATAGCTCAATATAACAAATATATATTATGTACTCACAAGCTAATAAAAGCTACGAATTTAAAGTTTATAAGTGCCACTGATGGTCTGAAATGAGAAATATTCTATGTCCGTCTTCTCGTGCTAAATATTGTCAAAAAAAGAAGTCTATTTAGCAGTTGAAATATAAAGATACCAAACTAACAGAAAAACAAATATATCCAATATGGGATAGAAATAGGCGTTACTTTGCGGAAGTCAAGTCAACAAACTTATTTTGCTATAATCCGCCAAACTACTAATAAACTAGTTTGGCAGATCATAGCAAATTAAGTTGGTTGTTTCTTGAGAAAATAGATACTTTTTCACATTTGGAATAGTGTAGTACGAATTATAGTGTGATAAGTATATTTTATTTATTTACTAACGAATTAAATATCTCTTGCAATTGCACGGTGGAGGAAACCTGCATGCCTGAGAATAAAGGTAGATAGGTAGAAACTGCTTTAGCAGTAAGTCTGCTTTTTGTACTATTTTGTGCAATAAAGTAAAAAAATCCTGTCTGGTCTGGTAATCTTAATATACTGGAATGCAATTGTTAAAGGAATATGAATGAGTTAAAAATCCACACCAGGCCCGGCGTGATAGACTATAGCTTTTAATATTGGAAAGTAGACCTACATCCAGTAGTAGACCGGCGATACGTTGAGATGAATGAAATGAAATGAACATGTATTTCAAATCAAGATAAAGTTAGACTTATCCCAATATATCCTAGAAACATGGAAACCTTACTCAATAAAGACATGGGATTGCGTGTAAGAATCCAGCGTAGAACAATAGCCGGCCTTGGGCGAGCGTCGTAATCATCGTCGGTCGAACAATGGCGGTGGTCTGCATCGCAGTCAGACTTTCGGACTAGAGATGGACGAATGTGAATGATCAATTCGAATGACCATTCTAACAGCTCTCCATTCGGATATCGTCGCTGTAGAATGAATACCTCGTATGTCAAAAAAGCATATTTTTATTTTATAATATAGCAAAACTATAAACCTAATATATGACTACTAGTGCCATCTATGGAGTAAAATAAAATAAATAAATTTGTATATTATTTTAAACATTGACGAAATGACCCATTTCTTTCGTTTCTTCTGTAAAGTTTGGATCTCTGGACATACGAGGTTATCATTCTACAGCGACGATATACGAGTATTAAATCTTAAAATACGTCGAAGGGAAAATAACCATTGCTCGAATTCAAATCATACAAAAAGTAATGTTAAATGCTTATTAATTAATACATTAATGCTTATTAATTATGTATTAATAAGTAATATTATTAAATCGGCTCTCTACTGAGCCCAGGTCCCTTCTCATGGGAGGGTATATAGTGCTCCACGCTGGCCCAATGCAATTTTGCAGACTTCACTTTTGAGAACATTATAATTCTGTTTGATGATTTTCTTCACCGTAAAGCATGCAAATTAAATTACCTAATTTAATCGATTATACGAGAATCGACAAAAATCGAATCGTAGTATAGATAAGTAGTCCATACTATGAATATCTATGGCTAACTTAAATTCTTTTTATATGAATGAACATTTGAATGATTCATTCGAATGATTTCAATTTCGATTCGAACACTGAAAATACATCATCAGAATGTTTAAATGACAAAAGGTAATTTGATAAGTGACAAGCAAATCATTCGAAAATGTAATTCGAAGATTGTAAGTTTTTGAAAATCGCCCATCTCTACAACCGAATGAGATTGTAGGAAAACAATTCAGTAGTCGCTTTCCTATAACGAATGCAGATTTATTTCTAGCCAAACAGAACGATTTCTTCGGCGTTTTAATGGATGTTTCTCTTTTATTATAAACTAAATGGAAGAATAACGGAGATTGATTTTGCAGATGTTCTCTTTAATTAAGTAAAAGATGATTTATGCTAGCTGATGGTGATGTAACTTTGGCCAGTTTGACTTAGGTTTTAAAAAATGTTCCTCCATACAAACTTTAGCATCCCTTTACACCGACTTACTTAAATCGTATTAATTATCTGGTAATTAGGGAAAGACCGTTGAAGCTGCAAATAAATTAAAAAACCTCATCAAAATCGGTCGTGTAGTTTTTGAAGGTTAGTTGTTATAGCAAAAAGTTTAAATCTTGTTTGCAGTACCTCCTAGTTTAGATTCTATAAATACAACTAAGGACCTGCTTAGAAATGATTACATGTACTTGAACCAAAGACCATATATATGGTAACTTGAAAGCGCACATAATATATCCTCCGTAAAATGCATCAATACCGTCGTGGGTAAAAATAAGACATATCTTACTACATTTAAAAGACACAAGTAAGTACAAACTGCTATTACGTTTATCTGAGCTCACGCAGGCCCTCAAATAACAGTAATTTTATTCAATGTCGTGAGAAACTCCGTTGAGTAAACCACCGATCTAGTTCCCAGTTAATCTCAACAACAATCATTAACGCCTGTCCGTAAACCACGTTTATATTTGTATTGGAAAAATAATACGATTCTTATTTACTAGGTTGCATTGAGTTCAAAAGAAAGACTTCAGTGACTCTCATAGATATGTTATGGGAAATCTATGTAATCCGTTATTGAGTGGAATATTAAGGAAATGTGCATATACGATTTCTAAAAATGTATGTACTAAATATTTCTATACATATTTCATTTTAATTATCTAATTTTCCTACATGGCACTCTGAAATGGCACATGGAATCGGAATTTTGGTAGATCGGTAGGTTTCAAACGTCTTGGAGTGATTCCTTTTTAAATGGGTTGCGCTCCGTTATTCCTTCAATCAGCTTAACTTGATCATCTCCTTCGCAAGCTTTTGGCTTCGTGCATTGCAAAAACGCTAAAAGCAGGTCATATAAGATTGGGTGGACTTGATTTTTACACTTAACTATTATATTTCCTAGTGCCGTTTAGGATTTGCATATAATTACAACACACAAACTGGTAAATACTTAACATTTCCTAGGATATGTATGTATTTATTAGGAATATTTATTTATTTATGCATTCATTTTGTTCGCAGTGCATTTTATGTGCATTCTTTTACCGTGCGGGAGCGAGTGAGCTATTGTCTCAACTTGCAAAAGGGTACAAATGCAGTTAAAACCATACTCCTAATTCTAACATCGTCCATTAAAATCCCTTATACTTATAATATAGTCTAATACTAAACTTAATGCCTCTTCACTGGGAATTCGTAGGTGCAGTATTATGTAAATCAGTGTGGGCATGGTCATGGATGCAAAACTACATCGACCAGTTCCAATCAGAAACCTAATCAGTCGGCTTACAAAACCGACACGGTGCAATCCTATCCCCACTGAAATTGAGACCGCTCCGATAGTTACTGTAAGTGAAACCGTATACTGTGCAACTTCCGTCCACAATATGTTAGATATCCGATGACCAGCCGGTAAGGCACGGCCCGTTGACGTTGCGGTTGGATACGTCCATCTAACTTACAGCGAAACGTATGTCCACATCCTATGACGTACTTACCTAAATACCTATGACTTAGTGTCTAGATAGACGGACTGCATTGAACCTGCCTACCGGTTGCACGTCAACTTCGCGCAGACTGCAGGTTTTTTGATACATCCTTGCTAGTATTATCAATGCGGAAGTGTATTTGTTTATTGGTTTGTCATGTGTCAATGCTATGTATCAGCCAATCAATATATTCTGTACGACCGTGCCTATAACCCGAAAGTACTTTCAACCTTGAGAAAGAAAAATTACGTTCGAATAGGCGACATATTTCAAAGTAATAAAGAAATTATTAACGTCACCATAAAATTAAACATTCGTACTTATTTGAGCAAATTTTCGCCTCCGTAAAACGCCATGGCGCACTTTACTTTTTACGCTCTCCATTATAATAAAATAACACTGTGTTCGTAAAAGTCCCAGTACTGGCTTTAATAAGGTCTCCAGCGATGGAGGAAAAAAAGATGGGGATTATACGGCCATACCTAGATAACTTGTAAGAGAGTTACGAAAGCCTAATAAAAAATACATAACTGAGTGCCGGCGGCAAGCTAACAGAAGGACGTTTGCCGTTACAAAGTCTCCAGGGAACAATGTAACAATGATACAACGCTTGCAGCGGCGTCGTTGAAGAAAAATCGATTGAAGAAAATGTCAAACCCTGTAGACCTTATCTACCCATCACGCCGGTCATTTTGAGAAACATAAAATCTACCAGAATAAGATTCTTCAAAATAACTTATTACGCTCGAGAAAATCTATTCACAATTTCCGCATAAAATGGACAAGTTTCAAGCTTACCAGGATACTTAATACGTTGGTGTCGAGGTCAAATATAGTTGGTCTTACCTGCAAAAACAAAATTTAAATCGTTAGTCAGCATTCGAATCATAAAAAATCTGTACAAAAAATTGTAGTTATGTGTTTGTTAAAGTGTCTCCACAAAATCACTCAAATAACCATAGGTACTTAATTTCATCAGGACTTATATAAATAGCTATATCGTCGCTTATTGAACATCACCACGCAAGTTGAAAATTGGCGGTTTTTACTTTTAAATGTCATGGGATAAAGTTACTTCTCCTGCGCGTTAAAGTTAAAAAGTTAGCATTCAATATTACTAATCATAAGTGCTCTTATTTGCTAAGAAACGTTACGGCATTCTGCCGTAGGAATATTGTTTTATGACATGTTAAAAAATTTCGGTGTGTAAAAACAAATAAATCAGATCAAAGGGTGTTCCAAAATCCGTATACAACCTTGCTTTCAGAGAAGCTAATACAATATGTAACGAATTTAATAGTTCAGCGTTATACTCGTGTGTGCAGTTTAGTAAACATTATTATAGTCGAGTGTTTATATAAAATGACTTTTGATGAAAACCAATTGGCTGCATCATCGCCTATATCTACAAATTAGATTGGTTTGTGTAAATCTACACTCTAATAGGATGTTACTGTAAAATGCTAAGGTTTGAGCACATACATACGTAGGCCTACGAAACGCAGTACACAAAATTAACTTCACTTCTTTTAACTACGAGTGCATATCGGTACATGGTTACGCGCGCATTTATTGTGACGTCCAGCGTTGCTTTCACTATGTTTTTTTTATATACAAGTCTTTAATAAGTCTTTAATGAAATGTTAATACCTACCATTTTTATTAACTGCCGCACTCAGAGACATTTATTGTGTTACTAGACGATGCTCGCGACTTCGTCCGCGTGGATCAAGGTTTTTCAATTCCCATGGGAACTCTGTAATTTTTCTGGATGAAATGTAGCCTATGGTTTAATCCTGGGTATGAGCTATCTCCATTCCAAATTTCAGCCAAATCGGTTCATTCGTTGTGGCGTGAAGGAGTAACAAACATACACACACACACACACATACAAACTTTGGCTTTTATAATATTAGTGTGATTAATTAATTTATCATTAAGTTGATATCTCAATGAGCTGTTATTTGTTAGCACACTAACGAAGCGATAAATTTTATCTGAGAGTGAAAGTTTTAAACCTATGCTAAGGGGAGATCTTAAAAGAACGATTACCTTTTCTGAGTGGTGCGAATCTTTAGATCGAACGTCCATTGGTTATTTCGTCTGAGATTCACTGCTTTTCAGCAGCTGAACGTAATATTTTTGGCTGCTTAAGTTCTCATCGAGAAGTATTTGAGAATTTTGTAGGTGCTATAGCACGAGCTTTTTTTCGTGCGTGCGATGGCTTTTGCCGTCACGGTATACAAGACGGTCTTACCCCTAAAGGTGCGTCAATAGATGTCTTACATCAAAAGTTGATTATAATGTCTGAAATATACTTCATCACTTTTGTCCTAAAAGCTTAGAGCTTTTTCTTTTTATAAGAGTACCATTTAATTCCTACTGAGATATTTATTGCAACGAGAAATAACAAATATACCGGATCAAAGGGTGCTCCAAAATCTTTGAACAACCTTGACGTCTATTTATCTTGGCTGCAGTCGACGCTTTACTAATTTAATACGTCAGGATTTATACAATGTGACGCAAACGCATGTTCATATACAACACCTTTTGATGAAAACCAATTGGCTGCATTCCGGGTAACATGAAACATCAACATATTATGCGTATGTTTAATGTGCTCTTTACGTTTAGTAGGAGTTATGCGCACCATCTTCACAACCATCTGTAGGGTTAACAAGCGCGCCACGAGAAAATTTTGTCTACGCGTTTACTTGTAATCACTATGTGAATCTCTATGGAGATTCACGAATAAAGTGTACATAAAATTTTCTCGTGACGTGCATGTTAGCCCTACTCGTCAGATCGCAGTAAAGCGCTACTCTATATTTAAAAAAAGGTATGTAATTCAATCTGAAACATCTGAAAAATAGCCAGGCTTCTTTTTTTTCAAAATAGCCCCCAATAAGAAACTACCTAATACTTTCAGGGAAATCTAACAAATCAAATCTAACAAATATAGAGCATGTGCACAAAATTTTAGTAATTCTGATAGGTTAATATAAAACTTCGTTTGTATAGAGAGTGCTGGGAAGAAGCTCCTCTTAACTGTAACTTTTTTCGTCACTAATTCAAAGTCAACATCGGTACACGGCGAGCTCATTTTGATCACGAAACAAAAAAGAAGGAAACAAGAGTGACTGTAAAATTTCAACGGTGGCTGTTTACGTCCGACCTTTTTACGAGCCTGTTAACTGTTGATTCTTTTTAAACATCTGCGTTACAAACTGTAAACTACATTGTTCGCGGTTCGTGCGCTAAGGTGACACTAATTAAGTAGTTAAAACTTTCCTCGAACAATATTTTTCCTGAAAACTTGTCAAATCAAGATTTATTTCTCTTTTTAACTGAAAGGAGATCATTAGTTATGTTTAGTATGAATATTATTTTTAGACCGACAACCATTATATAAAATAAATACCTCTACACGCAGGATTTGTGAGCTTTGATGGAAATGTATGTTATGTGTTTGGCCTGTGTGTTTGTGTCACTATAAAGCTCAAGTGGATGGACAGATTTGAATGGGATTTTTTACTCTGGGAGCAGCACCCACCAGCTTAGACAGCTAATTCTTTACGCGCACAATTTTATTATTCTAGGAGCTATCAAATCTGCTCGTATTAGTGAAAGATTAAGGAACTCATTTCATTAGATTATCGGTACGTACAACGAAAAGAAACCAGTTTACATTAGGTAATTGTTGATTTGTCGCGCGACAAATTTCCTTCTTTCACCGCCCCAACGTCGAGCGCGGAAGCCTTAATCGCCTCCAGCGTCGATACAATTTAAATCGGAACAAAACGAGCAAAACAAATCGATCTCTATCGTAACGGGAGCAAATCGCACGACTAAAGACGTTCTCGAAAGCGGAATGCCGGGCACCGAGCGATTGGAAATACTCGCCTGAACTTGGAACTAAAAAAGTTAATTGATATCTTTTTGTCACTGCAGTATCCCGTTGCAGAGAATAATCTTTCAATTCTGTCGAGTCTCTAGATTGAGACGTTAAGTTGGCGTGCTTTTGTGAAATCGCGAAAGTTGACAAAAAAAATCAGACCGTATTCTAACAAGAATAACAAGAAAAAAGTTTATAAGATGTAACCCGACAACGGAAAATTGGATATATCATCCGTCATGTTAATTTTATTCTTATAAAATGTAGCCTATGTCACCCGGACCATAATAAAGAATCGATTGACACCACATTCATCGAAATCGACTCAAGAGTTTAAGTGCTAAGGTGGAACATACGTAAATAGTCACATATAGGTATGCAAATAGTTAATTTGCCTTAGTGGGGTAAAAATATAAGAATCAAACTTCCTTTGAGATATAAACTATGCAAAATGCAGTGACAGCCTAGATGTTAGGACTGCGGTCATATATTCGAGTAGTCGCGTGTTCAGTCCTGGGCATGACGTTTCTTGGAAATCTGGTAAAGATACTAATTTCTAGAGCTACAAAATTTCGTTGAGTTTGATTACTTAATATAAAATTATGAATCAAACTTCGTTCGAATCTTTGTGACTCCTCCAAATGCGAAAGTTTGCAATAAGTTCAAGTCTATGAATTGCAGATAGATACATATTCTAGTTCGTTCGGATGAAAGGACGAATACTCGAATCGTAAAAACGAAGCTTCAGAGAATAGAAATTGAATGTTTCGTCGTTGAATAATAAATCAAAAGCCGCCTCGTCGTCTGTATATATATATCAAAGGGATCTTCAAAGATTTCACTTAACACTTTTTAAAAGGTCGTGTAAATAAAAGATAAGTGTAAAATTTTATGACATCATCAGTTGCAAAATAACATTATGGGAGGTACCTACTTACATTTGTGAGATTTTAATGCTTTCAGACTAAATCGCAAAGCAGAATATGAATGAAAAAAATATTTGAAGTCATAAACAAACATAAAACAAGTCGTTTTAAGTAGGTGCTATTAAATATCACATGCGTTTCAATGGTGAAGGAAAACATTGTGAGGAAATCTGCACGCCTGAGAGTTTTGAACCAGTGAAGTCTACCAATTCACATAGGGCCAACGTGGGGAACCTATAACCCTTCTCTGAGGGAAAACCTGCGCTCAGTAGTAAGCCGTAGATGGTACACTAAAATGATAGGTAGGTATAACTATATGTAGACAAATGACATGGTAGAACATAGTCTAGCGTCTAGACTATGCTCTACCATGATCTCTAGACTCTAGACGGAAAACAGGGCTAGGACAAAATGCAGTTACCTCCAAATACCATACAGACATAACAATATTTCTTTCACATAACATTCCTTGGCAATAGAACAGTTGCATACTCGTCCAGAGCATATAGCGTGACCGAGTGACGTGCTCCGTGACGGGCGTGCGAGCGTGGACGCTCACGCTTGGCCGCTAACGCCGCGACGCCTTGCCATCGGTAAATGCCTTTGTTTCCATACGATAAGCATTCAATACTCATTTATTTATCACGTTTTCTTATAAAGAAAAACTACTTTCATAAAGAAGTTATAGTTAGTAAGACGGAAGCTGGAAGGGAATTCCATATTTTTGCGGTGTGTATAAGGAACGAGGAAGCAAAGCGCTTAGTGCGAGATCGTGTAATTTCGACCACGTAGCGGAGCAGATCCACGCGATGCATTAACATTTTATAATGAAATATTTTATTTTAGACCGTTACCAAAATGAACATTATTGCCAGACTGAGAACGGCTGTTGCCCTTCCAGCCTCACTTTTGTTAGTGAGAGTTTCATTATTTATTTCATAGAACCATCGCAAACAGCTAGAGGCCATGATTACAATTTCGCGTCACTGTCAACCCCAGACAAAGACAACGCGAGAAAATCATCAGTCATTATCAAACAGGAGAACAATAAAACAGCGAGTCACCGTCGTTAGCTGAATTTAACTAAGGGACCTATCCTGGAACATGTAAAATTATATAGAAAACTTTTTTCCTAGAGATCATCAAGGCGCAACTTTAATATGTTTTGTCGAATAACTTTTATGTTAAACCATTTAATTTTGCCCCCCCCCCCCCCCAATATTAATTATTAACCGACTTCCAAAAAGGAGGAGGTTATCAATTCGGCCGGTATATTTTTTTTTTTTTTTTTCTATGTATGCCCGCCGATTACTCCGAGGTTTCTGGACCGATTCACGAGATTTTTTTTTTAATCGACAGAAGAAGCTCGCGAAATGGTCCCATAAAATTTTTTACCTTCAACTCCTCAAACCTGATGCTGCAGGGGTATTTCCCCCCTAAATTATGGGACTTTAGGAACCGTCGTTTAGGAATTGGTATGCTTGGCCTAAGGATATACTAGATCATAGAGCTCCAGTTCCTACTCCTCAATCCTGATGCTGTAGGGTACGGTCCACCTAAATTATAAGGATTTAGGAACTGCTAATCATGAATTATTATTGTATGTAATAAACATATACTACACCATCAAGGTCTAGGTTCTAGCTCCTCAATCCTGATGCTGCAGGGTACTGCCCACTTAAACTATGAGGATTTAGGAACTTTCGCTTACGAATTGATATTGTTAGTATCAAGCATATTCTACATCATGGAACTCAAGGTCCTAGCTCTTCAATACTGATGCTGCAGGGGTACTGCCTACCTAAACTGTGAGGATTTAGGAACTGTCGTTTACGAATTGATATTGTTGGTATCGAGCATATACTACATCATAAAGTTCGAGGTTCTAGCTCTTCAATCTTGATGCTGCAGGGTTGGAGGAATTACGAACTGTCGCTTTCGAATTGATATTGTTGGTACCAAGCATGGACTACATCATGGAGCTCCTGGTCCTAGCTCTTTAGAAATTGTGTATTGTTAATAAGCACTGTAGGTACCAAGTATAGACTACATTAGTACCGTAGCGTTGGAGGGAGGGGAGGAAGAGAGCAGGGACAAGCTACACTAAAAAGCTTAAAATAAAAATTCTTTTCAAAAAACCGACTTCAAACGCCACTACAAAGTATAAAAATAATTTTATTTTGTACACGTTTGTTGAAGTCGGGCGGGCTTAACTAGAAACGATGAATTCGATGCGCGACGCTTACCTTATGGTGACATATAAGAGACTTATTGAAATCGGGCGAGCATCGCGTATCGGTTTCATCGTTTCTATTTAAGCCGCCCGACTTCAACAAACGTGTACAAAATAAAATTATTTTTATACTTTGTAGTGGCGTTTGAAGTCGGTTTTTTGAAAAGAATTTTTATGTAGGTACATGCTCTTAAAAAATCCGTCTCCAATTATGAGCAATTCTGTTACACGCAAGATTTGGATTAATACGAAAGTATGATCTAGTAAAATGTTTTAAAAACATGAGATGTTGAACTATCATTGAGTTATTTCATAATTCTATTACTCTTTATTTTAAGTCTTAGGTTAAGCACTTAACTACTTAAACTACTCATTTCGTTATTTAGTTCTGTTGTGACTAGAAAATATAGAACGAGGGCTTTTAGGTAGAAGTAATATAACATAAACAACGCCCACGTATAAATTACAATTCAACAGGATATTAATAAACCCAATAACAATAGACTTAAATTGATTATACAAAAACTATATTAGGCAGATAATATCATAACATACAATGGTGTTTATTCCGTTCGTTATATTTCCTACAGTATTTTGTCCAACCAGAATAAATAGTGCAATTACATGATGACTTGCTGCCATGATACTCAGAATATTTAAGTGATTTTAGTCAAATTATTTTTTGTGTCTTCGTTATTTAATAGCGTCGACGCGTACCGGCATTACTTTAGCCGAACGAGAGACGACGGCAAGCAATAATGATCTCTGTAATTTATAAGCTAAGCGCCAGATTTGAATGTAGCCGGTATAAAGAGAGTGGTTGCGGTGAAGAGACCATTAGAGCAAATGACTTTACTACGAGCGTTGCTGACACTGCCCAAGACCCGTGTGGACCGTTATATTCTAAGAGATTTTCGTGACGAGACCGTCGCTTCAAGTAATTGCTAGGCTTGTGCTCTAGCTACCGTCCCGGCCAGTGGTATAAAAAATCCAATTTAATCAACATTATACGGTGATCAAAAAAACTTTTTATAGTATTTCTTTTTTGGGTGAAATAAACTGCAATCAGATTGTCATTAGCACATTTCAATAATAAGACTACTGTGAAAAAAAAGGTAATGGTACTAATTATTATTGTTCTGTTGTAGACAATCTAAACTAAATTGAAAGGTCTAAAAGTAGTGTTGTTTTTTCACAATACTCCCCGTCAAAAAGGATAAGAGAATATCGTTTAGACATGTCAATTTCATTTAGTTAATAGATAGTGTATAGCAGAATTAATACCAATGTAGATATAAAAAAAAAAGAATTTTAGCGTATGTGTGAATACTTTGACCGGGACTTTCACTCAATGTTTTTTTTTACATTTGATAGCAAACACTATTATAAAATGTTTTTAATACATACAACAATCAAAATGAATATTTTATTCAAATGCGAAAGAATAATGACTTCCTAACAGCGTTCACACAAAGCGTGTGAACGTGATATAATTTCCGCCACATGTTAAAAAGTTATATTTACCAAATATACGCTTCATTTGGGACAACCAACCAAAAGAGAATGTATATATTTTAAAAGTAAAGAAAACAAACACATATTGAGCACATCGTGTGTAATTAAGACGGGCATAAAAATTATGTGTGAAAGAAATCAAGTACGCCTACACGTTTTGTACGCCAGTACAATATCTGCCCTTAGAACGTTCGGTGATCATCTCAATCACGAACAAAACATTATAACAACAATAACTAGTTTTGAAGTCGTGCTTTAAAAAAAGACAACACATGATTCATTGGAGTACTTTCTAAACTCACCAAGTATTCGTTTAGATCCAGCGCAAACTTACGATAAAAAGTCACCACAAAAACTGTCTAACCGTTGAAAAAGTTGACGACGAAAAAGGAAAGTTCCCAGAGGGCACACAAAAAGTTATGATTGGCATTGTTAAATTGGACTTTTTAGTTCACTACGAAAAACGAAAAGCAGAAAAGAGCAGACGAAACCGTGGGTTTTATTTGTCTAACAAAACAAATATTTATGCTTCAGGATTTTTAGTTATTTTATTGAGATGTACCTACTCGCAACTCGACCTACATTTTGTCGGCTGAAATACATTTTTCAATTTGGCTGAAATACATTTGTCTGATGTCAGCCAGGTATTTTAATTTTTGTATTTTATTTTGTGTGTAACTTTTTGATTAAACACATTGAAATTAGAATAGAATGGATTAAAAAAGGGTTTTTATTCGATTACAGTTTTAAAGTGCTTTCCTTTCTCTTTCGAGTCCAATGTTGTGGACTTGTGTCCAGTTGTGGACCGCCAATGGAGCGATATAAATAAATGAACAAGTGCTTATCAACTCTAAAAACGTTGAAACCCTACCTAAAGCCGTCTCCAACCGCCCCTTATAACGGCCCCTGTCCTCACATCTAATCTACTTAACCACAACACGTTAGACAAACCACCATCTGAACGTGAGGGTAACTATCAAACATATCTAAGTAGGTATTTAATCAAATACACTCATCTAAACCTACGGGTAATATATATTCGATTAGGGCGTGATTGCTATCACCACCCGTCAATCAAATACAACGACCTAGACGCGGGAGCATCCAATAGCCGTATGAGTCTCTGGAAGAGACTGAATTAATAACGTCCAAAGCGCTGTATTTATACTAACGGCGCGGTACCAGACCGGCGCCTACGTTGTCAACAAAGTCAAACTACCTACTACTAATTTTTATAAAACCACCTTCAATACCTACATTAAAGTTGTATATCTTTACTATTTCAATATATCGCTAACATGCTTTCGAATCGTCAAGTGAATCTACTACAGGATCTGATTGCTTTTCTCAGAGATGAAACAGACAAGAAACTCGATGGACCTTGCTCTTTTCAAAAATTCCAATAATAATATTATTAATAATAAAATTAATATGCCGTGTATGTACACTATTAATTGCCAACTCGCGCATTACTTGAGAAGTTCGATTGTAAGATAGGCCTGTTTATGAGCATAAATTCTTTTCAAAGTAGACTTAGGTACTTACCTCTACTCAAAGAATATTAAAACTTCTGTATATGTGTAGTCTTAAAACTGCTTTCCTACACACGTTATAAATCTATGCCATTCCCTCGTAAGTTTGCTTTTTCAGGCAACAAATAAACATACATTCATATAATTCTTTTTTATAAAGAAACATCTTAGGGACGCACTTTTAAAGTTGCCAGAAAAGTTCATTGCACCCGTCACGCTCCGTGTACTTAATCACAGAGACCGTATCATAATTCTCTCTTTAAATAAATGTAAAGAAATAATTTTACACAAAGCGGGTTCTCAGATAATGTAAAAAAATCCATAATTTAACAATTTTACAAAATTTTTAAATAATGTATGTTTTCTTCAGATAATATCTTTAAAATCTTCCGATTTTTTGCTTGAAAATATTATAAACATCGGATTCTAAAGAAGATACCTAAGTATAAACAGAAACTTGAAAAAAGTTAATAATGCAAAACGCAGATTACAGCAGAACTAAAATTAATATGGAAATTGTTATAGAAATTCGACAAAAAGACGCAGTTGACGTTATGAACTTGCCTTGTCTAGTCTCTTCAGTCTACATATTTTGATTTCAGAACAGAGTTGGGAAATAATTCTGTGAACCGGACTAGCATGAAACTCATCTACGACCATCGATATGGCCACAAAAAATCTAACAAATCTAATTACGAAATACGAGTTTGTGGCCGGCACTTTATGAAAAGCCATTACAGCTTAACCGGCGCAATAGTGTTATAGCTAGATCAGCACTAAACGCTAGTGACAATAGTATTACAAAATACAGCATGTGAACAGGTCGTTGCCCCGCAAGTTCAGGCGATAGTAGATAAGGAACAATCAACATGAGCCGAACAAACAAAGGACGCACTGTTTTGCTTTATTTCGCAATGGGAATATTTGCCGTAGACGCTTTTCCGGTTCCCATTCAAGAAACTAAAAGCAAATTCAGTTTTAAACAACGTATATTTTTACCCACGCCTCGACCGTGATATATTTGTTTGTTTACCCTTAGTGACAGCCTCATGGCGGGAATAATATGAATGAAAGTTCTGGGCGATAAAATCTTGGGTTCAAGAGTAAACATTATTTTTCCTCATCACTTCCGAAGACAGATATTAAAAGGAGATCGCCAGAATGAAACGAAAAAGGGTTCTCTAAATAAGCAAGTCTGCACATAACAAGATGATGCCTGCGACATCGTCCGCGTGAATAAAGGTTTTTTGATTCCCTTAGAAATGTTTACTTTTCCGGGATAAAAGGTAGCTTATGTGTTAGTCCTGGGTGTGAGGCATCTCAATTCCAAACAGCCATTTGTTATGGCGAGAAGGAGTAACAAACATCCATCCATTCATCCTCACAAACTTTCGCAATTACAATATTAAGTGAGAATTATATAATGATTAGAAGGACATTACAGGATAGCAGAATATACATAAATAGACAACAGAATACAGAATAACATAATTTATGGTCGTTGGGAATGCGCAGTGTTAGCAGATCTCTCATTAGGTGTTCGGAAAACGTCAGACGAGTCGCAGGGAGCCGCTGGATACAGACAGCACAAGTGTAAGGCTTGTGGAAGTCCATATGTCTAGTAGAAGTGAACATTTATTGGTTGATATTTTGACAAGAAACAAGAAAAAAGAAACATATTTTACCTTAATAATTATAAATTGTTGTCTAAAAATATAATTATTTTAAGCTTCGAATTGTTCCGCCTGTACTAAACGTAACATAGCTCATTAGGGACTGTTTGTGAGAAAAAGTATCCAAGCAGTGATGCAAAAGAGCGTAGGTATATCGATGAATGGGCATATTTAAAAAAAAAATTAAGGACAAATACCCATTTTTATATAAAGAATTCATACATTCCTTTTGCTACATCAAAACAGTGTACCAAAAATAATTTATTTGTAAGATGAAAGTCAAACATGCGTGACCATATTATGTCTAACAAAATACAAATTACAATTTGCACGTATCATAATTTAAAAATGATAATAAAATATGAAAAAGTAGTTTATAAACATTAATATAGGTTAATGAGGTCAACTTGCAATAATTAAAATAATTTTACTTCAAACAACTAACTACTAATAAAATTATAGTTATAAAAATTTCATAGAAATATTTAACCTAGTTTCATAATATTGTAGTTCGTGATTAAATTCACGATGATTAGCAGTTAACTTCACAGCTCCCTGTCGTGATAACTGATAACTAAAGTTTCTCACGCGAACTATTAAACATAATTGCCTTGATTGATGTTTCCATAATTTTGAATTTTGATGAATCATGTATATTGATTTTACATGTACATTGACTTTAGTAATTTAAATTTTAAACTTCTTAAATCAGATAGGTTTAGTGTAGATTTAAAATATAAGGTAAAGTACCTACTTACTATAAAATATAATTCTTACATTAATTATATTATCACAGTCAAATGAGAGCAACTAAAATTGATTCGATATCCAAAGTTTTAACTTTTGTACCTACTATAGATATGATGTTTATAATTTTATAAAAAATATACTTAACAATAAACGATATCGACCTTTTTATTAATGCATCACCGGGACAACACTACCGGATTGCAGCGCAGCGTTTACAAACAACAACGGCTGCGAATGAGTGAATACATACGAATACGAATAGTCATGAATGCTCTTAGTTTCAACACACGTGGGGAACTGCCAGCCGGAACAGTGCGAGATACACTGTATTCTGTACAGTGTACAGTGTACACAGACCTAGAGAGTGATAGTTAGTATTTAGATAATTATCACTATTGTTATCCAGAAGAAGACAAGCAGAGATAGCATAGTAGTTAGGTCTGTGGTCTCCTATTCGTGGGCTCGGAGGTTCAATCCCGGACACGCACCTCTGACTTTGCTGAATTATGTGCGTTTAAACAATTAAATATGCACATGCTTCGACGGTGAAGAAAAATATCGTGAGGAAACCTGCACACTTGAGAGTTCTCTATAATTTTGTTAAAGGTGTGTGAAGTCTGCCAATTTTGAAGCTTTATTGTGGAAGCACTGTATACATATAGCATAGCTTTGTAAAAAAATTTTTTTTTGAAAAGAGCAACTGCTGAGTTTCTTACCGGCTCTTCTCAGCAGAATCTGCATTCCGAACCGGTGGAAGATTTATGACGTGTCATAAGAGCTACAAGTTAGCCTACATGAAATAAATAAATTTTGATTTGATTTAATTCGGACTAGGCCAGCGTGGTGAACTATGGCCTATAATAATTAATTAATTAATCCTGTTCTAGAGAGGGGAGACCTGAGCTCAGTTGTGATCCTTTGATGGGTTGTTGGTGAAGGTTATCCTTATTAATATTGTAAATACGAAAGTGCGTTTATTTGTCCGTTTGTTGGTTTGTCACCTTCAATCATGCAGCAATGGAGCTACGGATCGATATGATTTTTTACATGGGTATAGTTAAGGACGTGGAGAGTAACATTAGCTGCATATTATATTATGAGAACCAGAGGTTTCCCTTGGGAATGAAACCTAACTTCACGCGGACGGAGTCGCGGATAAAAGCTAGTAATTTAATAAACTGTTAACAAATGGTAAGGCCGTTATGGTTATTGCAATTTTGAAATAAGAACCTACTTTCTTTAAACATGCATACATAAATAACTAGCTCCTATTCTATTTAAATTCGATTTATACGTTTTAATACAAGTGGTATTTCGTTATTTCTACAATCAGTTTTTATGGCAGCATTTACATTTCGATTGTTATGACTATTAAGAGCTGTGGCGCAATGGAGAGAATGACAACATTGATTGCAACTCGCAAATAACACGAGGTCGATTTTTGGTTGGATTGTTTCAGGTGACAATTTTCTTAATACTTGTGGTTTTTTTAATAACATAAATAAATATTGAGCAAATGACTATTATCCGCTGGTAAACCATTCGCTGTAAAACTTGATATATCCACCCAAGAAGGTCTGTAGCACCAGAAGAATTTTCAATGTGTTACCTACTTACTTAAACGAAAATTATTTTGCGCCTCTTGACCCCATTGACTCAGAATACTAAATAATTCACTGGTTCCACAGTTTGCATGCGCCAGGTAGAAATGAAATAGATAAAGGACAGCGGAAGAATATCAAGTATCCGAGGTGTAAATGAGATGGCCTCGCGAAATAGGGTCGGTGGTATTAATCAAAGATATTGAAGGCTTTATGAGCTATCTTAAAAAAGGGATGCTCTTCTTACCAAGATAAAATTCCACTATAAACCTAATTTTTATTTACCGAAGATCTAATAATTAATAAATTATTTGATTATATACTTTGATTTGACTTTACTTTAAAAATTAAAAACCATATTTAAATAAGTCTGACATAAATCCTTTGAACTCAAAAGTAAAGTCAGAGAAACGAAGCACGCTTTATAGATTACTAGCGGCCCGCTCCGGCTTCGCACGGGTATAAAATATATAGCCTATGTCATTCACTATATAAACCTTCCTCTTCAATCACTCTATCTATTAAAAAAAACCGCATCAAAATCCGTTACGTAGTTTTAAAGATTTAAGCATACAAAGGGTCAGAGAAAGCGACTTTGTTTTATACTATGTAGTGAAGATATCATCCTATCCGACTTTGCCACGTGAAGAATAAATGGTAGATCCCAAATCCTCCTACGAGTATATGAATCCAGCAGATTCAAATATTATACTCGTATATATAGATTGTCTAAAAATGATTGCATTACTGTGACGATCGCATTCACCTCTGATTGGATCTATTCTCCCGTTATTCGTTAAAACGCATTGATGCAGCAAGAACGCTATTTTTAGGCAATCTCACAGCTGAAGCAATTTAAAAATACAGTTTCCTAAATAGATGCAATCGGAAATTAAAACCGCATTTGGAACACCGTGCAAGAGCGGGCATTACAAAAGTTAAAACATTTTACAATCATCTGTGAAGCTGACGTAACAACTAATATCATCTGCTATTACTGATACAATATAATAACGATGTTGTCACCTATCTTGTCGCGGTCCTGTGTTTCAAATCGTTTGTGATAAATATCAAACAACTCACTCTTTTTTTCCCACACCTGAATCTAGTTGGCGAGCGTCCAAGAATCCGCGCAGAAATATTTTAATTCATTTAATTCTTTACACAACTTTGATATGATAGGCTTTTTCGATATTGGAACGTTCGGCGTTTTATTATTAATCTGTGTTAATCTGTCGGTAAATCATAAATCGACGGATAGTTACGTAACAAGGGACAGCTGACTTAAAACATCCAGGACGAAAATCGATGTTATTATTAATTTTGAACAAAGATAGACCTTGCGCCTTCTTCTTTCCTTTGATCAATGATGTTTTAGTGCCAAGAAAGCCAGCACAATGCACTTCGCCAATGTCAAGTAGTTTGAAAAAGACAAAGGAGATTGGCGTGCAAAAAAGTGCCGGTTTATAATGCTCTGTAATAGAAGGGGTTAGAATATAAAATTACCTACCTGTTCACCATTGCCTTAAAATGTTTAACCAACAAATAAAGTTGACATTTTGACAGCTTTATATTGGCAATCTGTCAGAACATCAAGCTTATTAGTCGGTTAAAGTTTACTTTGAGACTGAAATAGACCCTTAAAAGCTGTATATACAAAATTACCCATGAGACCACATCCGGCTCTCTATGATGTGAGGGCTGAATACTAAATACATGCGACGCTAAGCACTATCAAAATTATGATCGACTTGGCGCTTTTAGCTATACCTATCATGTATACTGTAGAGAAATATGCACTACCATCCATATTATGAACGTGTGTAAAGCTAGAATGTGTAGGTTATGCCATGTGGTATTAGACCTAGGCATTCCTAAGTCACATGACATAATACCTACGCATTCTAACATGCCTAAAATGACCTGCTTCAACTAATCATAAAGAGAATTATAAAATATAACTAAGGCGGCAGACGACTATTTAACTATTTTACGAATATAATTACTATTTTAACTTCGCCAGTAGTGTCAGTGGTTTATTGCAGCAGTGAACAAAGTTGCATCACTTTAATGGTAAGTTGTCTTAGTAAGAAGAATAATAATTTAATCTCTCAACATCTATTTTTCTAACAAAACAGATCCTAAGAATCCGTCAAGAATGCATAAAATTAAAAGAATCACAATAGTTTACTAGAATAAAGAGATTATAAATAGACATTTTATAAACGAACTTTTATAGCTGTCGGTAGCGTATTATTTTATAATAGGTATACATATAGACTGTGCGACATAATTTTACGATGTTTATCTCAAAACGTGCCCCATCATCACATACATGTGCCCAGTTTACCGCGCACTACGCAAAAAATAAATGCTACTTGCTGTAGATCGCACTCTCTCTCTGCTTACACTCTCTTTCTGCTCAAACTCGAGGTGCTCATGAGAGATTTAAAATGAAACAGACCGATCTTCTTCTTCTTTCTCCTAACGTTTGTCAAGATCCACTGTTTTTGTGAGTCTCTTCCGCTTTGCACGGCCTATAGCATTCTCCCGATCTTAAAACAACATGGGAGAAAATAAACAAGTAATAATTAAGCAATACACAAACCACCACACAAAACCACATTTGAAACTCTATATAATACACCGGAGCATAGAAGATAACTCTACAATGAATTACAACAAAATAAGTTTGATGCTCTTTGTATAATTTTATCGGATCCGGACAAAGAATCTGGAGACATTTTATAAATAGATCCATGAAAATAGATAACAATTTAAATACCTACATCGTTCAGTGTAATTACTCATGGTTTATATCTTCCCGTTGACCTATATTATAATATAAACTAAAATGTCACGTGCGAAATTTAACATCTGATTCATAACATTATAACGATGGTGAAATATTGTATGAATAAAATTAGTAAATCACTCGGTAATTATACTAAGTACACCCAACGGCGAGTGAGTGTTCAGAATAAACCTCGCAAGTTTATTAAATGCAGCACAGTAAGTTGAACGCAGATATATATTATTATAGCTAATTTGACGTTTGAATACAAGTTGAAAACGCTCGGTAATATGCACTTATTAATAAGAACATTTTTTTAATTATGTACCCACGTTCGCACATATACATACTTTTGAATGATAAAAAATATTAATATAGCATAATAATATATATTTTTTTCATTCAGAAATAAACCTGGATATGAATATAATGAGAAAGCTTATAAAGCTTATATAGCTGTTGGATTGTCTGTCTGATACCTTTTCACGCTTTTTAACTACCGAATCGATTTCGATTTTCGACAAAACTTGGCAAGGACCAAGTAGTTACTTTGGATACTGAGGAAGGATATAGGCTACTTTTTTATCCCGGAAAATTAAGAGGTTCACATTGGATTTTTTCAAAAATGATATGTAAGCTATCCTGACGAAGTCACGGGATTCAGTTAGCAACTGAGAATAATATGATCAATTCATTGCCGACCTATGACTACTTGAGGAATATTATGTTTGCAAAATTTAAATAGGAGTGAAAAAAAAAATTCACACCAAGTTAGTTTGGATTCACATTCAGAAATTCTGATTTCGACAGGGCCGTAAGAAGCTAATCCCGTGGCAACACATTTAATTTATTGCGCACGTACTTAAAAATAACTCGGGCGGAATCTGCAATTTGTATAATATCATACGCTTCGGTATTACATAAAAAATATAAAAACATCTGCTCCGAATCGTTCGGGACCGCGGCAGATGCCCGACATCAAGACGTTATGGAGGGTAATCCGGCTCACATGGTTTACGAAAAACGATCGCTTGTATCCGTATCGATATGAACTATGATATGATATTATTACGTACGATGAAACTCCTTATATATAATATTGTTGCGAGTCCTTTTTTTTTGGCGAATTTTCCTCATAATGTTACACTCAAAAGACTAAATTATAAACGCTCTGCTTTTGCCTACTAAAATTCTGAGGGCAAGAGGTTTTTAAATTCGAGATCAAAAACTCGCTAATAAAAAAAATAACTTTTGACGTAACTTTGATATATACTTTAGAATGATGAATGAATGATTTTTTAGACCAGGTTCTAAATTAATGTCTACGAACTTCACTAACTTGGTCTGAGGTGTAATACAAAAATCACATTAAAATCGACCGTTTCTCAGGTAAACTCTAACATAAAACGAAATCAAACGTATTATTGAGAAAAAAAAACACATCAGCCCAATTATTTTTCAGGAAAATGGTAACAAAAAATGCATAAACAAAGCACGTGACCTCTTACGCGAAACACATTATCTACCGTCACCGTTCCGTCGTGGATAAAAAAAAAATTATAGCCGCTTGTCTGGACAGATAAGCGCTGAACTGCCGGCGTTGCGTGAACGTGAAATGTAGCCGTTAACATATTAATATTCTGTTAACAGTTATTAAATTATTTCCAAAGTGCCAATTCTGACTATGTTTATAGACCTATAAATAATATTTTTCTGAATCAGTGTATCTAATATTATTTAAAATAAAAACAAATTTATTCGCGATAAAAATACGCTCGAATTGCGCTTCAAAATTCTTTCGTTACTTCCAGAACTCGTTATGTCGTAGATTATTGTACGTAAAAATTTAGAAACGGCTATAGCCAGTTGGTTGATGATGGTTAAGACTCCCGCCTCTTTTTCTAGGGGCCGGAGGTTCAATCTCAGTCCTTTGACTTTTTGGAGTTATGCGTGCGTTAAGCAATTAATTAATTTTGATTGATTAATGCTGAGACCTATAGATTGTAAACTGGCTCGGCTCGGACTTGGGTTAAAGTTGAAACGCGCCACAAAAATATGCTCTGACATAACTCTGTCTCGTTTTAGCTCTGTCTTGGGTCTGAGCGGAGTGGGGGTGCGGTCTGTAGATTTCAACCTTAGTAGAATAGAGTAGAATAGAATAGAAATATTTTTTATTCAAGTAAACTTTTACAAGTGCTTCTGAATCGTCGATGAATCTACCACTGGTTCGGAATGCCCTTCCTGCCGAGAAGAGCCAGCAATAAACTCGGCGGTTGCTCTTTTCAAAACATTTTTTTTACAATAGGTAATAAAACTATGTGTTACTCAAATTTTGTATCTTTTTATTTGTGTGAGCTGAATAAATGATTATTTATTTAAATATCACATCCCGTGAAGGAAAACACGAGTTCTCGTTATGTTCTCAAACGTGTGCGAAGTCTGCAAATATGCACTTGGCAAGCGTGGTATACTATGTCTATGCACCCTTCTTGAAAATACTAGTAAACAGTTTTAAATAAGAATTCAATAATATTTGGTATCGCCCATTGGGAATAAAGATTGCCTACGACTTCAAAGCGAACAAGTCAAAGACAAACGGTCGTGTACGATCGAGTTCTCCTTTGTAAAACATCCAAATCCAATCTAATATTTCAGGGAAAGTGATTTGTCAGACATAAGAAATAACAATACTTTGTCTCTACATCTCGCAATCTCGAAACGAATTGATATGGAATTCTTTATTTTTAATATTTCATTTGGTGTACGATTATTATGTCGATATAATCCTGCGAGATATTAAAATATGTATTGCGTTGTAACAAGCAATTCAGATTAATTGCTATTGATTTCTTTAGAATTAATAATATAAATGGTTATGTCATATATTTTGTGTTGAGAACTTTGAGTATATACCTACCTAACCAACGTTGAGAATGGATGTTCGAAGAGCAATAAGTGCGCTATTCAAAAGATATTTTGCGTAGATAAAAATATTGTTTCAAGGTTCATTGGAAGGTTCAAAAAGTAGCATAAGATGAAACCTTTAGTTCAGAGTTAGAGTTATTCTAACTAAGGCACTGTGCACATAATACAGTTCCAAGAAACAAATTATCTCAACTCTACCAATGGGCATGCAGCCTACAACCGAGCTGGCTGCGTGTTATATTAAATTACCATGTCGTGATTACTATCACATGTTTACAGCGATAACTAGATTTGCAGATTAACTCTCGCAGATAGGAAAGCAAGAGAAAATTTAAAGGCTGCGCGCCCTACATCTTGGTCATTACTTAGCTCGCGAGTGCGCTGTTGGATTCCGTTTAAAAATATAACTAGCTACTCATGCTCGTTTTATGTATACTGAAATGTTATTAGGACCATTATTTGAGCGCTTCCTTCACGTATATTATTTGATACGTCATACAAACATTTTCATAAAGCATCTTCACAAATAAAAGTAAATTTGACATTCTCATAGTTCTTCTATCTGATTTCGTTAATAAATTTCAATAAAATATCAATAAAAGTAGCCCATTACAAATGTTCGTCCCTCTAGATTTTACCAACAAATTAGGTATCTACTGTATATTACGAGTGTATATATTATGCTTTATTGAAATCCCAAGACTTTCGATCTGGTAGGTATCTCTTATGAGGACAATAAGTAACTTACTAAAAACAATCACCATTCAGTGCTATTTTTGTAATTTACAGATCCCTATCGACTTATCCACCTTGAGTATTTGGTACAAGATGAATTAAAACTTAGGGCGGTAAATACTGAGAGAATATGGTACTTAGTTGTGTAAAAAACGCGTAAAGCATAATATATAAAGGCAAATAAACTCGTACCGAATAAACTTCCCACATAAATCATGCACTTATTATGCGATTACCAGACGCAATACGCGTAAGCTATGCCGCAACTGTATCAAGGTTAATGCGACTCCACCTGCGGTAACTGCTAACGTTCAACCTAAACACGGGGCAGCCTTGCGAGGTGCGCTCGGCTTATTCCTCGGCCCCATTACCATCTTTCATGGCGAAGCTTCGCGTTATTATGACAAGATATACGCTAATGTGGCCAACAATTATCAGCATTCGTCACGAAGACTAGAGTTGCACTGTGAATGGGTTTTAGCGTGCCAATTATTATCGTTCTTTGAAGTGAGATTTGCATCAGTCATTACGACTGTTGCGTTTACGCTGACTACACGTTTGTTATGTGGATTTTACAAATTAATAAAAAAGGATAATAATATAAAAAGTGATCTGTATTTACTACCGAATTCAATATAAAATTTACGTAGCCACATTGAATTATCGCTTATCAATCGATACCTATCTACTTACACACGAGGTTGTATATGTGACCACCGTGATTAGGACAATAACTTCAACTTGTATCGCGAAGTTTCGGAACGCATACTTCGTCACGATAAACGCAAATGCTACCGAAGCATTACGAACTTCTCAGAAACTCCGCCGTCTGACGCAATTCCGGTCATGATCCCGACTTGTGCGCTCCAAATTCAAAACTCTTGGAGCTAATTTCCGAACGCCACTTTGTTCTTTATTCAATTTCCGATATTCGCTTTATTACGAACGAGAATTCGATTCCTATTCTGCTCCACCGTCTCAAAGGCATACTAAACGTTAAGCGCGCTTTATTGAAATATTTCGATTGCTAAGCTCATTGCTAACGGCTCTCATTAAAGGCTGAGCGTATATTAACAAGAAACGCTACAAATCTAATTAAAATTCTCGACGTAAACAATTTAAAATAGCCGCCAAGCGTGAGATCCAAAAAAAATGTTGTGAATTTGACAATTGGACGGGTATAAATTATACCCGTCCAATTTGGATAAAAGTAGCTATACTAAAATGTACTTGTTTATTTTCACCGTATCCTCCGTAAGAAGTCTAGATAGTTTTAAAAGAAGAAGTAAGAAATTATCCGATTTCCACGAAGTCTTTTTAAACTAACAACGCATACCTACTTGATATCTGAATAGAGGATTTCAGGATAAGATACCGCGAACGGTACCTACTTTATTAATAAGATTATCGATGTTCCGAAGCGATAAGAAAAATGTGTTACCCTGACTACCCCACGGTTCCCATTTTCCCTCTTCCCACATCCCCTCTCCCGTCAAAACAGCCACCGCGGGCGAATATTAAATTTGCTCCGTCAGTAAAAGCCATGGGCACGTCAAGTTATTGTGACTTTTGTTCCGCTGACTGATGGATACGTTTTTACCCACACCACGACGGAACGGGGAGAGTGTATGCGTATGGTATTAGAGGTTAAGTGTTTGTTTGAGTTCTTTTCAGGATTCCGTACCCGAAGGGTAACCAACGGGACCCTATTACTAAGTCTTCGCTGTTCGTCCGTCGGTCTGTCTGTCAGCGAGCTGTATCTCATGATTTCATGATCCGTAATTGGTAGATAGTTGAAATTTTCAGAGCTTGTTTATTTCTGTTGCCACTATAACTACAAATAACTGATATGATCCCATTTTTTGTAAAGAAAAATATTGGATTATTTTGGATGCATCTAATTGCTGACTTGAAGCATACGCGGCTCATAAATAGCAGTCGGTAACTCGGTAAGTGAGGCTAGTTCCTGCTATCTATGAGCCGTATCCGCATGCGGATATTTGTTATCCACTTCTAGAATGTTCTACATATTTATTGCTTAGTCGAAAAACACTTTCCATTCCATGAGAAATAAATAGAAACGATGACCAAATCAACCATTCCTACACATACCTATCTACATTTGAAAAAGCAATAAAACTAATTTAAGCTGTCCGTATGTTGACAGTGGATAATGTAGAATGTCAAGCATTTTATCTAACGCAATAAAAATTCAGGTAGGTATTACAAAGCTTTTTGTTTTATTTCGCAACTGGAACTTTATCACAACTAGAGTAAATAAATTATTTAAACGCCTACAAATGTTTGAAGACACAGAGAATTCGAAAACGACTCATTCAGCAGAAAATATTCATAAATAAAAAGAAATGGGTTTCAAAAAAAAGACTGATACCACGAAATGACTTCAATGTGAAAACAGTACAATCCTGAGATTAAAACTCTAAATAACTCGTGTTTAACACTTGCTATTAGTCCAAGAGCCAGCGAAAGGAATACATTAACGAACAATACAATTGTAAATATGTTATAATATGTTAAAATGAAAATTACTTCTAAACAGAATTCTATAAATCACTGGCTAAAATCGAGATAGTAAAATTCGATAAATATACCTTTACTTTGACCTTACTTTACTTTTTTTACTTTATATTAATTGTATTAGGTACATATACATTTCATTATAAATTCCTATACTCAATTAATATACTAAAGCGGCAAGTAAGTATGATTAGTCCTACATCATGAATCAAAAGACGGGCCGCAACACAAGAACTGTATGATAACGTCAGCTGTCATTTCGAATTTAATAGAGGAAAACACGGTTCGGCTCAATTTTGAGCTATGCTAATGCCTGCGTTTCCGCTGAAAGGTTGCACTGTCAAATGATACTTGTGTCAATATAATATTTATTTACGACGCCACGCCGACAGTTTGGCATACAATCCGACAAATCCGTTGTATCGCTCTAATAGTGATCGACGAATAAGCGATACTTGTAAGCGTACAACGATATTCGGAAATGACTATGCAAAGTTTTGACATGGTTTTTCTCACATATAGTATGCATACATTCGATTACAGCGCGCGCACTGATGGATCGGGGTAAGGCTAGAAGAGCATCAACCTCCTGAAAATATATTTCACGGACGTCTCTTAGCGTCTCTAACTAGTACAGACACGCTGTAATAACCATGATTAATTACATCTCCTGTCAAAGTGCTAAGTGACAGTGAATAAGGAGTCGTCCCAACCACTTATAGAACAAAAAAACAAAGCTAAAATTGTACTCGCACTTGTGAATCCGTTAAAATAACGCTGACTTCGTAAAATGCATTAAGAGTGCTTACACACTGGCGTTTTTGCCGATTTTATTGAAGAACAACGAAAGGTAGATCTTTCCACTTTATTTGAGAATACCCAAAATATAAAAGTGAAGCCGATGCGGCACGTAGGTACAGGGCTCAGTTTCATACCAACAAGGACATACCAACTAACAAACAAACTTACAATGAAAGTAGGAATAAAGTAAGTGCCTTGCGAGTTGCGAGATCAAATCAGAAATGAGGAGATCCGTCGAAGAACCAAAGTCACCGACATAGTTCAGCGAGTCGCGAAACTGAAGTAGAAATGGACGGAGTATACAATTCGAAAAAGAGAGTTCGAGAAAGGTCGTTGAATTCCTAAGATGGGCCGACGTCATTGGACGAGTCGTAGGGAGCAGGATACAGGCAGCGCAAGACCGAAGTCTGTGAAAATCAATGCAAGAGACCTTTGTCCAACAGTGGACATCTATCGGTCGATAAAGAAGAAGAAGAAATAAGCGCCGAAGTTCGGTATGAGCTTTGTGACAGTGTTCTAACAGTGGACCGTCTGTTACTACGCAATTAGGGGCTAAAGGAGATAAAAAAACAAGGTGAAAAAAATAAAAAGTGCATGCCCGACAGATGTTGGCGCAGTGGCGCTGAGCGATGACGACAGGTGCATCGCTGGGATAGGGTTGGCGCAAGGCGCTTTCGAATTAGAATTTTTAAAATCCCGACATTTTTCATACTTACGCATCAATGAAACTGGGAAAGTCTGTTTGTACTTTGTACGTTATTAGCCAAACGCTGACCGACTGAATAATTACGCGGAAAAATAACGAATATGCAAAGAATAAGGTCTTACTCGTATTTCCGTATACACCGTTATTTGTCACGTACATCAGTCCTCACCCTCCTTTTATCAGACTTTCAAACAGGAGGAAGTTCTCAATTTGGCCGATATCTTTTTTTGAGCTTATTTTTCTTGTACTAGCGAGTTGCGACGCTGATAATTCTGACATTTAGGTCTAGTTTGATTTATTAGGAAATTGAATAGGAAATAGGCCGCAGAAATATTTATTAGGAAAATATTTAAAAGTCAATTCAAAGAGCAATGGCGACAGCGTATTTTAAATGCGGTTAATCAACAGACCTATTCGATGGGTAAAAGTGTCTATCAATTGCGTTACGGTGTCCAAGCCGTGACTTTCGCGGTGTCTCGGTTGGTCACAAGAAGCAATAAATAAGAAATTTAAATATTATTGCTTGAACATTTGGACAGTTTCCGTAATATACAATTGGTTATTTGACATTTTGTTTTTATTTACTTAAAATAAAGGTTTTTAATATTAAAACACAATGTCATTTTTCTTTTTTTTTATTATCTTAACTAGTCTTGAAATTTAAGTTTCCTGTTAGAAAAAGAGAGAGCTATTGCAACATGAAGTCACGGTTCAATAGCTCCATACACTCGCTATACAAAATTTCATTTTAGAAAGAGACGGATACAGTCACATTAAAACAAGTTATAACTTATTTATTTTTTGTGAGTGATTTATTTTCTGTTTTTACAAATGTTGTTTTTATTGTCCGCACATTGACAACTGTCAAATACCCAATTGCATCACGAAGACTAGGCTATAGAATGCCTGCTGGTTTATCTATATTGATTATATTACATTTGTAGAGTTACGAACACTTTAAATAGATACATTGTAGACCAAGTTAATTTCGAGAGTTAATGATACACTAAACATTTATTGTTACAGGTACTCGTACAACATAATAGGTATATATCTAATTTATAAGCCACTATTTGTCAAAGCTGACAAAATAGTTTCAGTAGGTAAACTCCGATTGCGGACCTATAAAACGTAAATAATAGAATCAGTGAATTTGCATTATTTTGCAACAATACTACGTACGTATTTGTTGATTTCGGTTTTAGATGTAACTAATTGAATGGATAATAATAAGCTTAGTGCTGTATATGAAATTAATATTTTACCACTCACAGTTATTAGTATTGGCAAATTTAATACTCGCGTTCGATAAATTAATTGAACAATCGTTTCAAAAGCAAATGATTTATATACACCTATTTGTAGTTCTGTGATCGTGAAGCTTTAGAAGTCTCTAACAAGTATTTAGAAGCAACAATTAGGCAAACCGAGCAATTATCACTAATCACTATAGTTTACCAAATGACTGACATTTGGACGCGACTTGGCTCATGTTGAATTAGGTTTTTTGTAAAGGGAAGAGAATCCTTTATTTTATTCTTTTTCGGGATAAATGTACACGTGGACAATCTATCGATTGATAGGACGACAAACATAATAAATTTTGAAAAGATAAGAAAAGTTTTTATCCAAATAAACTTTTTCTTTTGAATCGACAAGTGACCCCTAGTTCCTAATCAGTCCATCGGGTGCCTTTTCAACCGCAAACCAGCAAAAAACTCGACAGTTGCAATTTACCTACATTGTAAGTTCCCAATACTAAGTCAATTCCCAAAGTATGCTACAGAAAGCTATTCATTTCATACTACTACTACTACTAGTCGCTGCTGGATGTTCTTCCCATACTTTACTTATATAATATTGCAATAGCAATGGAGTGCAACAACCTTATTACTTCTTTTGTCCGCGAATTCGCGTGGAATTAGATTTTTAAAAATCCCGCGGGAACCCTCTGTTTTTTGGAGCAGAAGGAGCTTATGTTACGTCGATCCGTTGCGTGATTGAATGACAAACCAACCAACAAACATACTTGTAATAAGAAGTAAGGAATAAGTAACCGGATAAAATATATCGACAGATTTTTGTTTCGTACTTTTAGACGTTCTTAAGAATTATTGCTAACCCTATAATCTTTTTAAGCGTAATGACAATTTTTATTAATGGCAACATTGTTTCAAAACGACCGAGATAGCAAGATGACAGCCCTAATAAAATGATTGACCTATTGGCAGCGGGCAAGATAGTTAAGCCTGTACTAATCGACCTACAAATCAGACATAATTCTGTAGTGAGTGTTTTGCTTTTCGTCTAAATAAATAACGCATCGCTGATATCAAAATAACTCAGGGTATCTGTGTCACTTCTTTCTGACACGAGAATAATTTCCGCCTTGCAAAGGATTTTTTTTCATGTACATCTTTTTCATGTGCCCGCATTTCAAAGAGATTTTTAAAATACATCATAATATGAGCTAATATGTTTATTATTGTGTATTCAGGTTTAAGTTTGACGACCTCTCCAGCGCAGTGATGAGTGTCGTGATCTTATAAATCATCTCCAGGTTACGTGTTCGACTTCCGACAGAAACGAGGAATTTAATATACGCCGCCCGAGAACAAAATATTTTAGTCTCTTGTGACACACTATTTTTCATCAGAGAAAAAAAAATTTTTCAACGCCCGTTGCCGCCAAAACTTAAGCGGCCAGAAGTTTCTGCATACATTTAATGCGTTCGACCCCTTTGGCCATATTTTCAAATTAAAAAAGAACTATCAAAATCTGTTCGGATTTGACGGAGTTACGAAAGAAAAACCACAAAAACATCATCTATTATCCCGGAGAAACCTTATTGTTTATCAGGATAAAAACTAACCTACAAATACAGACATTCCGCAAGTCCGGCTTACGGCAACCGCCCAACCCCGTTTGCACCGTTGTTTAATTCCATTAGGGCACCCTTTTATCTCCACCACTTTTATCTTCCACTATTGGATTACTGAACAAAATGCCGTGGAAAAGACACACGCAATTCGCCTTTGCCATTATTTCATTTCTTTTTAAATAATAGCCCTTTGCAGCCGTTGATGCCTGCACTTGCACTTGTTTTTTGCACGAGAAAATTGTGTTTAAGTTTAATTTAACTTGTGTTACATTCTTATTTGAGTCCAGTTTAGAATTTAAAACCACGTGGAGTACAGGTAAAATGTTTTACATCAAATAAAATGGTTTTGACATCCTTTGTGAGTTTGTAAAATAATATGGAGAGGGATAAAGAACTTACTGTTTAATCAATAGATATTAATTTTCCATTTATCCTTATAACTTAACACATCAAAAGTCACACGTATAATTTTACTAACCAACTTCCAAAAAGGAGGAGGTTATCAATTCGACCGGTATCTATTGTCGTTACTCTTCTCCAGTAATAAATTAGTTTCATAGTACGAAATGCTTGATTTCACGCCAATAATAATTTTCGTACAAAGCAAGCTCTACTAATCTTTGGGAATGTTTGTTTAGAGTAACAGGAGCACGGGTTTGTATAATAATAATTGTTTCTAACACAAAAGTGATAGTTAACATACCGTTCAGATCGATTAGTGTAAGTAACGAAACTAATTTCTAATATGTTTCGTTAACGACACTTTGCGAGTTTCGCTTGCCGACAATTTCGTCGGCTATGCGGAATAGTTAGTCTCCCAACTTGGCTCCCAGATATTCATCAATAACCCACACCATGGCCACGAATTGATGGCGATAATGTATTTGAAAACTATTTCACACTAGCACCGCTACTAGCTACTACATCTAAAGACCGTGCGAAATTTGTAGTATATGAAATATATACAATGTCTTCTTTGCTAAAGGATAAAGTGAATGAAAGTCAAACAACACAAGAGGATAATCTAAGTGAAAGAAAATATTAGTTTATCTGTTTTTAGTTTATTTATTTTAATAATGCATATTCAAAATTCCAAAAACCGGTAAATCAAAACTATGAAAATAAATACGTATAAAACGCACGTCGAACAAACCCTGAACTTGTCCACTGGCCTACATCAGATTTTTCTACTCGTAGCGCGTATGTGATGTTTCTTGGTTAAGCTGAATAAAGATCACGGTAAAATGTTAAATTGTAACAATGGTCGGGATAACATTACGCGAATGCACAAGATGACGGAGAAACTTTATCCCCTATATCGTATCACTTCAAGTACGCGAGGTATGCGAGATCGGTCCGGTCATAAGAAGTCGTTTGTGCAATGTTTATACGTAGTACGAAATATTCCATCGAATACTAACTGTTAACTATCAATTCACTTAAAAAAAATCATTACGCATGACGGGGATTTCAATGTTACCGGTTCCTAGATATAATCTATATTACCTACTTGGAAATTCGTAAAGTTCTCGTGAGGAACATGCTTATTCGTACACTATAAAGTTCTAAAACAGGTACCAACCTACGAACTTTTGGACCTCTCCTCGTAACTTGCTGTTCCCTAAGGAAGACGGTAAGTTAGTTGAATATGCCAAGGACTGGGCTAGAATGTAGGTTACTTAAATATTTCAATTATGAAATTCAAAATTATTTATTTCATGTATGCCAACTTGTAGCTCTTTTGACACGTCATAACTTTTGACCATCATGTTCGCATAAAAGTTTTCCAAATAACAATTTCTTCTTATATTTCAGTACCACATTTTTCATGAGATTTGAGTCTATTTGCCAAATTCTATCAAGATCGATTCAGCGCTTAGATCGTATTTCCGTTTATATCAAGAGTTTTTATATCTCACCTTATATGATTTTCTATCTCCTGTGAAAATTCCAATCACAAAATCGGTTCGATTGATCCTAAGATAGCCCGTCCAAACAGACGTATAGACAAAAATTTAAAAACGTGTAGGTATTTTTTTATATGAGCTTAATAAGTTGCAGTTACTACTTGTAAACCACGGACGGACTATAGACGTATAGTTAGACGTAGATATACATAAATACAGAAACTCGGCAGTAGTGTACTCTGGTATGGCTTCATTTCCAACGTCACCTATCCAGTCCTTTGAAGGATCACAGGACACACGCAATCAAGTATTAAAAAGTATCATGTAACCGATCAATATGTAATGGGCGTGCCACCTCATCCACCTGGTTGATTTCTTGACTTATTAAACTAAATATAGAATTGAGTAACTATTTTCAATGTGCATTCTTAGCGCAATGGCTGTGGACATACCCACAAGCAGAGAATGCGTGCGCGCAGGCGACGTGTCTAGCGTGCATTAGCAGTTAGGGTTAGTACAAATTTCTAATCGACATATATTTATTGTAACAATAATTAGTACTTATGTATATTTTTAAGGTCATCATCGTATATATTAACATTTAATGCAAGTAGATTTATAAAGACGACTATTAAAAATTACTTGTTAACATTTCGAATAATTATGTTAAGCATTAGGACGATATATCGCACACCTAGATTAAAACTAAAAATTATCTCTATTCGTAGACGAAAAAAGTCTTTTTGAATCTTTTGTTAGGAAAGTTATGAAACTTAATTTTATTTTATGTCCTAAAATAATGTTGTGAAATGTGACCTAAAATACTTAGACCTATTTGAGTTCTCTGTACATAAGCCCTGGTTCAGTAAACAATTCAATTTTAAAAAGATTTACTCTAATTTTACTTTCTAATATGCCCTGAGTATTTTACCCGACTTACACTACGGCCACGGTCCAACTGCCCGTCAAAAAACTTATTCGAAAATCTTATACAATACTAAACTCATTTAACAGCCCTGGGACAGCGCCACGCGTTGCATTCTTACAACCATATTCAAACTGGCCACTCACTTTCTTGCGCCGGCGCACCGAATTGCATTGATTTAATTACTACTGCAAGTGCTGACATGTTTTAACGATATATGCAGTAAAAGGAAACGTAACCTACATACATAATATATTATAGTCTCATACATGTACTACGTTAAACAACTTTGATAAAATTGCTGCCTACCAAATACGAGAGCATGCTAAAGGGCGGGTGGCGTATGGGACTATCAACGCATGCGGGGGATGCATGCGGCTCGTCACGCCTCATCTCCCGCACATCTGCCTTGTTGGACGGCAATGAAGCCTCAATACCCCAACGCCAACGTCAAACGGATAAGCCAGGCAATACACGTCAGGTTTTTTCATCCGATTGTCTGATCCGGTAGCCTGATCAGGCTACCGGAAGGCGTTGAGGCCATTACTTTGTATGAACAGTCAATACACGTCCGATCCGGTGGCCGGATCGGACGTCCGAGTCGGAAACGGGCGCGAGGCGTTTCCGATTTTACTGTCGGTCCGATTGTCTGAAGGCGCGGTCTATATACTTCTAGTATGAGACAAAATAGACATCCGGTTACTCCTTCCGATTTTGCCAGTCAGGGTTCCCAACTTAGGGCTTTTAGCCCCAAATTTTGCTTATTGGGATTTTTTAGGGCCCAAAAAATCTAGCGCTGACACTGTGTGGACGCATCGTTGTGGTTCGAATAATGGGCGAAAATTATGAAAAAAAAAAAAAATCATAATAATAAAATTATTATTATTATGAATTATTTTGGATGTTTTAAATAGAAATGACTCTCAGTAAGTCTTGTCAAATTGATTGGATGAATCCAATAGCGACGTTTTTTCTTCTTTCTCTTTCCTCTCTTTAAAATTTCTGTGGTGGTGTCGTGTGGTGCGGGTTGTTACGTTCCCTCAAATATGGTTGAGCGAAGCAATGGCTGGATCCTGCGTCATGCTCGTGAACGGGTGCCACCAACGGGAATGGATCTGCTTTTGCCTGCCTGTCTTAACATGCATTGGATTGTTTTGCATTTTTGAAACTTTATTGTGGAAACACTGTATACATAGTATAGTTTTGTTACCTATTGTAAAAAAAATTTTTTTTGAAAAGAGCGACCGCCGAGTTTATTGCTGGCTCTTCTCGGCAGGAACGGCATTCCGAACCAGTGGTAGATTCATTGACGATTCAAAAGTACTTGTAAAAGTTTATTTGAATAAAAAATATTTCTATTTCTATTAACTAGTCATCCATCTTCTTTTCTTCTGCTTTGCTCCAAACGCAAGCACTCGGGATGATAGCTCGGGAACGACTGAGTTCAAAAAAAGCCTGACGGAAAAATCGGATGTGTATCGAGTAAATACGATCCGGTAGCCTGATCAGACAATCGGAAACAAAATCGGACGTGTATTTCCAGGCTAAAGGTGAGCAACTGCGCGGGCTGAAAACTGAAAGTCATTTATAGTCGTAAATAATAATAAAAGCAGCGTTAACTTCGATAAGAATAAATGATTGCTTTTTGTTTGATAAAATTTGTTACAAAGCTGTTTGACCAAACCTAAAGGCCGTTTGATTAATCGTTAAACGGAACCCGACCGAAATGGAAAACGTTATTGGCATACCAACGTAACAATTAATGGGAACGCTACGAGGACTCCAGTGACGTAGACGTTTTTAAACCGCTCTGTGATCGGGAATCGCTTTGATCGGAACTGAATTGGAAGCGGAGAGATAATCAGATGACAAAAGTGACGTATCACTGTCATATAACAGACGAGATAATCGTGCTAACGTCTTTCCTGGATAAAAAGTGTTCTACGTCCGCCTCGTGGATGCAAGCTATCACTGTGCCAAATTTCTTAAATATCCGTTTTCATTAGTCATGAAAAGGTAACAAAGAGGCAGATGGAGTACCTATCATATTTTTTATTATTAATTGGATTTTGTTCGCGCCAAAACGAATTCAAAATCAAAATTATTTATTTCATGTAGGCCAACTCGTAGCTCTTATGAAGTTATGACACGTCAAGACTCTACCATAGGTTCTGACTGCTGAGAAGAGCCGGCAAGAAACTCGGCAGTTGCTCTTTTCATAACAAAATATTACAATATTAATGTATAGCTACATAATATTACAATGTAATAAGTTATTATATTATCATGTGGTCAGTCACTAAGAAAGTCACTAACTTTGTAATACTTCAATCTTACCTAACTTGCGCAGGCGTTGGCGCAAGCACAGGCGCAACACCAATGGCGTTTCAATTGTAATTCATGCGATAAAACTCAGCACAAGTCTTCTCTCAAAATGAGAACGATTAGATCGCTGGGTAAGTGCGGATTGACAGACTTCACACATCTTTGAGAATAATAACAAAGTAGTAATAGTAATATATTATAACAAAAATTTAATCTCCAAATCTGGTCCACGAAATCGTGATTTAATTTATTACCTTAATTGAATCTACAACGAACGGTATCCCTATTTCTATTCAACTCCGGCAGAAAAAAGCGGAATATAATTAAAACACAAATGTAATAATGTCGGGCCCTTTCATTATTACTGTCTGTATAATTTCACTCTGAAAATTCGTAATAAAAAACTGTGGAACATTTTCATTGACTTCAATGGAAGTCTTTTAGAGAGCTCGGTCTATTACAGCCACATCCAATTTCCATCTATATGAAATGAAATGACGTACCGCTTAATGTTGCAGCGTCATGCAGTCTATAATCTCTCTGGCTGGGCGCAGTGGTTGGACCTCAATCGGTGCTGATTGAAACGTAGAGATTTGTGCTTGCCCCGCGCTTTGCATGTTTGCAACGGATTTACTTCCAACCTAACGTACCTACGCTATCGTCTTTCAAGTTAAGTTGGCGAATAATGCTGAGATCAATAGAGCGTGCTCTGACTCAGCTCAGACTCAAGATAGAGGTTAAAACGAGACACAAACATACTCTGACATAAATCTAACTCGTTTTAACTCTGTTTTGAGTCTGAGCTGAGTGAAAGCGCGGTCTATAGATTTCAGACTAAATGTCTACCATTTATATCGCTAACATTATAATTGCAAAAGTGTGTTTGTTTATTGATTTTTCCGTCAATCACGAAGCGACGGAGCGGCGGACTGACATGATTTTTTGCATGAAAATAGTTGAGGAACTGAAGAGTGACGTAGGCTACTTTTATCCTAGAAAAACAGAGTTCTCGAGGGATTTTAGAACCTAACTCCACGTGGACGAAGTCGCGTCTCTCGGGCAACAGGAAAACAGTACTTTCAAGGAAATTAAGGTAGCTTAGATTAAGGTAACTTTATGTATATTTATTACAAAAAAGTTGTACTTTTAAGTAAACTAATAAAAAGGATATTTTTTAAAGATGTCGCTCCAACAATTGAGGTAAAAAAGCGTTCTAAACCTGCACACTTTAGAGGATTAGATAAGCGTAGGAACACTCAGAAACTTTTCAAATTGAACAAGATATCCACACTTTAATCGCTGAAAACAATCGGGATTCCTCTCGAGCTCGTGTAGAAACATTGAGAGCGTTTAAAATCTGCAAGGTGTCGTTTAAGTGGCGGATAATTTATTCCACATCGAGGAAATACCGATAAACCCGTCTCGTTCCCGAGACACCCCTCTAATCCTTTGATGGATTCTACCTCCAGACGGCAAATACCGGAAAAGTGCACTCTTTCATGCGGACGAATAACAGAAAAACTTATCATTTTGAGATTTCATATGAAGACCGTGCTCCCGAAAATATTCACATCTTTTCTTCCAAACATTTCATCGCTTTTGAGGTAGCAAACTCGCCATAACTATTTAATATCACAATCTTAATGCCGATTGCAGCCGCGTATTGATAACAGTTGCCAAAATGGTGCTTTACGCGAAGAAATTTTTTAATTATTATCAATCGAACAGACATCAATGATTTGTAGTGGGTATTGTATTGTTAAAATAAGACTAAAAAATAATATTGTTTGTGGACACGGTAACATGGGACGATTTTAAATACGAATATAGAGCCTTCAAATTCTTTATAAGCCCCAAATAGTGCGATAATTAAAGGTACGAACTAAAAACTGAAAGGTCCCACGGTTCCAAGGTTCAATCCCCACCCACACAAAAAAATGAAATTTTAAATCGTTTATATTAAACCATAGGTAATCAATAAATATTAAAAAAAAAGATTAAAAACACAGACTTCATTACCGCAATAACTGAAAAGTAAAAACGTAATTAACACTTTGAAATTAAGTAAGTAATGGAAGTACGAGTATGTAGTTCAGCTAATTAAAAACGTACGGCATAAATGGGTTACAACGCGTGACGCGTCGCGCACCGCACTCTTGACGGAATTGGCCAATCGGCGCTTTTCCCGCCGAGTCGATGACCTAACAGGGCAATTGCGACGTGGACGATCTGTACCCGTAGTAAGAGTTTGAGTATTTCGTCCACGTCGATAGATTTTGAATATCCCAACACCTATGCTATAGTATATGTATAAAAAGAGGTAGTATATGTATATGTAGAATATCATAGCCCAACACCCATAAAGTTGCAGTAAAATTGATGACTTTTACTTAAACTAATAATACATAGTTTGAAACATTGTCTGCAAGGTATTTGAAAAATGTTTCAAATATGAAAAATGCAACTCCGCAAATAAAAAAAATAAAAGCTTGCAATGAACATTTTTAGACATAAAAAATTCTCATCTTTAATTTTTGCGTTTTTGTTATTTCCAGAACAGTGACAGCCAGTAAAAATGTTGAAGAAATGAAAATCCTTTAACCATATTTTCATAATAGCTATCCACCTCAACTTTTATAATATTGGTTAAGTAAAAACTATCAAATGAACCTGCTTGAAGTTTCATTTACAGCCATGACCCGAGTGGATATTACGAAATAAAAATCCGGAATTTATTAAAATAGAACTTTAGTCTATTTTACTTTAACGTTAAAGTATTTCGGTACTCGAAATCTTTCAACGTTATGGAGATGTGCAAACTTGCACTGAGGGTATAGATCTACTACTCGTCAACCGAAACAAATCGTCGATACTCTATTCCTTTTTTTCCGCGTCATGGTTGCTTTCGTTTTGGTTATCACGCGAACTGTTCTATTCAGTTTACATCGCTCCGCGCCGGTGAAATTGGATTCCACAATACACAGTACCAGAGCGCTACGGAATGTTGTTATTAGAAATGTGGATTTATATCTATGTATTGTTACAAAATTAATTATTTAAGGCGCTTCGCAATTTGCTACGATCAATACACAGGGTATGAGGCTTTTAGCACACCTGCACTGCGAAATCATAGAGGTAAAACCGCTGAAATGCCGCCTTGACTTGTTTACTGTATGATAAGTGAAACAGAAAGAAAATAGCTGATCGACTGCGGAAAAATTGGATCAATCATTGTTAGCGTCTCAATTTAAGTGATTAGCTTTTGCGGTCTTCTTACTGCAACAAATCATTGTAGCCAATAAAGAGAGTTCGACCGATCGGAGTTGATTGCTATTGTTACACAGTAGTAATAAATTTTTAGACAATACCGCAGCTGCTATAACACAAAAATTTGATATTTACGATAAGTCTGTCACTTTCCTACATAATACTACTACAAAACGTCTGTCACCTCTCTGATTGTTTTGCCAAGAGACTCAGTGCACCGCTGAAACATGGTCTCATGGTAAAATCTCCACCCAAAATGGTACGAAACCAGCTGCGTTAGGACTTGCCGTTTTGCTTTTGTCATACAACAGACACGGCATCGCGTACCGCCAGCTGTTCGACTATATTTATTTCGCGGATGAAGTCTGCTAAGGGCCTTAATACGTAGTATGTAAAAGATGTTACGCTCTAAGTTCATATAGGCGGCCGTGTGCGCCACAGCGTAGCGATCTAACAGTGTCTGTTATAATTATCATAGCGGCACCGAGATAATAATTATGCATCGCATACTATAAATAACAATGGATTAACAATGCTACGAGGCTGTAAGATGCATGTGGTGGACGACGGCCAAAAGTCACCGGAGCGAGTAATGTGAACGAAGGCGCCCTGAGATTAACAATTTGGTGGGCAGATTGTTAGCGACATAAGCATAATTCATATAATCAATTACGCGCTAAATAAATAGTAGCGAAATCTGAAAACGATTTATGGGCATCTTGATAAATTGCAGTGGCTAGTGCCCGCCACTTCGTGGATTAAGATGAGATAAAGTGAGTCTGTGTCCGTTGAAAATAAAATGAAAAATATAACAGACAGATATTCTTTCATCTATAATATAAGTATGGATATCCAGACTATCTATATCTAAACCTAGAGAGTTCAAGGATTGATTAACCATGATAAACCAAGATGATAAACTTAGAACATTAAACCAACGTGAATGATTTGAAAAGTTGGTTAAATGCTAGGGCCGAACTTATAAAACGGAACGCCCATTCCGATTGAACCGCCAAAGTTTTGGTAGCGAACTCAAGACTCGTTTCCAGACGCGGCCGCAAAGCAAACATACCGTCATCAAAGACAGACATTGTGTTATGAAAACAAGCACCCCAGAGCAAACACAAACACGCGAAACAATTGATGAGAACAGGGAGGGAGGGGGGGAGGGGCGCTCGTTACATGTGTATTCATTACTTGATGAGGAATTTCTTCGCTCGTAAAAATGTCAACTTACATGTTTGTGTCTTGTTTTGTTGTTTTCAATTCCCCTTATTACATCGTTTTTATATCAAGGTGATATAGAATTTTGTAGCACTCGTCTAAACATTCGATCTTCACGTCTTTAACATAATTTGATCTGATGATCTTGATTGATGATCATTACAGAAGTATTTATTGTACGTAGTGAATAATTTTGCTTTAAACGGTTGTCGAGTTTTAGTAGTATTTATTTATTATCTGTTATAATTTGTGATACTTACTGCCACACTCCAGAGTCGCTAAGCATTATACTTAAAGATCTCCTTGATGTAGATTTAAAAGTTCACTCTCAGAACCAGCTTATTAAAGCTTCGTTCGCTAGTACATAATGACAGTTGTTAATGACTCGTTAAATATAATTTTATGATTTGAATTTTCTCACGTTCAGACTATAATTACACTTTCACTATCTGTGTCCATAGAAAAATATACCTATCTACACATTCAGTGTTCGGTGCTTTAATTAAATACATAATATAAACTAATTCTGAATGATCTGGTTTCTTGTTAACTTGTAATTTGATGTCTTTTGTACAATATGTACCTATACTAGTGGTATTTTTATCGAGTCCATTTGGCCGGGACTACACTTTTTAATACGTGCTTTAATTTTATGTGCCTTTATCTACGGGATTACGGCTTAATTGAGGTTTTTCGTATTCGAGCCCTCGTTAATACCACTCAGTATGTAACAGAATTGCTCCAAGAGATATTTGTTTTCATTCTGACCAATTACACGATGTAGGACTTTGTTTTCAACCGAATTGTTATGTATAATCACCGCATTTGAGATATTGTATTTTTTATACAGAGAACTCAAAAAAACGTGGTCGGGCTTTTGAAATTTAGTAGAAATACTACAATAATTGCAAAGATAATTGTTATATATAGGATAAGTGTCCATGCAATTGGATCAAAATATCGACAATCTCAACTAAAATAATTACCGCGGTACGAACTCGTAGTATTTTATAACAATTATGTCATTAAACCACGAATCAAATCTAATCCACGAATCTCGTCTAAAATCTTTAATTGCAAAGATGTAAACAAGTAAGTATAACTTAAATAATGATTACAATACATGTAGGTACATGAAGATATCAAGTTACTCAGTGATATAATAGCAACGAAAAAACTGAAAAAAAAGTCATTTTAATAAAACTTATTTAGTGTATTTGAAAATTTAAATTCAATTTGTCACTCTTATGACAAGTCAATACTCTACCATCCATACGGAAAGCAGATTACATATATGAAATAAATAATTTTGAGTTTGATTCTGCTTCTTAGAGAATCTGCTAAGAAGCAGCAAAAAATTAAATTAATAAATTATAATGATAACAATGATTACACTATCATGTAAGAAGTTAAAACCAAGCCTTTATAGCTTTTATACAACTCTACATGAATTAAGAACAAAATTCTTCAACATTTAAAAAAAAAAAAAAAAAAAAGATACCGGCCGAATTGATAACCTCCTCCTTTTTGGAAGTCGGTTAAAATGAGCTTAGAAACCTTCTGAATGAAGAATGTTTAAGATTTTAAACTGGCAGGCCGCGGAATTATTCACGATACAATTATTCAAATGGCCATTAAAAACCCACAAACAATGAAAAGAAGTAATATACGTTGTAGTATAGTGAACGATTACTCAACTCTCGTAAAAGTGATCGTAACTGTTAATACGATAATTCCGCCCGCCCTAACAGCGGGAGAGGCCACAAACAAAACAACATAATAGTGCGTAAATCTACGTAAATCTGCGAGGTGATTTTTATAGCCCGAAGCGGATAATGAAAATGTTTGATCATTGAAGTCGGTTTGATTGTTTTCGCGTCGTTAATGATTGACAGCGTTACGCTGATGCCCGATGCTCCCAATCGAGTTATCTTGTTGGCTTTAAAATCATCGAACTGTAATTTTAACGAATATATCAAACAGACGCTTTTTTTGACGAACCAATCATTTGCCGTATTTCGACTTTTACAGTGATTCGGCATAATATAGCTTTAGCTTGAAGTATCGATTTATTTTAGTAATAATCAATGACATTTTCAAATATCAAAATTATTCCTAATATTTTTAGAATGTGACTCTATGTTATTTATTTGCAGTTGTTATTGTATTTTTTATCGCCGGACACGGTGAGGATACTATAATATTTTATCTTAAGGTAAATATCACTAACCATACAATCCAATGAAAGATGAAAGATCTTTACCGTGTGTGATGCTCTTAATTGCCACCGAAAATGATACCGCGTATAATAATTGAACAGCTACGATTATACAAATAAAAAGAAGTTATAGCATTAGTAAATACACTTTAACCGAGAACGTGCTAAAAAGAAAACAGACATAAACATCAGTCCTCAAACGTAAACATGCTCAATCCAATACGAAGTTTCATATGTAAGCCCAGATCTATAGTACTAAAATACTAAGAAGTACGACATGTGGAGCAGTTCAAAGACAGAAACGTTCTGGAGCCAATCTTCTCGGTACGCCATAAATTTTTACTAAAACAAACAGACTGGGCCGAACAAACAAACAAGTTGGCGCATGCGCCACGCATACCCGTAAAACGTATGAACCTGCGATTGCATTTGAATTTGAAATAAAGTACCAGCACAGCAATCGTCGGGAGTAGGTAACTGAAAGCGAATTTTCATATTCCAACGTTCAATGTGCATATAAATTTAGCAAACACACGTTCACACTGTACACAGCATAGCAAAATAGGACGTTGAATTGTTATGATGATGCCATAGTAAACCTGATGGCGTTCATTCATTCATTCATCTTAACCTGTCGCAGGGAACAGGTCTTCTCTCATGAGAAGAAAGTAAGTATTAATAAGTTTAAGTTCGTAACTAAATCGAATAGGGGCCTATACTTACCTAAATTAGAAAAGACATCATATCGAATTGCCATTGAGAGCTGTATGGGAACGATACGGATCTTCACGAAAGACGCTGGCTATGCAGATGCTGTGCATGAAAGGCTTGATGCTTGGTCATAATGAATTATTATTTTATCAAAGATCATTGTAATAATATGCAGTGACTACGCTAGACGCTTTAAAGATAACAATTTTCTATTAATTTATTAACGCATGTTTGTAATAGGTAGATACAACATAATTTATTATGTTCGCCGCTCGCGCGTGAACCCATTGTGTCCTTGAAACTTGTTTTCTATTGGACCTACAATTTTAATGTAGGTAGTGTACATATAAGACTCCAGGTAAGTAAGATCAATGCACAACGGTCATGGACTGACAATAAATAATCTTCGTATCGAACTCCTTAGTTTTCCTCTCCTTACAATGTTTTCCTATATCGTTAATGCGAGTACATATTTTATTGCTTAAAACGCACAACATATTATTATCTCCGAAAAGTTAGAGGTTTAGATTTCGAACCCTGGAATCCCCGAAAAGAAGATCAGCTTACAACCCCTATCTTAAATCCCAAATGTTAAACATGGCTATCAACGCCACACCAGGCATATATTTCATAAACCACATAATATATAGAAAATTTAATTGTTTAGATACGCATTAATTATTTATTTGTTAAGAACATCGTCACCATAATATGGGTGATTTATTAAATGTAAGCGAACAATATCGGTTAACGTATGAGGGAGGTAAGGTTTGTTCAGAAATGAGGTTCGGCGTTAGAAGTTTGTGATTACCAAATCCACGTTTTAGCACGCTCCGAGCTAATAGAATATAGAATACGTGAGTCATTTAGACATAGAATAATACGCAAAGTTATTGCGAGTGAAAATTAATAAAAGTAAAGAGACTCTCATTTACGCAAATAAACATTATTTTGCCTAAATCTCTTTAATAAAAAGAAATAAACAACGATTCCAATCTGGTTGTGATCTAATATAGAGTGAATAGTACCAATATATTTAGCAACTCTCACTTTGTCTTTAGTCTAAGCAGAGTGAGAGTCCGAGGCTTATCAGACAGAAATAATATTAAAACACTTTTTTACAAAAACTTCTCTTTTTTTTTATTCTATGACAAGATAACCCTCGACTGCGATCTCACCTGATGGTAAGTGACGATGCAGTCTAAGATGGTAGCGGGCTAACTTGGAAGGGGTATAGCAGTGTAAATTCAACCCATACCCCTAATCGGTTTCTACACGCCATCGTGCCGGAACGCTAAATCGCTTGGCGGCACGTTTTTGACGGTAGGGTGGTAACTAGCCACGGCCAAAGCCTCCCACCAGACCAGACCAGAGACAATTTAGAAATAATAAATTACTAAATTGCCCCCGCCGGGAATCGAACCCGAGACCTCCCAGTTATAAGACCACAGCGCTCACCACTGCGCCAGGGAGGTCGTCTCTATGCCAAAATTTTATCAAACACACTTTTAGGACTTTTGGGAACGAACTAATTAGGTATATTATGTAGGAAGCCACATCAGCGTCACAATAGCACACACTGCGGTGTCGCTGCGTAGTTATTACGTAGTATATAAGTGAGACGAATGAAATATCTACAAAGAGGAAATCACGACAGCAAAAAACGGAATCATTGCTACCAAAAAAATAGGTCTACCATCACGATCGGTCCCCGGCACAATGATTCAAACAACAATGGAACACTGGTGAACAGAATGAATGGAAAAATATGTCAAACTGAGCCTGAAAAGAGTATTATTAAAAAGTATTATTTAGTAGCGGCTAGCCCGCAGCTCTTTTAGCCTGTACGAGTAGGTACTTTAAGAGGTAGTCTTTGTTTCTGCTGGTCATCTGGCCGTCCAATAAGCGATAGCTCCACAATTATTTGTACATTTGCTCCATAATGCCTACAGATACGGAAAATAATGCTCGTAACGCTTTGCTTATTTATTTTTATTTTGTGTGTGGCACTGATAGATGTAAAAGTCATCATTACCTATTGTTGTAACAGCACGAAACAGAATAACGATTGAAAAAGCTAATAATATTACATTCTACCATTATCATGTTAATTAAGTAAAATAACAACAAATTTTATTCTTACTATTGAACAAATTCGTTTTTCTTCTTAAAACGCAACATTACTACACATTTTTTTGATATAACTACCAATTTATTTACAAGATGTTTACAACTTATACAATTACTTTACGTCACATTTCCTTGGCACGTGCGACATTGTAGATAAGAATCGATAGGTATATACATCCTCCAGCCATTTTCTTTCTGCACGTATCTTATAAAACCGGTATCAGGTGCCTCTCAGCACTTAATGTAATAATCCCACTGTAAGCGTGCATCAATATCGCTTAATACTTGTAGACCTTGGGATCACCCACACTTTAGTTCAATGCCTAGGTAAGACGGGTGGGCTGTAGGGTTGTCGGCCTCATTTAAATGTAAATTACTGATTGCGTGCATCTTTTAAACGTTACGTAGAACGTTACGTTAACGTAGAAGTTAGAATAAGATAAAAGTCAAGAAAAGACTGCATTTCAGCATTTTATTTAAAAAAGAATCGTGTGTAGCTTGTACTTAGGTTACGTTTGGTTTTGGTGTCAATACGAGTAAAATCGCAAGTTGTAATAATTATTATCTGTGCACAATATCATAAACTCATAGCAATATTTTCATCGATTAACTTTATTTTCTCAAAGATAACAAATTATTGTTTAAAATACCAAAACCAAGCTTCAAGAGAATCACAATGTCAGACTTCAAATCGTATTCACAATTTTCTTTCAATAAACTTGCAACTAAATGTAGCAAAAAATATTTGTTTTAAAATAATGGAAATATGTATTATGATTTTTGCAGAGTGTACCGCCTTATAACAGCGCTCTGTTTTTCTATGTAAATACATTCCCATTCAAAAAGCAAGACAGCCCTAGCTAATTTCATCGGGAGTAATGGTTTTATGGCATTATAATCTCTATTCTTTGAGCAGTAGGGACCACGGCTGAGTTACCAACGAGGCAGGATGTACATGGATAACTAGTCTGCTCATTTTACAATGGTAGGATGCGTCAGCTGCGTTCAGTGAGCGAATTAACTACGCTGTTTACATTTTCTAGACGATGCTGTAAGCTAAAAATAAAAATTTGCTAAATGATGTTCAAGTACAGAACTTTAAATGCAGTAGCAGTAGATATACCTACTCGCTGTGTCGCTAAGTGTCGCTCCCAAGTTGCTACATATTAGAAATACATGGCGATAATGGCATAATGATGGCGATGTCTTTTATACTTACAAGATAAACGTGCAGTCTAAGTGTACCAATCTAAAACGAAAAGTCATATTTTTGGTCTTGGGACTTTTTTCTCTACTCTACTCGTACATAAGCTGTGTCTAATGTAGCGATTCACGAAATTTATCACTGATACATTAATGGCCTTCTTAGGCCGCCTTTTTTAGGATAAAGTAGCTATCGGTGAAGCACGTAGTCAAGGAATCTTAGATGCTGAGTTGAGCTAGGTGTTCCGACGACAGCAGAAGAGATGCAGGAAGCTGCTGAATACAAGCGGCGCAATACCGTCTGTTGAAGAGGATGACCCTTTTAAGGAACTTTTACACCTACAACAATTTAGCCTTTCAGAGCCATCATTTAAAAGGGACAACACCACCCTAACCGTTCCTTGACATTGTCTTTAAAATTCATTATCCAAAAGCAGTTGAATAATAAGTGCCCTTATGACAGGCGACAAGCCGGGTACAAAACAAGTAACATTTAATATTTCCACGTGTCGGGGGAGTTTATAGTCTGAAGGGGGATCGGCAGGTGAGTCGGCATATGCCCTCTATAAATGCCAACGACCCTTGGCCAGTGGGAGCGTAAAATAATAATATACCTACTTCATTGATATTCTAACAGATAATTATTATGCATCTAATATTAATGCATGCTTAAGGTTTTTTTAGGAATATTTCATTTAGAGTTCGATTCAACAAGAAAAGGATAGGCACAAATTATAATTTTTTTGATAGAATATTCTAAAGGAATAGTGAAACAAATACGAAATGGGACAACGCACAGTTAACACTGTAGTGTAAATAAGTAATTATAGTCTGGATAATAATTTTTCTTCCGGAAAATAAGAGACTTCCCGCGGAAATTAAAAAACCTAGTGGGTTAATAAATGGTGTAACTAACCCGAATTTGTTTTAAATATTTAGATTCCTAATTACTACTAGTGCAAAAACAGTTGACTCTCATACCACTGAAAGAGGCAATTAAGCGAGGTTCAAGTGGCAGAATAATATTTTTGCATTAATATTAGATTAATTTCAAAGTTTTTACATCAGTTGGATTTCTACATCCCCTACAAGAGACAAGCTTTTTGCTTATTTGGAGGGGAGAGGAGAATATAAGTTGAGTTCAACTTAGCTAATATTCTTTGTTAAAAATAAAAACGCCAAAATGTCTGAGGGTAAAAATTCCAATTAAGGGCACGATCTTCGGCCGCAGTAGGTATTTTAGAGCCACTTCGTTCCTCGCACGGTGAGGTCTCGCTCGCGCTCATCAAATGAACTCGCTAACCCCGCCGCAGCGCAAATTTTACGTCATAGATTAAATAACCTTATTATACCTAACAGTAGGGCAGTTCTAAGGTTTATGAAATATTTATATTGAAGAAAGAACAAAACATGCAGTTTTAAACTGCTAAAGCTCAAACAAGGTATTAAGTAAGTTCGATTAATATTTTACTTACTACATATTTTGTTCAGTTTTTTTTTGTTATTAGACCGATTTCTTTCAAAATCGATATCTGGGGATCCCTGTGCTCAGAAAAGAGATAACCACTGCCAAAATTAGAAAAAGTGGCGGCCATTTTCTTTTTTCTCGTTATGGGACCGATTTCTTTCAAAATCGATATCTGGTGATCGCTGTGCTCATAAAAGAGAACCACTGCCAAAATCAAAAAAAGTGGCGGCCATTTTCTTTTTTCTCGTTATGGGACCGATTTCTTTCAAAATCGATATCTGGGGATCCCTGTGCTCATAAAAGAGATAACTACTGCCAAAATCAAAAAAAGTGGCGGCCATTTTCTTTTTTCTCGTTATGGGACCGACTTCTTTCAAAATCGATATCTGGGGATCCCTGTGCTCATAAAAGAGATAACCACTGCCAAAATTAGAAAAAGTGGCGGCCATTTTCTTTTTTTTCGATATGTGACCGATTTCTTTCAAAATCGATATCTGGGGATCCCTGTGCTCATAAAAGAGATAACCACTGCCAAAATTAGAAAAAGTGGCGGCCATTTTCTTTTTTTTCGTTATGGGACCGATTTCTTTCAAAATCGATATCTGGGGATCCCTGTGCTCATAAAAGAGATAACCACTGCCAAAATTAGAAAAAGTGGCGGCCATTTTCGTTTTTCTCGTTATGGGACCGATTTCTTTCAAAATCGATATCTGGGGATCCCTGTGCTCATAAAAGAGATAACCACTGCCAAAATCAAAAAAAGTGGCGTCCATTTTCTTTTTTCTCGTTATGGGACCGACTTTATTCAAAATCGATATCTGGGGATCCCTGCGCTCATAAAAGAGATAACCACTGCCAAAATCAGAAAAAAGTGGCGGCCATTTTCTTTTTTCTCGTTATGGGACCGATTCCTTTCAAAATCGATATCTGGAGATCCCTGTGCTCATAAAGGAGAACCACTGCCAAAATCAAAAAAAGTGGGGGCCATTTTCTTTTTTCTCGTTATGGGACCGATTTCTTTCAAAATCGATATCTGGGGGTCCCTGTGCTCATAAAAGAGATAACCACTGCCAAAATTAGAAAAAGTGGCGGCCATTTTCTTTTTTCTCGTTATGGGACCGATTTCTTTCAAAATCGATATCTGGGGATCCCTGTGCTCATAAAAGAGATAACCACTGCCAAAATTAGAAAAAGTGGCGGCCATTTTCTTTTTTCTCGTTATGGGACCGATTTCTTTCAAAATCGATATCTGGGGATCCCTGTGCTCATAAAAGAGATAACCACTGCCAAAATTAGAAAAAGTGGCGGCCATTTTCGTTTTTCTCGTTATGGGACCAATTTCTTTCAAAATCGATATCTGGGGATCCCTGTGCTCATAAAAGAGATAACCACTGCCAAAATCAAAAAAAGTGGCGTCCATTTTCTTTTTTCTCGTTATGGGACCGACTTCTTTCAAAATCGATATCTGGGGATCCCTGCGCTCATAAAAGAGATAACCACTGCCAAAATTAGAAAAAGTGGCGGCCATTTTATTTTTTCTCGTTATGGGACCGATTTCTTTCAAAATCGATATCTGGGAATCTCTGTGCTCATAAAAGAGATAAACACTGCCAAAATTAGAAAAAGTGGCAGTAATATTTTTTTTTTGCTATAGTTAAACATTAGTCAAATATTAAAAAGGCGTTCTTATCATTATTTACTATTGGATAAAATTCTTTCAAATTCGATATCTCCGCTCCACATTACTGTACTAACCAGAAAGTAGACAAACATTCCCGTTGGTGACACCCGTTCACGAGCATGACGATCCAGCCGTTGCTTCGCTCAACCAATAAGGGAACGTAACAAATAAATTCCATAACAAGAATAAAGAAAATGGCCACCACTTTTTCTAGTTTTGACAATGGTTACCTCTATAATGAGCACAGGGATCAATTTTGAAAGAAATTGGTCCCTTAACGAGAAAAAAGAAAATGGCTGTCACTTTTTCCCATTCTGGCAGTGGTTACCTCTTTTATAAACACAGGAATCCCCAGATATCGATTTTGAAAGAAATCGGTCCCATAACGAGAAAAAAGAAAATGGCCGCCAATTTTCTAATTTCGGCAGTGGATATCTCTTTTATGAGCACAGAGATCCCTAGATATTGATTTTGAAAGAAATCGGTCCCATAACGAGAAAAAAGAAAATGGCCGCCACTTTTTCTAATTTTGGCAGTGGTTATCTCTTTTATGAGCACAGGGATCCCCAGATATCGATTTTGAAAGAAATCGGTCCCATAACGAGAAAAAAGAAAATGGCCGCAACTTTTTCTAATTTTGGCAGTGGTTATCTCTTTTATGAGCACAGGGATCCCCAGATATCGATTTTGAAAGAAATCGGTCCCATAACGAGAAAAACGAAAATGGCCGCCACTTTTTCTAATTTTGGCAGTGGTTATCTCTTTTATGAGCACAGGGATCCCCAGATATCGATTTTGAAAGAAATCGGTCCCATAACGAAAAAAAGAAAATGGCCGCCACTTTTTCTAATTTTGGCAGTGGTTATCTCTTTTATGAGCACAGGGATCCCCAGATATCGATTTTGAAAGAAATCGGTCCCATAACGAGAAAAAAGAAAATGGCCGCCACTTTTTCTAATTTTGGCAGTGGTTATCTCTTTTATGAGCACAGGGATCCCCAGATATCGATTTTGAAAGAAATCGGTCCCATAACGAAAAAAAAGAAAATGGCCGCCACTTTTTCTAATTTTGGCAGTGGTTATCTCTTTTATGAGCACAGGGATCCCCAGATATCGATTTTGAAAGAAATCGGTCACATAACGAAAAAAAAGAAAATGGCCGCCACTTTTTCTAATTTTGGCAGTGGTTATCTCTTTTATGAGCACAGGGATCCCCAGATATCGATTTTGAAAGAAATCGGTCCCATAACGAGAAAAAAGAAAATGGCTGCCCCTTTTTCTAATTTTGGCAGTGGTTATCTCTTTTATGAGCACAGGGATCCCCAGATATCGATTTTGAAAGAAATCGGTCCCATAACGAGAAAAAAGAAAATGGCCGCCACTTTTTTTGATTTTGGCAGTGGTAATCTCTTTTATGAGCACAGGGATCCCCAGATATCGATTTTGAAAGAAATCGGTCCCATAACGAGAAAAAAGAAAATGGCCGCCACTTTTTTTTATTTTGGCAGTGGTAATCTCTTTTATGAGCACAGGGATCCCCAGATATCGATTTTGAAAGAAATCGGTCCCATAACGAGAAAAAAGAAAATGGCCGCCACTTTTTCTAATTTTGGTAGTGGTTATCTCTTTTATGAGCACAGGGACCCCTAGATATTGATTTTGAAAGAAATCGGTCCCATAACGAGAAAAAAGAAAATGGCCGCCACTTTTTTTGATTTTGGCAGTGGTTCTCCTTTATGAGCACAGGGATCTCCAGATATCGATTTTGAAAGGAATTGGTCCCATAACGAGAAAAAAGAAAATGGCTGCCACTTTTTTCTGATTTTGGCAATGGTTCTCAAGTGCAGGGAATTCGAGAGTCCAGATCGATTTCGAAAGTCTGTCCAAAGATTCACAAGAATTAAAAAAAATAAAGTAGGTAAGGTACAGAATAGGTACAACATTTGTATTAGAAGGATCAAACTTACCTTATATTTTGTCTAAGCTTTCGTAATTTAAATCTGGATATTTTGTTCTTTTGTTTATTTTTAGTCCCCATATTTTCACTTTATTATATTCTTAATTAATTAATTTACTATAAGAGTACCTAACTTACATTAATATTTACAGATTTAATAATACATAACAAGATTTACACACTAGAAGATAATAGGTAATAATATTTACACACTAATTTTATTTTGATTATCTATGATAAGTGAACACAAATAAATAATACTCCAATAGTTCGTCTGATCAGCGGGGATCGCAGTGAGCCAGCTAGAGCGATACGTCCTCCCTCGATGATACCTTGCGAGCTACTGAAATGAGGCGCCCGAGCCACTTTGTTATAAAGAAAGTAAACCAGTCATGATTAAAAAAAAAGAAAGCTTTTTAGAGAAAAATTAACGGCAAAATATTATTCTAGAAGCTTTTGCCTATTTTTTGTAATTTTTTTTTTTAGTTTAACTTTGATATACTACACATACAACCGAAACCCAATTGAAAACTACACTGTTTTCGGAATATTATTTCATCGAGTGAAGTTCAAAATATGGACTTTTGAACGGCAAAATAAATTAGAACGTGTATTAATCTACAACATATATTTTTAACCTATCAAAACAATGAATATTTGATTGTTTACTATTGAATCCAAAACAGGCTGTTTTCGGAGATCCTGCCGTTAACTAATACCATGATTAATGCTATTACAAAGATCATTAACCTGATATTTAACCCCTGTCAGTATGGAGCTGCCAAATGTCGTATTTGGAAAGGTCAGATAAAAAACTAATAAGGGGAGCATGCCAAATAACGTTCATAAATGCAAAGGTTTTTTCGGAAGCCAAGTTTCAATATCGGCAAAACTATTATTGGGGTTTTTTTTATTTTACAAAACCGTTGATTAGTTTGACTTTTATCGGTCGTTTTTAGGGTTTCGGTTTCATTTAGCTTCGCCTATTAAGTGCTGAGTGAATAAAGACATACGAGTATTAGGTTTAGAAATATGCGCAAAAAAATTTATGAAACTATTTTTTTTATATATTTTGTGATATTGGTCTTAAAGGTATTTATTTGTTTAAATAACCGAAAAACGAAAATTATCTTTCTTTAGCGGACAGGTTTGATTGTCAGTACCTGAACCATTGGCATATGGTGCACGTGCTGACTAATCAAGCCTGTCCTTGATATAGTTTTAGGATTAGATAGTTTTTAAGATAAATAACATTAGTTTTAGTGTGTGTTTTCCTTACTAACAAATATGATCTCATGGTCGAATTAAATGATTTTTTTTTTTATTGTTAGCCAATATCCAATACAGTACATTTAAATATTACAAATACAAAACTATTTCTAAAATTTATTTATTGTTAAGTATAGCTAGAAATTGCAGAGGTTACTTATCTTAGCACCCGATTGAATAAATTAATCTTCAAAATTCAAAAAGAAGTCAAGCAATCATAGTGAAAGATTGTATACTAACTTATACTCTTGGTAACACAAGAAATATTGAATTTGCTAATTTTGCAAGTGACACCGTGAAAATTTGCTTCAAAAGTTCTCGTTAACTTTTACAAGCATTGAGACAAAATCATGGAGTAGGCATCAAAAAACTGCTCCATACAAGCATAATTTTAAACAAACGAGCTTGAATACGTAATCATTTTTAACTAAACTTTTGATTATTAACTCCACTTTGTAACTTGTAAGATAATATCGTATTTTCTTACTTTAAATAAATAAATAAAAATATGATAGGAAAATAAATAAGAAACTAGATCTTGCCTGGACTTCGATAGATATGTAACAACCATGCAAATAGTATGTAATAATATTCATTTCAAAGAGTCGTAATGAACTTTAGGATACTTAAGGAATATTTCCTCCTTTCAAATCTATGATTTTTGCAATGCACTTTCTGTCAGTTATTCAGTAAGTCACGGTAGGTATGTTTTATAAGTAATTTTTTTATTTAAAAAAAAAGAGCGTCACACGACATAGATAGTGATATAAATAGTGGACTGTATGATGCAAAGCTCGACTGGTGAATTTACATCAGAAAAGTTAAGTCTGAGTTGATTTTGCATGTCATTGCTACTCTAGTAATATGTCGACTCTCTTATTACAAGTAAAATATTAACGCAGCCAAGATGCACCAGTTTGTTTGTTGTGTTAACAATGTTTGCTTTTCGTCAGTTAACTGCAAATTAACACTTGCTGAGTCTTGTCGCATACAAACACGAGAAGTTGTGTGTTGTGATTATTGTGTGTTGTTTATGCCGCGACGGAATATTCAAAACCACACACATTTCAAGCAAAGCATAATCTTAAGCGTTTGAAGGAGTGAACAAATAAATTTAACACTGTAGGTTCAGTAACTATATCTTCAGTAGAGTTCTATTTAAATATATTTACTAGTCGACTTTCATTTAAATTTTGTTCGTTGGTTTGTCTTTGAATCATGCCGCAACAGAGCTACCGATCGACTTCACTTTTGGCATGGCTATAGTCGAGCTATAGTTGAGGATTTAAAAAAGTGACATAGACAGGGATAGAATACTTTCTATCCCGAAAAATACCAACTTCACAGGTTTAAAAATAATGACGTGAAGCTATTGGCAGACCCATAGCTTCGCGGTTTACATAAACTGTATTATGCAACCCTTATCGAAAAAAAATTGCAAAAACACTGCAACCGCGCTCGTACTAACCGAATTTATAATCGCGCGCAGTACTTAAAAAAACATACCCGAAAAACATATTACGAAAACTTCGCGCATTTCATATCAGCCGGATGGTAGCGGGCATTAATTAATAACTTAGTTAAGGTACTAAAGTTTAACACTGGGGTAGGAAGTTCCGGTCGAAGCCCGCGGCTCGTCCGTAAGCACTTCCGGCCCAAAGTCCGACATGTTTCCATACGCGAATTTTAATTGTTATAATTTTGTGCCAAAAATACACACTGAACTGGTATTGCAAAATTGTAAACACCGTTGTTACTTACTTATTTACAAACACAATAATAATTATTATTATAATAATATATTTTCACTCGACTACGGAAAATCTAAAAGGAAAGATTATGATTTTACCAGTCTATCTACATATATGTTCGTAATTATGTTCCTATTACGTAGGTATGTGCCACCATAGTGCCTGTTAAATTTCGATTTGTACTATGAAATGTAAAAACAATATTTTGCATAATACTTATATTATACAAATAATATAATGCGTTAATCATGCTGTTATTGCGAAATTGTAAACACTGTTGTTACTTACTTATTTACATTAATATAATAATATATTTTCATCCGATCACGGAAAATCTAAAAGGAAGGATTATGATTTTAACAGTCCAGTACAGTATGTACATATATATGTATAGTATATGTAAAAAAGTAAGTTCCTATTATGTAGGTATGTGCCACCATAGTGCCTGTTAAATTTCGATTTGTACTATAAAAATGTAAACACAATATTTTGTATAATACTTATACCTATTATATAACAAATATAATGCATTAGTCATGCTATGATTCTGTAAGATAAAGAAATACTTAGAAATACTAAAACCAGTATTCGTTACACATAATATCCTGTCCAGTACGATAAATGTACGTCCGCTTTTAATGTATTTTAGTAGGTCCTAACCTTGGTGGATTAAACTCTGCACGATGGATTGCAAACTTCCTAACTAATTAACTATAAAAAAGCTTTACGATTCGATAAAAAGATTAATGAACGAATTCACACGACTAACAGACGCTAATATATCTTTCAAGGAGACCTACTACATGATTAATAGTTAAGGTATGACACAGGTATCTTTTATTCAAGCGCCATTATAATATTGCGTATCATGCATATACATACATAGGTACATATACAGGAAGTTTATATAATTTCATTATGCTGAAGCTATTAGACATAGTATAACTACATATCTACGTTTAGAATTAGTATTTTAGCAAAAGCGCGATGAGATAAAATAAGATTTTAGGGTGTCGTTTTCTCAACTGATATACGTCCATTACTCACAGTTTCTGAGAACTGTAAAGTGGGAGTCAATTTTACAGAAGCTGAAACATTATTGTGCCTACAGTATATTACCTTCTTGCGAAGTATACCGTTCTTCGGATTACGACCTACGAGTAAGTACTGTTAGACTTAAGAGTTTATTTATTGCTATATACGTGCATATATTCGTTTTATATCAACCCACCAGCAGCCCGAGCAAAAATCTTCTCTCGAATGAATGTTTAGGCCATATTTCACCACACAGGCTAAGTGCGACTTAGCAGACTTTGCGTCACCTTTGATAACAGAGACGTAGGTTGGGACGCAGGAGAGACATGGATGGCAGGTTTCCTCACGATATTTCCTTCACGCATAACGGAACGGTCATCGCCTACTTGCGGAAACAATCCCAAGATGAAGAGAAAAGATGATGAATCTTCATTCCAAATTTCAGCCAAACTAGTTCATATGTTATAGAGCGAAGCAGTAACAAGTATCCATTTATCCATCCATCTATCCATCCTCACAAACTTTGGCATTTATTCAGTAGGGTAGTAGGATTTATTTATTTATTTATTTATTTACACCAACAACTTTCATACAAGAAAGACAGACAAATTCTATTACATAAATATAGTATGGTTGTCAATTACAGGCCTAAAAGAAAGAAAATTAGAAACTAAACATGCACTACTTTAAATAAAAATGACATGAGAAGAAAGACGGCAATAACTAAACATGCATTACTTCTAAAAAAACAAGGACAAAAACTTATAGTAAAAACAAATAGAAGAAGATTATTGTTTAAAACGCAAATTATTCCAAAAAGTCAGTGATGAAGATACCTTCAATAGGAGGCCGAAGTATTAATTTTTTTCTTCTATTTATGTGTAGATGTAGAATGTAATGATCATGTTTCTAGTTGCACTGCGGTTTTATCGTGAGAGCTCGATCGGCTGCGGTTTGACTTACAGCATCGCGTCGGTCAGTTGACCTCAAGTGAGCACAGATTAACGGACATTTGAGAACTGGATCTAATTCTGAAGTTAGTTTTCCTATAGCAATTTAGTCTTAAGCATCGTATTGAAACCTCGACTGGAGGCAAAGGGAGGCTAGTTCGAATGTATTCGTTTCCTCGTCTGTCTCTACTAAACACAAGATTCGGCTGGAGGCTTGTTTCAGCGGGATGTAGAACTGAAACTTATGATTTTTTGAAAGTATAATGGCGTGCCCTGTCTCATGAGTGTTACATCGTAAATCAATTAAGTAGGTAAAATTATTTATCAATATGTGAAATGATTAAAATTGAGATTATACTTAACCATATTTTGACAAAAACTGACAGAAAGCCCAATTTATTCTTCGATTAAACGTCCCTCGACGTTTGTGGAATCGGCACTTAGTTCAATATCAGGTTTAAGATCGAAGAAAGATGTTTAAAAAAAGGCATGGTATGGCAATAGATTCATCAGTGTGAACAAAAAAGAGTACTCACACAATGAGAGTAGAGTTCGAGTACATCAATTTTATAAGTTAAGTACATCGATGAAGCACGTACTGTACGTACTAAGTGTCCAGTTACTTTGTAGTGTTATCAGGCATTACTCCGAAGCATGCCTAGTCGCAACTGTCGTCCCGACAAAACCTAATCAAATATGAAAGAGCCTCACGCCAGGTGAGGGGTGGCAGGTGTTTCACATATTCTTTATCTCTCTCGCCCCTCAACATATCTCGCACCTAGTATCTACCTCCCGCACTGTTGCTATTTTATTATTATTTTTCCCGCGATATTACTTTTTGTTGAGGGAGATATGCATCGGGTTGTTATACGGGGTGTTATTTGGCTTTTCATCCGTTCCCGTCATGCATTTCAAAAAATTGCCTTTGGAGTTAGTTCGTACTATTGTCTTTTAGCCTCGGTCCAGTTTTGCTTCCCAGTTCACGCTTGTACCGAGAACTTATTAATGTCCTCGCGACCTAATTTTGGCTACGGTACGGTACGGTACGGTATAAACGGAGACAAAGAAACAAGTCATGATGAAAATAGTGTGAAAATCTGACAAATTAAGTACAAGCCCATATTTTTATTTCATTCTATCCCAGATAACTCAAAAGCCAAAATGTGTTGTCACATAGGCCGAATCCCTACTAATATTATAAATGCGAAAGTGTGTTTGTTGGTTTGTTGGTTTGTTGGTTTGTCCTTCAATCCCGCTGCAACAGAGCTTCGGATCGACGTAATTCTTTACATGTGTGTAGTTGAGAACCTGGAGAGTGACATAGGCTATTTTTTATCCCGGAAAATCAAAGAGTTCCCGCGGGATGATAAAAAACTAAATGTACGCGGACGAAGTCGCGGGTATCAGCTAGTTTCATATATGAAAGGCCCCTACTAATATTATTAATACGAAAATTTGTTAGTTTGTAGATTTGTCCTTGAATCAAGCAGCAGCGGGGCAAGGGATCGACTTGATTTATTGCATGGGTATAGCTGTTAAAGACCTGAAGAGTGACATAAGCGACTGTTTATCTCAGAAAAACAAAGGATTCTCGCGGGATAAAAACTAACTCTACACAGATGCAGAAGTCGTACGTTTGTATACCTTCCAAAGGCTAAGGAGCTTTTTAGTTTCCGTAATATAAAATGATTGACGATCGATAAATGCTTTTAACTTAGTGAGTATATTACAACAAATTACTTTACAAATAGTTATTTTGAAGTGTTGAATACAACAAAGAAACTATATTGTATGTACAAAAGGCTTTGCTTTGTTTCCTCTAATGTACCTATCTTACTTGTGATCGGTACAGGCTTTTAACGTGGATTATTTAATAGTCTGCTTTTAGTGTAATTATAATTTACATTACTTTTATGTAACAATAAAGAGTTGATAAAGTGCGATAAAAAAAACGAGAACTTTGCTTTGAAAAGTACAGACATAGGTTATAGTCGGGAATAACACATAGGCTACTTTTTATTCCTGAAAATAAGAGTTCCCGCGGGAATTAAAAAACCTTAAACCACGTGAACGAAGTCACGGGCACTAGTACTTACATAAATAAATAAAACTTAGAATAAAATACAAATTAAAAGCCCATATTAATTTTTCCAATGAAGCACTTACTAATTTTAAACATAATATATTCCGTTAGGGAAAACAAAGGATAGCTTAATTATTGAGGTAACTTTGTTCCAAACAACCAGCAAAGGCTCTATAGATAATTGTGGGCGATAAGTTATCAGCGGATCAATAAATCATAATGCATGTTTTGTTACACTGTGGGCTTCACAGAAGTAGGAATATTATAATGTGTGGGTGGAAATAATTTGGAGCTTATTATTTGAAATAAAATTCATGTCAATTGCGAAGACTACCAGACTAGATTATGTTATGTCGCGTGCAGGTAAGGACTGTAGGTAAGGTAAGGAGTAAATAGCCGTATGATGCAGGTTAACATTGCGCAGAATACCAGAAAAAAATCCCCACGATAGATGAAATAAAACATACCCGAAACCTCGTGTAAAACGCGACTGATGCAAGTGTAGGAGTGTAGTAAGCGTAAATACATCATTGAACGAGCGAAGCGAGTTCTCTGAGTCAACTAGGGCGCTTGCCTACTAGACAGAGAAATGTGTCCGTCTAAATGTCTGTCAGAGCCCTATAACTTCTGAATTACTGAATATTAGAACGTGAAACTTGGTTGAAAATTCAGTTATATCCTGTACTTGAACAACAAATACTAAAATTAGATAAATGTTATAAAGAAACGAAATTATTTAATTTTAATGCGCCATCTATTAGCATTATTGTGAAGCTAATAGCTTCACTATAATGCTAATAGATGGCGCTGTGTCAGTAAAACAGTTTTATGTCAACTATTATTTTTTTTTATTGTGTCTAATGTTAAAAGTTAATTATTACAATATATAATTAAAACTTTTGGGAATTATGGGATATCGCGAGGTCTCAGTTCGGGGCGAACCACTAGTAATATATTCTAATAACTCGTAAGACATAATTTTTTTTTAAATGGCTGTTAATGGCTGCTCTTGGTAATTATGTACTTATAGGAATTTTATATAAAAATGTGGGCTCTGTAATATGCAACACATTGAAAATAAATGCAAATTGGTTAAAAATTAGACTTAACTTTGCGATTTTTTCAAACTTTAATGTTTTTGTACCTTGAAAATATGATGTAATTTTTGCTGATTTTTTTTTTCGGATAGTTAAAACTTGATCTAGTGCTGTAGAAATCAAATCTGAATCTGAAGATTTATGACTACAGGCGCTCTTAAGGTGAATTTTAGGTAACTATTTTATTAGATAAAGTCACCGAAATGATTTCTCGAATGAAAAGATTTATATAGTCATTAGATGACCGTATCAATTACCAGTATTTTATAACGTTACTACCAAACGTGGACATCTGCTATTAATTATACTAATGGCATTGCGAATTGTGCGCTCATTTGAATTGTGACGTAAAGGCCTGGACAAGTAAAGCGCGGTGATTTACAATGACAGCGGCATGGCAGAAAGTCGCAATGAATGTATCATTTATTTGTCACTGCAACTGCATGAAACACCATATTTAACCCCGACACTTGATATAAGTGTATTTGCGTAAGGTCTTTAGTTACCTAATACGACTATTTTTTGCATTCATTTCTTGTGTTCTGTGACCTCACGCCACGCAGCTTGTATTCGTTTAGGTGAGTTAAGCCTAGAATTGACAGCGACGCTGTGCAATGTCACCAACACCAGGCATAGCTTCTATTCGTACATACGATGTACAGTATGAAAGCCTTTCATCGATACGGTGGTACGGTAAAGCGCCTCCTAGAAGTTGTTAAGATAAACTTGTCGGTGCCCTAGTGGACAGTCGTCCAATTCGGTACTTAAAAAATTAGAGTAGGTTCTGTGTAGGTCCCTGCCGTCACGCGTTTTGTCTGTCCAAACGTTTAATTGTTTCGATCCCCTGACCGTGCCGCGGTTCCAGCGACTCGATATCAAGATTGCATCAATTCCTAATGGAACTCTCCGCCGATAGGGTTGCTTGTTTATCGAACAACATCAATTTAATTATTACGGTTCAATGTAGGTACATTCGTTATATCTACTTATGTAAGTAAGTGAATTTTTTTACAACAGTAGTGTATGTATGTATACAGGCCGGATAAAAACTAAGGAAATAAAATTTTATATGACCCCAAAAAATTCACTTTCCTAACAGCGTCAATTATTAAATAATGCTCACACGAAGTTTAGGTTGCCATATTTTTTGTGTGTCAACCAACACTGAACACTGTCATAAAAGTGGACACGTCACTTGCATTTTATATGACTGCTTATGAAATATTGCCCCTTCCCTAATGGGGTGATCGCGTGCGGACACTCCCTTTACGTAAACAGCTTCCCGGTGTGACCACACCTTTATACGCAACATTAATAACTACTTTATTTGTTGAGTGCGGTAAAAAGCACTGCTTAAAAGCTCTTTTGAATACCGCATTACGCATACACCGCAATGGCGTTTTTTTTTTTTCAATGTGATCTTTCTCTTTATTTATCACAAGCTTTTGCGCCTGGCTTCGCTCACGTTAAGTTCGATTTTTGAAACCTCTATTTTACACCCATAAGGGTTGAATTTCCAAAAAAACTTTCTTTACGGACGGCTTACTTTTTACTCAGAGCAAACTTAGCTTGTAAGCTATTTTCAACTAAAGATAGGGACACAAACGACTAAGGCATTTAGATAAAGAAATATCTAGAATAGTCGCTTCAAAGACTAGGCTAAGTCAAACAATGCTTACGCTCTCCAGCTAGGAAAACAATCGATCTATAAGATTGATTCTGGTAACTCTAATGTAAACACTTTTATTGCGAGTGCTGAGCTTGCCGCTAGCTAAGACCGAATCACTTTTCTATTGGGAATTGGAAATTGTACAATGGATGCCAACGTTTGTGATAAATAATTGAAAACTGGAAGATTCTCGCAAACAAATTATTTATTTATGTTTTCAAACCTAGGATGTTATTAGAGAACCTTTTTGTAGAGTTTGAACCGTTTTTTATTCTTGATTAATATTTATTTATTTAGAGTTCTTGGGTGCGAATTTGTAGAGTGCGATTGTGTAAAAAAATAGTATTCATTTGACAGCTTATCCTACTTATATTATAAATGCGAAAGTTTGTGAGGATGGACATATGTATGGATGGATGGATGTTTATTGCTCCTTGACGCCACAATGAATAAACCGATAGGGCTGAAATTTAGAATTATCCAGATTATTCTGGATATGAGCTATCTCCATTGTGTGTTAATATACATAGGCTACATTTTATCCCGAAAAATTATAGAGCCGCCCGCCCGCGGGAATCCACGCGTACGAAGTCGTGGGTATCAGCTAGTATAGTTCTTGCAATTCACGAGGACGTGTGAGCTTTATTTGTGGTTACGTCTTGTACATGCACATTGCGTAAGTGTGCGTGCTTGTGAGGAGCCTAGGTGGCAGCGGTCAGGCGCGAGCAAGCTCTTGCTCACACTCACACAGATACAACACGCACACAACCGTAAGCACATGAAACGGTTGTTTCATTCATCAATTCATTACGGTAATATCAAATATACATTTTGAGTTCTCATACGAATGCATGGCAGCCTTCGATCACAGAAGAAAGATGGCAGCTGTAGATCAAACTCGTGTAGACACTACTAATTTTGACGTGCGAAATGTTATTTGAATGGTATTTTTTGAAATTCCGAGTTTACGCGCGTTTCCTGCGACGTCAAAATTTATAACTGCGTTAATTGCCGGCCGGCCCTATTTCACGACCATATCAAATTGTTATCTAAATCTCACTTATTTTTAAAGATGGATTTGAATTTTAAAGATCGCACTTGGTTTTCGTAAATTTTTCTTGCTCATTTTTAATTCTCTAAGTTAAATAAACTTGATGACCACCAGACCAGTTGATTACCTACTAAGTCACTAACTAAGTATGTCAAAGTCAATGAGAAACGGAAGACACTTAGGTATTATATCACATCCTTTATGTTATAAACATAACTTTAACTAAATGTATAAACTATTATAATAATATAATAATATGTAAATTTTAAGTACAGCTATTTGAGGCTAAAGCGAGATGATATTAGTATAACAACTACACATCAAAATAAGTATTATCTTTCTTAAAAAACCTTTTTGAAATTGCAAAGAACCAGCTGGCATATCTATTGCCATAAGTCTTGCTAAGCGTAACTAGGCAAATAATAAAATTATTGAAGGCCGCCGCCTCTGTAACGACATAAGCCGCCGATATCAAGAAAATGGCATGGCTTTGGTATCTTCCTGTATATTCGTCTTATTTCCATGAATTATGGCAATGGTGTGTAGAAACCGATTAGAAGTATGGGTTGAATCTACACTGCCAAACTCCTTCCAAATTAGCCCGCTTTCATCTTAGACAGCATCGTCACTTACCAGACTTACAGAGATCGCAGTCAAGGTCTATCTTGTCATCGAATAAAAAATAAAAAAATATGAAAGTGAAATTTCACAATGATTTTATAGTTATAAATTAGTCGCGGGCATTTGCCCGCGACTTCGTTCGCGTGGATTAAGATTCCCGCGGGAACTATTTGATTTCCCGGTATAAAATTTAGCCTATGTTTTAATCCAGGGTATGAACTATCTCCATTCCAAATTTCAGCCAAATCCGTCCGATAGTTTTTGCGTGAAAGAGTAACAAACATACACACACACATACAAACTTTCGCCTTTATAATATTAGTGTGATATTAGTGTGATGTGATGTGATGTGATAGTGTGATGTGATGTGATGTGATGTGAAGTGTGATAGTGTGATGTGAAGTGTGATGTGATGTACTTATAGAAGATCCTTACAAGAGACCTAAATTCAGTGGTGGATATCGGCTTTCACAGCGATGACGACGTTGTTACAGTAAATAATACACGCAATTCATAAAAGCGAGATAAAATAGCAAACAAAGAGCGCCACTCATGTGTTCTTGGAAAGGAATTATCTTTTTTGTTTAACAATGTAACACAAAATAGTGCTAATCGAGTACTTATTAAAGCACTTTAAGGTCAAACAGATGGAAATCTAAACAGCGGAGCCGATTCTCACTATTGTCGATTCATTATTGTATTACAAAAAAACTGGGACAAGCAGACAAAATGGCTGTCGTTTGACTATGATAGCTAGATAAAATATATCATCTTTTAAACAGCATAAAATTATTCGTAGTCAAATTGATGAATAGGTTTACTTAGGACTTAAGTCACAGATTAATAACGAATTAGGGCCAAGATCACGTGCCGGAATTGAAAAGTGATGATTATACATCGATATTTCATGAAAGTGATGAGAAGCATAACAAACATTTTAATTTTCTCATATAGATTTGAGATTACGATGATTGATTTCTGAACTATAAAAATAAACCTTTGTTCATTCACCTTCAGAACAACAGCAGCTGTCACACAGAGATTGCATTTTAACGCAGATTAGTCTCAATAATTTCGAGAACAGAACACACGTGGCCAAATAACAATCGCACGTCACCGTCAGCAGATTCCCAGAGTGAATGCATTGTTACAGCACATTGTCTTGTGCAATATTACTGAAATCGCTTGCGAAATGCTTGTATAGCACATCCGTCCGGCTCTTTGTGTTTTTGACCGAGAGTCCACAACAAATTTTTTGAAGGTGCTTGATCATGGCCTAAGTAATTTTTTATTGCATTTCAAAGGCATACATTTATTTTATGTATAGTTAAGAGGAAATAGACTTACCCACTCTGGTGATATTATGAGGGATAACATTTTTTGAATTTCAAATGTAAGTATCACAAAATTTAGGCTAGCTTAACCAACGCATATTGTTGCAAAACTTCATACCTTTTTATCATTTTCAAACAACAATTTTAAACACGCCTGTTTCCTATTTAGCAGAAAATTTTATAATTTTTAATATTTATAGATACCTATTAAGTAAAATATTGTTACAATTTCAAGTATTATCAGTGGTTTTCTTTGAATGCAAAGAAGCATCTTACAAACTTTGCCGTCTTGTCAAGCATCACCTTAAAATTTCCAATGGGCTCTCGGGATGTTTTGCATGGTCACGTGTTATGGAATCCGTCAATGAGCCCGGTTGGTCATTTCGACGAATAATGCCGCATTAGCGTCACACAATTGTAACAATACGAGTATGTTGACACATATTTTGATGTCTGTCCATTTAGGTTTGCATACTAAAAGAGCAACGAACTACACAAGCACACAGTCCAGAAGTGGGATATCATCCGTCCTAAACTAATCACGCCTTAAGAGATCTGATCTCTTAAAACGCTGAAACCCTACCTAAAGCCGTCTCCAACCGCCCCTTTATAACAGCCCCTGTCCTCACATCTAATAAATTTAACCACAACACGTCAGACCGAACCACCATCTGGACGCGTGGGTAATTATCAAAAACATAATTTAATCGATTACACTAATCCTAACCTTCGACAATATTTATTCGATTAGGACGCGATTGCTATCGCAATTCCTTAACCAAATACAACGACCTAGACGCGAGAGCATCCAATAGCCGTATGAGTCTCTGGAAGAGACTGAATTCGCAACGTCAAACCCGCCTATTTATACCCGACGGCCGGCGCCAGTCCGGCGCGACAGACGAACACCTGCGCCGCACCTGCGCCGCACAGCAACAATGTTTAATAGCGATTTTATCAAACTACCTTCAAATAACAAAAGATCAATTTAAATATGACCCTACCTTCAATACATTATAGTTGTATATCCTTACTATTTTAATATTTCGTAATCAATTTTAAACATGAGGCTAACAGCTCGGCCATCCTGCAACCAAACACGTCCCCGTGTTTTCCATCCGTCATAACTACAATCACTAATTCATGTCATATTCATGTCATATTCACGTCATCATGTCATGGGCTTATCCTCGCCCTCAGTCATAGGCTTACCTCGCCCTCCAGTCACAGGCTTACCTCGCCCTCAGTCAAGTCAATAATAGTCAACTGTCAAAACAACACAACTGTGAAGATGACGCGAGCAAATCAAGGCAACGTGGCTTTATCGATCCCACTTCTGAACTAAAAGAGCAACGAACTACACAAGCACACAGTCCAGAAGTGGGATATCATCCGTCCTAAACTAATCACGCCTTAAGAGATCTGATCTCTTAAAACGCTGAAACCCTACCTAAAGCCGTCTCCAACCGCCCCTTTATAACGGCCCCTGTCCTCACATCTAATAAATTTAACCACAACACGTCAGACCGAACCACCATCTGGACGCGTGGGTAATTATCAAAAACATAATTTAATCGATTACACTAATCCTAACCTTCGACAATATTTATTCGATTAGGACGCGATTGCTATCGCAATTCCTTAACCAAATACAACGACCTAGACGCGAGAGCATCCAATAGCCGTATGAGTCTCTGGAAGAGACTGAATTCGCAACGTCAAACCCGCCTATTTATACCCGACGGCCGGCGCCAGTCCGGCGCGACAGACGAACACCTGCGCCGCACCTGCGCCGCACAGCAACAATGTTTAATAGCGATTTTATCAAACTACCTTCAAATAACAAAAGATCAATTTAAATATGACCCTACCTTCAATACATTATAGTTGTATATCCTTACTATTTTAATATTTCGTAATCAATTTTAAACATGAGGCTAACAATACGCTATTGTTATTGTGTCTAATAGAAATGTTATGACACAATTGTAACTTAAGCTCTCGGCAAACTAGAGTTGATGAACGTTTAACTGATTGATTTCCCTGCCTTTCAAAAGCTGGGAGTTGGTATATTAAAAAGTGGAAACTAACTCAGAGAGAATGCAGGCATTACAGTCGTTATTTTACCTTGCAGTGTGTGGGAAAAATTGGTAAAAAATCTAAGAATTAAACAAAAATTATATCATGTAACATACCAACTTTTAATGTGATATTCCTTATTGAAGAATCGCAAGGGCTATCTAGTAAATTTTACCTGAAACAAGAAAAAATAGTACCATTATAGAAACAAGATTTATATAAAAGTCAAACACACGGCCTTACCATAGTTGTAGATTTTTGAAAGATTAATTAAGTTTAAATTCAAATTAATTAATTGCACGAGACTGCCTAATAAAAGCTGCCCAAAATGTTTTCAACGTTCATGTATGAATGTGAGTTTCCTCATACCGCCGTAATTTCTAAATGACAGATACTAACAGATTTTATGTATGGGTATCGTTAGAATCCTTACATCATTCCGAGTGACACTGGCTTAAATTTTTGTTTGATATTCGCTGAGTTTTTTATTTTATTTCAATAATGTGCTTGTTTTATTATGGTGTCAAATCGTCAACTATCAATTGCGATTTAACCCGTTGTCGATTAAATAAAACCGATCACGATCACACGCCACCGCTTCGAACATGTCGCGAGTGAATCCGAAATGAGGCAAGTAAGCAATTACGCGCTCATATTCGGCTCCATTACACGCCTGCAGGGCATTTCAAAACTGCTGCAAATAGTCTAACGCATGACTGGACGGAATATGCTTATGAAAATTTCTTAATGCATGGACAGTTGATAGGCGCGATGGCTAAGACGAGATGTACCTAACCGCATGGACACTGTGGAAAAAATAAGTGCGTTTCTAAAGGCTACATTGAACCAACTATGTCTGAACCAACTATGTCTACCAAAATGATAGCTGGCTCTTGTTTTTAAGCACCACCTATGAGTGCGACGGGAACTAAACTGACATTTCTCTATACAATTTATGACAATTTCGAGTACCTTCACTGACATTTCTTTTATCAATGAGCTCCAAAATGGCATTAGTCAAAGTGTTCTTCTTAAAAAATTGTCTCTCCAGGCTAGACCGCTTCCATCTTTGGCTGCATCGTCACTTACATCATCTGCTAGATCGCTGCCACAATCAACAGCTAACGTGCCATCAATTTATAAAATAAACTTAGTTAGGTTTCACTGAGCATACAACGTATACATCCCTCGCTACGTATACGTAGAATATGAGGAGCCATCCTGAGGATAGGTACTATAATGTTTAAGTTAGAGACTACAAATTCAACCGGAATAAAACCAGAGAACCACGTAGTCTCTGGTTTTATTCCGGTTTCTGTAAATTTAGATTCGGAAGTCAAAATACGACTAGAACAGACTAAGGTACACAGTATGCAATTTATGAGAGTGAAACGTTGAAGTATCACCAGATTTTCCGAAATAAGCAGTATTCCAAGCTCATATTCTGGCTACGTTACAAACGATGGAAAATATCAGAGCACCGCTGAAAATAGTCAAACTTTTCAATGACCGGAAAACGCTTTTGGGAGCCAATAAATGTTGTATTACTGCGAAATATATGTGTATTTTACTCGTAAATATATAATGAAAATCGGAGGCTCAATGAGAGAGCAGGCTTTTGTTTGCCAGTGATACGAAAATAGTAAGTAAGAGTACGTTAAACATTTTAAATATTCAGTTGTAATAATGCAAGTTTAATGACGTTCATCACTCGTTACAATTTCACATTAATTACGTCATTTACAATTATACTGGCTAGGTCGCAAGCAAGTAGACCAGTTATAAAACCCAGGACGCCTACTTCTATATGTCGTCGTAATATTGTACGTTCGTAGGAAGATGTTCGGGACGGAATCCGACCGACTTATTTTGAAAATAATTTGGAACTCAATAAAGGGATAATTCGCTACACCAAGCAGGTTGTCATAACTTAATAGGTAAATGCTGTATTACCGCAAAATCCGTGTGATCAACCCGTTGTTAACTGAACAATGCGTGGGATTCTAAGAATGAGTGTCCATTTTAGGACACAATAATTATGTTCCTACTGTTGTTGTGTTGTTACAAAGACAGACTCGTAATCAACTTGCTAGCGTTCCATTATGCAAATAAACGTAACTATGTTATTTAAATATTGTGTACACTACAGTAACTATTCGTCTATTGTTAAATTATTTATATCACATTAACTAAATAGTAATAAAAGTAATGGCGAAAGAATCGATCTATCGTGACGAACTCTGTTTAACTAAGACGACTCTATATTATTCTCAAAGGTATAAGTCTTAGACACTTTGTCAGCATGCATGGAATACAGAACAAACGTATTCTGCGTCAGTACGGTAGACTTTGTGCTTAGAGTCTGTTCAAATAGAGAACCGTCGCGTAGCCAAACAGTAAACCAACGCGCTATTGTATTTTAGGTTTATTACTAACCGTCCACGTCAAGTTGGCCGCTACTTCGCCCCACGCTTCCCCGCTTAGTACAGATAGCAACGTACCGCTTGCGATTGTCACTATCAAATTTATTCAAAGTTTTGGTATTGTTGTTTTGAATGTTTTTGTTAACTTTAAATTAGTAATTTATTTTTGTTTGGTTACTATTTTAAAAATGCGCAGAAATCATTTGTTTTTATGAAATAAAGTAGCTTGCCACAAGTTGATCAGTAGCTCATTTTTGGCGCGATTGAAGGACAAACAAACAAACTTTTGCATTTACATTATAAGCAAGGAGTGATTACCACAAAATAGTTGACAAGGTTGACAAGTAATATTTTCGTAATATTTGTCTATTAGTAGATCCGTAATAAAGGTAACAAGTTGTAACCAAACACCTGCCAGCTCTGATTGCATCCGACCTTGATCACCGGTTGTGGGAGCTGTAATTCCAATTGTTATTCTTTGTATACACACCGTTACTTGCACAATGTATATTACTATAAGCCGCCTAGAGCTAGAACACTCTGATAACATCTCTACTGTTATGATATTACCAAACAAGCAGCGGTAATACCTACTATTTAGATCATATAAAAGTGCTAACAGAATTATTAACTACAGACATATATGTACTTGTAATATACTGAGATTTCAACTAACTAGATCTATTAAAACAAGGTAGGTATCTTATAAAGAGATGCTCTTGATTTCGTCCGCCTGGTTTTTTCCAGAACTAAACTATCCTATGTTTTTTGATAAAAATTATCTCAATATACAAGCTCTTCTTCATCTTCATGGCAAAAGTTGAAATCGGATCAGCTATTTTTATATCAATTGTGTTAAGTATCCTTCGTTAACTTGGAAGTAATGAACAAAGCCATATTTTATTTTATAGTAGCTGATGTCCGCGACTAAATTCGCGTGAATTGAGGTTTTTAATTTCCGCGGGAACTCTCTTATTTTCCGGGATAAATAGCCTGTGTGTTATTCCAGACTATAATCTATCCCTGTTCCAAATTTCATTCAAATCGGTTCTGTCGTTGTGGCGTGATTGAATAAAAAACATCTATCCATCTATACATCCAAATTTTTGCATTTGTACTACTATAGTAGGATTTCAACTGAAATTGACCAATAGTGAGCCAGAAATAAAACTGTATTTTTTGACGTTATCGGGAATCGAATTCGGGACCATTCACTCGCAAAATATAAACACAATTCTGAATTTAACGATATGCAAATAGATTTTGACCAAACTGTTTACGAAGGTTAAAACGTACAAGGTAACAGATATTAACACGATAAAGGATGCTGCAACCGCTGAACGTATACCGCGAAGCTGTATATAAAGTTTAGATTTTATGACGTCATAACACCCTTTATTATCATAATTTCGTTCTAAAATTATAACCTACCCAATGCAATTTTTTATTCAGTAACAGGCTAGATTGTGATCCAACAGATAGAGAAACACTATCACACTAATATTATAAAGGCGAAAGTTTGTGTGTGTGTGTGTGTGTGTGTGTATGTGCGTATGTGAATGCGGGCGTGCGTGTTTGTTTATGTTTGTATGTGTTTACTCTTTCACGCACAAACTACTGGATTAACATATAGGCTACATTTTATCCCGGAAAATGAAAGAGTTCCCGCGGAAATTAAAAAACATTATCCACGCGGACGAGGTCGCGGGCATCACCTTCTAGTATAATATAAAGTGTCGACTGGCAAGTAACTTCCGCAATTTCTTGCGGAAATGTCAATATCAGGCTAGCTATCACTTGCAGAAATCGACTTGCTGCTGTGAGGTGTACTCATAAGGCCAGTGACAAATCTAACGGAGAAATGTCAACGGAATTCCGCTGAATGAATTATGCTCACATATCTTAGATTTTTTTTATTTTTTCACTTTCTTGCACACCGGCTTACTTGTTGCGGAACTTTAGGTATTTACGTGCTATGTCGCCGCTCCGAAATCCTCGCGTAAGTATTTAAATACGCGTTGGGCAGACAGCAGCGTAACGAAAGCGCAATGACCCCTTACGGGCGCTCCTGGTCACAGTATATGAAACTACTGTTGGTACCTAGTTCAACTTGACAGATATTGTTTAAAATTTTAATAGCTTTTAATTTTTCAAGGCATTAAAATTTTACACTTGTAAATTACTGACTCACGTTGTTCTTGTAAAAATTACATAGTGTAAGCATCTGAATATTTTTTTATTTATTTATTTTACTATAAGCATCTGAAATTCTAACTTTGAGAGCTTCAGAAAGGAAGGAGTAGGAAGATTTTATTGTCAGGTATGTCCTGGATTACAAAATGCCTCTAAATAAGTCCTGTTTAGAGATGAGTAAATCAGTAATCACTCAGGTTAAGCCCACGAATGGGTTTTAACCCGGGTGATTACCCGTCTTGAACGTCATGAAACGGACTTTATAAGGTATGTTTCTTTTTTAATTTTTAAAAATGAATCTTAGCCAAGCTGCACTGGTAGCATGGGCGGGAGAAATTGTATCCCCGGGAAAAGGATAAAATGTTTATCCCCTCGCTTAGTCTTATCCACCCATCGAGCATGGGCACAGCGGTGGAAGAATATTGACAGTGGATAAAATGGGAGAAAATTTATCCCCGCAATTATTGCCATTATAAGAAAATCATGGAAGTAGGAAGTACAAATATCACAATACTTAAAAATTTATGTCAATTCGGTCTCAAAAAGTCATTATTTTTATATTTTCTATACTTGTGATTTTGACAGTTAATAGGTGATTCGTAGGTGGTTTTTGTCTGTGGTTTTTGTTTTCGTTTGACCCTTTCAAAAATCAAAAAAGGACAAGTTTATCTCTTTCATTTGTTCCCATGCTCTAGCCGTGGGAAATTGCTCCACTTGTAATGTCAAATAGGGATATACTTCTCCTTTCCCCCATGCTCTAGCATAGGGAAAAGGCAATTATATCCCCTGTCAGTGGATAAAATCGGGGGATAAAATGTTTATCTCCTGCCCATGCTACCCGTGCTGAAGTGGACTTATATCCTCCTGTCATCTCCAAATAAGCGGAAAGCTTGTTCTAGGTGTGGGTACGACAATGGTGCAACGGGTGGGGTTTGAACCTGCAACCTTTCAGTTTTCAGTCCGCACCCTTAACAGTTGGGCTATTGAGGCTTATGTTTATTGTGTATTCTATTATGAATGAAAATGAATCTTGTAAAATTGAATTTTTACAATAATTATCTATCTAATATACATATAGCTACTCGTGCTGATTCATTGACTGACTCACTGACTGACTGACTCATTGATCACCTTTCATCATGAGTGAAAAAATTTTTTGCACTCATGGTTTTGTCTAGAGGACAACAATTCATTCGAAGCCTTTTCCTTTCTGATGGTTTCATGCAGAGGATATAAATTCATTTGGAGGAAAAATATGGAGAGAGCTAATTGAGGATTTCGGAAATGGGTGAAGAGCACAGTCAGGATATCGAAGATAGGTGGGGGGGTTTTGAAAGAAAAGTTACTCCAAACCTCATCCAACTGTCAGCGAGCTGAAAAAAAACTCCAAGATGGCAGATTCAAGATGGCGGTCATACAAATTTTGTCGATGTCTATCTCAGAGAGTATTAAAGATGGAAGAGTGGTTTTCTGGCAAAAGATGATCAGGATTGAGGACCCGAAGGTATATTAGATGGATAGAAAAAAAATTCAAGATGGCGGAATTGATTTTTCCATACAAAATATATGCAAAACTTTGATACGGTTCCTTTTTATTTCTGATGGTTTCTATAGAGCACATAAATTCATTCGTAGGAATAATATGTAGAGAGCTGATGATGGAGGATTTCGGAGACAGGTGAGGAGCACGGCCAGGGTATGGAAGATAGGTGGGAGGTGTTCAAATAAAAGTCACTCGAAACCTCATCCAACTGGCAGCGAGCTGAAAATTACTCCAAGATGACGGATTCAAGATGGCGGCCATACTTTCGTCGGTGTCTATCCAGAGAGTATAAAAGATGGAAGAGTGGTTTTTTGGCAAAAGATGATTAGGACCCAAAGATCTACTTGATGAACTGAAAAAAATGCATGATGGCGGATTTTATTTTTCCATGGCAAATTGGGAACAATGAAAGACTTTGATACGGTTCCTTTTCAAAATTTCTGATGGTTTGCGGAAAATATATGAAAAGAGCTGATGATTGAGGATTTCGGAAATGGGTGAGGAGCATGGCCAGGGTATTGAAGATAGGTGGGGGTGTTCAAACATAAGCCACTCGAAACCTCATTCAATTTGCAGCAAGCTGACAAAAAAGAGATTTTCTGGCAAAAGTTGATCACGACCAGAAAAACCGCGGTCCACTTTAGCTGGCCGCGCACCCACGCGTCCTACTAGTATTCTATAGAGGTAATATTAAAAAGAGAGAAAATACACTAACTATTGATTCTTGATAGCAGGCTGTAAATATTTTTTATTAAAATAAGTATCGATAGCGTCACATCTCTATTCTCTATAAATGACCGCGGTACATTTCGCAAACCAATCCTAGCGCTCGAGTACGCGCCCGTCTCAATTTTTTTCAGAATGCGTTTTCATAGAAAATAAAGCGGGTGCGAGGTCTAGAGTTAGTTGGTCTGAGTTCTAGACAAACGCGTTACTTCTTAAGACACATCATCACTTTCCATCAGGTGTGATAGTTATCAAGCCTATAATGCCCTCCCCCGAACCCTCCCACCTATCTTCAGTATCCTTGCCGTGATCCTCACCCATCTCCAACCATCAGCTCTCTCCATATTTTTCCTCCGAATGAATTTTTGCCCTGTATATGAAATTTCCAAAAGGAACCGTATCAAAGTTTTGCATATATTTTGTATGGAAAAGTCAATTCCGCCATCTTGAATATTTTTTCTATTCATCAAGTAGACCTTCGGGTCCTCAATCCTGATCATCTCTTGCCAGAAAACCACTCTTCCATCTTTTATACTCTCTAAGATAGACACCGACGAAATTTGTATGGCCGCCATCTTGGAGTTTTTTTCAGCTCGCTGCAAATGGGATGAAGTTTTGAGTGGCTATTGTTTGAACACTCCTCACCTATCTTCAATACCCTGGCCGTGCTCCTCACCTGTCTCCGAAATCCTCAATCATCAGCTCTCTACATATTTTTCTTTCGAATGAATTTATGTGCTCTATATACAAACCATCAGAAATAAAAAGGAACCATATCAAAGTTTTGCATATATTTTGTATGGAAAAATCAATTCCGCCATCTTGATTTTTTTTTCTATTCATCAAGTAGACCTTCGGGTCCTCAACCCTGATCATCTCTTGCCAGAAAACCACTCTTCCATCTTTTATACTCTCTAAGATAGACGCCGACGAAATTTGTATGGCCGCCATCTTGAATACGCCATCTTGGAGTTTTTTTCAGCTCGCTGCAAATTGGATGAGGTTTTGAGTGGCTTTTGTTTGAACACCCCCCACCTATCTTCAATACCCTGGCCGTGCTCCTCACCTGTCTCCGAAATCCTCAATCATCAGCTCTCTACATATTTTTCTTTCGAATGAATTTATGTGCTCTATATACAAACCATCAGAAATAAAAAGGAACCATATCAAAGTTTTGCATATATTTTGTATGGAAAAATCAATTCCGCCATCTTGATTTTTTTTTTCTATTCATCAAGTAGACCTTCGGGTCCTCAACCCTGATCATCTCTTGCCAGAAAACCACTCTTCCATCTTTTATACTCTCTAAGATAGACGCCGACGAAATTTGTATGGCCGCCATCTTGAATACGCCATCTTGAAGTTTTTTTCAGCTCGCTGCAAATTGGATGAGGTTTTGAGTGGCTTTTGTTTGAACACCCCCCACCTATCTTCAATACCCTGGCCGTGCTCCTCACCTGTCTCCGAAATCCTCAATCATCAGCTCTCTACATATTTTTCCTTCGAATGAATTTATGTGCTCTATGTAGAAACCATCAGAAATAAAAAGGAACCGTATCAAAGTTTTGCATATATTTTGTATAGAAAAATCAATTCCGCCATCTTGATTTTTTTTTCTATTCATCAAGTAGACCTTCGGGTCCTCAATCCTGATCATCTCTTGCCAGAAAACCACTCTTCCATCTTTTATACTCTCTAAGATAGACACCGACGAAATTTGTATGGCCGCCATCTTGAATCCGCCATCTTGGAGTTTTTTTCAGCTCGCTGCAAATTGCAAGTGTTCACATTGATACCAACATCTGCACTGGCAGCATGGGCAGGAGATAAACATTTTATCCCCCGATTTTATCCACTGACAGGGGATACAATTGCCTTCTCCCTTTGCTAGAGCATGGCGACAGGGGAAAGGAGAAGTATATCCCTATTTGACATTACAAGTAGAGCAACTTCCCCTGGCTAGAGCGTGGGAACAAATGAAAGAGATAAACTTGTCCTTTTTTGACTTTAGAAAGGGTCAAACGAAAACAAAAACCACAGACAAAAACCACCTACGAATCACCTATTAACTGTCAAAATCACGAGTAGTATAGATAAAAATAATGACTTTTTGAGACCGAATTAACATAAATTTTGAAGTATTGTGATATTTGTACCTCCTACTTCCATGATTTTCTTATAATGGCAATAATTGCGGGGATAAATTTTCTCCCATTTTATCCACTGCCAATATTCTTCCACCGCTGTGCCCATGCTCGATGGGTGGATAAGACTAAGCGAGGGGATAAACATTTTATCCTTTTCCCGGGGATACGATTTCTCCCGCCCATGCTACCAGTGCTGGAATAATTATTCTTCTTCAACAAAATTTATTCTCGCCTTTTGTAAAAATTCTAATCCTAGGTAATCACAGTAATATTATAAAGGCGAAAGTTTGTATGTGTGTGTGTGTGTGTGTGTATCTTTATTCCTCTTTACCGTAAAAAGGAAGGTTTTGACTGAAAGTTGGAGTGGAGATAAATTGCCTGGAATGTATACTTTTTATCCCGGAAAATGAAAGAGTTCCCACGGGATTTTTCAAAACCACACGTACGAAGTCGCGGGCATCATCTTATCTATACTTAATATTATAAAGCTGAACAGTTTGTTTGTTTGAACGCGCTAATCTCAGGAACTATTGGTTCGAATTGAAAAATTATTTTTGTGTTGGATAGTCATTTTTCAAGCTATTTCCATCAAAGTTGGTATTTGAGCTTTCAGTTAAAAATAAAGAAGTACGTGTGTCACAGTTTTTGAAAATTCCACCCCAAAATCTAATTCTACGCGGACGAAGTCGCGGGGGCAAAAGCTAGTAATATTATAAAGCTGAAGAGTTTGTTTATTTGAACGCGCTAATCTCAGGAATTACTGGTTCGAATTGAAAAATTATTTTTGTGTTCGATAGTCCATTTATCGAGGAAGGCTTTAGGCTATATAACATCACGCTGAGACTAATAGGAGCGAAGCATCAGTGAAAAATGTTGCAAAAACGGGGAAAATTATCCATATTTGAAGGCTTCCGTTGCGTGCGCTGCGTAAACGGTTCAAGTTACCCAAAAAATAACTAAATATTTTCGGAGATAAAGGACATAACTTCTCGTGGATAGTAGCAAGTCACTCTAAACCTTATCCACACGGACGAAGTCGCGGGAATCAGCTAGTATTTCGATAAAGCGAAAGAAACACTTACCATACTTGTTTTCTAATATTCCTTCGCTTCAAAGCTGATATTTTCTTTTTTAAATTTCTTTTATCTTCCATTATTATTCATAAAAACAAACACTATATTTAATTAATTTACTATAACTGTTTACAAGATAAAATAGTAACCTAAGATACTAACTAAAAACTATATAAAAACTAAGTAGGTACTATGCTAACTAAGATCTAATAAAAAGTTTTAGTGATTTTACAAAATAATATTTTTACAACAAAATTAATGAAATTGAGAATTTAAGCATGGGAGAGCGTGGCCTGCGAAAACTGACGTGCGTCCAACCTCGTTAGAGGCCGGTGGGCTACTGGAACACCCCCGTTAGAGGATGCGCGTGCCCATTTACGTCTAGAAATAAGCTAGAACTAAGCTTAAATTTTTATTTAAAAAACGGTCAATTGAAAAAAATCATAAATGTAATAAGCTTTATTTTCATATATATTTTTTTAAATTTAGTTAAAAATTTTAGACACAAAATTGAAATGATAGTGAAAATCGCGATTTCTTCATAATTTTTTATGATCGAGCAAAATATAGCTTAACGCGTTTCTGTCAATTAAACTATAATGATAAAATATGTATCTACAACATATATTTTTTTCGATGCAAAAAAAATAGTTCTTCATGAATTAAAACTGGTTTGAAAAGACGCGAAATTGCTAGAAACAGGGAAAAGACCGTAAGAAAGGCGGATTTAATGCTATGAAGCAATTTCTCCCAGACTAACTTCTGATGTGCGATAATTAATTATCATGTGTAGGCGTGCAAAAAGAGTTTTATAAAGTACTATACTATACTGCTATTCAAATTATTTTAATAGATATTAGATACAATAAATAAAATAGACATAAATTGACCACGACCTCACTAAAACTATTTATTTTAGGCTAAATTAAGAACACAGTATGTGAACCATCGGATTAAGCAAATTCGCTCATCTCATTGAATACATTAGTTTCGTAAAACAAATAATGAAAGGTGCTCTATTCTCTTGAACATCCTAGATACCATAAACAAAACCCCACTTTCGGCTCGCTACGATTATTTATATAAACAATATTTTCTCAATAAAGTGGTGAACTATTTTATGGATCCCTTGTCTCGAGGGCGTGAGCCCACAATTTCACCAACAAAACATATAAGGGATCGCATTTACATAATAAGCTATACCCGCATGGGGAACGAACGCCGATATGTACAGATTTTCTTTATTATTTCACCTCTTAATATACACGCTAAGTTTAAGTTTTGTTTAATAGATTTATAAATACATATCAAAAATTCCGAGGCCGGCGGGATTCGAACCCACGTCTTTCTGGGAATCGCGCCCGAGTGTGTTAACCGCTACACCACGGCCGAACCATACGTCAGCCACGAAATTAGTGATATGTATCTACTTTTTCAATCAGTTTTATAGCAACTGTTAGCGACATCTATTAGGTTATTTCCTTTATCTATTAGGTTATTTCCTTTAAGTGTAGGTTAACACTTCAATAAAAAAATTAAAAAAATTAAGTTTTGTTGACTTAAACAAAAGTCCGATAAGTGGCAGGCATCGATTGGATGCGAAAGGCCGAGGATAGGCAACGTTGGCGCTACTTAAAATATTCCTATGTCCAACAGTGGATGCATGTGGGCTGATGATGACGATGATGATGATGTCTTAAACAAATATATGAGGTTTAATTTTTTTACGAAAATATCCATAATGCTTGAAACTGGTCAGGATTTAATGAGCTATTCATTCCAGAACGCCAGTAGCCGATGAAGATGGGTTTGCAGTAGTGCAGAATTATGACATGACTAGTAGGAATAAGGAGTATGGATTCCAAAAATTATAATTGCTGACGTGGCGGGCCAATTTGGCACGTTGATTTTGATTTAAATGTTCCAAAAAACAAAAACACAGAGAATTGTAGAGAAATAGAATGTGGGGCTTTGTCCAAGCGTGACAAAGTTCAGAGTTATGCTTATTGAATAATTTGTAAGTAACAATTATAAACTTTGCCAGACTACAAAGATACAATATTATGAAATAATGAAAGCACTGCTCCGGGCAGTTTGGCGTTCTATTTCTTGAATTTAACAGTAATTTCTCTGCAAAGGTCCTGATGAGAGCATAAAATAAAACGAAATGGTCAGTCGGCATCCAACGACACAGCGTTGGTCGCTCGCCAACTGTCGGCAGACATCGATATCGGTCCGGGCGCACGTAGGAATATTTGACGAGGTGCTTGACTGAAAATTGGTTATTTTAATATTTTTCTTTAACTTGATTAGGTAAACTAGACCTGACAACTGAAACGTATTTGCAAGTGTGAGATTTTAAATTTCTAACAAAATTGTAAATAGGTAAAAGGCGCGCTTAAAATGGCTTATGAAATAAAATCTTAAAGTAAATTACAAAAAGTTTTAATTAAGTAATCTATTCAAGCACGGGAAGCGATCAATAAACGCCGTGCAGTAATGGGTAAAACTACTTAAGTCACTATTAGGTATTGCATAGTTATAAATTTTACAGTACCTATATGTTTTTGTACTCTACTTAAGTAAGCTTATCCCTTTAAAAATGTGTTCATTTTAACATGAATGAACATTTCTTAAATGCGAGTTTCGATCGCATAGGATATTTTAAGGATATTTTATAAAATGGCGCCTATTTCATGAGGGCAATCTCCTCATGAAATAGGCGCCTCTATCTAAAATACCTGACAATATCACTAGTCCATCAATCGTGAACCTACTATAGACTTACGATGATATCAAATAGCTTTTATCAAGCACCTCTTCAAAATTTCTTATGGGCTCCCGGATCATATAGGTACAACCGACAACGTAAAATAAAGTAATTTTGTGCAATTCCAACCTTTATACACACTGATATAAGATCTACAGCACAGACGTAGTATCGAAGCATCGTTAAGGTACTGTACACACTACAGATTACATTGAACCACGTTCTTTGAGTTGCTGTCGGTAGGTAAATAAGCTGATTAGATGCGCAGCCTGCATATCGCTCCCGCTCAGAAAATAATTTGTAGCAAATCTTTAGCTTACATTGATGTGAATTTGATAGCGTGATATAAATATGTATAATACCTAAAATTCTAATTACGATTTTAGGAAGTTTTAGATTCTCACGAGTAATATTATACTTTTCGCAACCTGTTAAATTATGTATGCTTCTTGCACCTATGTTACTTTCGTATACTTAATTTTTTTTCTAAAGACATATGAAGAAGGTAGACATTACCTATTTGCGGAAACCAATCCCAAAGAGAACAGTAGAAAAGTTAAGCTTTATGTTAAGTCTTTAAGTGTACGATGACAATCTAGGATTGACCGAAAATTCGTGAAACAAAGGTTTGTGCCCTGACTAAGGTTTCTCTTCAGAGGTAATAACTGACATATGCGTGATGTTTTGTCGACGTTTGACCGCACAAAACTTTCATAAAAAATTTAATTTTGACGCCAAATCGCGCGTACTATAAAACGACCACAGTACACGCGCAGCTTAATTAATCGAACTAGTCACAGTTTATTTTATTTCCCAACGCCGCCAATTACACTTAATTGGCGTTTCCTATGCTTTGGAGTAAAAATAGCGCACGCAGTTATTAGCGGCTTAAAATAAATTGTAAAATTGCACAACTCGCGTTGTAGGTAGGTACCTACTGGCAGAGTCGGGACTTAGGTTCCTGTCCATTCCTATTATTGAAAGACTAGCTGTTGCCCGCGACTTCGTCCGCGTTAATTTCTGTTATTATGATTGCGATTGAGTTATGTTGATAAAACTCTTTGGCAAATAATTGGCAATAATGCATTAACTTCGACCAAATTTGATTACCATAAAAAAAGGTTATAATGAGTCAATCTTAAAAAATAGACATATATTGTCGCGGACATTTTTTTAGATCATTTAAAGAGTAATAATTCTTTCATACATATTTTTTGGGTAACTTGAACCGTTTACGCAGCGCACGCAACGGAAGCCCTCAAATTTTCTCCGTTTTTACAACATTTTTCACTGATGCTTCGCTCCTATTAGTCGCAGCGTGATGTTATATAGCCTAAAGCCTTCCTCGATAAATGGACTATCCAACATAAAAAGAATTTTTCAATTCGAACCATTAGTTCCTGAGATTAGCGCGTTCAAACAAACAAACTCTTCAGCTTTATAATATTAGTATAGATGAAGAGATGAATTATTATTATTGTTTTTTATCAATCATCTAAATGTCTGTTGATCACAGAAACATTGTATGTATGATATAGGTATAAAAGCCGTGGTTTCGTAACAAAAGTAAGAAGTTTAAAAAAAAACGCTCCAACATAATTAACTCCTAACACCAAAATTAAATCCTCCGTTTCATCGTGGGTAAAAAAGATATTTCTCGTTTGGAACGAAAACATTCGAGAAATTTACGACGGCAATGATTCAGTTGGAGCTACTCGTAAGAAAACATAAATAACAATACAATGAGACTCAGCACTGCTGGGACGCACTTGGTGAGGCGCGGTGCGTTGAATGATAATGACGTTCGAGACAAACTTCTAGTGCTCTATAGGCCGGGGATAGACGACAGACAATCTGCGACGCACACTTTAATCCGTCCAAATCCTACTAATATTATAATTTTTTTATTTTTTAAGCTATTGCATAGCTTCTATCGCGGGCCAGCGTGGAGGCCGAATCCAGAAATTCCGTAACGAAAATAACCTGACACGGGACTCCTCCACGGTGAGCCGCTAGATGGCGTTGATAAAAAATGCTATGCAATAGCTTTACCCCGGCAGTCCCCGAGTGCCACACGTCTTTTTTTTATTTTTAGCGAGCAAACAAGCTGGCGGGTCACCTGATATTAAGTGATTACCGCCACCCATGAACATAAATGCGAAAGTTTGGATGTATGGATGGATGTTTGTAACTCAATCACGCCGCAACGACTGAACCGATTTGGACGTGCCACCAACTTATTATTAGTATTTAGCGTTCCGGTACGGTGTAGAAACCGATAAGGGGGTATGGGTTGAATCTACACTGCCATACCTCTTCCAAGTTAGCCCGCTACCATCTTAGACTACATCGTCACATACCATCAGGCGTCAGGTCAGATCGCAGTCAAGGACTATCTTGACTCATCGAATAAAAAAAAGCTTTATCCAGTAAACCAACATTTGAGATGAATTGTCTCCGACTCTCTACGATGTTTTGAACATCTTTTTTTGCTTATTATCCAGTAGGCACGCAAAGTCCCTCATATTGTATGCAAGGCGGCGCTATAAATCATAACACCTTTTGTGGCCATCGCCGTCCGCACGCCGCGGCCGGATGATCTCTGGATTAAGCTTAATGCTGGCAGTATTACCTTTGTTAGGACTACCTACTACTTTAATTATGATCTCTTTCAGTTCGCAGAATACTTTATTAAAACATAAAAATAGACTAGCTGGACTGGGATTACCCTTATAATATTATGGAGAATTAATTGATGCGCGTAACTTTATCCGCGGGAATTCTCCGTGACTAATGTCTTCAAAATCTGTTCAGCGTTTGAAACAGTAAAAAACTAATAAAAAAAATTCGCGTCGAAATGAAAACCTCCTGTTTTGGAGTCGGTTAAAAACAGATAGAAAAACAGACGCACATTTCAAATATTAGTATAGAATATAGCAAAAACAAACCTCTAAACAAGACGACCATTGCATTAATTAGATACCAACAAAAATGAAAAAAAAATTAAGGCTCAGTTCAAAAATAGAAAATTCCTAAAAATTAAATGAAGTATGGCCTCATTATAAAGAAGATACTTTAGATACATTATGCGATCAATGTAGAATATTCTAAGGCGTATGACTTCTTTGTTCTCACAAGCTGGTCATTATGTAAAGTGGCCTCATATCGTATTCGATGTAAATGCTAGCACCTTTTCTGGACACCAACTTCCGTACGCCACTACCGGATTATCATGGAGTCCATCTGGGAATTAAATCTATCAATGACAATGTATAGAGGTAACATAAATATATAGGTACAGTCGATACCCGCGGCTTCGTTCGCGTGGATTTAGTTTTTAAAAATACCGCGGGAACTCTTTGATTTCCCGGGATAAAAAGTAGCCTATGTCACTCTCCAGATCCCCAATTTGAACCATGCAAAATCAAGTCTATACCCATGCAAAATTTTTTGCATGGGTATAGACCCATGCAAAAAATCACGTTTATCTGTAGCTCGTAACTCTGTTGCAGAGTGATTGAAGGACAAACCAACAAACGAACAAACAACACACTTTCGCATATTTTATGATATTAGTAAGGAACGAAGCCAAATTCAAATGAAATTCAACCTGCTCGTACGAAACGCTTCAGTTCGACGTTTCTGAAACGAACGGCTAAGGTATGGAACGCACTCTGTGTTTCCGGCATCATATAATCTGAGTACCTTTAAGACAAGAGTGAATAGGCATTTTCTAGGCAAGCGCGCTCCAACCTAGACCTCATCAATGCTTTCCATCATTCATTTTCGTCAAGCGCAAGCCTCATAATAAAAAAAACCTCTGTAGTTAAGCATACACGAAGAGGATTGAAATGCTAACCCCACTGACCTAGTACATTATTGTCGTACACAATGTTTTCCTTATTTAGAGGAAAAAGAAAAGTGATGATGCTCTTTCTAATAAAATTGTAACGCATAGCACACCAATATTTCAGTACCAGCAAGAACAATCGCATCTCATCATTTTTTTTTTTTTTCAAATTTCTATGAGTTTCATCGCAATCGTACAGAATTTTTTGCATGATGTTTCGATTTTGATAGCCGAATTAACGTGTTGTAATCTACGGCTGTTTGTATTGTTAACGATGAAAAACCCTTTTGATTATTATAAAACCAGCCAAGTACGAGTCGGATTCGCACACGATGGGTTCCGTGCCATCGTACCTACGAGTATACAAAATTTAATACCAGCTATTATAAAGATCGAGCGAAAGCAAAAGTTTATGGTATGGAGAGTCGATCTTTAACTTTTATAGCGAATAAGTATAGAAATACGAATCCTAATTCAAGTATCTAATTATTACGATTCATAAGACACAGCCCGCTGAAAGAAGGACGGACGGAATATAGCTGGTAATAATTAATCATTCATACTTCAACTAACTGTGTGTGTTGACTTCTTTGTCTTTCTTTTTTGTCATTGTTTTATAGAAGTAGTGCATGTTTAGTTAATGTTTGTTTTACGCCTGTTACTGACAACCATACCTATTTACTTATACCAATGTAATAGAATTTGTTTGACTTTTTGTATGGAAGTAGTTGGAGTAAATAAATTTAAAAAAAAAGCCTCCGCTGTTCATCTGTTGGCGCGCTCTGGGTAGGGAACCCTAAAAACCAACAATGTGTCCGAAAGTAATACAAATGTAATATCAAAATTCTTTGTTACTGGCACGTGAGATTTAATTTATAGCGCGGATTCTGGATACCGACCCCGGTGTAATACCGACAACGAATTAACATCACAATTCACAATGGGGGAATTATTAAACTTATGTCGCACGTGTGACTTATTTTACTAGATAAAGGTCGTCACTCACTTATTTAAAAAAAAGACGTGTGGCACTCGGGGACTGCCGCGGTAAAGCTATTGCATAGCATTTTTTATAGGCGGTGAGCCGCTAGATAGCGTTGATAAAAAATGCGCCATCTAGCGGCTCACCGTAGAGGAGTCCCGTGTCAGGTTATTTTCGTTACGGAATTTCTGGATTCGGTCTCCACGCTGGCCCGCGATAGAAGCTATGTAATAGCTTAAAAAATTAAATAAAGAGGATCTCCGTACATAAACTTTTATTTTTTCTCGATCGTACTAATAATGATATAGTTCTTGCAATTCACGAGGGCGCGTGGCTCATGGTTGTGACTTGTGTCTGTGTTGTATCTGTATAAGTGTGAGCGAGAGCTTGCTCGCACCTGACCGCTCCCACCTAGGCTCCTGACAGGCACACACACTTACGCAACGTGCATGTAGACGACGTAACCACAAGTAAAGCTCACGCGCCCTCGTTAATTGAAAGAAATGGTGTTAAATCTGGTACCATAGTACGGATCCCTTCTATGTAATTATGTATGTCCGATTCGTAATTCTCTGGGTTTTTTCAACTTCGATTGCGTGTTTAGGACATTATTAGCTAACGTACGCGATTTCGCACACTCTTATAAAATGTTACTATCGCGTGTAACATAATATTCGTACGATTTTTTTTTTCATATTTTCTTACATCTTATGTAGCTTATTCATGACTTAACTAAATGTAACAGATGGAATTAGGCCATTGTTTTTTTTTTCTGTTATCATCTACCAACTCTATTTAGAATTTAATAAATTGGATAAATATCTGAACAGATCTTTCAAAAAGTAAAAGACGACATCGACGTGAACCACTAAGCGTACCACTAAGCGTTGGGAATCCAACATCTGTAGGTTTTCTCGAGTTATGTATCCCACTCATCGTCACTTCAGCTTGCTTCGAAACGCGATGAGCTACGTCAGTAACTCTTGTAGATCTCATACAGATCTCCTCACCCTTAATATCCATACTAACATAATAAATGGGAAAATGCGTTTGCTTGTTGGTTGGTATTTATCCGTTAATCACGTAGTATGTACCACAGCAGTGGATCGACGTGATTTTCGCATGGATGTAGTCAACTACATCCATGGACTGGAGAGTGACATAGGCTAATTTATCCCGGAAAAACTAAGTAGAATAATTAAAGTTCAATCAGGATATCTTTGTAGCTCAACAAGGCATACTTTGTACATACTACGCAGCTTAATCACGCGCTAAATATAACAATGATGCGATTTCTTATGTAAATCAATTCATATCATACCGTTAATAACTAATTAGTACCCAAGGTGCATATTGAATCATCGTCAATAACGCAAGGGCCTTGTGTATCTAGGTCTCACATAGCGCTGACCAAATTGACCGCATAAAGCGATCAAATATGTATCCAATATGCCTACACAGCAATGCGAGTGTAGAACGGTCTAGTTGCACCACTATATCAATTGTTAACGCTGACCAAAACCATAATCTAAGACGGGTTAGGTGGTTGGTTGCACATTGAATCATTATTCGCATCGACCCTTCGCTCAGTAGAGACTACAGACATTGCAAGTTATTTGATTTTATATTGGGCTATACAAAATCAAATTGAGAAAATGTCCATGATCAACAAGTTCTTGCCTCGTTCGTATATGCAAAATAATTTTTCCTTCTAACTTTTTAAACGTACTAGCCTTTGCCCATAACTTCGTCAGCGTGGACTTGTAAAAGTCCCGCGGGAACCTTTTGTGTTTCAGGGTAAAAATTTTAAAGTTAGCCTGTATGTCAATGGAAAGGTCCTCAGCTACACCCATTCAAAAAACACGTCGATCCGTTTGCTCCGTGATTGAAAGACAAAACCATAATCAAACACACTTTCGCATTTACGAATATTATTTATTAGACATTTTAGGTAAGATTGTAGGTAGGGAGCTATACACACAAAAGTTACTGGGGGAGGAGGTGGGGTCATATAGACACACGTCAGCACTACCTCTGCACATCCGAATAAACCCAAAGGCTTACAAAAGCTAAAACCACAAGAAGCGAATTTTTCAGCACTGTAAATCTAAGTGACGTCAACAACATCCGATGCACCGGAATAATGCATGGACAGTAGAAGAACATGACGTCAGCGACAACCTATGCTGACGACATCAGCATTACTTCGATGCAAATATTCTTGCTGACGTCACACGCATTTTTAATACCTACTAAAAATACATTCACCTCTTCGGGTCTTCTAGTAGCAGATACTAATATACCGTATACCTACCATGTACATATATGCCAATACCTACGATAACTTTTAGATGATAGCGATATACTAAGCAAATAATGTATTCTGATTCTGTGGCGATAGTTCTGTTTTGGCCTGCGTTCATTATTATACTTGTCACACTATACGAGTATCTAAATCTAAAATCACTTCACCATGTTGCAAGTAAGTTGCGATTGCGCATGCAAATGATTGCACAAGTTAAGCAATACATATCGAAGTTACTGCTCCGGTTACATCTTCTTCTTCTTCCTCCTAGCGTTTGTCCCGGCTTAAGCCAGGGTCCGCTTTCCTGCTGAGCTTCTTCCACTTTGCACGATCTAAAGCGTCCTCCCTTCGAAGACCGTTGGCACGTGCATCTGCCTGGACGATGTCAACCCACCGTTTTTTCGGCCGGCCTCGGGACCGCTGGCCAGGAACGGGCATATTAAGGCACCTGTGACCAACATAGCTTTGGGGACGGCGCAGTATGTGGCCGTACCAACGCAAACGAGACTCCTGGATCTTGTCTGCGATATCTCGCACGCCAAGGCTACCGCGGATGTGTTCGTTGCGTATTCTGTCCAAACGAGTAACGCCACACATCCACCTAAGCATTCTCATTTCATTGGCGTGGAGATCGCGAGTATGTTTCGTTAGCGCTGGCCAGGCTTCGCTGCCATAGAGCATTACGGGGCGTATGATGCTCTTATAAACCAGTCCTTTTAGACGAATAGGAACTTTTGGGTCACAGGTTACTGCCGTTAACTCCCTCCACTTGGTCCAGGCAGCGGCAATTCGTGCTTTGACATCGCAGTCGACGCTTCCGGATTCATGTAGCACAGACCCGAGATATTTAAATTTATCCGTTCTCTTAACGGACACGTTATCTACATGGATGGTGTCGTGGTCTGCTACGCTACAGGCCATGTACTCCGTCTTTGCAGTGTTCAGTTTCAAACCTCCTTTCTCAAGGGTTTCTTTCCACGAGTTCACCATAACTGCTCCGGTTACATATAAAGAAATAAATAATGCGCACAGAGCTTAGCGTAACGAGTGATCCAAGATCGCTGATAAAATGAACCTTTTCAAGCAATCAAGTATTATATCAAATACATCGCTTGAGCACCTTGAGCAAGAATTGTAACATGCACTTGATGAAGTGTTTGTAATATGTAAATGAACTCACAATTTTAAATAAGGAACTTAAGATTAAGCTGTTAACAAAAAATAAATAATTCAAGTGCGTATCAGAACACGCACTGCCCCCGTAACGGAAATTCTATAACTGTGCCAATTGCAACTTGGCAACTGTGACATACAGACGGACAGATGGACAGACTGACAGACAGAATGAAAGACAAATCTTGGACGGATTGGACAAAATTATAAAGTATCCTTATTTTGCTACAAAATAAAACCTAACCTAAAACCAAAGAACACCAGATTAAGACATCATAATAGAATTCATAAATATGGGAATTCATCTATATGTCATCGTTGATTCCAATTGGGTCAATGTAAGATTTATAATATATCTTACATTGATCTAATTGGAAAGGGCCCCAAGTTTACCGCACAAAACTTGATTGATATATGGAATATAAAACAATTTTATACACAAATAAATATCATACGTTTTATGATATTATATTATATGGTAAATACATTATGTATTTACCATATAATACGTATGATATCCCGCAAAATATCCACCACAGAAGAGTAAAGCATTTCCAATACATACCAGGTTCAGATACATCGCATTAACATAATTATTCAATTCAATGGTCAGAACTAAAATCAAATTAGATTAGAAATTCATTTCCGCGTATTTTCCGTAAAATGCAGATTTGTAATATTAATGCAAATTTACGAAATGTATATATAGGCTTAATAATTTTGATGAGTTTCTACTTAGCGGTTAAGTGATGTTTGATCTCATTTCAAAAGGTAATGTTGCTTCCATTTTAATTCCAAAGTTAAGGTACTCAGAATCATGTATTGAATCCTTGGTTTAAGTTTTCGTCGACATAACCCTCTAACATCTTATATACATATGTATAGAGCGCCCCAATGAGTTAGAAAGGCTCTAGAAAATGGCAAGCAATTCAATACATTTGAAGTACAGCAAGCCACAGTTCTCCGGCAGCTATGTAATTAATATATTATATATATATATATAATAAATACATCGTAAGCAATTATCAAGTGCAGTAAATACGAGTACAGTGAATATTAGAGCAGCTATAGTGAATTCCTGCACATCAATGTTTACATTGTCTTGTAAATTTCCATCGCTGTATGTATTATGATATGACTCAGATTTTTATTATTATCTTCAAGTGGCTAATAAAATTAAGTACACGATACTCAGTAGCTAACCGGTTAAAAATGTGTATTTCCTGTGATTAGAATATACCTACCATTAAATAAACAGGTACTAAGTTAACCGACTTCCAAAAAAGGAGGAGGTTCTCAATTCGTCGGAAGTCCCGATTACTCGAAAAGGCCTGGAACGATTTGGATTTTTTTTTTGTTTGAAAGAGTGTATCTACTTCCCAGTTGGTCAGGTGCCCATTGTCATCAGGTCAGGATCTGATGACGGGATCCTAGACGAATCTAGGGAACTCTTCAAATTTTAGAGATTGATATACTTTGTAGTAGCGTTTGAAGTCGGTTTTGTAAAAATAATTTTTATGTTTATATTATAAATTGTCAATTAAACTACTAAAAGTGCATCAAATGTTTATTATATCGTCACAGTCCACTATTTCATACAAGCTGTCATCACTATGTTCGCGTTGTGACTTTGATAAAGAGCTGCTCGTTGGATTAGTTGGCAACATTTATATGCAAGCATCTTGTGACGTCATCGTTTATCTTTTATGACTCGATATCGATGCCGATAAATATAATATAGGCAGAGGCACGTCGAAATATGGTCCGTTAGCAAAGTGCGCCGTAATTACAGAGTAATTATCAAGTTCGAACGTCGAGCGGAGCACATTAGAGCAGCTGTGGCAAATTCTTGCCCATCTATAGTGTATGCAAAATTGCTATTATCAGCAAATGTAGATCGGCATTACTACATTCCGATGTAAGTCGTCAGTTTTATAGATTTTTTTTTTTTTATATTATTAGTATTTTTTTTGTTTTTTGTATTATTAGTTTCTATCAACCAGACAAAATCCTATGCAGAACTATATCCTATGCAAAATCCTATGCAGATATTAGACTTATTTTCATTACCCGCATTTGGAACATGGAAGGATCACTCATTCATGACATAGGCGATTTTCTAAAGGCATCTAAGGTTTTTTGGTTACTAATAGAGAAACATTCGGGGTGCAGGAGATTTCTCAAAAACTGTAATTTCTAAAGTCAAATGAATTATTTTATTACATATATTCACATCGACTGCGAGTTATGTCCACTGGTGACTATGTCAGTAGACCAGCTAATAATTTATTGACTAACTAGCTTTTGCTTGCAACTTCGTCCGAGTTGAGTAATTTTTACTTAATAAAAAACTAACAAATCGAAAAATAAAACACACTTTCTCATGAAGATAATAAAACATTAATGAAGATGAAATATTTCTGGGATATTAATAGAGATGCCTCTAACATTTTTTGTCTGACTGTACTAACAGGTACAGTTAGTATTAACTATTGAAAAATCGGAGCCGCGTACGCATGTTGCGAAAGTACCTGTACAGTTGTATCCCATAAACCGTGATCTTATCTCAAACGACTGCCTCATAAAAACAAAAGCGCATGTCACTAGGTATTAGACGGCACTTGCAAGCAAGTCTGATAGCGAAACCAGACAGGTTTTTGCCACATAATTTAATAGATCAATATCTTATCGGCTAGCATTACATCACTCGGGATGAAATCCATCACGACAAATTGCAAGGGCCGACGCGGCGAGAATCGAATCGTGCGTAGCGTTCATCACTACGGACGTTGAGTTACAGAGACTATGGAGCAGGTTGCCTCATCATGCGTCAAAAAATCGGCTTAGGAATTCCCACCTAGGCTCCGACAGGCACGCACACTTACGCAATGTGCATGTACACGACGTAACCACAAGTAAAGCTTGAGCATTATTTGTATACTCGAGCGCACTTGAGCGCGCTCGTATTTTGCAAGAACTAGCAACTTCGCCCTCGTGGACTTCGTTATGTACTAATAAGTTACTAATATAATCCTATGTTACTCTTCATGTCATCAACTTGATTATTCAAAAATTAAGCTCTATTGGGGCTTGATTGAATGACAAACCAACAAACAAACAGACTTTCAGATTCATAATATGTTCTACAATCGTAGGATTATCTTTCTTCTACAGCTCAAAAAGTTGGTTCGAAACCCTAGTTTGGGTCCACATTGCGCGCCATCGGTGCCTCTAGTAAAACGACATCTCCTGGTGGCGTTCATCACCACGCCACGCTCGATTACAATCGGGTACGCGGCAATATTCATGACCCAGTGTCGTCGGTTTAATATTCAAGTGTCGCCTGACAGCGGCGCACGCTTTGCCGTAATAAAAGCACGCTCCGCCGCTTAACGAGCTACACTGCTAGACCGATGAGCTCCTCCGTATTTCAAACAAGTCGCACCCGTACGTGACCGCTGCGAGGCTACATCTTAATTTCTGTGGTAATGTTGAGATTGTGAATTATTACACTTGATAATGCTGCATGTCGGTGAGTATTATGGTCCCCGTGGCGAAGCAAACGCTACATAAAACATTGTTAGCGCATGTCTTGCTAACTAACTAGAAGATGCCCACAGTTTCGTCAGCAGAATATTACAAACCAATATAGTTTGGCCCCTCTACGCTTCGCATCTCTTTACTAAGCAAAGGCCAAGCTGGAGCGGGCTCTATATTGCCACTTGACAAGAAAACTAAGATTTATTCTGCACCTTGGATAAGTTGTAATGTAACATTGAAATATTCATGTAGGTGCATAAGAACACGTATATAGTAGGTACTTCATAGGTTTTATTACATTTTTGGGATAAAATTGAACCATCGTGCATGGTTAGAAAATAATTGCATTCGATTAGGTTAGGTAGGTACTGATTCTGAACAAAATATTTTCAGCTTTCTCGTTAACAAAAAATAACGATTTATACCTACTTCAGCTTCGCAACTCGTTGAGCTATGTCGGTTACTCTAGTTATTTTATGGATTTACTCAGTTCTGATTTGATCACGTAGAGAAAGACTAAAACATAGCTCGCTCCATCGCGATCGCTCGCTAACTTTATCATTATGACTAGAATATACGTAGAAGAATAAAATCTTCTTCTAAATATATAAAAGGCAAAGGTGACTGACTGACTGACTGACTGACTGACTGACTGACTGACTGACTGACTGACTGACTGACTGACTGATCTATCAACGCACAGCTCTAACCACTGGACTGATCGAGCTGAAATTTGGCACACAGGTAGCTATTAGGACGTAGTCATCCGCTAAGAAAGGATTTTTCAAAATTCAACCCCGAAAGAGGTAAAATAGGGGCTTAAAAAACCGAACATAACGTGAGCGAAGCCGCGGGTTAAAGCTAGTCTTAGAATAAAACAAAAAGCATTGTAAGGCTAACTAAAATAACGATGGGTAATATTTTAAAGAATAATCGCTATGTTAAACTCGAATAAAATTCACCATTTCGGTCCAAATTATGCATAAAGCTTGTAGTTTAAGTGGGCAAGACAATAGTGCAACGGTGTCCCTCGCTTCATAGAAATAATTTAAATTAATATCCAGGTAGGACCTGAGTCTCGAATACAGATAAAGTTAATAGGGCGTCTCTACAATTACGAGATGCTTCGTCAAATTCAGACAAAATTACCTACTTAATTAATTTATGAAATGGAGATAATATTCGCAATTTGAACGCTCCACTGAATTTGAAAATACATTTCAAAATATAAAGTATTTTGCGGAATAAAATAATACCACGATAATGTGAATTATGATATGAAATCAAATCAAATCCACTTATATATCAGAATCTCATTCAAATAAAGTTTTATCCCGAAGTTTCCACAATAGCGAACGAATTTTTAATTGAAATCCAAAGTTAGGGAAAATGTAATAATGCAAAGAAATTGTAAACGTGACTTACATTACAAATAACAAATTACCTTTCGTGAAATTCGGCAATGCGGGAACAATAGCCCTAATTCCAACTCTCATCTTAGATGTAGGTACAATTTTTAAGCCCCGACGCAAAAGAGGTAAGTTAGACTGCTTTGTTAGCCTATATCTGTCTATGTGTCTATGTCGTCGTAACACTTAAACAAGATGGAGCTATTTGAATGGGGTATTTTAATTCTAAAACGTGATAAACTGAGGTGTTTCTTTAACTATGTTTGATAAAAATCTGTATGTAGTTGTTAGGTAAATTGATTGTCTGATGATGCAGCAGAAAGTTGGAGTGTAGAGGTCCAACTCTTTAACATTCCAACTTCCTGCATACGCAGACCAACCACACAATTCAAAATGCATGACCAATTTTTTTGTTGTTGTTGTTGTTGTTGTTTGTTTCCTAGCTCCTTGTTATAATAATTTTAAGTTATTAAAAAAAAGATACATTTTGTGAGAGTGAGTAAAAACTACTCTCACAAAATGTATCTTTTTCTGAAGTTATTTTTGAGAAAATCTATAGGTAATTGGCCATATAATTGTCACTAGCTCTAAGTTTATTTATTTAGTATCAGTAATATAAAGTTTAATATGGTTATAAATCGCTGTCGATTTTCGTATAGTAAATAAATAAATAAATGTTCACGTCAACGTTGATCTCCAGTATTACAATATTATGTTCAATGCTATCGATGCTGCCGAATTTGTTGTTGACATCATACGCAATCAAAATGTTGAGAGATATACATTGCATGTTGCTCTTAAGCAATAATCATTTGCGGTTTCTATGTTTTACGTGATTGGAGGTTCGGTTTTCAAATAACGGGCAGATAATTGAAGCTTCAACTCAATGTATATCATTCGATTTCTAAAATGTGTTAAAAATATTGAAGAAAATCGCTTCATCATTGCTGATGAGTATGGCGTTTCTTGCAATGACTTTTACAATTTGTACTGAGTTCAGAATCGGATGCGACCAAGGTGCTCAATGCGTAGGTACTTATTGGGTTAGAAATTAGAATAGAATAGAAAAGTTTGTTATTCAAATAAACTTTTACAAAGTACTTTTGATAATAGTCGAGTGAATCTACCACTGATTCGGAATATCGTTACGATACTTTACCTAAACACTGACTACTGACTGGACACCTCTTACGGTTAGTTTCGCGGTAACGCATAAACGCTCACCAACAGACTTCCTGTCCAGACGACAGATACAATAGATAAAAAATTACCTACTATGTTCACATTACGTGATTCATGGGACAAAGAGAGGGTTAAATAAAAACCAAATTGCTGACGCGACCGAACATGGGAGATATACGTTTATTGATCTCATTTCCTTCCGTTATATTAGAAACTAGTTAGGTACAAGTGGAGGGTTCTACAAGAGCGGATACCCGACAGCAGTTTCCAACTCAAACTCAGTCCAGAACTGCAAAGAAAGTTATCAGCAATCGAGAGTCCATTGATTGTGCACAAAGAGCCTTTCGTCTCGCGACATTCGAGTTCGATTTTCCGCTCACAATGCGGGTCCCGTTTTTCGTCTTCCATTTAATATTATAGAGCCGTTCATTCGGTCCCGGTCCATATTGTTCGCTCTTTTTGCATAGCCTATGGAATATTAACAATTTATGAGTCGAATGCATATTAAATTAACCACTACGACGGCACACAAGTATTTTGTTAAATTAATTAACGAGCTTAAATTAATTAAGGGAGTATTTTTTCAAACAAAAGTTTTAAAGATCAGTAGGATATAATATCTGGCTGCAGGTGTAGTGTTGCATGTGATTGCATATAAATTGGCCAGTGCAAGTCGGACCCACACACAAAGGGTTCTGTACCATAATACAAGAATAAATTTTTGAATGGGTATAGTCGAGGACTGGGAGAGTGACATAGGCTACTTTTTATCCCGGAAAATGAAAGAGTTCCCGCGGGATTCTAAAAACTAAATCTACGCGAGCGAAGCCTTGGGCATCAACTAGTTTTAAATAAACCATTCTCTGACTGAGGGGTTCGCCCTGACTCCCGATAACTTCGTCTGAATTTTTGGTACGAATTCGTCAAAGATAACAACTTTGTACATATTACACCAAAGTACGAAGCTTTAAGTCTGCTTGGCTGGGTGCCAAAGTACTTACACAATGTACAATAAATACCTACTACAACGACTACTCTTAATTACTTCGCTACCGTTCCACTAGTCCCACTAAACACTAGACGTAAGTTAGTTTTGCCATAGTTCAAAATGATATTGGTCTATAGAACTTTGCTTCCCTCACAATGTTAACTATCTTTTAAAACACTGTAATTACCAATGTCTTTCAATTAATCTCAACCCATCTGCACTGGGCACATCTATCTCTTGTCAAATGAGACGGGTTACGGCCATAGTCCACTATGCTGGCCAAGAGCGAATTGGCTTTCACACACCTTTGAACAAGAACAAGAAGGAGAACTCACCGGCATTCAGTTTTCCTCACCTTAAAATGTAGGTTTATAACTCTGAGAAGACAGAGCGGTCTAACATTGAACCCTGGACCCTCCTAAAAGTAGATCAAAGTCTTAACAACTAGGCTATCACCACTCCTTCAATATCTAACAAATTTAAATTCAGAGCACGCATTCCCGCCTTCATTAAGCATGGCTAAAATTGGATTATTTTGATTTATTACATCCTCTTCCGAATAGTAAATTCTTGACGATGTATGTTAAGCTTTCGTCACCTATTAAACTTAATCATAGATGATACAGAGGTAATTACACCATGAAAGTAGGAAGTAACGTACTTAATTCTTAGGAATAGTATCATTCTTGTAATTCATGAGCGCGTAAGCTTTACTTATGGTTACGACGTATACATGCACTTTGCGTAAGTGTGCGAGCCTATCGGAGCCTAGGGAGCAGTCATTCACGAGCATTGCGCTTGCTCACACTTATACAGATACGACACACACTCAACCATTAACCGCTCGTGAATTGCAAGAACTATAGTCATTGTTTTTAACATCTAGATCTATGATCAACTAATGAACTTATCTCGCAATAAATAAAAAATTACAATTAATATAACGTTTATTAATATACAAGTAGGATATATATAGGATCCTATATAGGATCTTTAAAAATCAACATTTGAAAGGAGCTTACTTGTGGGTACATACTTCTATCTACAAAAATTCAGTTTTAATTAATAAGTAGTATGATATTCAAATATTCAAACTTCGATTGTAGGTATGGGATGCGTTCGAGATTAAGGTATTTTGTTCACAGAAGCAGTTGTTTTTCGTTGTTTACACGTGCCATTGGTAATCCGAGATGAAAGCGATAGTATCAAGCAACAGTTATTGACTGTGTCTCGGTGTCCACTCTATTGTTCCGAGCTTAAGCCGATATTGCAAATTTCCTACGCTTTCAATACAATATCGTTGTTCTGAGGCTTGTTGAAATAATTCATTTAGTTACTGATGTAAGCACCTGTGGTTGTTTGTGCAACTTTTATAATGAGATATTTATAAAACCAACTAAATACGTACTCAAAGGCATTTTTTTATCAAATCAAGATTGACTGTCACATTGTTACGCGTAACTATACCTAATCCTTGCTAATATTGTAAAAAAAAAACTTGAGAGGTGTCAAGGGACACCAGGATGGAACGAAGTTCAATGCGAAATGGAAATGAAAATATCTGGCTTGCTTTCTATAAGAGAGAGAGAGACAGACAGAGAAACATGCGACGCCTATAGCAAAAAGTGTCGTGACAACTTTTCGTAAGAATTTTTTCCGTCTAGCCCCCTTTCACAACGCACGATAAGGAACTTCGTTCCAAAAAGTGTGTTTCTTTTGCTGATTTGTCCTTCAATCACGCAGCGACAGAATAACGGATAGACATTTTTGCTTGTGCCCGTAATTTTATTGTTAGCGATGTCAAGTGGTAGACCACTTAACTTTATTTCCATTAGGTAACTCCTCTTTTTGAGAAATCCCCATAGTGCTCTTAAATGTTCATAAGAACTTAAAATCAAGATAGAGAAAGTTTGCCAGACGAAATTCAACGAGTAGGTACTTTCGAATCCTTTGAACATTGGATTAATAATCACGAGATTATTAATCAGAGTTGCAGCGCAATGTTATCCAATTAAGTGCGGTTGAAATCATTACTGCAGCTGTAATTGCCACACTTGAAAATTTTAAATATTTTCTGCGATCAAAAGATGGGGCTTCATTAGATAGTAGGTATATTTATTACTAGATGATGCCCGCGACTTCGTCTGCGTGGATTAAGGTTTTTTGATTCCCGCGGGAAATCTTTAATTTTCCGGGACAAAATATAGTCCTATATGTGAGCATCTCCATTGCAAACAGCCAAATTTGTTGTGGCGCGAAAGAGTAACAAACACACACACACACACACTCCTACTTATGGGATGATTTAGGTATGGTATGTAGGTAGCATTTCCACTGTTAGCTGTTCTGATTTTCACTTTTATGATAGTACTTCAAACAGAACCAACAGACTTATACTTGCTTTGGAAAATACGAAAACACTTAAGATGACATGCACATATTTACGACGTCCAGAAATGGCACTAGCAAACTGGACTTGAAACGCTGACATTACTTTACCGCGGAAGACGGTCTTTTATAAAGTATGGCATAGAATTGCCTTACAGCGAAATAAATAAGGATTTATTTATTTGCAAGTCTATACTCGTTTTAACCATATTTATTACATGGCTTAAAGCCGCGGCGGTTCAAAGAGGCGGTACTCCGCGGTCGTATTAACATGAGGTTGGGGTGGCCGATAATGGCAGCGAATCACGACTCCATTAACATGGATAATTTTAATGAAGAGTCTGAGAATTAATTTTTTTAACATAGAAACGATAGCGAATGCATTATTGATTACTTTTTTTATATAAACATTAACGAGTGGGTAACTTAAGAGGAATGGAAATTCAAACAACTTATAAATTGCAAAGTATACGACTAACATAAAAAATTATGTTCAAGCTTTCAATTATAAAAAAAATTTAAGAGTTGAATTTTTTTCAACGTCAAATAGCTCAATGGTCAAATTCACAAACCATGGTAGACTTTCTTGTCATATAACGCGTTGGGCTCAAAATAGGTTATGCTTCTGCAAAAACTGATTAAGTTTTCCATGAAATTTTTGGGTCAAATTTTGAATCATGGATGGATGGTTTGAAATTGCAAACCTAAGAAGAGAATTCTTTCCATCATGACCAAAAAAGCCTTTCCCTCATAATAGAAGCAACACTTTTGACTTTCGCTATACAAATCAGTTCTAACTATTTAATCAAAACGGCTTATTTTATAAAAGATTTCTTACAGGTAGATAAAGAATAACACAAGGAACCTAGACATCATTTTTTTTTTTCGAAAATTAAGTAAACAAATTCACCGGCATCAGCTTGTAATAAAATATGATCTGTTAATGAATAAAGTGTAAAGCAAAAGATCTTTGAGGTTTTAAAGAAAACATGTACAAACGCCTAAGTATTTTCGGAGAATTAAAGGGGCTTCATCGTTAAAATTTCAAAGCAACATCGGCGTGTAATAAAGTTGCTAGACAGGTAAATTCATAAGCGTAACTCCATAAAGCGCTACCGAAAAATTGTTTTCCAGCCGCAACACGCTTCCGTCAAAAAGCCAAAATCGACAAACAAATTCAATTAAAACTTCGCCGCGAGTAACCCTAAGCGAGTAACATTACACAAAGCCCGATTAATTATAACAAAGGAACCTGTATAACATCGGCTAAATAAGATTGGATACTAGACAAGAGGTCGAAGTTAACAAGCAATCCCTCATTCACGCGACGTAATACCAAATCATTAGAAACTATACTAACTTCCTTTTTTTTCGATTCATTACAAATAAATTTTTTCTAGGTTTTGGACGTCTTAGAATTGATAAATATAGTTCATTGCGTTAATGCATGCGTCCGAAAAATAAAAAGCAGACACTCAGCTGCAATAATTGCATTTTTGGCAAGCACACAAAATTGTTAACACCGCCTGCCCCACTAGATGGACAGACGTTATTAAACGAGTTGCAGAGATCTGCTGAATGAGACTGTAGTATCGAAATCCCTGCAAAGGGCATGTCTTCGGCAGTAGACGTTCAGCTATTGACGATGACGAAGGCATCAGACTCATTTCTATCATCTTATTAAAATAATTCAAAATATTCTTATTTTTACGCTAAACAGGTAAATAACAGGTAAAATAACAGGTAAATAAAGGCTAACAATAATATAGACAAACGACCATTCAGCTATAGAGATTTTCCTGAAAAATGTTTTCGTATCAGACAACCCTAGTTAGAATATATCTATGTTTATCGAGGAGGGGAAACGGAAGAGAGGCTATTTGTTTTTACAGTCGAGCGCCGGCGAACAAATTAGACGGACAAACTGTTGAAACGGCCGAGGTGTCTATATTCCACTCCACGGGAATTCTTCTCTTAAATTCACTGAGAGAATGTCTCCGCGATCGAGTTCGAGTGAGGCAATAATTTTCCCTTTAGTTTTCAATGAAGACGTCGTGTCTGCGCGTTATTGGATTGTTTGAAAGTTTAACTTCTATTAAACGTCTGTATTATAATGAAATGTAATGGTTATGGGTTTAATGTATTTATTTGTACATGAGCATAAATAAGCTTAATCTACTAATATTAGAAGTTAGATACTTAATTATGAATAAAGAAATAACAAACGGAAAATGTGAAACTAAGAAAGAATAAGTAAGAAATAAAAATAAGATTATCCCAAATCAGGAACAAAAAGATTTCACAAGTCAGGTTAGCAGCAATAAAATAATGGTAAAACATTCCGAAGATAAACATCACCGCACTTCGATAACGAAGGGTAGAATAAGTGAAACGATCGCAAAAAGTATCGCAAACTGCGAACAAACTAAAACAGTAGTTTTAGGTTTCAGGAAACCTTACAGGTGCTGTCTACGTGGGCCGTTACCCGACACGAGCGACAAATCGGCCGACCAGTTGGACGATCACTCCACATTTGAGGTAATCGACAGACATCTCAAAACTCAATAATACTCAGGAATAACATAAAATTGGAAACGTTTTGGAGGATATTGAAAATACACTCGGATGAAATGAAAACAGGGTTAGTGCCTCTATAAATTTCATAACATAAACATAACTTTCTCGAAAACATTTCTAAGATAAATATTGAAGAGAGTAATTTTGAAGGTGCCTTGCCATTTCGATTCATCAATATTTTACCATGCAAGTTAATTAATTTCGTTTTAAATACAGATAGATTCCTCAAGCACTCTTATTCTTCAACATTGAATTCTTATTGATGTTACCTTTTTTTGTAGTTTAAGTTTTTCTAGTCATAGAACAGACCGTCAATGTTACGAATAGGTAAACAAAGCAATTGTATAGTTGGACGCAGATTATAATATTATGTAGCTCTGTTGTAAGAGCGCATCCTCATTCATTAATACAGCTGATTAGTTCAACTATTGAACTAGTGAGCCTTTTTTCCCCAGTAGTTCAACTGCATACTATACCCTTTTAAGAGTACGGGCACCATATTATACGTAATTTGTAATTTGGGTTTGTAATTTGTTTGTCATGTCATCCGAGCGACCACGAGCGACAACGATAAATACTTAATAATTTGTTAATGATGGTAGTGTGGGTCTCAATGGATATAATTATATTCCTTGTTAATGTTGTTTTGCCAAATAAATATTTTTTCATTTTCGTTTTCCGTTTTTCGCAAGCGGCAGTCCTAACAATGGCATGACGATAAGCGTGTTTCTCGCTGTGTCTACTTTTATGCTCACTTTCGTAAGCACTCACAGGAAGAAAGTAAATCCCTATTTACTTATGTTATAAATGAGAAGTGTTTTTGTTTGTTAGTTTATTCTTCAAACACTCAACAACGGAGCAAGGGATCGATGTGATTTTTTGAGTGGGTAGTGTCTGACACAGGCTACCATTTAACCCGGAAGACTAAGGGCATCCACGGGATTTTCAAAGGGCATCAACGGTTTTTCCCGTTACGTATTTGAAAATCCCGCGGAGCTAGTAGGTTTTTCAACGTCTTCGTTGTTTCAACGTTTATTATACGTCTATCAAGTTTACAGTTTGCGTGCGTCTTTACCCCAAACCAAAGTGAGCTGAAGCTAAAGCATTAATGTTCACAGACGAAGTGTAGCCAGTGGCGCCAGACGCGACGGCGCCGGCTCGCCCGTCGCCCGTCGTACCACCCCTCGCCTTTCAAGCTAAAACCGGCTATTTTATCTATATTATATATTATTTCTATACTATTATGGCTTACATTTTAACATTTAAGCAGATTTTATGATAGTTTGCCCTCTGTTTTTCTAGGACAAAAGTACCTAGATTACACATTCACTACTCTCAAAGTCCTCGACTATAGGTATGCAAAAGATAACGCCGATACATTACTCCGCTGCTGCGTGATGAAAGGACAAACCAACCCGATAACAAGCATACTTTTGTATTTATAATATTGAAGTAAGGATATAATATTACTACTAAGACTATAATTCAAACAAAAGCAGAATATAGACATTTTTGTAAGCAGAATGACAACTGCTTGTGCGTGGTAAAAATAGCAATTTGGTCTGGAAACTAAGTATAGTTCATGCAATTCACGAGGGCGCGTGGCTCATAGTTGTGTGTGTGTCGTATAAGTGGGAGTGACACTTTGCTCGCACCTGACCGCTGCCTAGGCTCCTTGCAGGCACACACACTTAGGCAACGTACATCTACACGATGAAACCACAAGTAAACCTCACGCGCCCTCGTGAATTGTAAGAACATAAATGTAGGTACTTAATTTTCTTTTTACTTTTAGCTAATTTTAAAATTTTTCAGCAATATTACGCAGTCGCAGGTCATTAGCCTCCTGAAACTGGCTGCTTTGCCACTAAGAAAAGCCACTAACCAAAAGAAGAAGTTTATTATAAACACGTAATGATAATGATAAGCCCTTACCAGGCTGGGTCAGGCTTACGAAAGCCAATTCGTTTTGAATAACTTACTCTTTAATTGTACCACAATACACTATTTCCACGAAATATAAAGTTCTACACCTACGTATACATACATAATTATTATGTATTAAGTTTCCGTAAGCAAACAACGACCAAAGTAGTCATTCGAACTTATGATAGAAACGAAATATTATCACAAACTCTGTCTAACTTATTAGTTATTCAAACCAAACACACATCACATACCTACATATTGTTTAGTCTAGACTAAAACATAATTTATGCCTGCGAGGGTTTTAGTTGATATTTTGACTCCCACTGTATTGTTCGCACACGCTAACTTTTGACAATGATAAGCTTGACGATGAATTACTGGAGGATGATAAACACAATATTTTAGGCAGACAAGTTTGGAGGCGACCATTTATAGTGAGCATATGATTGAGCGCCAAAGTTGCACTTCCTATTATGGACCAGTAGGGTTTAGTATAAGATATAATTCGATTGATTGTATTCGTATTCGATGACATTTGCGTCAACGTAAATTGAACCTTAACTGTATTGTTTTAAAATCACAAATTAAGTACAACCGTTTATAATTTGAAGCGTATCCGTATACGTAAACGTGTAAGAATGCATGCATGAAATTGAGCTCTAATTCAATGTACTTATGGTTAATTTTACTTTGACGCTAATGTCATCGAATGCCTACTGAAACATATCGAGGAAACGTCTCAATGATGACCAAATTTTTGGATTGATAGTCTGGCGACGTTTTTTTTTGCAGTTGTTTTGTATTCAAAGACGGCAAAAACTATTAGGTAGACACCGTAGTAAACAAAACTTTGTTTATACGTAGGGAATGTTATTGGGTATTTTTTTCTTATCCTATCTAAAATAGAATGTCACTGACGGAACGTCAGTGGCGTCCCGTCTGCGTGTCTGTATTATGCATTATGTAAAAAAAACTAAGGGGAAGCCATTCGACCCTAGCGCAGCGGAGGTGCGTGTCACTGACGCACTGACGCTTACTCGTTAGTATGTACTTACTCTACCACCTTACGTTACTGTCAATCTCTCTGACACAAGGATAAGAAATAAGGTCCGATGCGTGGGAGGTCTCTTGTTCGATTCCCGGTGGGGTTAATTTGGGAATTTACAATATCTTAATTGTAGGAGGCTTGAGTCGTGGCTAGTTACAATCCTACCAATTAAAGACGTGCCGTTTAGCAATTTACAGTTCCGGTGAGATGCCGCGTAGAAATTGTTTAGGTTTTATTTTAGTCTAGAGGTTTTATTTAAAACTGCTGGTTCTACGGTAAAAAGAAACGTCAGCAACTTTAATTACAACGGATTATTAATATCTTAGGAATGCTCGTACACGACACTTTCATAGGTCAGGTAATTAATACGGAAAGACCATGAACACTGCAGAAAAAGCAATACCACTGAGAGTGAGTGGAACAAATATGTTACGCCTCAGACTATATACACAACAAGTCAGGTTTACATAGACGATAAAAATTGCCACACCTGGACCCCTGCCAAGTTAGCCCGCTACCATCTTAACCTGTTCTTTATTAACTATATTAACTATAGTTCTTGCAATTCACGAGCACGACGTCGTGTACGTGGACATTGCATAAGTGTGCGTGCCTGTCACAAGCCTAGGTGTGAGCGGTCACACTTATACAGATACTACACACACACAACCATGAGCCAGGCGCCCTCTTAAATTGCAAGAACTATAATACCGGATGACATCCTAGTAAACTGCTATCTTGTCATCGAATTAAAAAATCCAGAGGGATGGATTAAAAATTAAAAAACAGTTAGAAAGCCTTCGAATACGATTTTAAATCAATTTTCTCCTGCATTTGCCATAATTACGGCCGACATTCATAGAATAACTAGGCTACAATTTCGACTCTCTACGAAAGTACCTGTATAATCAAAGTGTTCCCCCTGTTGGAAAGTTGCCTTCACGTCTCTAACTCACTAGTAGTCTCATCGATACCAACCTGTCATTATATTTTACGCTCCTCTCTGGTATATTTATCTTGCTTTAGAACTTTCAATTCTAGGGCCCATTCATCACGTCTAGTGTAGACGTGATGAATGGGCCCGCTACATTCAATGTAGAAAATCTTTGAGTTTGCGTATGATATTTTGATTTTTCGGTATGATTGCGAGACTAAAAATATACCGGCCGCATTGATAACTTTTTAACCTTTTTAGAAGTTGGTTGAAAAGATTACAAAGACATCCTCAAAACTTTTAGTTCTCTCACATCGCCAAGTAACTTTTAACCGAGATGAGTAAAGACGTTCTGACAGTTTATGTACTTATTGAAAATCTATTTAAGAGGATTTTACCCGTCGGCGTCGATTAAATATGGCAGCGGTGAAATTGGCCCTTAGAAGCAAAAAAAAGCTACACTTGAAAATAAACAGAGCTTATTAAAAAAAAAACTATAAAAATAATTACCCACCTAGTTTTAAGCATTTATCTTTTAATCCCAAACAATCATAATTTATATTTGCATGAACAGGGTTTATGCATCGAATAAAGCTCAGTCAATATGAATACAGGAATATTTCAGAGTACCTACTACAAGTGAGCATTACAGTAGCCAGGGGCGATGCCGGTAGGGGAAATAAAAACTGTTATAAAAACTTATTTTTTGAAGTTATTATTTTTTTTCCATTTTAAAATATTTCAGAATTCGTAGGCATCCGCTTAGAAAGGATTTTTGAAAATTCAAATCCTAAGCGGGAAAAATGTTTCAACCATAAATATTATTCATAAATATGAAATAATTTTCTGTATTCGAGCGTTTTATATAAATGTTACAAATCGAAATAGTTGGCACAGCTTTGAAGGTAATACTACATACTATGTAAGTATTTCATTATTAAATATTTTAACTAGCTTTAGCCTGCGACTGCGTTGAGTTAGGATATTAAAAATTCCGCGGGAATCCCTTGTTCTTCCGGTATGAAAAGGAGCCTACGTCAATCTCCGAATCCTCAATTATACGAATGCAAGAAATCACGCTCTATTACTTCGTTGCAGCGGAACAAACCAAAAAACAAATACTTTCGCATTTGTAATATTAGTAAGTAGGTATATATTAATAAAGATTTTTAAAAGGGTTCCTAGTTCCCTTTTCTGGCCAGACTAACCCCCACCGCCCCCCTAAACTAAATACCTGACTACGGCTCTGGCCACAAGTTAGCACAAGCTACATCTATGTAGCCGCCCGAATGATTGCACCTACGCTATGTAAGCAAAGGGTCTTGCCCATAATCCTTATAATCCTTCCCCTCAGCTGCAGTGCATGAGTTCACATCAAAGCGAGTCAGATCAATGTAAACATTCAAACATGCTGGACCAGACGGGCTAGCTACATAATTATTTTCAAGTCAATTATCGTTTTCATGTTTTGGAGTCTACGAGCATTTTATTTTAATGTGTTTAGTTCTATCTCCGACGTTTATGTGTTTATTAACAAGCATACACAAAATGAGAGCGTCTACATTTTATTAACTCTTCGGAATATTTCGAAATAATGCTATGTTCTTATTAATGTGCTCTTAGGAAACTGTATCCACTTAAAGCTGTGTATTCAATAGGCGTCTTTTGCCCTGTGTCAAGTCGCCAGACATAATGTCTCAACCAACAAACAAAAAAAAATTTCCTAATTCTTTGCTACACCTTTGAATGTCAACAGGTAATTTTACAAGTACATAAGTGCGATAATGTTGATAAACAAACTTTACTTTTACAAGCCCTTGTCTAATAAGACTCACATCAAACCACATCTGAAACTAAGGTTACTATGAGAACTATTAAAACTACAACAGCAACTAGCTAATTCCTTAGGTTTTTTGTCATTAAAAGACAAGTGTAAATTTAAAATTCAAAAAACACCCCCACCGCCTTTTGTGGAGGCGGCCATCTTGGATTTAAGATTTATTATAGTGTATAGTATTCTACTAGTCAAGCCCTTTCATTTGATACCATATTGAGAGAGTTGTGAAAAAATATGTAATGCATCATTTTGTGGCGGCGGTCATCTCGGACCGATTTTCATCAAACATAGCTAAGCACACTCCCGACTAATTCACCTTTCAAACAAAAAATAAAATCAAAATCGGTTCATCCGTTCGGCTGCTATGATGCCACGGACAGACATACACACCCACACATCCACATACGCATACATATTATAACACCCCGTCGTTTTTGCTTTGGGGGTTAAAAATCATTCAAAATGTAATAAAATTTATAAGAATAAGCTTTTGCCAAAAAGTTCTTACAATAAGATACGCGCAATACTACCAATAGATTGGTAGAAGAAATCCACACCAGAAATCCATTTACGATACATGCTGTTAGTATTATATACCTACTACGTATATGTCAACCGCAATAATATAGCCGAGTTAAGGAGTTACTCAGAGAAGTCTCGCAACATTGCTATCATGTAACTAGGGAAATAGTTTTGTGACATCTCGTCCCGCTTGGGCGGATTTTCCCCTCGGTAAAATAAATTTCCGCAAATCAAAGAATAAAATAATATAATCCTATGCGTTTATCTTGAACGAAGAGAATAAAAGCCAAAAAAGCATAAGAGATTTGTAATTACAAATACTACTCTAAGCCCACAATGTACCTAGTCGATCTCTGACTTCCATTTCCGCTTGAACAGTAATAACTCGTATTATTCGTTGAAAATTTTGCGCGCAGTTTTCCCCAGTAAACTAAAAACCCTACGAGATTTAAAATACCGTTAATCCGCGTGTACGAAGTCGCGAGCATAACTAAGTCATAAATAACATCCAAAACAATACAGTAAATACAAAAGCGATCAATTTATAAAGCTCGCCGGCTGAGGAGACTGCAGCAAACGACATCCACTCTATTTGTCTCGCTAACACCACCACTGCCCACTTCTCGCCTGCACACACTTTACTGTGACAAATTTATCGCTTTTTCTTTGAGAATACGCTTTGTTTTTCGTATAACAGCACTGACCTCTATAATTAATATATGATTACTACAAATGACAGCTTAAATATGAATCAAATTGGAGCGCCGCAATTGACATGACGCATGTCTCTGGAACTAAATATTATAGGGATGCAGGAAGTACCGAAAAGTAGATCTACTATCAGTTGTCAACTAGTACCCTCACATTTTAGTTCCTTATACACTCGTAACTGTTTACAGCGCCAAAATGGCGTCAATCACGTAGATCATAATCATACCTGTATAGTACTCGTATTTAAGTTTTATTTAGAAAATCATTTAATAGCAGAAAATTAATACATTAGCTACAGGCCATATACCTACAGTCTTAACTGCAGTCGCGAGAAAAATTTCCTTTTATTGTGTTAGCGAACTCCTATTGTATACCAGAACGTTTCCGCCATTGTAATGGCTATCGGGCCGCGCCTCTTTAGTATTACTTTACAATTGTTCGATGACAAATCGCCTGAGTGATGTACTAAATCTTACTTAATGTCAATTTTATATTTCGAGTTCTTTTGAACTTTACCAACCCAAGTCATATACATACAAACAATTTTCCTTCCACTAACTTAATAAACTTCGCTCAATACGTAAATACTGATAATAAGTATAAAGCGATGTATTCCATTCAATACCGCAGCAACTAGCAACGGATCGACCTCAATTTTTGCTATAATTAATAGTGAAGCTAATTTAATACCGGAAAAACATAGCGTTTCTGTGAGTTTTTTAAAAACCTAACTGCGGGCAACAGCTGCAGTGTAACAGTGTAAAAATATATAGAAGTGATAATGTGCAACATAATTGTGTATTTTTTCATTAATCATTGAGTATTTATATTCAAAAAAGAAAACGGAATGTGAATAACTCACTCACCTCTTCCTCAGTGGTGGCGGTGTTGACGGAGTCCATGCTCTGGCACAGCGCGAGCTCCATGTTCTTGTGCTGCGGAGACGCAGCGCGCGGCGACGGCTGCTGCGGCGGCACCAGCGCGCCCTGTGTCGCCGTGCCCGGCTGCGCGCCCGCGCCGCTCGTCGCCGTGGGGCTCTGAGCCTGCAGCCCTTGCGCCACTTGCAGGCTCTGCGCCGCTTGCAGGCTCTGCTGCGCCGCTTGCAAGCTCTGCGCCTGCAGGTTCTGCAGCGACTGGTGGGCCAGGTTCAGCTGATGCTGCTGCACGATGCTCTGCTGCACGATGCTCTGCTGCACTTTGATGTGCTGGTGCACGGCCAGCTGGTGTATGGGGTGGAGGGGCGACGGGGCGGGGTACGGGGGGGAGAGCCGCTGCCGCTTCACCTGCGCACTCTGCAGCGCTTCGTGCAGCCTCTTCACCGGGAGCGGGCTCTGGCCGAGGTTATCCACGGCTGTGTCGGGGCGTGCCGGCCGAGTCGCGCGACTCCGGCGAGCACTGGCACTGGCAGCGACAGGAGGCGGGACCGCGCGCGACGCGACGTCTGCTCGCTATCGATATCGACTCGTCGACAACGGCGCGGCACTACGCTCGTTGCTGCACGTATTTCAATTGACTTATCGACTACGATCGTTAAACTATAACAATGCTACGCGCTAATGAGTTAGTTTTTTTGTTAATTTTAGCGCTCGAGCACTTTGTTCTCATTCGGGCTAGTTGATGCTCTGCATGTAAACCGATCCTGAAAAAGAAAAACACGAATGAGTTTGTTTTCAAAGGTTACATCCAATGGAAAAAATACTGAGTCAGATAGTCAGATAAAAGGCAGCCCGATGTGAGTAAATAGACTTGTATGACGATTGCCAACGATAAATCAAAATACCTACTTCCCATTCTGCCAGGGTCCAATTAGTAGGAGAAGCCTCTTACCACCCTCTATCGATAAATCGGAAAGCTCTCTGTGGTGTATTTCACCCGCGCTTTGAAAGGCTATGAGCTATCATAAATATCATATCTCGATGTTTTTAGACGAAAGTTTTTTTAGAACTAGTCTTCATTCATCTCCCACAGGATGAAAATATAAAAATTTCACGCATTTAGCTTGACATGAGTGCTACATAATATACCTACTAGGGCCGATTTCACCAACGTAAAATAAGTCTTATCCGAGTGTAAATTAGATATTTTGGCAGATTTACAATACAAAACTGTCAAAACGCCTAATTTATTCCTCGGTTAAATGTCACTCAACGTTGGTGTAATCGGCACTAAAAATTATAATAAATAATAATAAATATTACCTATCAATACTACATAACCCGCGGCTTCGCTCCCGCCATCTATTAAAAATAATCCGAACTGGTGATTCCTATACCAAATTACCAATTTTGATGATTTCGATTTTTCAGCTTAGTTAGAAAATAATTACTTAAGTTTGAAAATAAAAATATGATTAGGAAACAACAAAAGACATGCTTGTGTGTCAGTGCAGTCGATTTTTATTACACTGATGGCCTTCAGCCGAACATTGCATAAAAAAATATAAAAAGCTTTATTTCAGGGAGGCTCTCATAGAAGCGTGTGTGAAGTAAAATATTTTTTGTTGCGTTACATAGACTTGCGATATATCTTTTTAAAGTCGACTTTGAACAGAGTACAAAAATGTTTTTTTTTTTTTTAATTTTTCTCTTAAAATTTACGAAATGGGGGGCTTTCAAAGTGGAGATTTAATTTGAGCCACATGTCATAAACTATTGCATATTAGAACCTGAAACTTGGTTATAAATTCAGTTATATCCTGTACTTGAACAACAAATACTAAAATTAGATAAATATCATAAAGAAACGAAATTATTTAATTTTTAATGCTAATATCTTCACAATAATGCTAATAGATGGCGCTGTATCGGTAAAACCATTGTAAAACAGTTTTGCGTCAACTATTATTATTTTTTATTGCATCTATAAATATTAAAAGTTAATTATTACAATATATAATTAAAACTATCTTTTGGGAATTATGAGATACCGCGAGGTCTCAGTTCGGGGCGAACCACTAGTTAAAAAATTTGTTTGATCAAATCGTTCAGTTGTATGTTTTCGCATTCATTCCATCGTTCGAAACCACGCGATAACATCCCAACCCTAAAAATCGTCTTTGGCCATTATTGTTTACTCGAATAACTAAGTAGGTAAATAAAAATTAACTTTAGATATACTTATACATATACTATGAAATAAGAATTAGTTCTAATTTTATATGAACAGACTTAAAAAAAACTAACTACCTTTATAATATAACTGTACCTACTTGATAATTTTGAACTCCACTTCACAGAAAATATAATCGGATTAAATTTCTAATTGCGAAAATTCCAATTATAGCCGTAGCTGATCTAAATGTAGTCAATAGAACTTTATCAAGATAAATATACGTGTATTATATTATCTCGTAATAAAAAGAGACCGATGGTATTATTGAAATTCATGAGTTTCTTTCGTGTTGCTCGATGAAAACAAACTCTAAATTAAAAAAGTTAAGGTGGATTTTCAAATTAGAGCAGTTATTTTCAAATGTCCAACAGAGCCGATTGCACACACGTGGGTGTCTGCGACCATTTGGATTGTTAGTCATAGCAATAAACACCTAGAATCGTCTAAATTAAAGTAGGTTGGTGACATCACACGCCATTATATTTACTCTGGTTAATGAGTAATTATTTTAAAGGCCAAATTCTTCGACACTAACACATCCTTTATCATAACTATAAATTAATGGTAGGGGTTTATTTGGGATAAAAATGCGGCGAGTTCCCAGACCTTTCGCACTGGACTTGAATATAATCAGTAGGGTTAATTATAAGATTTAATTCGTTTGAGCGTATTCGTATTCGATGATATTAGCATCAAAGTAAAGTAAACCTTATCATTATTGGTATACGTGAAAGAATCCGTATACCTACATATAAGAATGCATACACGAAATTTAGCTCTAATTTTATGTTTTTATGGTTCAATTTACTTTGACGTTAATGTCATCGAATACGAATACGATCAATCGAATTAAATCTTATACTAACCCTACAGCTTTTCATTGGTAAACCATTATATTTTGAACCTACCTAGTTTCGTTTATTAAGATTTAAGTTCTACAATATTATTTTGGAACTTTACATGAACAATCACGTATAAGAAGTTAAGAACATTAATTACTCGTACAAGGCCACCTTTTTGCTTCTATAACGTGACTAAGTTGCGAGCAAAAAATGCTGAGAATTTTCTAAAGAATACTTACTTGCCATAGGTACCTACTACACTGCGGGTTATCTGCAGAGATTTTAATAATCTCTTGCATTGTTTACAACAGCCAGTTTAATAGCAAAGGAAGTATGCTTAAATAAGTACCTATGATAATTAATACTTGTTAATGATGAGATTAGGTAACATACACTTCTTTCCAGTTGTTTCTAATCAATAGTTGCGATTACACCAAAGTACCTATACTAGTATAGGGGCCTCGTTGATCTGAGGCTTTTTTTTTTCTTTTTTTTAAAAGCATATTAGCCAAAGTTCATAACATTCTTGACAAATAAATATGTAACAAAAAATGTTAGAATCCAATATTCTATCCAATAAATAAATATATAATTTTGCTAAGTAAGTAGTAATCGACGGGGTTGGCTTTTAAAAATATTTGGATGTACAAACTGATAAACTTAATTATAGGTATAATATAATTGTTCTATCTATTTTAGAAAATAAATTAAAACATAATATTGAATTAATTAAAAAAAATTATCTTTGCCTAAAGGCTGTTAAAATCATTACAAACTAAAATACATAATACACATAATATGAAACTCATTTTACTACCAATCATCTAACATGTATGTTGTAACCGAATCGTGTCTAATTTGGCATTAAACACAACAATAATTACGACTTAATCGTCCGTTTATGCAATTAACATATTATAGCTAATAATCGTATAGAGAAATGTTTAGGGCTACGATAACAGTAATACGCCAAAGTGCCATTTCGACCTCAACTGGAAATTACTTGTATATATTTACTAGATACGAGTACATATAACGAATAACGTTACCCACGAGGTTATCCGTACCGTATCAAGATAAAGTTAATCTTTATCGGGTACCTAAACCAAATAATTAACAAAATATGCATTCTCTTATTGGCTAATGATGCTACTTTGGTAGTATCACGATATACGAACTCTGGCTGCCGAGTTTTCTAAAGTTGCACTTAGTGTAACACATGGTCTACAGATCTGTATAGTTACACTAGGATGAATTTTACCAAGTTATCTCCTACTGGTCGGTGGCAAAAATAGGCTACCACAACTTGTACAATTCAAAGCCTCAATAGCCCAACGGTTAAGGTGCGTACTGAAAACTGAAAGGTCGCAGGTTCGAGCCCCACCCGTACCCACTCCTAGCACAAGCTTTCCACTTATTTGGAGGGGAGAGGAGAATATAAGTCAAGTTCAGCGTGGCTAATATTCTTTAAAAAAAATTAATAATTAGAATTGCATAAAAATCTACTGCAATCGTATTTATGATTGCATTAGATTGTCAGTGTGACCAATGTAAATACGAAGCCGACTATTTCCAATATTTACTAAGAAGATCGACTAAAGGAAACCTCAACGTTAGTAAGTAAAGTATTACACAAAAGAATCAGATTCTCCTGCTTAACAAACTTGATACAATCGTGCAAAAATACAACAGATAATATTTTCCTAACCGCTGAAGACTTTAATCCAGGACTGTATTTATGCTGCGGTGAAGTCGGTAAACAAGTCCGGGCCAACTTTTCCAGTTCCCATCTATTATAAGTCCCTGGAGATCCTTAACTTCGTCGTCGCTTTGATATGTTATAGAGCTGTAAACAAACTGCCTCGTATTTTCTGCCAAGAAAACTGATCATGAATGAAAATAAATAACAATCAGATTTAAGATAATGATTAAAGGTTATACCTATTTGGAAGGACATGGAATATTTCTGCTACAGGTCTTTGTTCTACGAAAGAAAGTTAGGATGCAAATAAATTATTATCATCGAGAAATACACTTGAAAGAATAATGTAATTTCTTCGCGAAGAGTTGAAATTGTTCAATTTAATTTTTACTGCCTCGTTGATAAATCAGATCACTATTGACTAACGCTCAGGTCGACAAAAGTTATTGGGTATTTTTGTTCAGAACTTCTCAATAAAATTATTTACAGTTCTCAGCAACCCCGAGTTGAAGATGTAATAACCTCATGCTCCAAAAGACACATCCGATTGCCTTCCCATTGGATTATGACAGTGAAGAAAAAAAGAATGCATCTGTGTTTGTGCACACACTTATGCACTTAAATATTATTGCCTATGTTTTTTAATTTTTTTATTTAATGACAAGATAGACCTTGACTGCAGTCGCACCTGATGGTAAGTGAAGATGCAGTCTAAGATGCTAGCGGATTAACTTGGAAGGGGAATGGCAGTGTAAATTCAACCCATACTCATAATCTGTTTCTACACGCCATCGTGTCGGAACGCTAAATCGCTTGGCGGCGCACATCTTTGACGGTAGGGTGGTAACTATAGAGCTACGGCCAAAGCCCCCCACCAGACCAGACCAGAGACAATTCAGAAATTATAAATTCCCAAATTGCCCCCGCCGGAAATCGAACCCGAGACCTCAAAGTTATAAGTCATCAGGTGTAGTTGACAAGTCTGCGTTCAAATTGGCTGCCCGTGAAGAAAATATGAATCACAATCTGGTTAATACATGGAACTATTAATTAGAACAAATATAACATTTCGCAGTGTAAGCTCATACAAATGGAAGCCCCATCGATGCAGGTTTACTAATAAGTCGATTAACGTGTCGCCAACCCGCATCTAAATTCATTGGATTATTTATTTATTAAACTTGCTACTGACTATAATCAACATTTTACCAAGTAATAGCTTGAACAAAATGACAATTACAGTTAAACTGCGGTGGAGAAGTAGCGATTACATGAAATCTATACTTATAATAAAACTGTACCTAACGCGACGAAAAATTTTAATCGGAGGATGCTTTATTATCGATACTGAGCCAAAAAAATTGGGTATAGGCAATACCGTATAGCCTATTATAAAGAAGTAATACAAACAGACAGCTTTGGCTGGAACGTAGATAGGTACGTACGCCATCCCTACAAGTTTAATTCGAAAACTATGAGGTTGGGTACAAAGAAATAGTTTCGCAGGGTTGTTAGGAGTTATTTTGAAGATGAATAGGCAAAGGGTTCGCAACTCTCCCACGAATTTCTCTGTGAAATGCTTCTATGATTTGATTTCTTAGTAAACGTGCGGTATCGGTTCGTCTCAACTTTTTGAATAAGATTTTTTTTTAATGTAATTTCATGATCGCGTATTTCTGAGTGTGTACACATTACAAGAAAAACTTCTTTGTTTTGAAGTCGGATGAGGTTAGGTTGGGTCAAGTCGCCAAAAAAAATCGAGTCGAATTGAGAACCTCCTTTTTTGAAGTCAGTTAAAAATTATTACATATGTGAATTTTGAACACGACTAAAGGTGACTAACTATCTCAGTTTTCCCTCCAACTAAGTGTAAAGTTTGTGTTAGGATTGGGTTAGGTGGGTCAATGCAACGGGTGGGGTTGGAGCTGACGACCTTTTTCAGTCCGTGCATTGAACCATTGCTCAATTGAGGCTTGAGAGTGCATGTAACTTCTATTTTACTTGAAAAAAAGTGTACCAAGGTAAATAATTTTAATTCGAAAAGTATAAAAGTTCATACAAGTCGATCAGTATTTTATGGTGTAACATCATTGGATAAATGGAGCTCACTAACTAACCCATTCAATTAACTGCGCCGTTGCCGTTACCAATTGAACCATTCACGTAATGAAATTTCCAATGAACGAACAAAATAAACTATTCGCAATATGACTCGATTCTATCAAAACAGTGTGCTCATAACAAAGATAGCTGGTTTTTGCATGAGTGGTTACTGGTTATGACGCGGTTGGTATGGAGTCCCAAGATTTTGAAATAGGGACCTTGCATCGGAGAGCACAGTGTTGACAGACCCCTCTCTAGACTAGACAGACGACATTAATCACATGCATAAAACACTTAATGGTACAGGTACAGAAGATTCACATACATTTAAATAAATAGCGACTCTTGCTAACACACAATAAAGTGCTTTTCAGGTTGAACAGCGCTATATTACCTACAGTTATATATTATTATACACCTAGAAGTTGCCTGTCTTTCTATCACGTAATTCTTATTCCTTCAGACTTCGTTAGCCCATATAATTGGCCCAACAGATCGAGCCCGCCGGATACTTGTAGCTTAAGTAGGAGTCCCTTTAAGTAGGTAGTTCTTAAATACCCGATGTTATATTTCCACCTTTAGGTGTTCCCTAAAGGTTCGAGATAACGAAATTGACGGAAAACGCCATACGACTTAGCCAAGGTTGCCCGTAAAAGTTAGGGAACGCTGGTGAAAACAGGCATAATTGTTTTAGTTATTTTATTATGACGGTTCTATTTCATAAAATTACATAAACGTGCCCGTTCCCGCATCATATCCCCTGGGTAGAGATAACTTATTACATACTTTAGACATATTAAGTAGTTGGAGCAAGAGACATAATATCTCCAAGAGACTTGGTGAAAACAAAGTCCGCCATTTCTAGTTATTTATAGGTATACTCAATTGATATTTGCAAATAAACACGCAATCTACGGTCTGAAAATATCGTTGGAAACTGATATGTCTCGGGGGAAATTCTGGGATAAGTGTTCTTACTGTGTGTGATGTAATACGTAACGCACACTAACGCCGCGTGGTAGGGCTAAACTTCAAATCCCTTTCTTAAATGAGAGAAGGCTCCTCTCAGCGGAGGCCTTTGCTCAACAGGGCGACATTAATAGGGTTGTATTTCATTTTATTAAGTTAGAAATAAGTACCTAGTATTGTTTCTCTTGTAGAAGCTAAAAATAGAGAGCTAGAGACGCCATGATAGAGATTGTACTTAACGTACAAATTGGTGACTTTTTGGTTGTACACTACTTATAAGTAAATTGACAGGTCTAACGGAACGCTATCCATTATCAATCGTCAACAACCCATTACTGAGCGCAGGTCTCCTCTGAGAGAGATTTTAGGCCGTATATGCTGGCCCTAGTCCCGTCAATATATAAATAGGTAAATAAATAATAATAAAATAATACAAATTGGCAAACCCAATGGAGAACTCTCAGGCGTGCAGGTTTCCCCACGATATTTTCCTTCATCGTTGAAAAATCATCAATTAACGGACGTCAATTGATAGACAAAGATCTTTGTAAGGATTTTAACACCCTACGGTCTTGCGCCAACTCTATTCAGATTTCAGCAGCTCATTGAGACTCATTTGATGTCGCCTGTCCAACTAAAAATCATAATCTCACGAAAGTGGTGCCGGGTATAACAGAGTATGTGTTGTTTGTAAAGAGTGCGCGAGGAGCGAACCCAAGAAGTAAACTTTCTCTGTAGCTAATTATGAAAACACTCAGAGGCATTAGCGCTTTTACGGAATTTCGTCATTCTGCGTGTTCAGACTAATTTCAAGAGAAATGAACCTTTGTTAGTTTCGGTGCCATATTCATAGTGCTCGCTCGGCAAATTGAATCTAATTGCCACAACGAAGTGTTGAATCAGGCCAGCCGCCGGAGCTTCGGTGCCCTAAATTGCGCCTATTTACCCACTTAGGATGAGCACACAGTCCACCTGATAATGAAATGGGGTTTTGGGACGCGGTCCTTCACTATTGGAAGCGGCATATAATCTTTAATACTCCGTGTCATTAATTAAAATAAAACCGGGTCGCAGTCTCTTATTTGATAGTTGATGCCCGTGACTACATCCGCGTTGAACCGTGGCTGTTGCGTAAAATAGGGGTCCCTATATTTTTTATGTGTTTACTTACGTATTTCAAAAATTTCCTCATGATTTTTGCAAGGTATAGTTGACGACTTGGTGAGTGATATAGGTTAACTCTTATGTAAAAAAACAGAGGGCTCCCGCGGAATTTTTAAAGACATAACCACGGCAAAGGCTAGTAAAAATATAAAATAGTATGTAATAATTTATTGCCAAACTGTAAAACAGCGGCGGACCGTTGCAACGTTGTAAAAGAGGTCGAGCCGCAGAAAGCGTGACGAAGCAATATTTTTCATTGCAAATCAATGCTATCCGAACAAACACCGGAACACACCAAACAAATTGCTTGTCGGCGCAAATCCTATTGCACCAATTTGGTAAAATACCTTCATAAATGTCCACAACATAGAGGCAGAGCTGAGCCTAAAATAGAATTCAAACAACCAAGCCTAACCGAACGAAAAAATCTCAAAAAATTCATTTTCAAAAATCTGGTTTTGAAGTAAAAAATTCTAGTTTTATTCATGAATTTAATTAACATTAAAATGGATCTCTTGAAAAACTAAAGTCTGCAATGATTTCTTTAAAAATATTTTCATTAAGGTGGGTCTTTGGGTCTTTGACCTTGGTAGGTTCATGATTTGTTTTTAAATAATATTAGTCATGTTGAATATTACTAATATTACCCCTTCCCTCAAAATAAGCGTAAAGCTTGTGTTACTAGTGGGTACGACAATAGTACAACGCAGTTTATAATGTCAACCTTTGAGATTTTGATATTTCGGATTTTGCTACTGAGGCTTTTAGATTTTAAAAATGTTTACTTGCCAAAATATTATTTTCATTAAATAAATTTTTCTTTTTATTAAGTATTGTGACTTTTTGTACCGCATATGAATCTATTAATAACCATAACTATGGTATTCGATCAATTATTGAATTAAGTATTGAATTATAATCATTATCCATTACAACTCATGCTGATATAAATCATACTAACGTAACGGTGGTCTTACAATATTACATATCGAATTTTTAAAACTTTATGTACCTCAATTCTGTTCGAGTGTGGAAAAATTGAAACTTAAGATTTATTGTCCAACACAAATTGCTTCTTACATAATTACGCAAAAAGATATCAAGGTACACCACATACATCAAAATGTCATGCATGGCGCAAAATATCAAGCGCAATTAATTTAACAAGCTAACTATTAGTCGCTCTCATGGACATTCAGTTGCGGTCTTGTCATGACGTGACGCAACCACGTCGGCACAATGGCGGGCCTTGGTACAAGAGACTATTCCAAATGGACTCGGTACAGTAATTACGGCGACCGAACACAGAAAAGCGGATTGACAACAAACAAAAAAGAACTACAACAATAGGCATACGAGTACGAGTAGATGTGGAAGTGAATGGGAACGTGTACACACTTGGTACAAAAACATCCTAAATTATGATAAATGAAACTCCACGGGTCATTTTAGAGACTGCAATGCGTCATGTCAGAGGAGAATGCGCCTTAATTATTTGCTTCACTTTTCTCTTTACTATTTACTTACTGAAATTAAAATGCATTAAACAAATTTGAGTCCGCCGGAATTCTGTTCGCTGAATAATATTTTTTCAGGCATGTTTTACTCTACATTTAAACCTTCCTCCATCTTCATAGTTAAGTGTATTATGTTATGATTAATAGACAACACATTTTAGATAGATAAGTACTTCGAAACGTGTAATGTATATTGTATATCTACTATAAGAATAACTCTATACTTTCGATTAACTCCGTACAAAGAAAGAACAATAGTTACCTTTCAGTACTATTGTTTTCAAATACGCACATTCATATGGAACTATTCATAAGACTGAAGTAGGGATATTGGTAAGAATAAATGGACGCGTTGAAAAGGTAAGGTTTAATATATTGTTTTGAAATGTAAAAAACTTTGTAAATTGCTAAATCTGTTTATATTCAATAAATAACAAAATCTACCCATGATAACGTATTAGAAGTTATAGAGATTAACGACAATACACAACTCCTGTTCAAATTGCTTCAAAATTATACTCGTATACAGGCTCAAACTGGAAAACTGAATTTCAGAAATAACGTTTCTATAACAGTTCTTGAACATTATAGCTTAATTTATTTAGAAAAGTCCAATAAATTATTGCAAAATTAGTCAATTTAAGACATTGCATCAAATCCTCCAAACTAAAAACATAGAAATGTCTTGAGTTGTTAATGGACGTAATAACAATTATTGGTTTCTAAATTACTGTAGGTATTTGTAGAAAACTCTACAGGGGCTATGTGTTTAAGGATCATCATCATAAGAAGGCAGTGTGTCTATTAGACGATAGATGACGTCAAGGAGGTACTCATGACAGATGACCGAGTTAATCTAATTCGATTAACCTCTCTTAAAGTCGGTAAGTAGTTAAATTTTATGATGACACGGACATTCTTAAGGTCGTTTTTATTCATTGACATCAATTACATAAAGTGTTGAGGGTGTACTGTTCGGGATCAAATGATTTTCAATGTCTATTAATGGCACTAGGTATTTCCCAATTGATTCATTTAACGTCGGCATTCGTTAGAAATACCTATCAAGAAACGTTTTCTCTCTAAGACTAGGGTATTATTTTTCTTTACATCTCGTTGTTTTTTAACTTATTTTTTAAGCAAAGTGCTTACTTAAATGTTGAAAATTATTCAAAGCTCTTATTCTTTTCCTATTTCGACATGTTCAAATTAGTTATGAAATTAATGGTAGACGATTTAAATATTCAGTTAGACCAATACGTGTTTTCACACTTGCTATAATGTAAAACATATTAAGTATTTTGATAAAAATAATATTAGCTATGCTAAACATGACTCATGGTCCTCTTTCCCCTCGAAAACTGTTAGTTTGTACTAGAATTAGATACAATTGGATTGGGTATTGTAGAAGGACGTAGAGAGTAGGATTTGAACCTTTCGCTTTTCAGTTTGCGCCCTAACCGTTGCACTTTTGGAGCTTAAGTTTACAGTTAGCCTTTTCGCTCTTCTATGCACGATAATAAATGGCCATTCTTATCCTTACTTTTAAATTAGTCGCGAAAGATTGGCAGACTATATTTTAAATACCAACCAGTTTCTTTTATATTTACTACCTACTTATTTCATAAAAAGTTATCAGATAATATCATAGTCTGCGACTTGGCTCTCTTTAGCGTTATTTTTATTAGATTTAACTAGCTTAGCCATGATATTAGAAATTCATACGTTAGGTAGGTACCATTTGCTAATATGAATAATGTTTTTTTAGGAAAAACATTGAGTCTGGTTGGTACTTTTATAATATATCATAAAATAATCATGTAATTCGTTTCTAGTTAGAATTTTGTTATTTCCCAGCTTCATTACAAGACGCATTATTCTTTCAAATACTTCTATTTAAAGACATGACTATTGTGTTTTTGCTCCTAAATCGTTCTTTTTCATTTTTAACGAGTTCAAACGTTTCTTAATTAACTTTATTAGGTATTCTTTTAACTATGTGTTGTTCAACTTTCCCTCGTATTATAAGACTAGATGATGCCCAAGACCTGTATCATGTTGATTTTGTTTACTTAAAATCCCGTGGGGTGTTTAATTTTATTTTTCGGGGTAATAAGTTGTCTATACCCGTCCCCGGGATACAAATTATGTCTTTCATAAAGACCCAGAACCCTCAATATTTCCTCCTTCACACTCCTCGTACAATCCTTTACCTGACTGTGAAAATATCGCCAAAATCATTTCAGTATTTTCTAAGATAAGTCCGTACAGAAATATAGAGAAACAAAAATCCACAAACAGAGTGTTTGAATTATGTTATTGTTCAAATAATCATGTGAACTTAATAAAACCATTCCCAAATCATAGGCATATACTGATTTTAAAACTACTTCGACACAAGTTGGTAATTTATGTCTTTCATATTACATTCGATTACATTGCTCTTTCATGCTCGGTTACATGCTTTCAGGCATGTATGAATGAGCTTCTTGAGGTAAAGTTCATATTTTGTCTTGTAACTTAATTTTATTTAATAATAGGTTTCAGCTGTATAAAACCATTTAGCTATACCTGAGGCTATTAATTTTTTTGTTCATCATGTTTCATAGTACCAAGTTGTAGTTCCTAGTCCGGTATGTCGTTTAGTTTGATACGCTTATCTAAGCGCGAACAATTAACGGATCATAAAGTTCTCAGTAAAAGAGTTGCCCGTTCACCGAGCTCTATACGCCGGCAATTATATCGTGTTTATATTTCATAGTGCTTTTCAAAGAGTATCGCTATCAATAAGGGCTCATGGTTTGTGGGAAAATTAATAAAAGTGAAACTTAATCCCGCCAATATAAGTTTCCCCTTTTTATGCGTCGCACGCAACATCGGGCCGCCTTTTTTCCAAGTTGTAATCTCCATTACCTAGAAAACAACAGCACATCTCACTAGCACACACACTGCTCTCGTCGGAAAACGCACATGCACAATTTTCCGAACACCAGTTACGGACACCGTGTCGGTCGCGACGGAGCAAAGGGCGGCACATACAAGCGCTGCCTCTGCGCGCGATAGACTGACGACTCTCAGGCGGGCCCACGCGCGAGCGGGACGCGCGGCGGGCGTGCCGTGCTCTGCGCGCGCATAGCACTTCTCGCTCTCACCCCTCGACTCCACATATAGTCATCTCTTCCCGGCACGCGCGAGCACACCTTTCGTTCCCGAGACAGGTGTTCCTTTCCGTGTGTGCGTCCCGATATGGAAGGCTTCGTATGTTTGCGCGCTTCCTGCGACGGATCGTTTTTTATGCCCGGCAGAAATTATAAAAAGTAAATGGAGGGAAAATTAAATAAAACGTTTACAATGAAGCGTTTTCCTGTGCGCTTTGAATGATTCAGTGTGCGCTATTTTTCAGGGTGGGCATTCAGCGCCAGGCCGGCGATGTGGCGATGGCGGAGTGATTGCGATGCTTTTTACGGATGTTTGAGTGACGTAGGTGGGCGTAATTAGGCATGGGGCGGAAAGGCATATTGATTGCGGTAAACGCGGCTTTGTGGAAGAATCGATATTTTTGTATTAAAGGTGGCACGCGACCTGTCCGGCCGTGCGTCCGTGCGTCCGTGTACCTACCTACCTAGTCGATGCTAACCCGCATATCGATCTGTCGACAAGTTTGACCCTAGTTTATAGGCGCGCTGTAACTTAAAGAGTTGAGCAACACTTCACACTTATCGAGAGCGCATTAGCTAAACGGCAACTTCCATAAAAAAACTTCTGTCATCAACCACTCACTGAAATAAAACTCTTGATGGCTTAGTTTATGTTCCAAAACTATCTTACTGGATATAAAGGATTTAAATGTCACTTCGAATAGTTTTAACTTTTACTTATGAACTAACTTGGATGCTTATAATGCTATCAGAGGTAGATACTTAACTAAAATAACCTAATTTAGTGCTGCTCCCCATGCCTATCAATAGCCACTCACCTATTTTAATTTTTTATAGGAAAAAAGTAAGTAGGTATAATACAAGTGTGGAATAAATATGAGTTGAGAAAGAGAGTGAGAGTGAACTCAACCAAATTTTCTAGAGAGACTACTCAAACACCTTCTAGTCAAATGCTGAGTTCCAGAACGGCATAAATACCTCTTATGGTATAGTTAGACAATAGAGAAGTTTCTATAAACACAAAGGTAAATAATAAGTAGATAGGGACAATTTTTATGTAATAAATAACTAGTGGTTCGCCCTGAACTGAGACCTCGCGATATCCCATAATTCCCAAAAGTTTTAATTATATATTGTAATAATTAACTTTTAACATTAGACGCAATAAAAAAAATAATAGTTGACATAAAACTGTTTTACTGACACAGCGCCATCTATTAGCATTATAGTGAAGCTATTAGCTTCACAATAATGCTAATAGATGGCGCATTAAAATTAAATAATTTCGTTTCTTTACAACATTTATCTAATTTTAGTATTTGTTGTTCAAGTACAGGATATAACTGAATTTTCAACCAAGTTTCACGTTCTAATATTCAGTAATTCAGAAGTTATAGGGCTCTGACAGACATTTAGACGGACACACTTCTCTGTCTAGTAGGCAAGCGCCCTAGTTGACTCAGAGAACTCGCTTCGCTCGTTCAAAAATATACTTAAGAAAAATATCTCTTTATAAAACCTAAGGGTAGTTGCGTTTAAAAGGGCGCGTGCCGTCACGGCACGACACGCCTCGCTCCGTGGCCACCAGTCGTTGTTTTTAGCTTCGACTGTTTTAGCTGTTATCTGTCGTTTCTTGATAGAATTTTTTGCACTGATATAGGTACATCTTTGTATTATAAGATCAAGATCAGATCAGAAAAGAAAATAAACCACTAGGAAAGTCAGAGTTGCCGACATCGAGTCTCGAAGTGGAAATGGCAGATGCGTAGGCCCCATAGTTAGTAGAATCGATGATCCGAAGGGATTCCAAGGTGTTGGAGTGGCGACCTTGCACCGGAGAGGGCAGTGTTGACCCCCTTTAGGTGAACAAACGACATCTATGGAGTTGCAAGGAGTCGCTGGCACAAGATTTCCAGCTGTGAACGTGTATCGGTTGTCAAAGTAGAAGAGATCCCTACTAAATCTCTTGGCGTGGACATTTACCAATGTAATAATTATATTCAACTCTCAACAATGCCAGCCGGAATTCGTATTGAATGTAAAATATTTAATCTTATTATGAGCCAAGCGCATAGCCAAACTAAAGTTGAACGGCGACGCCACTATTTCACGGCTCTTTGTCATAGTAATAGTATTTCGCCGTGCCCAGATGTTGAAGCACTTAGCGGCTTGCACCGGTTTTATTATGAATAGCAACGGAACTAGTATTTTGTGGTTTCCCTCCGGGAGCTAGACCCAAATTAATGCCCGAGCTTTCAGCTAGAAATTAATGCAATGCACCCAGGTTAGGTAGCCGAATTGTTGGCGTTCAGTAAATTTTGCATCACACAACGAGAAAATTGTGATTGAATTTTTCATTCCGTTCGTTAGGTCATACACGACGCGTAAATGTTCGAGCGAACACAAAGCGTGGCGACAGTAACGCGCGACAGTAACGCGTGACAGAACTTTACAAGGAAATCGCAAGTACAATGTACATGTCTACACTTTATACCTATCTAAAATAAGTCCATCTTCTTCTTAAAGTGCCTCTTTTAATTTAATTGACGATCATACTGGCAACCTGAACTTGGGTCAATAAGTAAGTCCATAAAACTGTATATCCAAAACACGGCATAATCTAGCCCTCGAGAATAAGCTCCGATACGCGATTCACAGGCTGAACCACATTGCTACTGCGCTGGGCTGGCTATATTATCATTCTAATGACAACTGATGCCTATGATTGCATCCGATTCAGTTCACCGCACTGAAACTTTCGTCAATTCCCAACAAAGCTTCGCGCAAAAAAATTACTGCTAAAGTGTGACAATCGAAACCACCTCTAATTGACCACTTTTCAACGCGTAAAACTTTCTATTATATTTACTACTTTTTTACATATCAGTACTGTGAACCCTTTAAACTATTCCTTGTATTATAACTTCCCATAGGAGCCGCGTATGAGACGTCTACAGCGTTGTATGTATCCAAGCCTTTATGCAACCTAGCATGTGATTTCACGTTGAATATAAACAAACAGGTCCATATAAACTCAATTAGACTCGCATTCGTCACAATCGATGCAAAAAATGAGCTTTAAAATGTGAATACAGAAGGATGCTGTTTATAGAGTCCCTGTGTATTTTCCAGGCAGCGGAACGTAACGTTTGCGTCTCCAGATAATATTCTTTACATTTATCCTCAGGAGTCGGTGAATTTTATTATTTATAACCCAAAAGTCAGAAGCATGCGAAAATCGTAAAATGACATTAGTATACGGATCAGATGGAGAGAAGTAGGTACGCTCTGAGTACTCCTGCGTGATCAAATCAGACATGAGGAGGATCGTATCGGATCCAACGATTCGTGAAGCTGAAAATAGTGATGAGCACATAGCTCGAAGAACAAGTAGACGTAGGGGTACTAAAGTGTTCGAACGGCAATCCCTCACAAGGAACGCAGATTTGGAAGGCTCAACACTCCTTAGTGGTATGTTTCGTAGCTATGCTTGCAATAGATCTAAGCAGCAATGGACATCTTTTAAAAAAACATCGATAGTCTCGCGCCTCGATTGGGGTTCAAATTGAGATACTCCCTACTGACTTATAACCTGACTAAACCCGAGGCATGCCGTATGAGGCTAGTTTCACAGAGTTAGTTTATATTTTTCGTCCTGAAGGGATTCTCAGTTGAACCAAATAGAGATAGCGGCAGACGGTTAAATAAAAATATATATTCATTTGAGCAACTACAATATGCATCAAGGCGAAACAGTTTGGTCTAAGGTTGCTTAAACCGTAGAATAAATACACTGGGCTTAAACGGATACGAAGCTAGCTGGAGAAGAATTTTACGGTGGAGTGACCTTATCCCAACTCAAAACTCAATGAAATAAACCTGCGTAAACTTGGATCAATTTTACATCAGAGAGAAGAGGAGAGAGAGAGCAGAAAGCATCTAGTCTTTTAAAAAATTACTATGTATGGCAAGCTGAAAATTATGCAAGAAATAGAGGCCGCTAAAATAAATACAAAGCTTTAGACGATGAATTATAATAATTCTAATAAAGCACTAGATAGTTTAGAAGGTTAACTTATATTAAAAAACATGATTTTGCATTTTATTCTTCGATTTTGCGTTTTTATTTTTATAAACAGTAAATTTTCTAAAATGTGGAATGTAGGTACATTGTAATTATATAGGTATGTACTGTCTGAAGTGTTATAAACTTATAATCTAAGAGCCTTTTCGTAAACAATGATTCATGATGACATCATACCTACGGCGCGCCCCATGGCGCCAAAATGCGAGTCAGTTTTCAGCGTAACTTTGCCATGGATAAAATTTATTTGTTTTCATCCAAGGTAAATAACGTGTAACGGGATAAATGGAAAGCTAGCTACTTCGGTAAGTGAAAAATACTTGGTACGACGACGTTTACCTAATGATCCAAACTATGTATAAGTTGATCCAAAATCTTTATCGTAGATATTTTATCTATGATACAAAGTAATATTTTGTTTATGCTGCAGCTCTTCTAGTGTCAGGGTTGAACATTTGGGACTTGGAGTTTAATGTTTATTTTTTTAATTGACTTTCGTGCGACACAATTCAGTGATAAAGTAATTCAGTGATAAACCCCCCACAGGCCGTAGGTACCTACATCCATGCAGCATTTGAAATTTGAAAGTCAATTAAAAAAGTAGCTTTGGTCACTCTTTGTATGTATAATCCGTTCCGAAGATTAGCGCTTTCAAACCAATAAACAAACATAAATTTTAAAATCCTTTGTTTGAGTTCAATGCAAATCATTATCATTTTTGGCTCATTAAAAGGCATTTACGAAGTCCCGGGTTCGATTCCCGGGTCGGGCCAAAAAATGTCTTGAGCTTTTCTACCAAGAAAATTTCAATGCTAGCCCGAAGTTAGGCAGTAGGCGGCTTGCACCCCCGTGCCTCGGAGAGCGCGTTAAGCCGTCGGTTCTGCGCCTGATCACTCTCTGGTCTTATCGGACTATGAGAGTGACGTAATAAAAAGTGCAACTGTGTTTGCGCACACACTTGTGCACTATAAAATCTCCTGCGCAGATGGCTAATCTCTGTGAAGGTTGGTTGTACTGTCCGGATTCGGTTGGCATACGGAAACTACCAGACATTTAACTATTAAGCAATCCATTTAAGCAAATACGAACGCGACACAAAATGGCGCCCACAATTTTCCAAAACTGATGGAAAAACACTTTTGGTTTATCGGAAATTTTCACGAAATAAACAGCGACATAAATATCCCCGTTGGCATAATGTTGCAGTTTCTCTCACTCACTATCGCGGGCCGCCAACTAAAGGGTCATAAATCACTTTGTCAATGAGGATGAGCATTGCGCAACAAGCAAAGTCTCGGCTGATTGAAAATTAACTAGTGCGCTTGCGCAGGTAAATAGGTGATGGTTGATGCGTCAAATTCAACTACTACTACTGGGTAATTGTTGATACGTCAAATTCAACTACTACTGGGTGATTGTTGATACGTCAAATTCAATTACTATCGTAAAAAGTGCATTAGTAGATCAATCAAGTTTATTTCTTACTTATCTTATATTGCCCACGTTTGTAAGGGCAACAATTTTTGCCAACGACCTCGTCCACTTGGAGTTAAGTTCTTTATTAATCCCGCGGGAACTCTTTGTATGTCCACGGTAAAGGTACATGCTTAAAATACTTTGACAGATTTGGCTGGTATTTTTTTTGTTGTGTTCAAAATAATTGTCAGGACAAGATTTGTATGTAAGAAAATTTTTGGAAAATATACTGGGAAGGACCGAAAGGATGGTAGTTTTGTATGAAAGTCTCACTTTCTTCATTGGAAATTGCACCCGTGCAAAGCCGGGGCGCGCACTGCTAGCATGGATAAAAAATATTTCTTAACATGTTTTAATAAAAAAATTATTTGAAACAATGTTAATTATAATGTAAATTATGCCAAGGTACGAAACTTTGAGATTGAATTACTTTCATACGTTGGAAACAGAAAATTAACTTAGAACTTAGCAATTAAATATTATAATATTATTTTATAATAATTAAAATAATATTAGGTTAATTTTCGCTAGGTTTATTTGGTTTTGTACTCGTACTTTGCCTCTTGGTAGTACTTCTTCTAGTTTTGCAATATTTTCCCAAGCAATTAGCTGGCTGTAGGTACCTACAAACCTGGTATAAACCGTACCGATCAACTTCGACCTGTCTAAGTAAATCACATCCAAAAATTATCAACTATTCCTTCAACTAATGAAACGTAGCCAGTGATGGTGTTAATCAACTTGTGAAATATTTCGTAAACGATGTAACGAGCCACCGACGAAGTGACGAAGTTCCCTTTTGTATGGTGACCATATTATCCGCATTTTGTAGCTGAGCCGACATGCTTTATTTTTGTCTAACATGCACATTATGAAAATGTTTGTAATTTTACTTCGGTGAAGCCAAGTAATGTTTATTTTCAGTTAATGGACATGTCAGCAACCCATTTTTGTGTGTAACAAACAATCCAGCAAAAATATTACACTCAATACAATTTTACAAAAAAAAATAATTTGATTTGATTAACATTTGGGACTTTTTACTTACGAGAAAATAAACATGTAATGCGGGTCCTGATTGTGTATTGTCGCTTTTAAACCAAATCAGAAAAATTACCTATTTAACATACCTATCGATAATTATTCATCTGCTGTTGTCCTGCGCTGAACTCATAGGTTCACGTGTTGTACAATGGTTCATATTAAATGTATGAAAATGAAGATTTCCCAAGTCAGATTAGTGAGAAGCCAATGAATTTATAGATAGTCCCTGGCACAAAATCCACCACGGGAGTGGAGCGAGATATAGCGGCATTTCTGATGAAAACTCAAATTCAGCTTTATTGTTCTTGTCATTGCTTTGATGTCTAAGTTAACGTGTTTTGTTTTTATGATATAAATTTAAACCGTATCTTAAACACAGTAAAACTGAATAGAAGTTTTTGTTAATAAACGACGCTTCTGTTCAGAATTGTAGCCCATGAACCCTTAAGTTTTATTAAAATAATTGTGTAGGTACGAATCAATCCACACAACATGCAAGACGCATTGCCACTCTACATTATGTTCGGAGAATTTCACAGCAGCTAATAACATGTAGCGAAACGGTCGCAGCTCGGCGGTATGGCAACAATTTTAATAAATAATTATCCTCCCGTTGCCTCGTTCCTCGCACGGATAAGCAGCCTTAATTCCCTCCGCCACTCGTGTACCAAACACTGCGTCTGTTTCATTTACTTCATACGGTATTATCTAAGATTTTGGCGAATGTTATGTAATTACATTTAAATTTCCGACATAATATTATTTTCTTTTCGCACAAATCCAATTTGTTACATTACTAGCTTTTGCCCGCGACGTCATATGCGTGCAATTAGGTTTACTCTTTTATGTCTCTTATTAATTTAGGAATCTGTTTTTCCCAGTTAAAAATTAGTTTGCACTTGCACGACTCGCAGTCTGTTTTTTGGTGTTAGCTTAAAACTTTAAATTTCAAACTTAAAAACAAGTTCATTCAAATAGTAATTAGAATGTAACACATTCTGATTACGCAACGCAACGCCCAGCATTGCTGTTAGTTATTTGAAATTCGATCATTTTTCAGTAATTGTTTTGGGATCCAGTAATAAATAATAAAAAATAAATTCGACCTAACATATCAAATATTATTTAAGGACATTACCAAAAAAAAAAAACAATTTAAAATGCACTCAGGTCTGTAAAATAAGATATCATGTTCCTCACAATTTTGCCTGTACCTATTACGTATCATGAAAGGAAATAACTGTTGATTCCTGTTACCGACTTCTTGTCAGAAGAATCAATATTCCGAACGTATAGTAGCATTATAGAAAAGCTGCAGTTTTATGCTTCAAATATCTTTCAAATTCTTTTTGAATAATAAGTACCTACCTACATAGTTTAAGTTCACTTTGATGGTACTTAAACTGTAGGTACTTTCTACATTTACGATCTCTTTCCATGTACCTACGATCTTTCCTACGATCTACATCAACTGGTATTTGTTAGATATTCAGACACGGTACGTAGCCACAAAAATATAGTTTTGTATTTTGAAACTAGGTAACTGTTTGAAATTCATATGTACCTACTTACTCTATCCCGAGAAAAAATAAGAATAAAACAAGTGCATTATGATTTATGAACCTACAAATGAGTACGGGTAAAACTACGTTCTTATAATGTATTGTACTGTTTAATGAAAACGGCTCTAAACCTAAAAAAGAGTTTAAGCTATGCGATCTGAAAGCCGGTAAACCCCGACGCGCCACGGATTTTCATCTGACTTTAAATTTTGTAAAAATGTTTTCATAAGAGTATTTTCATTCATGACGTCGTTTTGTTTCCCATCGCATTAAAATAAACGATGCTCACACAACCGGCACTCCTAAAAAGCTGATGCTAATTGCAGTAAGATACCGTCTGCTAATACGATATGTGTTACACGGGGCGCGATGCGAGGGCAATCCGTTTTTAACACAAACGAACCTGCTTCCCAAAGGACTTTCGGTCTTAGTCGAGCACATTTTAAAGTCGGGATCTGGTCACGGATAGAAAAAATTCGGCCTTTTCCGTCTCGGCACGCCTTAATGGAAATTGTGAACCGTGCCCGCGTCGTTACGCGCGGCAAATGTACATAATGTGTCGTCAAAAGGGTGAAATATACTTAGCGGCCCGTGATTTCATTCGTTGCAAATTGGGCTTAACAGCTTTTTAAAGTTTCTTCAATTAGATTTATTTCATTGGAACACCTTTACGACTTTGGGAACAGTTTCTCGGCGACACTTTTTCAACAGACAGGAAAGGGGAACGAAGCGTTGGAAAAATACGATGCTCTCCCATCCATCACATTCAATTAGCTTTAATGAAAAACGTACTCGCTAAGAGGTTTCACGAGTATTTTGTTTTGAAAGACTTCGGAAGATCGGCTCCTGTTTAACTTGTTTGCAGATGGATGTTATTTTAATTTAATGAAATTTATGATACCTTTTGCTTTATTAAAAAACTGTTTACAAAAACAATGCTCTTATTAAATTCTTCGTGCATTATCTAGAGGAGGGAAAAATGCTCCGGCTTAACAAGAAAGCTGCGAGAAAAAAATAAAACTTTCGCGCTTTTTCAGTAAGGAATTTTATTAATGTTGTAGTATTTTTCAACGTAAAGCTATTTTTTGCTTTCAGTGTTTCATAAGTAAAATTTTTTGGTAACTCCGTGATTGTGGGAGTGCACAATGTGTCATTTATTTCAGGCAGAAACACATTTTAATCAAAGATTTCCATATAATTTAGAATTTACAAAAATATTTTGAGCGAATTTAATTTATGTGAACTGAAATTTTATGTGAAGTAAAGGTAAAATATTTCATTACGATTTTGTGCCGTATTGTGAAGAAAGAATACATTCAAATTAAGTCTGGTCTTTATAAAAGTCTTTAATTTTTTAAGCATATGCGTAACTACCGTAGCAATATACCTATTGGTTCATCGATGATTGCAACATATGTCTTTACAAAAAATCTAGAGAGATTTTCCAAATAAAATGTCTTCAAACTATGAACGAAAAACAGAAAATAATGGAAACACTGGCAAACTGTTTAGCGCCGAAACTAGCGTAAATTTCCTTTTAGCCCAAGTGCAATGTAGTTTCCAAGGCACAAGATCTATAGGTAACCTGGTAATGTTCCAAAAAGCCTATTAGGGTTACGCTGGCGCGGGCCGCGTATGATAAATGTCAAAAAAGAAGCCGCAATGCAGGATAAGAGCCAACAATTTGTAACGCGCTCTTTTAAAATATTAATCATACTCCACGTTTCGCAGAAAACACACACTGGTTTCGTGAGTACTTAGAACGAGTACGCTCCAAAGATATTTCATGTCGGACTAGATTCCTACAAAAAAAAAAGTATTATTTTGTCATTTTTTTTATTCTATGACAAGATAGCCCTTGACTGCGATCTCACCTGATGGTACCTAAGTGACGATGCAGTCTAACTGATAGCGGGCTAACTTGGAAGGGGTATAGCAGTGTAAATTCAACCCATACCCCTAATCGGTTTCTACGCCATCGTGCCGGAACGCTAATTCACTTGGCGGCATGTTTTTGATGGTAGGGTGGTAACTAGCCACGGCCAAAGCCTCCCACCAGACCAGACCAGAGACAATTTAGAAATAATAAATTACTAAATTGCCCCCGCCGGGAATCGAACCCGAGACCTCCCAGTTATAAGACCACAGCGCTCACCACTGCGCCAGGGAGATCGTCAAATCGATCGATTTTTATCTTTAACTACAATGGGCATACCACTTTTTATTTATTTACCAACATTACCAACTTATGCCTAGTGAGTTTTCAGGTAGTTTTAGCTTGCCCTTCAATCACTCAGTAACAGAACAACGGGTCGACGTGATTAGCATGGCTAGACTTAGAGAGCCACATACAGGCCTTTTATCCCGGAAAAACAGAGAGTTCCCGCGGGATTTTAAAAAGCCCAACTCCATTTTCAACAAATAAGTACCTACCAATCAAAACCAATTCCAAACCAACGGAAGTATAGCTCGTAATATTATTTTGATGCAAAACTGTCTCAACCTTCCTCAACGCTCAAACCATGTCATTTTATATCGCTTTTTAAATTTTCTGCGAGATAATGTTGTAAGGAGGATAGTAAAATATTATTATTATACACGTTTTCCGTTTACTGCTATAACACAACTTTGTTAAGAAAATTGCGCACTGAGTAACGTTTAGAGTGCACTTAAGCTATGACATTACAATTTAGTCTTCCACCTGTATTATTTATTACTAGCTTTTACCAGCGACTTCGTCAGCGTGGAGTCAGTTTTATGAAGAGTACTGCTCATGCAAAAAAATTCGTGATTGAAGGACAAACCAAGTAACCTAACATCAAACTTAATTTCGCATTTATAATGTTAGTAACAAAATGTACTTACCTAAGTATCGTCCATTATTTAAACTACTTTTTTTAGTTTAATCTATTATGTAATTCTGTGAGTGTCCTAATGTGAAATATGTAAAATAATGCTTGTAAAAAAAGTATTTATTTTAGTGCACGCAATTACGCTTAGTAACGTGGAAAATAAATTATGCAAAAACATTATAATATATCACAGCATTGCATGTTATAAGAATTGTATTTTAAAATAGAATTTGATTAAAATCTGTAGGCTACTTAACATTTTATTTAAAATATTACCGTAAATATACCTACTTATTATAAAGCATGCTTAGTCGCACGCGTGATCGACGAACGCAAGCGATGCGACGCGAACCTTTATTTATTTAAATATACTTACAATAGGTATAATAAAATTATAGGTATAAATAAATAAACATCAGCTTTTAAAAGTCGTCTCAAGAAACATTATCTATCACTTTAAACATTTACTTGCTACTGTTATCTATCTATAGAATGCTTATAAATCATACGTATTTATATTATATATTTATGTATATATAGTGTGATAATCTCCTTTCCCTCCTTAAATTAAACGGGAAACCTACGCATAAAAGCTTATATTAGAAGTGGGCAACACCGTAATCCAACGGGTTTGGTTTGAAACGTCCACCTTTGGTATTTCAGCGAGTTCCTTACCCATTGACTTGCTGAGACTATATTTAAATTAAAGGCAAGAAACTTGGCGATTGCACAAGTGAAGAGTCTTTCAACGCTGCGTTTCCCGGTACGAGGTCACCATTCGAGTCTCTTGGGAATCCAATGTCAGTCGTTTCTTCGAGCTATATGCCCCGCTCATTGCCACTTCAGCTTCGTAACTCGATGAGGTATGGACTACAATTTTCCTAAGGATCTCGACATTTCTCTCAAACTCAATGCCTTTGAGTGTTATATGAATATTTCCTTCATATTTTCCAAAAGCTTAACGCACGACTACTAAGTCAGTAAGTATGTATATAAATAAATTATAGCTCACACATGAGCAGCTCCTTTTATTCTCACTCACCCTGTTTGTGGACATGAAACATTTCCATATATTTGCGGGGCTCTCATGAATGGCGCAAGGATCTAAAGCTGAAGTATTCATAACGGTGGAGACGTAGAGAACTGGCTACACTTTTAAAGTTAGGGATGTGGTGCAAAAGAAACGAGCAAAAGTTACCTATTCTCAATATTATTACAGTGGTTCACGCAATTTTACTGATTGCCTCCACGCTACCCAGTAGTAGAAATACTTACCCACTAGCAAACGTTGACTTCCAAACACGATTCTCCCATTCAATCACATAAAACAAGCAATCCGTCGCAGCGAATACCAAGTAATAAGAATTGCTGAACAAAGTAAGGACAATTTAGTTTAGTTCTGACGTCAATAAAATTCAAAATTATTTATTTTTAACTATGTTTTGCGCGCGACTTCGCCCGCGTTGAATTAGGTTTTTAGGAATTTCGTGGGAACCCCTCCATTTTTCTTGATAATAATTGTAAACGTAGCCTATGCTATGCCACTCTATAAGTCAACTATGCAAAAAAATCACGTCGATCCGTTGCTTGATTGCTGCGTAATTGAAGGATAATCCAACAAAACACTTTCGCTAACTTTTTAGAAAATATTAGTAAAGATGCCGGCCAAATAGGCCAACATGTGGCTGTTCTGAAAAGTCGAGAATCTTGTTCAGAAAACAGATTCAGCTGAAACCAGTAGAATTTGTCTCGCCACCCCGCCATTGGCAATATAAGCTTAGGCTTAAATTGACATTTTTCCAATTAATAATTAACGTCTATATGTTTACAGTTGGATATAGTCATGTTGCAAACTGCCAGAAAACCCCCGCAAAGAAAAAAAAATATGATAATTCTTAAATTTTATATCGTAGACATAGTTGGTAAGAGCAGTGGAAAATATAGCAGCCGTTTGGTACAATTATTCAATAATAACAGCTATCAGAGACTAATTGCAGAGCAGTCCGTTGGCTTCAAATATAATTCAACAATTTACATTTTAGATTAGATTTATATCCAGCCTTTCATTGGAACAATTCATTTGGGTTGTCGCTAAATTCTGCGTTGTTTTCTGAATAAACAAAGCTTATCATAAATTTAAGTATGAAATGGACTCTGTGTAGACTCCAATTTTCTCGTAACCTGTTTAAGAAAATTGTCAAAATAGCTTCCATTTTTTTCATATAATTTAAAAATAAATTAGCGTGTAAAGACAGTAAAGTAAAACATAATATTTGGACTCTCTGTAGACTTCAATATTTGTAGTCCTTAGGAAAATCATTAATATATCAATAATTTCCCTTGTTAATGCATTTTTTTATGAAAATTTTTGATTTTACTGAAAAATATAACATACTAGATGATGCCCGCGACTTCGTCAGCGTGGACGAATCGTGAGCAAGTCGGTTTTTCGTTTCCCGCGGAAACTTTAATTTTTACGGGATAAAATTGTGGTCTATGTGTTAAGCCTCACACACCCACGCACACACACACACACACACACACACACACACACACACACACACACACACACACACACACACACACACACACACACACACACACACACACACACACACACACACACACACACAAATGCGATTGTATCTGCATTGGAACTCATCAAATTACAATTATTTCAATAAAGTTTATAACCAAATCAAAATGACGTAGACAAGCGGAGTGGACTGAATGAGACAATTTTTTAAAACTAGGAATGCTTAAAGAAGTTTTCTTTTTTTTTAAAGAAGCTTAATGGAAACTAAAACTTATATCGGGGAAGATTCCGAAGATGATAATATAGTATTATCCCGAAGATATAATATGTAGGATGTAGGTATCCTATTTCTATGCAAGATTTGTGTGCCATGATAATCTAGGAAGTGAGACGTTACGTTAATAAGCTTAAAGTTAAACGTGTTATCAACAGATTTCAGCCCTTACCCCTATTAGCGAGGGAATTTGAAACATGGCGCGTTACCTAAATGCGGGTTTGAGGCATCCAAATAAAATTAATTAAAACTTATTTGCTTTAAACCTTTGTTTACACGTTGAACAAAGGTGCTAAGTACTAATGGAAAACTAAATTTCCGTCTCGTTGTTAGAAAGCTTGTCGTACTATTTATTCATTAAGAGAAGAGCTTTTATTAAATAGTTAGGTATTGTAGGTACGTATCTTAGAATTTTTACTCGGATATAATTGACAGACAGATTACAAATTTAAATTTATTTATTTCAGGTATGTTCACCCATATTCATAGATACAAACTTCTTCCAAATGCACAAAATAAAATTACCTACTTAGATGGTGGAATTACAATAGAATTACTTAGACGGTTTTAAAAATTGGCATGTAATTAAACGAGCTTCTATTTAATACCATTATTGGCTTCTAAATTACTAAGTTAGCTTCAACTAGTGAGCCTCTAAAAAATATAATTTTAGCATCTATATTTATAACTTAGCTTCAAACCGTGAACTCCTAAAATACTTAAATATTAGCATCAAATAATACACCAAATCTTCAACCACATTTTTAATTTTTTTTTTGTGAAAAAAATGAAATAAAAAAAATGTTTCTAACTAAATAAAAAAACGTTTTTTTTTTTGATAAAATGAAATTAAAAAAATGATTGTTTTTAAATTTAACTCAAGATAAATACCTACACATAACATTATAACATTTTTGAAAAAAAAAAATCAAATTTTTTTTCAACTTTTTTTTTAGTTTTAGGTAGGTTTATGATCCCAACAGAACCTAAGTGCCCGGCCTTCGGCCGGGCACCTGAATATTCATGTATAACCCTAACCTAACCTAACTTTAGTTTAAAGAAAAAATTATACAAAAATAATTGCAATATTAACACACTAACAACAGAACAACAAAAAAAACAAATGCATGTTTTGAATGGCGCTCTCTGATTGGTGCAAATAGCCATAACCAACGAGATCGTGCAAATTGCCAGTCGCATCCGTCTCACTCGCACCAACGAAATCGTGCAAATGGCCAGTCGTATCCATCTCACTCGCACCAAATCGTGCAGTGGCAGTGGACAATAATAAAAATAGTGGCTCTTTATTTGATGCTTTCTTTGGAATATTTTGTGGCCATTGTGAAGAAGCCGAGTTAATATAATTGAAGCTTCATCATTTTCCCGTTGCTGAGTTATTAAATTAGAAGCTAGGTTTTGATGCCAAAAAATAAATTTTGTTGGTCGACTTATTATATTCCTTAAAAATTCAAACCTTCCAATAGCTGTAAAGTTACCTTGAACTTGTTTGTGTCTTGTGAAGCTTGTGAACGTTTACGGGAAATCTAGTTCACTGAAAAACAAATTCTAACCCTTAAAAATTTAGGTTACAAAAAGAAAGAGTATAGGCCTGGCCAAGCCCTACAGCATTGACAGTTTTACTCGTAGGTCGACAGGTCAGCTGGAGGGGTGTTGAGTGGGTGGGGGGGTTGCCATGGCAACCGCGCCCCACAACACGCCGCCGTGGCGCCGACCGTTCTATAGATACGCTACTTGTTATACATATAGTATGTTTTATGAGTTTGTTGGTAACATGGGCTGCAACATAGGTGTGGATAAACAGCCCGGACGGAAAATAGTACGTATGCTTTAATATTTAAAAAGTGTACAACACGATGTGGATGGGTGTACTTTGTATGATGTGAGTAACTAGTTTGCGAGTTAAAATAACGGGGTGTGTTACAAACAGTTGCGCATTATATAATAACTAGTAGGGCGCGTGGGTGCGCGGCTCGCTAAAGCGAACCGCGTGTTTTCTGTTCACCAAGTAGATCTTCGGTTCTTGATCATATTTTTCAAAAGCACTATTTCATCTTGTACATTCTGTAAGATAGACACCGACAAAATTTGTATGGCCACCATCTTGAATCCGCCATTTTAGAGATTTATTTTCGGCTCTCTGCCAATTGGATGAGGTTTTGGGTGACTTTTGTTTGAACACCCCACCTATCTTCAATAACCTGGCCGTGCTCCTCACCTGTCTCCGAAATCCTCAATCATCAGCTCTCTCCATATTTTTCCTCCGAACCATCAGATATTTTGAAAAGGAACCATATGAAAGTCTTGCATAGTTCCCAATTCGCCATATATTTTGTATGAAATAAAAAAAAATCCGCCATCTTGAATTTTTTTTCTATTCATCAAGTAGACCTTCGGGTCCTGATTACCTTTTTCCAAGAAACCACTCTTCCATCTTTTATAGTTTCCGAGATAGACACCGACGAAATTTGTATGGCCGCCATCTTGAATCTGCCATTTTGGAGTTTTTTTTCGGCTCTCTGCCAATTGGATGAAGTTTCGAGTGACATTTGGTTGAACACCCCCCACCTATCTTCGATATCCTGGCCGTGCTCCTCACCCGTCTCCGAAATCCTCAACCATCAGCTATCTCCATATTTTTCCTCCAAATGAATTTTTGTCTTCTATACGAAACCATCAGAAATTTTGAAAAGGAACCGTATAAAGTCTTGCATATATTTTGTATGGAAAAAATTTAATTCCGCCATCTTGAATTTTTTTTCTATTCATCAAGTAGACCTTCGGGTCTTGATCATCTTTTTCCAAGAAACCACTCTTCCATCTCTTATAGTCTCCGAGATAGACACCGACGAAATCTGTATGGCCGCCATCTTGAATCCGCCATTTTGGAGTTTTTTTTCGGTTTTTTGCTAATTGGATGAGGTTTCGAGTGACATTTGGTCGAACACTCCCCATCTATCTTTGATATCCTGGCCGGTGCTCCTCATCAGTCTCCGAAATCCTCAATCATCAGCTCTCTCCATATTTTTCCTCCGAATGAATTTTTTTCCTCTATACGAAACCGTGAGTGAAAAAAAATTTTTTCATACAAAATTTTACAGGAGAGGTGATCAATGAGTCAGTGAGTCAATCAGTGAATCAGCACGAGTAGCTATATATATATTAACTAGTAGGGCGCGTGGGTGCGCGGCTCGCTAAAGCGAACCGCGTGTTTTCTGTTCACCAAGTAGTTCTTCGGGTCTCGATCATATTTTTCCAAAAACCACTATTCCATCTTTTATACTCTCTGATATAGACACCGACGAAATTTGTATGGCCGCCATCTTGGATCCGCCATTTCGGAGGGTTTTTTCAGCTCTCTGCCAATTGGATGAGGTTTCGAGTGACTTTTGTTTGAACACCCTCCACCTATCTTCAATATCCCGACCGTGCTCCTCACCCGTCTCCGAAATAATCAATCATCAGCTCTCTCCATATTTTTCATCCAAATGAATTTTTGTCCTCTATACGAAATCATCAGAAATTACGGAAAGGAACCTATCAAAGTCTTGCATACATTTTATATGAAAAAAATAAATTCCGCCATCTTGATTTTTTTTCTATTCATCAAGTAGACCTGCGAGTCTTGATCATCTTTTTCCATGAAACCACTCTTCCATCTTTTATAGTCTCCGAGATAGGCATACCGACGAAATCTGTATGGCCGCCATCTTGAATCCGCCATTTTGGATTTTTTTTCAGCTCCCTGCCAATTGGATGAGGTTTCGAATGACTTTTGTTTGAACACTCCCAACCTATCTTCGATATCCCGGCCGTGCTCCTCACCTGTCTCCGAAATCCTCAACCATCAGCTCTCTCCATATTTTTGCTCCGTACGAATTTTGGTCCTCTCTACGAAACCATCAGAAATTTTGAAAAGGAACCGTATTAAAGTCTTGCATATATTTTGTATGGAGAAAAATAAATTCCGCCACCTTGAATTTTTTTTCTGTTCACCAAGTGGAACTTCGGCTCTTGATCATCTTTTGCCAAGAAACCACTCTTCCATCTCTTATACTCTCCGAGATAGACACAAACAAAATTTGTATGGCCGCCATCTTGAATTCGCCATTTTGGAGTTTTTTTTCGACTCTTTGCCAATTGGATGAGGTTTCGAGTGACATTTGGTCGAACACCCCCCACCTATCTTCGATACCCTGGCCGGTGCTCCTCACCCGTCTCCGAAATCCTTAATCATCAGCTCTCTCCATATTTTTGTTCCGAATGAATTTTTGTCCTCTATACGAAACGGTGGGTGAAAAAAAATTTTTCCATACAAAATTTTACAGGAGAGGTGATCAATGAGTCAGTCAGTCAGTCAGTCAGTGAGTCAGTGAATCAGCACGAGTAGCTATATATATAGTAACTAGTAGGGTGCGTGGGTGCGCGGCCCGCTGCAGCGGACCGCGGTTTTTCTGCTCTTAGACTTTCAGGGCCTGATCATTTTCTACCACAAAACCACTATTCCAACTTGTACACTCTTTAAGATAGACATCGACGAAATTTGTGTGGCCGCCATCTTGAATCCGCCATTTTGGTGGTTTTTTTTTCAGCTCATTGCCAATTGGATGAGGTTTCGAGTGATTTTTGTTTGGGCACCCTCAACCTATCTTCAATACCCTGACCGTGCTCCTCACCCGTCTCCGAAATCCTCAATCATCAGCTCTCTCCATATTTCTCCTTCAAATGAATTTATGTCTTCTATACGAAACCGTCAGAAATTTTGAAAAGGAACCGTATTAAAGTCTTTCATATATTTATATATTTATATATATTTATATGTATGAAAAAAATAAATACCGCCATCTTGAATTTTTTTCTAATCATCCAGTAGACCATCTAGTCCTGATCATCTTTTTCCAGAAAACCACTCTTCCATCTTTCATAGTCACCGAGATAGACACTGACGAAATTTGTATGGCCGCCATCTTGAATGCGCCATTGTGAAGTTTTTTTCAGCTCCCTGCCAACTGGATGAGGTTTTGAGTGACTTTTGTTTGAACACTCCCCACCTATCTTCGATACCTTAGCCGTGCTCCTCACCCGTCTCCGAAATCCTCAATCATCAGCTCTCTCCATATTTTTCCTCCGACTCATCACACATTTTGAAAAGGAACCATAGGAAAGTCTTGCATAGTTCCCAATTCGCAATATATTTTGTATGAAAAAAAAATTCCGCCATCTTGAATTTTTTTCTATTCATCAAGTAGGTCTTTGGGTCCTGATTAATTTTCGCCAGAAAACCATTCATCCATCTTTTATAGTCTCCGAGATAGACACCGACGAAATTTGTATGGCCGCCATCTTGAATCCGCCATTTTGGAGATTTTTTTCAGCTCCCTGCCAATTGGATGAGGTTTCGAGTGACTTTTATTTGAACACTCCCCACTTATCTTCGATACCCTGGCCGTGCTCCTCACCCGTCTCCGAAATCCTCAACCATCAGCTCTCTCCATATTTTTTCTCCAAATGAATTTTTATCCTCTATACGAAACCATCAGAAATTTTGAAAGAGAACCGTATTAAAGTCTTGCATATATTTTGTATGGAAAAAAATAAAGTCCGCCATCTTGAATTTTTTTTCTATTCATCAAGTAGACCTTCGAGTCCTGATCACCCTTTTCCAAGAAACCACTCTTCCATATTTTATAGTTTCCGAGATAGACACCGACGAAATTTGTATGGCCGCCATCTTGAATCCGCCATTTTGGAAGTTTTTTTCGGCTCTCTGCCAATTGGATGAGGTTTCGAGTGACATTTGTTTGAACACCCCCCACCTATCTTCGATACCCTGGCCGGTGCTCCTCATCCGTCTCCGAAATCCTCAATCATCAGCTCTCTCCATATTTTTGTTCCGAATGAATTTTTATCCTCTATACGAAACCGTGAGTGAAAAAAAATTTTTTCATACAAAATTTTACAGGAGAGGTGATCAATGAGTCAATCAGTGAATCAGTGAATCAGCACGAGTAGCTATATATATATTAACTAGTAGGGCGCGTGGGTGCGCGGCTCGCTAAAGCGAACCGCGGTTTTTCTGTCCACCAAGTAGACCTTCGGGTCTTGATCATCTTTTTCCAAGAAACCACTCTTCCGTCTTTTAGAGTCTCCGAGATAGACACCGACGAAATTTGTATGGCCGCCATCTTGAATCCGCCATTTTGGTGTTTTTTTTTCAGCTCACTGCTAATTGGATGAGGTTTCGAGTGACTTTTGTTTGAGCAGCCCCCACCTATCTTTATTATCTTTATTATACCGTACCACCTATCTTTATTATTACCGTGCTCCTCACCCGTCTTCGAAATCCTCAATTATCAGCTCCCTCCATATTTTTTCTCTGAATGAATTTTTGTCCTCTATACGAAACCATCAGCGCAAAGAAACGTATCAAAGTCTTGCATACATTTTATACATATAAAAAAAAATCCGACATCTTGAATTTTTTCTATTCATCACGTAGACCATCGGATCCTGATCATCCTTTTCCAAGGAACCACTCTTCCATCTTTTATAGTCTCCGAGTTAGACACCGACGAAATTTGTATGGCCGCCATCTTGAATCCGCCATTTTGGATTTATTTTCAGCTCCCTGCCAGTTGGATGAAGTTTCGAGTAACTTTTGTTTGAACACTCCCCACCTATCTTCGATACCCTGGCCGGTGCTCCTCACCCGTCTCCGAAATCCTCAATCATTAGCTCTCTTCATATTTTTGTTCCGAATGAATTTTTCTACTCTATACGAAACCGTGAGTGGAAAAAAATTTTTCCATACAAAATTTTACAGGAGAGGTGATCAATCAGTCAGTCAGTCAGTGAATCAGCACGAGTAGCTATATATATATTAATGTAGAGCTGTTACGGTGATCGGATTTTCATATCGATCTTTGTAGTAGGTACATTGGGTTAATTCTGTTGTATCCAATATCTAGACTTAACTAAATTGACAAATCTCCAAAGGTGTAATTCTCATGCTATGCTTTATAATGTTTCCTGAGCTGCGGAAGAAAAAGATAGCTTTAGATTAATGTCCGTTTTCACCATTCCCTAATCAATATAAGCCCTTACTAACGTCATTTCCACCTTTAGGTGTTCCCAGGATCGTGAAAATTAAATTGACTGAATGCGTCACCAAACTTAGTTTAGGTAGCCTGTAAAAGATAACGATAACGTTGGTGATAAAGGGCGTTAGACCTTATGATTTGGTTGAATCCTAGCTCTGAGTCAGGGCTGAGTCAGCCACATTTTTAAATTTTATAGAGAAGTGATACAATATCATTCAATAGTAAGTGCAGACACCTTGACCTCAGTTTAAACGTTGTTAATCTTTACTACAGTATGTTTTTCCCGCGATATACATACCTATTTATGAAGATTTAGAGCTACCACAAGCCCCAGGTTTTGTCTGAGACTTATTATAATGCGACAAGTTTTTTATTTTCAATATGTTGCATATAAGGTGCAGAGTCAAAACTTTTATATGAAATTCCTATGAGTACATAATTATTACCAAGAAACGGACCAGCCATTTTTTTAAATGAATATCTTACGAGTTTTTACAATACATGATCTATTTGGCGCTTACTGCACTCCTATTCGGCCAATACGCTAGCATCTGTCGCGCTTCACACGAGGTTTCGGGCTTGTTTTATTTCATCGCTGAGTCGCAGTCGCGTGGGTGAAATTTGATTTTTTCTGGCATTCTGCGCATGTAATTAAAAAACCTCAATCCACGCGTACGAAGTCGCGGGCATCAGCTAATAAGCCAAAAAGGTCGATCAAGTCTGCTAATTGTTATGGTTATTCAATGAACATGACCAGCCATGCTCGTATTCAATTATTCTATACGGCGAAAGAAAAACCTTAACTCCATAGAAATTGCGCATTCCGGGGAGTTACAACGACGTAATGTTGTAATTGGTGCCATAAAAGGTAGTTTACTCAGGGAAACCATTCTTACTAGGTTTGGGAAAAATATATCGATGTTCGATACATTTCCTTCAAAATATCGAGATATTTTTAACGCAATATCACATAGAAATTACATTCAATGGCATCTGCTGTTTTCTTCTAGTAAGTACGTAGCTACGCCTTTACATTATTTCTGTGAGTTGAGGAATTTATAGAGACAGTAGGTACTGATATATTTTTTGGAATATAATTTATTTTTTAATATTACTTGTTGCTACGAGAAAAGCTAGACGACAATGAAGGTTTAAGCAAAGGGAGGAGCTCGCTTAAGACAGACATGTTTGGTATAAGGGCGTAAATAATTAAAGAGTCTTGCAGAGTGCATGATTATGGACAAAACTAGAGTCTGGACTCTACGGGAGTAAAACAATATTATACACTCCAAAAAGTGCGTCACGTTCGAGAGCAAGTACATAATTATGACGATTTTTTATTATTATTATTTTTTTTATTTGTCCTTATTCATATTATTCATATTCATATTTCTTTATTTTGCATTTCAAATGTATGGGTAACATATACACATGAGACCCTGTAAGGTACAAATAAATAAGGATACATTTAAAAAATAAAATTATAATTAAAGAAAAAATTGAATGAAAAAAATAATAGTTTACAATGTCAGTTAAAAAGCAGTTAAGTACAAAATCAATTAAATATTAATAAATCCTAAATGTCATGTGAGTATAAAAAGTTAATTACAGTCTATTTCTTTATATCATATTTATTTTTTGGATTGTGTAAACAGCTTGCCAGAATAACTTTACTACATTATAGGGGAATCAGACTTAGGATTGAGCCCTAGTGCACGAAAAAATTGGGGGTAACGTCTTCTTATGGGCGTCTCCTGTGTATGCTCGAGATGACGTTGGGGCAAATATTGTGTGTATACGGCTAATTATATTCATAACAAAAACAGTGCATAAATAATAAAGGCCAAGGCAAACAGAGACGCTGTTGGAAAATATCGATATTTTTTTTTATCTTGGCCAACCCTAAATTCAATAACAAATTTTGTGAGGATAACTGTTTACCGCACGCATAGTCTTAATGCTGGGCTTAGCGAAAGTACCTACTTAATGAGTTTTCTTTGAGGAAACATAGGAAAAGGAAACTTGGAAGTTTAGCAATGGTAATTAATAATTATTACCATCATTGATTATTATTATTCTGTTTCACGTATCAATGTCCTGCACACACAATAAAATTATAATGTGTTAAATTAATTTAAATACGTCAGAACTCGGCCTTAATTTATTTTCCCGTCTTATACTTTATCTGTGGTGAGAACTGTCACAAACTGTCACTTTGATATTGACATAATTATTATGTTTTACTGGTAATAAATGGTTTGGTTGTTAAGTTATCTTAAATTAAAGCTATTATTGTAAAGTTATCTTAAATTAAATTAAAAAGTTTAATATTTGTTTTAACTGACTTTCTATGCAAAAGTTTTTTTTTTAAATATATAGACTAGCGCTTGGCTGCGATCACACCCGATGGTAAGTGAAGATGCAGCCTAAGATGGAACGCGCTTGCCTAGAAAATGCCTACTCTTGATTTATATATTAGCATAGTTTTACATTGAAATATGTATTTAAAGTTTAGGTAACGCCCATTTTTTTTTTTTTGTTACACGTAGGTAGCAGGGATCTAATACACGCGGCAGCCTCGCGAGGCGTCGCTATGTCCATTTCAACACTGGACCCACTAATATTTAAAAAAAAACTCAGAAAGAGACACGTGTCTGTCTGTGTCCTGTATCCATATGTCGGGAATAGGTAATTTATTTATTAAATTTACTCTTGTAAACAGCAACAGATTGTGTAAATAGTAAATACATACTACCGCTATTGCCTTTGTTTTAAATACGGAGTTAAAAATAGTCATTTGCACTTTTTGTCCAGCCCAACTAAAAGTCCGTGCACGCTACTGACTCTATGTGTATTATATCTCTGGGATTAAGCAAAAAAGCCAAATAAAAGCCCAGTACAATGTACTTCGGTTTTTATCCATGCAATGCTCCTCTAATCCACATAGTCGTAATATAGTCAACTAGAATTAGAGTCAGATAAGTATCTGGCGTTTAAAATAGATTTAAACTTAAACTTTAAATCTACGAATCTAAGTTTTTGACGACCTCCCTGGCATAGTGATGAGCGCTGTGGTCTTATAACTGGGAGGTCTCGGGTTCGATTCCCGGCGGGGGCAATTTAGTAATTTATTATTTCTAAATTGTCTCTGGTCTGGTCTGGTGGGAGGCTTTGGCCGTGGCTAGTTACCACCCTACCGTCTAAAACGTGCCGCCAAGCGATTTAGCGTTCCGGCACGATGGCGTGTAGAAACCGATTAGGAGTATGGGTTGAATTTACACTAATATACCCCTTCCAAGTTAGCCCGCTACCATCTTAGACTGCATCGTCACTTACCATCAGGTGAGATCGCAGTCAAGGGCTATCTTGTCATAGAATAAAAAAAAAACTTGCCGGTAAAAGGCAAGCGTGTTTGCAAGTTCGATTATTTCTATGGTTATACAAGAGTGCATTCATATTTCCACGCTTATTAAGTTATGCCTTACTTACTGACCATCGATACTGAGCTCAAAACAATTTTTTTAGAATTTTTTGTCTGTCTCTCTATCTGTCTGTCTGTGCGCGCATCACGCGAAAACTACCGAACGGATTGAATGAAATTTGGTATAGTGGTAGCTGATACTCCGCGTCAATGTATAGGATACTTTTTATCCTAATAAAGAATAAGGTTTATCAGGATAAAAAGTATCTTATACATATAATAGGAATAGGGTTTGAAAGTTTTTGTTGATTTTGCTCCATAACTTCGTCAAATCTTAACCGAATTTGATAATTCTTTTTTTTATTAACTAGCTGATTCCTGCGACTTCGTCCGCGTGGAAAAAGTTTAGAGTGACTTGCTACTATCCGCGATAAGTTATGTCCTCTATCTCAGATAATATTTAGTAGATCTTCACGAAAATTGTACAAGATATTTCTAATAGTACACAATTTATAATATTAAAGTCTTCATCCACCAATATTATAAAACTTAAAATCATATCATCAATGGCATCATACATATACTACTACAGACTCTTAATAGTAATAAAAACTAAAAAGTGGATCAACGGGTATTTAATAAAGCTTTCTGATCAACTTCATATCATACTACGGAACGGTTTATTTTCAGTCATTGCTTTAAATAAATGCTTGAAGAAAGAAAAAAAACCATTTAAAATGACGATATTTTTATATAATCACATTGTTATTAATTTGAAATGTCAAAATAAATGTTAGCCATCGAAAAGAGTTTTGGTATATCTTTAATGGTGGAATCATACTCATAACAAGCTATGATATAATAAAGTAAAAATTTATGAACATAATCCTAATAAACCTATCCTATATTCTACTGTTTTGTTTTTTTTTTACACTAAAAAAACCAAATATTTATTAAAGGTTAATTAATACAAAAATACTTTCTTATGGAAACTCTAGCTTACGGGAATCTTTAAACCGGACTCGGACCGCTTGTTAAATGTCTGATTCCATCTTAATTTATATATCTCACACTGGATTGTCGTGTCAACCTTCTAGAGTCGGAATGAAGTGAAACCGCGTGCCACACGCATGCTCCGCCATTAAAACATTTCAGCTTGTCACGTCGCCCACGCAATAAAAATAATATCCGACTTTATTTATGAAGATTTTTCATTTCAGAAAGCCGCGTACACACCGCTAAACGGGTTCGAAATATTTCTCGCTGCACACCCGAACCTGTATTTTTCCACGTTTTCAGTGTGGACATCGTCTCAGACTAAGGAAGAACAAGGATTAGCTCAAAACTGAAAGGTCGCAGGTTCGAATCCCACCCGTTGCACTATTGTCGCACAATACTAGTCTACTCCTAGCACAAGGTTTCCGTTTATTTGGAGGGGATAGGAAGATATTAGTCAACTTCAGTCACTTGAAAAGGGTTTAGGCCATAGTCTAGCACGCTGGTCGAGTACGATTTAGCAAACTTCAGACACCTTTGAGTACATTATGGAGAATTATCAGGCAAACAACTTTCCTTACGATATTTTCCTTCACCCGTGAACTCAGCATTTTAATTGCTTAAACATAAGGATACCCGTAATTTTTTATTTTCATAAACGCAGATTAAGGCACGTAGACTGTAGAGTCTACAGCGTATTTATAAGCTTTCCGTGACTCCAGTAAGTTTGTTTTTATGGCGCCTTATATGAAATTATTATTTAAGATATAAAAAAGCACTTTCTACTACATTAATTTAAAATGATTGCATTGCTAGCTGAGGCTCGCGACTTCGTCCGCGTGGATTTAGTTAATTTAAAATCCCGCAGAAACTCTTTGATTTTCCAGGATAAAAAGTAACCTATGTCACGTCGATTCGTAGCTTTGTTGCAGCGTGATTGAAAGATAAACCAACGACATACTTTCGCATTTATGATATTAGTATTCCAGACAATGGAGCTCGACGTTTTTAATCAATTTTTCAGGTTTTTAATTAATCTACGAGAACAGTAGTTTTTAAAATACAACATACGTCTACCTCTCAACCTCTCGTCAACTACAGGCACACAATGGGCACATGTCTACGTTCGAATGAGAAGGGTTAGTTAGTTTTAGACTACCACCAGGCTGGCGAAGTGCGGATTGGTAGAGTTAACACACCTTTGAAGAAATTACGCAGAGCTAAAGGCTGCATGCCTGAGAGCTCTATTGTAATGTCTTCAACTTCGGTTTCCTCACGATGTTTTGCGAGTGACATTCAATTATTGCTTTTAAAAGCAAATAGCTCCGAAGAATCAGAGTTGCCGAAACGCCTGAGTTCGAGTTTGAAAAAGCAACTACTGAGTTTCTTGCCGGCTCTTCTCAGCACATTCTGCATTCCAAACGTAGAGCCACAGGTTGGCCTACATGAAATAGGTAAATAATTTATTAATATTTATCTAAATATATAAAAGGCAAAAGTGACTGACTGACTGACTGACTGATCTATCAACGCACAGCTCTAACCACTGGACCGATCGAGCTGAAATTTGGCATACAGGTAGCTGTTAGGACGTAGACATCCGCTAAGAAAGGATTTTGGAAAATTTCAACCCCAAGAGGGTTAAATAGGGGGTTAGAAAATCGAACCTAACGTGAGCGAAGCCGCGGGTTAAAGCTAGTTATAAGTATATAATTATTTAGTTAAGTAGTATAAGATTGTGTAATATATTTCTTCTTCTACTGTATTATTCAGTTTTGCAGCTTTAAGTAAATATCTGTATATTGCAATAATAATTTTAAATGTTGAACCCCGGAACTCCGCAAAGAAAGTCTTAGGCTTAACCACTAAGTTACCACCGCTATTTTTGCTTCACCAGCAGTTAAAAGTAATACACTTGTATTTTATTTACAACATAAAAAGGCATCAAACCGATACAGGCAATAATCGGTAGGCATCATTGCTAAACCATCGCCGGAAATTGATCCACGGGTCAGCGCGCGCGCACGCCGGATATGAAATCGCGTCCGACACACATTGGCCTATTGTGATTTGTGTACGATGCATTGACTTTATTGTGACATTTGTGTGAGTATTATTCTTTATATAAAACTAGCTGATGTCCGCGACTTCATCTATGTGAATTTTTGTTTTTTACCCGACTGCGCGATGCAAAGGAGGGTAATGTGTTTATCAGTCTATGTATCATTGTTACGTTTCCCTTATCATTTTTCATTTTGAATTACCATTTACGGTAAATGACACTTTAAAGTGGTTAGCAAAGATTCTCACTAAATTTTGTCAATTAACGCTTCAATTAAATGATAAGATTGCAAAATTGTCCGGGATCGAACCTGCGACCCGCCGAGTAGGAGCCGACAGTCCTAACCACTAGGCTATCTCTGTTTATAACAATCGTGTTACAAAAATCCCGGTTGTTGATTTCGGTTACGGTTTAGTTAGCTAGCGGATTCGAAATCGCAACCGGTGCGCGCTGCATTGGCTCGGTTGCGCATCGGTGGCCACTGTATCCGTTATTAGCTCATTTTGTTTCGGTATTAGCATAAACAGTACGCCGTTTTATAGTTCACCTACAGCTGACTCGACTTAGCTTCGCACGGGTGGGTTAAACCAAAGTCACCGACATAGCTCAGCGAGTCGCGAAACTGAAGTGGAAATGGGCGGGGCACATAGTTCGAAGAGCTGATGGTCGTTGGGGTCCCAAGGTGCTGGAGTGGCGACCCCGCACCGGGAAGCGCAGTGTTGGCAGACCCCCCACCCGGTGGACCGACGACATCAAACGAGTCGCAGGGAGTCGCTGGATTCAGGCGGCACAAGACCGAGGTCTGTGGAGGTCCATGCAAGAGACTTATGTCCAGCAGTGGACGTCCATAAGTTGATGATGATGATGATGATGGGTGGGTTAAATAGGATGGAAATAGGTATAAAAAAGAAAAAGGTGACTGACTGATCTATCAACGCACAACTCAACCGTCTGGACGGATAGGGCTGTGGCATACAGATTGCTATTATGACGTACCTAGGTATCCGTTAAGAAAAGATTTTTGAAAATTCAACCCCTTATGGGGAAAAATAGGACTTTAAAGTATAAAAATCGAACCTTAAGTGAACGAAGTCGTGTGCAAGAGCTGTTGAGATTTTTTGCGATTTACGACTGTAATAGGTATTATGTTGTGCCTTGAAACTATTTAGAGACTTTCCTTTTTGGTTCTTTAATCTAAATTATTCTGTATGCCAGAGAATTGGCTGGAAATGGAAACAATTTCCTTTATAGTATTTACTATTTACTGCTGCAAAGGGCTTGTAGGGGAAAGGGGAATAATTCTAGTAATGATCAGAAAGACGTAAGTACTTAATTATATTATTTTTTTACAAAAAAAAAAAAGGAAAAGGGATGGTGGAAATTGTATGAAATATTTTTTGTCAAGCTCAAATCCATACGGATGAAGTTGTGGACATCAGCTATTTTATTTAGTCCAAACTTTACCATCGCCGAGTAACGTTTAACCGACGAATAACCGTCTTCATGTTTTGACATATTTTCGATACAAAAACTGTCAGTACCTCAAATGAACTCTTAAATCAATCGGTACTCAGCGATGGTAAAATTGGCACTTAGTTACAGAAACAACTTCCTAAATGAAACTTTGTACTTTGATATTGTTACGAATTAACATAACTGAATACATTGTTCAGAATAAAAACTGAGTAGGTAACATTATGAACAAAAACCTCAATTACCAAAGAGCACGCGAACCGCGCCCTATTACTACATTCAGGTTAGGGTTACCGGGTGATGTCATTTACAAAATTATCAAGACATTTTTATACTAAGTATAAATAAAACTAGGGTTCTCACTAGGCGGTTAAATTATATTCGACTAGCTTTTGCCGGGGACTACTCTGCCCTCTTTACGAAAAGTGCAATAACTCGGGTTTTGGGCCTCACAGACTTTCAACTCTATTTATATGTGCGTTAGGCTAAAAGTCTTTGAGGCCCAAAACCCGAGTTATTGCACTTTTCGTAAGGAGGGCAGTACTGCTGAGATATATTAAGCGTGCTCTGACTCAGCTCAGACTCAAAACTGAGGTTAAAACTAGATACAAATCTGCTCTGTCATAAATCTGTCTCGTTTTAACTCTGTCTTGAGTGAGAGTGCGGTCTCACTCTGCTCAGACTCAAGGCAGAATTAGAATACGAAATCCTGATTAATTTTAAAAAGCCATAGAAGTATGTTTATTAACATGCTTTTCCACAGATTTCGTTAAATTATATTCTTCATTCTTCTTTGATTGTGCCAACCTGCCCAGGATTGAAAGGATTCAAATAGTTCTAGTCTTAACATCGTGGGGGTTTCGATATCAACCCTTCCGTCAGAAATAGTTCAGAGCATTAGCGTCAATCATATTCAGACAATGGTAACAGAACGCCGGGACACGGAAAAAAGTAATTTCATGTGCCAACACACCTTTGTTGGGCTTCCCGACAGGTTGTTCAAGTTATCACTTTGTCAAGGAAATGTGTATCTAAGCAAATAGATGCTAATGTGTTTCTTATTACATTCTCCCCACATAAAAGATATTGACTAAGGAGGAATTCGTCCACTTAGAGGTATAAGTAGATATATCGTCGGGGATAGTGCGTATGTGCCATAGGTAACAACCGCAGATCTACACTAGTTAGTCGTGAGTTAGACCAAGTTTTACATGGGAAGGTTAAAACTTTATAAATTTCTTAATTCTACGGCTATTGGGTTAATTTTTACACAGAGAGTATTAATTCATGTGTTCTATGTATTGATAAAAATAGATATCTTCTAAAGTGATTAATTTAGTCGCTGCGATACTTACGCGGTTTTGATTTGACAACAAACGTATGAAAAGGGATTTTAATGCTAGTTATGCGGTTTTGCACTATCCCCGACGATATGTTGCTTTGAAATAGGTAGCTTGCAACCTTTTTTTAACTTGTCGCTTTTTGTTTATGCTTTTTTTGTTACCATTTTCCTGAAAAACTACTGGACCGATTTCGCCTTCTGGCTGGTTTTTTTACACTTAAAGGCGACCATGGGGCTCTACAGTTCGTCGTGGGTTATTTGAAATTTTTAATTTTATGCCTTGTTTGAAATAGAAAGTTTAGAAAACCCATGTAAAACGTTACCCTAAATTATTTTAGGGTATTTTATTGCTTATGCAACGACGTACTTACCTGCTCGATCCTAAAGGATAAATAAGTTACAAGTAAGGAAGAAAAGGCTTAGAGGCAAATAGTCTTTGTGCATTTTCTTTACGATTATTATTTGTGCAACGGAGCGTAAAAATAAACAAACTCTTGCTCACAATCACACCAAATGGAATGTCGCGTAGGCCTAATTACCTCAAAGATGCCTAAGTATCTCGTTTAAAGGCAGCTTGTTTATATGCACCTTCAAAAGTTTCGTGCCTACAGTCAGCTACTAGAGACAGCTTCTGAGTTTACCCGTATTAAGTCTCACTAAAAGAAGTACCTAATGACGAGTAATATTATAGTAATTATCAATACGATATTATATTATATGTAGTAGTTATTAATATAAAAATTACTAAATTGCCTGTCAATTTTAGATAAGCTTATTATAATAGGTACACTAGCTGATTGAGCCCACGACTTCGTCCGCACGGATTAAGGTTTTAAAATTCCGCGGGAACTCTTTGATTTTCCGGGATGAAAAGTAGCCTATGTCACTCTCCAGGTCCTCAACTATTCCCATGCAAAATATCCCGTCGATCTGTTTTACCGTTTCTGAGTGATTGAAGGACAAACAAACAAACACACTTTCGCGTTTATAATATTTGTGAGTTAATACATATGCAAATTATTATTAACTAGATGATGCCCGCGACTTCGTCCGCGCGGATAAAGGTTTTTTGATTCCCGGAACTCTTTAATTTTCCGGGATAAAAAGTAGCCTATGTCACTCTCCGGCCCGTAAATTACCCCTATGCAAAAAATCACAGCAAACCGTTGCTCTGTTGCTGCGTGATTGAAGGACAAACCAACAAACCAACAAACCAACAAACACACTTTCGCATTTATAATATTAGTAGGGATTGTGAAAAATCCATTAAGCTCTCACTCACTTCGACTCTACCGTTAATAAAAACTCTATTGTACAATTTTCTGATTTGATCATCGACTATTACCTATATTACTGCGTATTTGGTTGTACACTCTTTAAAGATAAAGATAAGGCGACAGGTCTTAATGTAACGTGGTCATTTTCCGCAGGAAATATTGTTTAAAGGTTTTCTACAAACGAATTTGCAAATAATAACAAATATCTAAAAATGTAATAAAAAAAAGTACTCACCAAATCTTAAGTTTTCCAATGCACTCATTATTATAATATTATCGCGTATAAAAATGTCACCAAAATATTTATAAAACGTTAAGCAAATATATTGTAATTTCAGATTGAATATAGATAATGTAAAAGGGTAATTAACTCTACAGGCACAGTAATGATATGTATTTTGTTGATTTATATTAAGATTTAAGTCATCGACAACCTCCTAAGCCCAGCTTTGCACGTTGGTTACAAATTTTATAAAACAATGAATGTTCTACTACATTTCACAGCTTCCAGTCTTTTTATTAGTCATTTTTTAACGAAAAACACTTCAATTAATTTATGTATAATCACTTCAGTTCACGTTATTTATGTCCCAAGTTATGGCGGCTTTTAAAATATCACGGGTGAGTTTCTGAAAACTCGATAGGTACAGTCACAAAACGGGAAGAATCGGATAATTTCTGTTACACCACTTGAAAAGTCCATGCAAAGGGATAAATGTGCTTTTAGAAAATAAGTGCTTAGAGGTTTTGTCGTTGTTGGTTAGATAAATCCATGTTTTAGTGTCAGATACTTACGTCAAAATTTCGCACATGCGCAGAGGATATGTTTTGACTCGCCACGCTGGAAAACCGAGAGGTCGATAAAACCTTAAAACAGTTCACAGTGCCGACTTTCGATGTGAAAACTCAAAACAAACGCGACTTAAACCAGCCTCACACATACGGAATCGGATTGAGAATTGAGTTAAAAAATTACAAATCGTCGCTTAAATTGTAACTTGTTCTAAATTAACTTTTGACTTAGTTGAATTTACTTGGTAATCAAGTCAAAAAAGTCAACTTTTGAAGAGAGCACAAAATCCCTATAAGAATTTCGAATCTAATGTCGGATGTTTGAGGTCGGCCTTAGCCTGGCAATAGACGTCCGATTTTGTTTCCGATTGTCTGATCAGGCAACCGGATCGTATTTACTCGATACACATCCGATTTTTCCGTCAGGCTTTTTCTGAACTCAGTCGTTCCCGAGCTATCATCCCGAGTGCTTGCGTTTGGAGCAAAGCAGAAGAAAAGAAGATGGATGACGAGTTAATAGAAATAGAAATATTTTTTATTCAAATAAACTTTTACAAGTACTTTTGAATCGTCAATGAATCTACCACTGGTTCGGAATGCCGTTCCTGCCGAGAAGAGCCAGCAATAAACTCGGCGGTCGCTCTTTTCAAAAAAATTTTTTTTTACAATTGGTAACAAAACTATGCTATGTATACAGTGTTTCCACAATAAAGTTTCAAAAATGCAAAACAATCCAATGCATGTTAAGACAGGCAGGCAAAAGCAGACCCATTCCCGTTGGTGGCACCCGTTCACGAGCATGACGCAGAATCCAGCCATTGCTTCGCTCAACCATATTTGAGGGAACGTAACAACCCACACCACACGACACCACCACAGAAATTTTAAAGAGAGGAAAGAGAAACCTAATAGATTTATAAATACATATCAAAAATTCCACAAAAAAAATTAAGTTTAAAAAAATACATATCGTGGTGTAACGGTTAACACACTCGGGCGCGATTCCCAGAGAGATGTGGGTTCGAATCCCGCCGGCCCCGGAATTTTCGATATGTATTTATAAATCTATTAGGTTATTTCCTTTAAGTGTAGGTTAACACTTCAATAAAAAATTAAAAAAAGGAAAGAGAAAGAAGAAAAAACGTCGCTATTGGATTCATCCAATCAATTTGACAAGACTTACTGAGAGTCATTTCTATTTAAAACATTCAAAATAATTCATAATAATAATAATTTTATTATTATGAATTATTATTTTTTATTTTTTTTCATAATTTTCGCCCATTATTCGAACCACAACGATGCGTCCACACAGTGTCAGCGCTAGATTTTTTGGGCCCTAAAAATCCCAATAAGCAAAATTTGGGGCTAAAAGCCCTAAGTTGGGAACCCTGACTGGCAAAATCGGAAGGAGTAACCGGATGTCTATTTTGTCTCATACTAGAAGTATGTAGACCGCGCCTTCAGACAATCGGACCGACAGTAAAATCGGAAACGCCTCGCGCCCGTTTCCGACTCGGACGTCCGATCCGGCCACCGGATCGGACGTGTATTGACTGTTCATACAAAGTAATGGCCTCAACGCCTTCCGGTAGCCTGATCAGGCTACCGGATCAGACTATCGGATGAAAAAACCTGACGTGTATTGCCTGGCTTAACATTATATTTCACTATGGTATGGCACTGCATTAAGAGCCGATTTCGCCAACTTAAAATAAGTCTTTTACGAGCGTGTATTTGATATTTTTGCAAAACTCCCAAAATATCGATGATATTTTAACAGTTTTTGCATCGATAAGACTTATTTTACGTTGGATAGAATGCGTTACTTTGCTTGGGAACTTGGCTTTTTTGCTTGGTTGGGGAGGTAAGCGGTGCTTAGCTTGTAACTGCATGTTTGACCATAAAGATTTTTTCTGTTGGCGGATTATAGCAAAATAACTCTAAACTTTTCTTGCTTATTTTACGTTGGTGAAATCAACTCTAAATGGTGTAAGGTTGCATCACATCTGTGTTTAGCTTAAGAAAAAAATGAAAGTTAGGTTTTTGTAGGAACGCTAGTTTCTACTAAACTCTACTAGGTATACTTTAATCTAACAGCTGCGGCTGTTGCTATTAATTGGAGAGCAAAACATTTTTTAATCTACAAAAAAAGCCCGTTTTATATAGGTTGGTAGACAAGTAGGTATTGTGCCACAATTTGAGCCATTACCCATTAAAATATACACCTAAAACGTTACTAAATATAGCACATATTCCTTCTTATTATAATATTACCTATTTTTTATTATACCTACCTAGGTACACACTTTAAATAAAAAATGGCCTAGAATGGCCCCTTGAGGTATTCTACGACCAAACAAAATTTTGACCTCCACCGATTTGACTTTAACTTTACCAGGTTAACTAGTTATTACTCGTGTAACAGCACTAACCACTATACGACATACGTGTCGAGTCAAAACCTCCTTACTGTTCCAATCTAAATTCATGAGCTAAACACAATCCAAACAGCAATTAATAAAAGATTTGATACATCTGGCACACTTCGCAAACACGGTAACTATTTGTTGCATATCACAGAACAGAGATTAATAAATGGCTTTGCTGTGGTTCTATCGAGAGTCACGATTCATGAAACAAATAGGAACATCACACCATAATATCACATCACACTAATGTTACACTAAAATTATAAAGGCGAAAGTGTGTATGAGTGAGTGTGTGTGTGTGTGTGTATGTTTGTAACTCCTTCACAACGAATGAACCGATTTGACTGAAGTTTAGAATGGAGATAGCTCACAACCAGGATTAACACATAGGCTACATTTTATACAGGAAAATTAAAGAGTTCCTGCGGGAATTGAAAAACCTTAATCAGCGCGGACGAAGTTGCTGGCATATACCCTTTAATTTTCCGGGATAAAATATAGCCTAAATTAAAAAACCTTAATCCACTCAGACGAAGTCGCGGGCATCGTCTAGTAAGTCATAATTGTCAACAATCTTTAAATTGTCATCTAAGCTACACTTCATTATAATTTTTATGTTAGGTGGATTATAACTTATAATAAATAATAATTATTATAGTTCTTGCAATTCACGAGGGCGCGTGGCTCATGGTTGTGTGTGTGTCGTATCGTAAGTGTGAGCGAGAGCTTGCTCACACCTGCACGCTCCCACCTAAACTCCTGACAGGCATGCACACTTATGTAATGTGCATGTACACGAAGTAACCACAAGTAAACCTCACGAGCCCTCGTGAATTGCTAAAACTATACCTCTTTCTATGTGATGCTGATAGACAAAGCAAAAACGGTGGCACGCACGGTATGATATTACAACATAAATGCAACCACCCCATTGCGTTCCGAACCACCGGAGATCCACAATGAACAATGAGCCATTAGAGCGAGGACAGTTTATTGCCTGTACTAAGACAATGCAGAAGACGCGCCTTAGAGAACTTATTCATTTGTATCGCCACCTAGATTTTTTTTATTCGATGATAAGTTGGCCCTTGACTGCGATTTCATCTGATGGTAGGTAAGTGACGATGCAGCCTAAGATGATAGCAGCTGTGGGATTGTTTAAAATTCATTACTACAGTCTGATAATCCAAATCACCATTGATTGACTGGTGCCCTCTCGCTATTGGTTTTTAAATGCATTGAATTGGCAAGGACGCCATAAATTCGGCCAATCAGAAAAGTGTGTGGAGTCTGTCGTCCACGGAGGTTTTAAGGCTGGTGATTTCGTCGAGAGGACTAGAAATAGAAATAGAAATAGAAATATTTTTTATTCAAATAAACTTTTACAAGCACTTTTGAATCGTCAATGAATCTACCACTGGTTCGGAATGCCTTTCCTGCCGAGAAGAGCCAGCAAGAAACTCGGCGGTTGCTCTTTTCAAAAAAATAAAAAATTTTTTTGAAAAGAGCAACCTGGCTGGCTAGAATATTTCCCTGTGTACGAGGTTTTTTAAATTTCGAATATAATTTTAAGAATTTTCGTTTGGGACATGCGCTGCAGTTCACTTTAATATTAGCCACCACCCGGGCTGGTGAGTTCAAAATTCCAGTTTATTTTTTCGCTCTGACTAGAGCAGTCGTCTGCCTCGCGTGTTTTAAACGTGCTCCAATAACTATAAGTTAACCGGAGTCCACGTCTTTTATTTTGGGTGCCCTATAGAATCGCTACATTCTATCGATCGTCACAAATTAACAATCATTTGTAGACAATCTCACAGTAGGCTAACTTGAAATAGTTATTCGTAGTGTCAATATAATTTTATTAGACCCATATCCCTAATCAGTTTTTATATGCCATGGTGCCGGAACAGGAAACTTTGGTTGTGGTTAGTTACTCACCAGACCAGATGTTTACACTTGATTTTTTCTCTATTTTGGTATGGCTATGGAAGTTTGTTAGTTGCAGACCTGTTAACTCTTAACGGTTTTACACGGAACCTTACCAGAAAACCCCTTGTAATAAAGCTGTGATAAATAGCAACTTAGCCACAAAATACATAGAACAAGTTGTTTCTTCCCACAAATGAGACCAGTAGAAAGCCTGTTCCATACTTATCTTTTAGCTAAAAGCTAGTGCTTTTGGCCACGAATTCGTTCACGTGGATTGAGTTTTTTTGGATTCCCGCGGGAACTCTCTTTTTTTTTTCGAGATAAAAAATAGCCTATTGTGCTATTCCAATCAACATAAACGCAAAGTTTCCTGAGGATGGCATATAAAATAATCAAATGTATTGTGTACAGATCTTAATCAATAAATTAAAAAAAAAAAAAAAATCTATAATCTATCGCTGTGCCAAATTTCAGCCAAATCGGTTCAGTCGTTGAGGCTGATTGAGTAACAAACATACATCCAAACTTTCGCATTTATAATAGGACTACATTTTGCTCACGAATTCGTCTGCGGTGAGTTAGGTTTTTAAGAAGCTCCCCTCACTCTACATATATTTCTGGAATATAAAGTAGCCTTTCTTTTAAAAAATGTTAGATCACTACCACCAGAAACCCATTACATCATTAAAAATATGAGTATCATATTATAAAAAGCTCATCGCATCGAAGCACTCCCTGAAGGATACGTTTTTCCGTACATGAAAAAACAAGTTTCGCCGCATTACACATTTACAGACTGGCCGCAAGTCCCGGCACAATTTACATTTCATATTAATACTTAAAGAGCTTTGGATACATTTGGAAATGTTCTACTACACATTTTATTTAAAAAAGAACCATACCTATATTATTATACCTAATGTACTTACGTTTATATACGGAAGTAACTTAACACCGCTAAATCGATTGTGACAGAATTTGGCAAACAGATAGCTGGCATCATGAAAAAGATCATAAGATACTTTTTATCGAATGTCATGAAGATATCGCGTTTTCCTCGGTATAGATACCTCATAACTCATTAGATATATTAAGCTGTAAAGTAACGCTTTTAGATATATTTTCATGTTTTTAAAGTGGGTAGATATAGTATATACCTAGGTACCTAATTACATAACGCAGACAAAGTCGCAGACATGTGTTAGTTGTGGTAATACAAAAGGCCCTTGAGCATTGGCGGGCGCTAATTATTCCAATTAGAAATCCTGTTCAAATGTGATTACCTACGTGCAACAGAAACAATTAGAACTCTACGATCTAGGCTTCCAGGCCAGGTTTCACTTATAGCGAGATTAGCACACTGTTCCTAAAGAAATCGAGGGAACTCTTTATATTTTATAGGCACAACTGTTATACGTATACGTACTTTGTAGAGGCGTTTGAAGTCGGTTTTATAAAGAGAATTTTTACGTTTATATATGGTAGATATATATGTGGTATAATGTTTTTTTAAAGTTTTTAATTATTGTACTTATTCTTTATTATTTCCCTATTTTCCTAGTTAAGGCGCGTCCTCGTTAAAGATATGTAGATGGAAATACATAGCCCAGCTCTAACATATACATTTTTCACCACAGATAGCTGTGATAATAAATAAATTACCGCCCTATTTTTTGTTATACCTACTTGGTTGAAAAACAGCGTGCTGTTCAGAATAAGTAAGTAGGCTACTTATTTGCATGACACTTCATGATGTCGCTTCAAATTAAATGCTCAAAGCGAATAGCAGTGACATAACCATACTGTAAAGTAAACCATTTTTCAACCAACGAAAAAAAAGAGGAGGTTCTCAATTCGTCGTGTACCTATAATTATTATTTTTTTCTTTTTTTTAATGTATGACCACGCATAACTTTTCGCGGAGTTGTCCGATTTTGATGATTCTTTTTTTGTCTGGTTTGACAGCCTCTCTCCCCTTCGGTGCAGTGGTGTGCGCTTTAGCCTTAAAAGTGGCCCTTTACAACTTTGTAAAAATCTTGTTGTGATCCTAATTACGAATATGACTTTGTATCCTACAATGTCATCCAAGGAAAATACAAGTCAAAAGGGACATGAACGAAGAACATGCTAGCTGAAAAACCTAGGCCAATTGTTGTAGGCCAAAAGTTGTGGTGATCATTGTGATTTTTCTGACCTTCTAACTACCCTCAAATAAAACTGCCTCAGGTCTGATCTAACTTGGGAGGCTTCGGCCGTGACTAGTTACGAGATATCGCCTTACCTTTATGGTTTAAAAAACTTGTCAATATTTGGCTACGAGTATTCAGCTACTTAAATCTACATAACAGCAGGTGACTCATCATCACAACCTTTCAGAATGAAGTCAATGTAAGTGTATTCATAGGTAAAGATAAAGAACCTAGGTTGCCTACACAGGATGTGTTCCGAAGCGCCGCGTGCGCAACACAATCCGCGCATCCAAGAATCAAGATGGCCGGCGTACATAGAGCACGGCGCACACGCCGTGTCCGTCACGCGCGGCCGACCAAGCGTGAACCTGTTTTTTCTACATAAACATTGTTCGCAGTAGAGAAATCGACGGGCGTAACTGTGGCCATTGTTGTACGCTTTGGACGATGAGAATATTAGAGCATGATGCAGTAAAATAATGGAACTTGGTACTTGTAGATAGGTACTTTACAGTTTTATTATGTAAAATGATCATGATTTTTGTATGTTTCCCCGTGTTACCTACCTAGTTTTAGTGGAATATTCCTCAAACCTAACACAGCTTTTTTAGAGGTCGGCTTCATAGTTTTAACGGTCAAACCAGCTGCCTTTGGCAAACTCTAAGGAAATGTATGGGAATTCTAAATACTAACGTTATCGTTGTCAAGTTTACAAGTTATCCAGTTCGTTGATTGCTACATCTCAGTTTTGTATTATTATTTTTTTTGGAATAAATCAAACATAACTACTCAAACCTTTAGATTACCTTTAGATTCTGCTGTTACCATGTAAATACCTATATGTTCTTAATAATAATGTCTCTGACTTAAGGTATAGGTAGATAATTCTACGTATAATAGGTGCTAGGGCATCCCAAAGGCCACCAGGTTTATCTTTCCTTGCCTACCTATTATTCCGCCTGTTATCTCTCCCTATGTTACATTTGTACGTTTCCAGTTCATTACAATTCTTGAATATCCGTTGTTCAAACTTGTTCAAGCGTGTCTATTAAAAATTGAAATGACACATATCTATGCGCATACGCAATGAGCCCGCATTTCGTGAACTCAGACATTATTATCGATCTTTCAAGACTTAACTAGGTAAGTACCGCTGGTAAGTACCTATTTACTTACCAATGTTCTTTTACTTACCTATAAATTAAATTTAAGTACGTCTTTATACCACCACAACCAGAAAGATTTTCCTTCATTTTAAACCCATGAAGGCGCGCCATATTCTTTACCCTAATCGCTTACAGTGAGTTTAACATATAGGTATCTATATATACCGCTAATGTGAGTTCAGACTTTTTTCTAAGTTTCCATCGTTACTCACCGATTGTTGTGAACACACGAAGATTAGATAGATGCACAATCAACTGGAAATATGCTCTACTTCATTTTTAACTGACCTCTTATACTTAGGTAACTACTTACCTACTACTTTATAAAAAACTAGCTTTATCCCGCGGCTTCGCTCACGTTAGGTTCGATTTTTTAACCCCCTATTTAACCCTCTTGGGGTTGAAATTTTCCAAAATCCTTTCTTAACGGATGTCTACGTCCTAACAGCTACCTGTATACCCAATTTCAGCTCGATCGGTCCAGTGGTTAGAGCTGTGCGTTGATAGATCAGTCAGTCAGTCAGTCAGTCAGTCAGTCACGTTTGCCTTTTATATACCTATTTAGATTTACTAGCGGACCCCAAGCGGACCCGACAGACGTTGTCCTGTCTTAACTATGAATATTGATTTCGATTGAGTTAGAAATTTTGGTCACACAACCTTGAGGAATTTGATACAAAGAGGAAGCTGGCAAATCCAGCTTGAAAATCTATATCTATAGGTACCTATATAGTTACTATCTTACATATTGTTAGCTCACACTCCAGAAACGGGTATTGGAACTCTTTAACTAATCACGCCTTAAGAGAACCTATCTCTTAAAACGCGGAAATGCTACCTAAAGCCGCCTCCACTCGCCCCTTTAGCGGCCCCATGACCCACGTCTAATTAATTTAACCACAACACGACAGACAAACCACCATCTACGTGAGGGTAGTTATCGAAAATATCAAAGTATCAAAGTATTATAATTTAACCAATTACACCCACTTAAACCTACTGGCAATATTTATTCGATTAGGATGCGATTGCTATCGCCATTCCTTAATCAAATACAACGACCTAGACGCAGGAGCATCTAATAGCCAAATGAGTCTTTGGCAGAGACAGGATTCGTAGCGTCAAATCTGACGTATTTATACTTAACGAAGCGGGTAAAATTAACTATTAACCTTACGGCAATGACGAGTTTCGTTCACCGTAATTGTCTCATAAAAGTGTGAAGCTACACTTGTCAAGCGACTAATAAAGGGAATCAGACTATCTTAATACAAACAACTACTCACAATAAGGTTATATTCGAATAATTAAATAACTAACATGGAACCCAACATTTCCACGTCTTAGATAAACTTGGCTAACTAACCTAGGCTAATTACGGCCTCCACCTTCCCCATAGCCGTCACGTCACACACCATGATAGAAGAACCTAGCCAACGTCTATTTTAACCACTATAAGCCACGAATGGGCAACAACACTATAGGGAAAACACAGTAACGTAACATGATTAAACAATGGAACAAACTCACCAAATAACTGCGATTCAAAGGCCAAACCAGATTGACACCAACAGCACTATTACCAATCACTTGATCACAACAATATTGAACCATCAGAATAACCACTATAACGCTAAACCGACCGCTCATGACTAGCGGTGACGACCGACAACTAATGACAGATGACTAAGCTCGACACACGCTGTGAGTCTCGTTTTATCAACCGAACAAGTGGGGAGCAATGACGGAACGCCCATCGAACAATGACACCAACGTTATAAAACCACCGTCATTAAACTCACAAGACTACCGTCAATAAACCTTATAAGACCTTCGCCACTAGATGGCGCTTTAAATAATAATGACTTTAATCTTAATCTCTGACATACTAATAATTCAAGATGGCACGACATTGGCGTGCCCTCGCTTTCAACAAGTCAAATATCGATTCAATTAACTACCTTCAAAAAGATCATCTTAAACATGAATCTAACAGTTCGAATAATCAGTATATTTTATACAAACTTCCGTAATGATTGTAAAGTATCTAAAATTCATAACTTATTTATAAAAAAAAGCTAACAATTCGTCCATCCTGATACTTTCGCGTCCCCGCGAATGCCACAAAACAAAAAATAAGAAAAGAAATTATTGACATATACTGAAACTATTTCAATTGTTATTGTGCACCTTGCACTTCAAAAATAACAACAGTAATACGTTCACGTTGCACTTCGAGTGCACTTATGCTCATAGCAGTGTAGTTTTACAGTACATTTACGCTCATAGCAGTGTAGGTTTTCATTATACTCACGCTCATAGCAGTATAGGTTTACAGTACACTCACGCTCATAGCAGTGTAGGTTTATATTACACTCACGCTCATAGCAGTGTAGGTTTTCATTACACTCACGCTCATAGCAGTGTACGTTTATATTTTGTGCACTTTGCACTTCAAGATCTGAAATAAAACTATATTATTTTCATTATTATTAACACTAACGCTCATAGCTAACGCTTTCAGACGTGCACCTTGCACTTCCTGTTATCCTTTTCTTTATAATAATATTTATTGAATTAATAACACCAAAAGGTACACAACCAATAAAATATGTCTGAGATTTGCGACTGCATATTTGCGCTTGTTTTGCGTTTATGTGCGATGTCTTTATACATGTGAGCTTTGTGTGCGTGTGTGTATGTGTGAGAGAAAGTGTACCAAACATATCTGCGAGATTTTCGACTGCATGTTTTGGCTTGGGTGTGTGTACGTGTGATGTATTTGTACAAGTGTGCTGTGTGTGTGTATGTGTAAGAGAGTGTTTGAGCGTGTGTGAGCGAGAGAGTGAACCAAACATATCTGCGAGATTTTGCGACTACATGTTTGGGCTTGGGTGTGTATATGTGTGATGTATTTGTACTAGTGTGCTGAGTGCGTGTGTGTGCATGTGTGAGAGTGTGTGTGAGTGTGTGAGCGTGCGTGTGCACGTGTGCGTATAAGTATGTGTAGATTAAAGTAAGTTAACAATTCGGTCAGGTTGGTAATTCGATCCCACAGGCAACTCATCGTCAATTTAACCATAACTTTCAAAAAACAGAATCGTAATACTCCAGTTAAAACATACAAGTTCTGTCTGTCTACAATGTACTCTTCATCACTAATCACGTAATCGACACCTTCGATATCAAACCTCAAAAATTAACAAAACTGTTTAACGTCATTTTGCTGGACCACACGATCGATCAACTAATTGCTCGGCCTAACCTGACTTTAACCAATGATTCTAATAACAAAAGCACTTTCCTTTAAGCACTTTCTTTTTACACATGTAAGAAATTATCACTGATTTGGTCGAAAGCAACAGCTAGCTTTATTCAAATACCGCGTAAGTTGAAATATTATTCACGATATAACAAACTAACTGAGACAAATAAACTATCCTCGGTAGGTACGTATGTACGTGACAACTTTTCTATGTAATACATCAGAATCAGTACTTAATTAAAATATCATAACTGGTTTTATCCACAAACTAAAAATCTCAACAAAACCGATCAATTAGATAACCAGTAGCCACATTATCAAATTTGTTTTACTTGGAAACAGTAACTACACGTCTCGAATTTAATTTTCTACCTTCGTTATGTAAATATAATTTTTGCAACACAATCTTCAGTAAAAACTCGGCATTCTGTATTTGAATTACCTGCATCATCTTTTATCAGTCTACCCGATTTGATAAAATAATGCATTAAATAAATCGCGTGCGAAAATCACTAAAATCTTCAAAAGTATAATTGGAAACTTCTTACCGATATATAGGCTTGTACTTAGCAGAGCACTTCTCATATGCGATGTGAAGACTGGCACGGCGTGTTGTGCTCGCCCGCAGTGTTGTGCTCGCCCGGCACCAACAGGCGCACAAGCAGATGGCGCGCAGAAGTCCCGCAGCCGGCGCTGCGTCAGGCTCGCCCGGCACCAACAGGCGACGCGCAGTTAGATGGCGCGCAGTAGTCGCGCAGCCGGCGCTGCGTCAGGCTCACCCGGCACCAACAAGCGACGCGCAGTTAGATGGCGCGCAGTAGTCGCGCAGCCGGAGCTGCCTCAGGCTCGCCTGGCACCAACAGGCAACGCGCAGGCTGGTGATGCGTAGAGGCGCCGCTGAAGCGCCGCGTCCGGCGCTCGAGTTCCGCGTCTTGTGCACTTTTGCACAGCGTTGGGATGCTTCTCAGTCACGGCTACATTAGCCTTCAGTCGCGGCTACATTAGCCCTCATTCGCGGCTACATTAGCCCTCATTCGCGGCTACATTAGCCCTCAGTCACGGCTACCTTTAATTCAGTAAGTAATGAACTTTAACTCGGTAATGAACTTTAACTCAGTAACGGACTTTAACTCAGTAACGAAATTTAACTTGGTAACGAACTTTAACTTGGTAACGAACTTCAACTCGACAGTGAACTTTAACTCGACAGTGAACTTTAACTCGACAGTGAACTTTAACTCGACAGTGAACTTTAACTCGATTAACTCGACAGTCAACTTTTAACTTGACAGTCAACTTTTAACTCGACAGTCAACTTTTAACTCGACAGTCAACTTTTAACTCGACAGTCAACTTTTAACTCGACAGTCAACTTTTAACTCGACAGTCAACTTTTAACTAGACTGTCAACTTTTAACTAGACTGTCAACTTTAATTCGATAGTGAACTTTAACTAGATAGTCAAATTTAACTTGACAGTTAAATGTAACTCTTCAACTATAACTCGACAGTTAACTTGAATCCAACAATTAACTTGAACCGAACAATTAACTTGAACCCAACAATTAACTTGAACCCAACAATTAACTTGAACCCATCAATAACTTGAACCCATCAATAACTTGAACCCATCAATAACTTGAACCCATCAATAACTTGAACCCATCAATTAACTTGAACCCATCAATTAACTTGAACCCATCAATTAACTTGAACCCAACAATTAACTTGAACCCAACAATTAACTTGAACCCAACAATTAACTTGAACTCAACAATTAACTTGAACTCAACAATTAACTTGAACTCAACAATTAACTTGAACTCAACAATTAACTTGAACTCAACAATTAACTTGAACTCGACAATTAACTTGAACTCGACAATTAACTTGAACTCGACAATTAACTTGAACTCGACAATTAACTTGAACTCGACAATTAACTTGACTTAAACTCGACAATTAACTTGAACTCGACAATTAACTTGAACTCGACAATTAACTTGAACTCGACAATTAACTTGAACTTAAAACCTCCAAATAGATCCATAAACAACTACTTTAATAACGGCACGCATAACCGCAGCAACAATAAATAAATCAAATAAATATATACAAATAAGTAAAGGCATATATAAACGCAGTAATAAAATAAATTAATTAATTAATAATTACTTTAACAGCGGCATACATAACCGCAGTAATAGAATAAATAAATATATAAAATAAATAAATAAATACTTTAACAGCGGCATACATAACCGCAGTAATAGTATAAATAAATAAATCAGTAAATAAATACATTAAAGCGGCTTACATAACCGCAGTAACAGAATAATCTAATACTGTGGAACACAACCATAATATTGCGGTACACAACCACAACTGATTCCACTTGTTAATATTCTTCCAATCAAACAAAACCAGACTCGGTTTTTCTTTAATATCATGAAACTACCACTTTACCATCAGGGAATACCAGATAAAACGTTAATCCAATTTATTCATACAACCTCTAATAAATTATCTTATTGATTCTAAGATTTTACCAAAAATAACAAAAGATTCGGTTTCAATATTTAACCTCATGACTCATTTTTTAGACTCCAAATCATTCAAAACAATACAACTGTAAAGATGACTTGAGCAAATCAAGGCAACGTGGTTCTATCCCGCTTCTGATTTGTTAGCTCACACTCCAGAAACGGGTATTGGAACTCTTTAACTAATCACGCCTTAAGAGAACCTATCTCTTAAAACGCGGAAATGCTACCTAAAGCCGCCTCCACTCGCCCCTTTAGCGGCCCCATGACCCACGTCTAATTAATTTAACCACAACACGACAGACAAACCACCATCTACGTGAGGGTAGTTATCGAAAATATCAAAGTATCAAAGTATTATAATTTAACCAATTACACCCACTTAAACCTACTGGCAATATTTATTCGATTAGGATGCGATTGCTATCGCCATTCCTTAATCAAATACAACGACCTAGACGCAGGAGCATCTAATAGCCAAATGAGTCTTTGGCAGAGACAGGATTCGTAGCGTCAAATCTGACGTATTTATACTTAACGAAGCGGGTAAAATTAACTATTAACCTTACGGCAATGACGAGTTTCGTTCACCGTAATTGTCTCATAAAAGTGTGAAGCTACACTTGTCAAGCGACTAATAAAGGGAATCAGACTATCTTAATACAAACAACTACTCACAATAAGGTTATATTCGAATAATTAAATAACTAACATGGAACCCAACATTTCCACGTCTTAGATAAACTTGGCTAACTAACCTAGGCTAATTACGGCCTCCACCTTCCCCATAGCCGTCACGTCACACACCATGATAGAAGAACCTAGCCAACGTCTATTTTAACCACTATAAGCCACGAATGGGCAACAACACTATAGGGAAAACACAGTAACGTAACATGATTAAACAATGGAACAAACTCACCAAATAACTGCGATTCAAAGGCCAAACCAGATTGACACCAACAGCACTATTACCAATCACTTGATCACAACAATATTGAACCATCAGAATAACCACTATAACGCTAAACCGACCGCTCATGACTAGCGGTGACGACCGACAACTAATGACAGATGACTAAGCTCGACACACGCTGTGAGTCTCGTTTTATCAACCGAACAAGTGGGGAGCAATGACGGAACGCCCATCGAACAATGACACCAACGTTATAAAACCACCGTCATTAAACTCACAAGACTACCGTCAATAAACCTTATAAGACCTTCGCCACTAGATGGCGCTTTAAATAATAATGACTTTAATCTTAATCTCTGACATACTAATAATTCAAGATGGCACGACATTGGCGTGCCCTCGCTTTCAACAAGTCAAATATCGATTCAATTAACTACCTTCAAAAAGATCATCTTAAACATGAATCTAACAGTTCGAATAATCAGTATATTTTATACAAACTTCCGTAATGATTGTAAAGTATCTAAAATTCATAACTTATTTATAAAAAAAAGCTAACAATATAAATATTGGAAATGTGAAAGTGTTTGTTTGTTGGTTTGTTCTGCTATCACGCTGCCACAGAACTATGGACCGACGTATTTTGTATGGGTACCTATAGTTGAGGACCTGGAGAGTAACATAGGCTACTTTATATCCCGGAAAATCAAAGTTCCCGCAGGATTTTAAAAACTAAATCTAAGCAGACGAAGTCGCGAGCATCAGCTAGTACTTACCTAAATAAAGTAAGTTACAATATGGTCACAATTTATTAAATTTGGTAGGCAGGTAGGTACTTAACAAAATGTTTGTTATGTCCTACAATTTCCATGGCGTTACCGTCAACTTGAATATTTTATAACTTTACCCTACTTTTCACCGCCAAGTAGCTTTCCACAAGCAAGACCTATGTCTATTGACCGCGGAAAACTTTGTTGACATTCTAGTGGAGTAATGACGCTTTTACACGATTACGCGTCTCGTAAGCAAAGATCCCAGGTTCGATACCGATAGGGTCAATTACAAAAAAGCTTTCTTAGGTAGGTACCTCTGTTGGTTACAGCTTTTAATACATCGATGTGTGTAATGGATTATAACAATATTTTTAGCAGCAATGTCGAAAATTTATGTCTACAATGTGAGACGATCACAATCAATCATAGATGATTGGCTGACGCTATCTACTGATTGTCTAAATTGCATCGCATCTTGCAGCAAGTATACCACACATGAAATATTGCTCTTACTTTTGGGCTGGAAGTTGGAACACCTCAGTATCAATTCCTTCCATTTGACCGGATTCAAAAGAAACCAGTTCGGCTTGATGAAATGACTAGCAGTTAGCTAGTTATATTTTTGATACCTACCCTCCTATAAACGAATATAGGGGGAAGTCCCGTAACGCCGGACGGCACCTAGTACCGGACACTCGTAGTATCTCGCGACTAAGCAAGCGAGCGATTCAAAAACGAGTTAGAGGGGCGCGGGGGGATGCAGCAAAACTGAGTCACGGGACCCGGTTTGTCCGTGACGCGCGCGACAACAGTGGGAGTAGTTGGTTACTGTTTTTGGCCGGACGACACTGCGTCACGTAAGATTTAGGTGAGTGTTACAGGTGTATTTGTTATAAGTTGTTTACTATATTTGTTTTTAATAAAGTAGTGTTCATTGTTGTTAGTAAGTAATCAATAAAAGTTTTTGAGAATTTTGAAAATGGGTTTATGGGACCAAACAAGTTTACAGGGGTTTGCTAGGGGTTCGAAGTGAAGTCTGTCCGATACTAGGTGCCACTTCCAGAGACTGCGTTTTTTTGCATCAATGTTTAATTTATGTTTTTGAATATATTTATGCAGAAGTTGCATTTTTGATAATTGATATCGATTTTAAGTTTTGTTGACTAATATAAGACGTAAATAAAGTAATATTTTTCTAAACAGATTTTTTTATTTTTCATAAAAACCTTAAGTGTCCGCCACTAGGGGTCTTCCCCCTACCTATCAAATTTTAATAGGCGCCTGTAATTTAGCCTGTAAGTTAGTTAACATTTCAAGATAATGTAGGTACATAAGTGTTTCACCTATGTTTGATGTAAAAATGTTTAAAGTAAATAAAGAATTTATAAAATCAAATCAATCAGTTCGGCTTGTGGACAATACCAACTTAACCAGCTCGCGAGAAAGCCTGGAGCAACACAGAGATGTAAGCTCCCTTTAAGTATTCTAAGGGCTATAAGTATACCTAACGGAGTGTTCAGAAGAGCTATTTGACGTTATCCCACCCTCTCTTCTACATCCGCACCGTACGCCACTGAATCGAATTTATTTCACATCAGGTGACCCACCTGCTTATTTGCTGGCTATTCATAATTTAAAAAAAAAAAAATTATTCTTAATCGGTAGGTAATCGTGTACTTACATGGCAAATTTTCGGCTTTTTCTGTTTCTACATGCTACCTACTAATTGCCTTCACTATTTACCTAACCACAGTTTTCTAGGTAAAACTGTGCTATTTTTTCATTTCAAACAAACATTCAATAATTTCAGTTTTTATGAAGTTAGGTAAAGATTGCACGCGGCCTTAATATCCGCGGGCGGATCACGCGAATCTGCCATTTCAGTTTTTACTGAATCGTGGATATATTAAAAAGCTTAGGTAGGTACCGGCTACGATTAAACAATGAACATAGGTACCTAGTAGGTATAATAATAATTTCATCATTGATGGCGAAAGAGAATTGATTTTTTCTTAGTTATTTAAAAGACTTAGGTCCAACTTAGGTCCAACACCAATGGTTGGCAGCCAAGGCACAGCTTTTTAAAACAATTCAGCTTAAGAGTTTTTATCTAAGAGCGAAGCCCCATTAGTACGTTGCGCTGCGTTACGTCGTCGCAGCGTCGTCGCTGCGTCATTTTTCATATATTTTTTATAACATGCCCCACTAGACCGTTGCGTGATGCGTCGTCGCGCGCGATGTTTCAACGGATCGACGGACAAGAGACGAAGCAGGAGGGAGGGTGATACGCTGCGTTGTCGAAGCGCCGCTGCGACGACGGACAGTGATCCATTACCAGAGGAGGAAGCTAGACGAGCGTAACGACATTTTTTAACACCATGAGTGAACAGGAGATTGATATTGATTTTCTCATATCTTTGGTTCAAGAATGACCCATTATATGGGCTGAACTGAGACGCAGACAGTGTTGCTGCGATGCTCTTGCGCTGCGACATCGTGCGTCGTCGCAACGCAGGTGTGGCATACACTGTTCCGTTACGACAACGCGACGCAACGCACTAATGGGGCCTCACCCTAATACGGTTGGTGTATCTAGTCGATCCGACAGTGGGTTTTACCTACTTCGGCGTGTTTGTTGGTAGACAGGTCTAGGGACGCTATCCTTTTCCGCAGGACGCATTACGAGATAAAGGACAGCATAGGCCTTGACGGCGATCTTACCTGGTGGCGACTGGTGACGATGCAGTTTAAGATGATAGCGGGCTAACTTGGAAAGGGTACGACAGTAAATTCAATACCCCTAATCTGTTTCTACACGCCATCGTGCCGGAACGCTAAATCGCTTGACGGCACGTCTTTGACGGACGGTCAAAGCCTCCTACCAGACCAGATCAGAGACAATTTAGAAATTATAAATTCCCAAATTGCCCCCACCGCGAATCGAACCCGAGACCTCCTAGTTATGACTACAGAACTGACCACTGCACCAGGGAGGTCGTCAAAGTCTCATTTTAGTTCAGAGTTTGTATACTTACAACAAAATATTGCACAATATCTCTATTAGGTAAGTAGGTAGGTAGGTACACAGGCATTAAAAAATAAGAAAGAGGTATGTGGATGTGTAAAAAACATTATATTTTTTAGATAACAAATAACATTACTATTACATACTATGTACCTAAGCCATGAATATTGAGATCAACTATTTGCTTTTATTACATCTTTGATTAAAATATAATGGTACACTGGAACTTAATCGTAAATGTTCTGTAATAAACAATATTAAAAATAAATGGTCTTTTTTTTAATATGAGTGGTCAAACGAAACTCAAATTCAATGTTTTTCTTTAACAATAGATAAGTCTATCGGTCACCCCTAGGAATCTACGTAACCAGCTACCGTACTCTCCATTTTTGACATTTCCATAGAAACCAATGGAAAGTTGCTAACTTAGAATTGTCAAACTGGCATTTTGTTCAGTTCTTAATAGCAACTTTCAATAGAGATAGAGTAGGCCTCCAGTAGGCCTCTCTATATTTATATGTAGATAGATAAACAATCGAAATCGTCTCTTATTAGCTGACAATCTCTTGTCTCCGTCTTTATTGGCTTAAATGCACAGTCAAATCAAAAGTGATTGCAATCATCACACTGAAGCAGTCATAGGTGTCAGATAATCTGACGCCTTTTATTAAAAAAATGCAATTACGCAAACACACATATTATTATAGGTACATATTTTTATACTATTTTGTACCTATCTGACTAGACAATACAAATAAAATCAATGCAAAAATGCAATTCATCCACAAAACTCTAAAATAAATCATCACAGCTCGTTAAATAGATTCTTCTAATCAGCGAGACCCACTTCTTTTCGAAGGGAATATTGTGAAAAGAATAGTGTGATTCTTAGATCGATCAAATGTCAACTTTAGAGGTTTGTGTAATCCGAATAGGCAATTGTTAGTTCTTGCAATTCACGAGGGCTCGCGGCTCATGGTTGTGTGTGTGTGTAGTATCTTTATACGTGTGAGCGAGAGCTTGCTCGCGCCTGACCGCTCCCACATAGGCTCCTGACAGGCACGCACACTTACGCAATGTGCATGTACACGACGTAACCACAAGTAAAGCTCACGCGCCTTCGTGAATTGCAAGAACTATACACAAAAGGCTAAAATTAAAGTATTCTGAGTTATTAAAGAACTCTATACACCAAAGCCGTTGAAGATCTGAGGTCATCGAGCTAACCAGGTGTGTGGACGCTTTATTTACAAAATATAATTACAGATTGGATCCAAATAAACATGAACTGTATGCTTGTAATTAAACCAAATAGTTAATACCCAATACTAAAAATGCATGTCATAATAAAAGCTACCAATGTTTTTTATAGTAATTGGGCTTTCAAATTAAATGTATAGAAATGATTCATAATACACCAGGCGCAGACCGTACGCAAGTGGAAGAGATCTCTTGTTAGCGATAAGACCGCCTATTGTACTCTGTTTTTGTTTACTTGTTTTAAGTTATGTTGTTTCCTTATTTGGTGTACAATAAAGAATATTTCATTCATTCATTAATTCAGGCGCCTTGGTAGATACACCTCCCATAAATCCACATTTATAGTGGATAGTGTTTATTAAATTCCAATAAATGGACGCAACTTGGTTTGGTTAGTAAGTTACGCATAATCGTACTAATAATATAAATGTTAAAGTTTCTGAGGATGGATGGATGGGTGGATGTTTGCCACTGCTTCACTCCACAACGAATGAACCGATTTAGCTGAAATAGCTAATACCCAGGATTAAAACATAGGCTAACCTTTTATCATGGAAAATTAAAGAGTTCCCGCAGGAATTAAAAAACCTTAATCCACGCGAACAAAGTCACGGGCATCGTCTAGTAAAATCATAAATCTTCACTTGAGCAATATTTTCATCATTTTATGACTATGCACATTCTATACATAATTAAATAAATAATGGTACTAATATAATTCTGCTGTACTTAATTTCTAAATTTTAACTAAATTAACAGCTTTATAAGTTGGTAATGCTATCCTTTTCTGCAAGAAAGGATAGGATTATTTTAAGAAATATAGCTTGACTACAGATTATGTACAACAGAATTATCAATATTCTAACATAACAAGGAACATAACATAATATAATACTTTATTAAAATAAATAAATTTATTAAAAATAACTTAAACCCAAAACAAAAGCCTGTGCAAAGGCTAAATCCAGTGTAATTAATAGATTAACTTTTAACAACAGAATTAGCTTACATCTTGAAGACGATGGTGAATATAATATTCAGAAAGCTAGTTGAATAGCGCCGTTTAGTAAAACCGTTAGGTTATATTTGTTTCAAGTTCAATGCGAGTACAATATTAAATAATATGTAATATATTTTATATCATACTTGCTCAGTAACTAGGGATTACTATGGTGGAAAGTCTCCTTGTAAGTTGGTGTTTGCAATTCAAGGCAACATTACGTCGCACTATGCTTGAATTGTAATGTTCACATTACAGTTCAAGCTATGCAAAACTCCTTGGTAAACAATCTCTTTTCTTATAAAATAGTAAGAAAACTTTTTACTGAAAAAAAAAAACAGTGAACATGGCGGCATTTAATTTCCATACATTTCAAACTATGCAAAACCCCTTGGAACTCAGAGCCGTAAAAAAAAAATGGAAAACTATTTACGAAAAAAAAAAATGGAAATGGCGGCATTTCATTTGATCTGAAAGTTTGTGAAGTTTGTTCGTAAAGGGATTTGCATTACCAATGTTTTATTTACCTCGCAAGAATGATATAAAGTAGAATGCTTACCTCGGTTGCAAGTAGCTATTACACCCTCGAACTATATTCACCCTCGCTCGCTGCGCTCGCTCGTGTGACTAAATATCTCGGGTGCACGCGATCCATTAGCGCCCTATGCGAGCTGCGCTCGCACTGGTGCCAAGTTGGATCTTGTTCTGTAATAGCTTACTTACGTCCCTTGTGTAACAATCTACTAATATACAACAATAATTATATTACATTTACTAATTACTGACACAATATCTTTAATCGTTTCAGCCACTGTACTTTTGAAGTTACATGAACAAAATTTGAAAATGTATCCACATAGCAAGCAATATTAAAAGTACGAAGGTAATTTATCTATGTGATGATGTATTTGTAAATGTTATAACAATTTGTTTAAATATCTAGACTAGCGCTTGACTGAGATCTCACCTGATGGTAAGTGCAGATGCAGCCTAAGATGGTGCGCGCTTGCCTAGAAGATGCCTATAACTTATGCCTATAGGAAAGCTGCTGGTTTGCTTTCATTCTATACTTATGTTACCATGATATCCACGGGGGTTGGTTCATCCTGGCTATTGGCACATGTGTCATATTGATCGGTAAATTGATAATAGCATACTTCTTGTGTAGCCTGTTCAATGTTCGGAGTATGGTCGCACCACTCCGGCCCAGTAGAAATGCAGCTGGTATATTAACATCAAATTCCATTCTGAAATTATAAAAGAACTAGTTGATGTCTGCAGCTTCACTTGCACAGATTTAGTTTTTTATAAAATCCGCCGGATCTTATTGATTTTCTGGGATAAAAAGTAGCCTATGTCACTATTCTGGTCCTCAACAATATGCTTGCAAAAAATCAGGTTGATCCGTTGCTTTGTTGCCGCGAGATTGAAGGACAAACAAACACACTTTCGCATTTATAATATTAGTAAGGATATGATTAAAAAGATGCATGGAAATAGTAGTTACCACTTTACCATCAAAGACGTGCCACCAAACAATTTAGCGTTCTGGTATGATGGGGGGTAGAAACAGATTCAGCATATGGGTTGAATGTACATCGCCTTACCCCTTCGAAGTTAGCCCGCTGCCATCTTAGACTGCATCATCATTAACCATCAGGTGAGATTGTAATCAACTATCTTGCTGTCGAATAAAAAAAAAATATAATATGTGACCTGTACTGGGCTTAATTATTACAACACTTACTTGTCATCCACCATTTCTATAAGGTGGTCCAATGCATCGTCCCATGTGTCTACAGTCTCAGTTATGATAACTGCTTGTGCTCCGGCCAACTGAGCCTTCATTGTTTTATAAACAAAAGAACATTCTCTGAAACAAAACCAAAATTTTATACATCTCTATGTATAGATAAACATTAAGTTTTGTTTTTTCTATCCCATGTGCTAAGCAGTTAACAGTAATTTAGCACGAAAGGTGAAACTCTTTGTAAACTTAATTTTAGGAAGCCTTCCTGAGCTTTATGGCTGTAATCTATAGACTGCACTCTCACTCAGCTCAGACTCAAGACAGAGTTAAAACGAGACAGATTTATGTCAGATCATACTTGTGTCTCGTTTTAACCTCTATCTTGAGTCTGAGCTGACTCAGATCTATGGATCTCAGCATAACTCAAATAATATTAGCCTCAATAGCCCAATAGTTACAGGTGCAGACTGAAAACTGAAAAGTTGCAGGTTCACTTCCCACCCATAAACTATTGTCATACCCATTGCACACAACCTTTCCACTTATTTGGAGGGGAGAGGAGACTAGTAGTCAAGCTCAGTGTGGATTATATCTTATTTTAATTTACAAAATATACTGAATACTTTAAGTTGCAATTTACCATTTCTAACACTATTATACACAATAATATTGTTTAATTGTAATAATTATATCTTTAATTTATAATTGTATACCTATCACACATAGAAATGGTAATCTGCAACTGCTAAATATAAGAAAATATTCTGAGTAAAACTATAGTATGCTAAGGTAAGACTTACCCTCTCTCAGATAATGCAATGTTGCCAAAGATTTCATCTTGGTTCTTAATATCTGTACAACTATGGAAGGGTACTGTTGGAACCAAGCGGGCTTTTTCAAAATTAATACTTCCATTCTGCAAAACAGAATAATATATCATTGTATTACTTAAATACCTGAAGGTGTATTTACATAGGCTAGATATAACCCGTAGCTCAATAGAAATACATATACAAACTACAAAACAAATAATAAATAATACTCAAACCCTCAACCTCTAAAACCCTCCAGTAAAGTGTAGTTCTATTGAGATGTGGACTGAAAACTGCAAGGTTGCAGGTTTGGTCCCCATCCCTTGCACTATTGTCGTACCCCCTCCTACAATAGGCTTTCTGCTCATTTGGAGGAGAGAGGAGAATATTAGTCAAGTTCTGTTTAGCTGATATTCTTAATATTAAAAAAACTAGAGATCTACGATTTAGCAGAGCTGGTTCATGAAGAAGCTGTGCAGTGTGGGAGCAGTTATCACAATTGGCATTAACAGTAAGGATTCTTTTATATAATGACCCAACATGTTGGTAAGACATTTGGCTTAAAATAGGACATGGTTCACACAATGGTGATAAATATACTTCCAAACATTGGCAATTCAAGCAAGATGGAGAAATTGTTACAATGTTATGGATTTATTAGTAGAACTATTTGTGTTTTTTTTTAAATATATGCACCAAACCAAATATAATATTTCCATTTTACAAGTATATACAAGTAATATATCTGAAACATGTATAAACAAAATATACTACTACCATAGTAATTTTTATGCAAAAAGATTTTTCTTGTTCTATAGTTCTCTTCATAAATTACCAAATAATATCAGTCCGATAGATGTCTGAATATTGTATATGAAGTACCTAAAATAATGTGTGGACATAAAAATGATAACACTCGGCAAGTCTGCTGTCCTAAAGGTAAAGTGTTGTTAACTACCAAACCCATATTTTGAGCTATGATCCAAAAAGCAGCAATTTATTATGAAATGACACCATTTGTTAACAAATTTTTTTTTCTTTGATTTTTTTTCCCTTGACTGCAATCTCACCTGATGGTAAGTGACGATGCAGTCTAAAATGGTAGCGGGCTAAAACTTGTTAACTAATAAACGATGTTTTTCATATTGCTCTATCAATAACTAGAGCAGTAAGGAGAATACTGATTAGATGGATCGACCAAGCCTTTTAGCTGTCACTCTTTCGCAATCTGCACCGCACCACAGGAGATGATTTGGTCAACACGATTTTGAATTATGATAGAGGGGTAGGTATATGGAACAGTATTTTCAAAAATTTCCTAAGTCAATATGCCCAATATCACAAAATCTGATACCGCAGGTCAAACTCCCGGCAGATTTTCACGGTTATTAGCAGACTATACTTACAAAAGATGCTCCGAAATCCTTAGCTGGCCTTATACGGTATGAATATCTGAGTTCTGGAGGGTCTATTATCTCAAAAAACACGTCTCCAGCAATGATATCTGCCGTTGATGAGCCGTCGTGAAAATGTAAATCATTAGCTGCAAAATGGCACTGCTGTTAACATCTCCTTCCCATAATTCACAATAATAAAAAAGTCAGAATAATTTGTTACCGCCAGGCGAAACTGATGTCATGCATAAAAGAAGAAGAACGCATATATAATGTGTTAAATAATAATAAATAGCATGAAATCTCTCGAAAATCATCCTTTACTTTTTTTTAATTTTCTTGTCGGTGTTTTCAACATTTTATCTCAAAAAACTGTCAAAGTCAAAATCATGTTTAGTCTATGATTGGTCCACAGATGAATAACTGTGGTCTACGATCATGACTATTGTTTGCTTTTGCCCTTGCTGGGGACTGATTTTGTAACTCAGTGCCTTACTCTTATATGTTTGTGCTCAGTGCTTATCAACAACGATAGGCATTTTTTATCCATTGAAGGTTTAAAGAGAAATGTCATTTACTATTTCATAGTAAACCTTCAATAGATAAAAAATATTTCATTTTTTGATAGCCACTGAGTTACAGAATCAGCCCCCTGTACCATGGTCACTGACTTCTATAATTAATCTAATATTAACACTGAACAGGCTAGTGTCATCTTGTTTATTGGACCTATTTGATTGACGCCAATTATGCCTCTGTAAACAGTTACGAGTGTCCAAGGAACTAAAGGCCGCTGCATACATAACGTGCACGGGACGGGACGGGACGTGGACGGGACGGGACGTGGAGTTTTGGAAATATCGTTTCATAGAAAATGTAAGCGACTGTGCATACGTCACGGAGCACGGACGGGACGGGAACGTGCCGCGCGCGGAACGGGAAAAATATCGTCGGCGACGATGTTTAGCACGTCCCTTCCCGCACGTGCCCCGTCCCGTCCGTGATTCCGCTGCGTATGCACAGTCGCCCCGTTCGCTCCGGAGAGCTAAGTAGTGATGTTTGTGTATTTACCTACCAAGCAAAAATGGACGAATGGAAAAACTAATCGAGTGTGTACGATCCCATCCAGCTTTGTATAATTTTGCAATCTTTCTTTAATAAATGAGGGCTCAGCTTATTTTCCAGTAAAGCAAAACATTCTTTTGTCATACGAAAATACTTATAAAATTGAGTCTCGTCATCCAAAAGTTCTTTGTAAAGAGTGTGGTATTCTCCTTCTTGTTCTCTTTTCTGCCATGTAGGATGTACAGAAAATCTTCTTTTCCTCTTGACGGCCGTAGCTTCTTCATCATCTAAAGCAATAGCAATTAAAGCCAATTCTTCAAATGAAAAATCCATCTTTCCTTGTTCACATCACTAGCACGTTAGTTCTAAGTTATTGCCACGTTGCGTATGCATTAAAAATTCCCGTCCGTGTTTACTAACCACGTTCGGGCCCCGTCCCGTACACGTCCCGTGCACGTTACGTATGCAGCGAGCTTTAATTAGTGAGAGCACTAGTTGACAACTTATAGTAGATACTTTTTGGTTTTCCAGTGTGTCGATTCTTTAAAAATGATTGCATCAGTGTAATGCACAAACATATAAGAGTAAGGTGTAATGACCGCAATGACCTCTGATTAGTTGTTGCTCTCCCGCTATTCAACCGCAATTCAGCCAATAAGAGGCCATTGCGATTATTACACTGATGCAATCATTTTTAGAGAATCGATACACAGAGACACTCGTATGCCAAAATATGTTTTGCTTCAAATTAATCTATTATTTAAGCTATCATATTTTGTATGGTGTTCCCATACAAAATATGATAGTAGTCAGTCCAGTGTTAATCCTAGACTAATTAATTATTGAGAGATCTAAACAATATAAATCTATCGTTAACTAGCGCTTGACTACAATCTCATATAGTAGCATGGTAGGTAAATGAAGATGCAGCCTAAAATGGAGCGCGCTTGCCTAGAAGATGCCTAACCACAGATTACTATGATGCCTAACCATTCCACCTTAAGTTGGCCGCTACCTCGCCTCGCGCTTCCCCGCACTGCACCTAAAGCGAGACCCGCTCGGTACAGATAGCAACATAGTAACCATTACATAGTACGTAATTTTCGTCCCATGTTTTTCGAAATTTTTATATTTGTATAGTTACCTACGTTTTAAGTTTGTTTTCGTTACATGTTATTTATTATTTTTTATATTATTTTTTTAGTTTTGAATAACGCAGAACGTTCTTTATTACTTAAATTAATGACTTTCGTTGAAGAGGAGTAAAGAGAAAAAATATTGATCACGTCCTTCGAAATTCAAGACGTCATGGTCATGAAAAGTATGGACAGAAAAAAAAAATCGGTCACAGTAAGACACAAATGGAGTGACAGAAATAGAACTAAAGTTAATTATTTTACGTTTTTGTTACGGGTTTGTTTGGACAAGGTCATCAAAAACCAGCGCACACGATCAAACTCCATCCGTTTTTGTTTGCCAAATTCGTAGTTTGTTTGACAAACACGACCAGAGACTATCAAATAATTTGACAAACACGTAAAAATGTTACGTGTTTGACAATCACGTTTGACCGTGTTCTTGACGTCATGCTCGATTCGATTTTATTTCTACGACCCGACAATATGTCACGTCATCGTTTAAGTACTAATCAATAACCGTAATAATTTTTTAAATATTGTATAGGGCAATGTTTATTTCTGCACTTAACGGAAATTACCGTAAATAGACAAAAATCTTATTCATTTAGTCAACTTTCTCTAAACGCTTACGTCGCGTATACACGATGCCATAATATATTATAACCTTCGCATGTTATACGTACTATGTCAAAACTCTCTGTACTATGTGTATAACCCGTTGACTGATGAGACAGTTCTTGGGACCAGATGGGATTGGTTTATCATTACAGGCCTAGGCCAACTTAATTATAGCTCTTGAAACAAGTTAAGATTAACTTTTATGTCACAAGAGCCATGTTAAGTTAACCTACATCACAGGCTATTTACATTGAACAACTACTTACTACATGAACCAAGAATTTTGGATTTTTTTAGGTGCAATACAGGTATATCAAACTCAAATCTGTAAATGTAACTCACTGCAAGGATCCTTTCGCCATGCGAAAGAATCGTATCCTTACCATTATGCTCCACATCGTGTAGTCAAGGCATTATTATTACCATGCAGTAAATGCGGGACATCCCTGTACCATAGACCAGTGTTCTCGGTGTTCTTTTGTCATACAGAAATTCCTATGAAATTCATGAAATTATTGTGACATTTTCATATGATTTTCATTTTATTATGGTGAAAGTGTGGTGAAACATGGTGTATGTGCAGAACTGCTTACCAACTTAGTATAATACCTACTTTGTTTTTACTCGGAGTTCTCGAAAATAGTCGGCATTTGGCAAAATCTGTCATTTCGTTTCATTTTGTGTGTTGTTGTTGGGTCGTAAATCAAAGGGTTATTTTGAATTATGTATTGCATTTGATTATCCTAAAGTGTTCGTGGCCTATGCCTTTAATTAAAATACCGAATTAGCAGCAGTTAGAAAACATTGAGTTTTTGCATAAAAAATATAAATGATTACAAATATTGGTATTTGGTCTCAGGTAAGTAAGTTAAATATATTTACTTTATTTTTACAAGCTTTTATTAGTTTCACCCACAGGGTATTTTGTATAGATACCAATAGATATCTATTACCTATAGAAAGTTTTCTTTGTCCCCATATCTGAAATCAAATCTTGCAAGTTAAAGGCCCACTTCTCGGTTTCTGATTGAGCTGAAATGATGCATGAATATGTAAATATTATGACATAGAGTTGATCTGATGGAGCCGGTAGGCGACTGGGAACTCTAATAAGACATCCCTACAACCCAACCCACTCCCTATCGAGTTTGGGCTCATCTGATTCATCTTGACAGGTACTTGGTTCCTAGATGACATCCAGGGTCTGATAATGGAGCCCAAAGGTGGCACCCTGGAAGGCGGCTATACGAAATCTGTAATAAAATTACACAACTCTTGAGTTTTTTTTGCTTTTTAGATCTTGTTTATTAACTTTACAAAAGTTTGCCGAGCATTCTGCATTAAATTTCATGTTTTATAACTATAAAACATTGTGATTTTTCAATTTGTAACAAATTCGTACTTCCTTACTAGTTTAATTATTAAATTAAAAGTATTACTTATATCTATTTATGTAGTTATTAATAGCCTGGATGGCATAATATTAACAATGCCTGAAAATATTTGCAAGAATGCTTTTGATGTTGTTTGTGACCTTCCTAAGGTGGTGGTAAGGTACTATTGTGTTGATCATCAAACTATGTGACAAAACTCAGCCACTATGATATCAAAGGTTTTTCACTTGAATTCATTGCATTTTATCTTAGTAAAAGTAGTCAAAAGTTGTGCATAGTTGATGTAAACTCCCAAGGATCATATTTTGCTCTAATAGGTTACCTACCCACAAGCATCAATCTTGGACCCCTTTCTATTTATCAGTTTATATTTATGATTTAACATAATGCTGTTGCTGCTGCAGTGATGAAAGAAAAGAAAATTTTGCACATTGTTAACAGTGCTTTATTACATGTATCCCACTTGTTAACTGTTAATAACTTTTGAATGGAAGAACCTAAGTAAATATTTTTTTCTAGATTAATCACTAAACTACATGAAAAATGGAGTCAAATAACCCTTATAATGAACTCACACCAAGATTGTATCAGACAGAACTTGAAGAAATATCAGTTAGAAAAAACACAATTATTCATTTGCCTACAGGTATGATTTTTTGTTCTTTCTAGAGCACTTTTTATGAAGGATTTCTTACAAACTTTAAAAATAATGAGACATATAAATAATGCTACTTTTTCAACTAGCAGACTAACCCTCCTGTGGTGAACAAACCATGTCTTGTTTTTCTCTCCAAGTAGGTATTTCTGTAATCAATAAGCCTTATTAAAAAAAATGTAGAAGTTAAAAGAGTTAAGAGATCTTAATAGTCACATTGTGATATGCTATCAAGCTATATCAACTTAGTACCTCAAGCACTTTGACTGCCTCATTGGTCTAGTGGTTAGCATGTTCGACTGCAGATGACCAGGTCCCGGGTTCGGTCCTGGATGGGGCCAATAAATGTATTGGGTTTTTCTGAAGAAATTCTCAGTTCTAGCCTGGAGTTAGGAAGTTGGCAATGAGACATCCCCGTGCCTGGGAGAGCATGTAAAGCGGTCCTGTGTCTCGTATCAGATTATCCGTCCCATCGGACTATGGGAGTGAGGGAATAGAGAGTGCACCTGTGTTTTGCGCACACACTTGTGCACTATAATATCTCCTGTACAGATGGCTAATCTCTGGAGATTGGCCGCCATGGTCGGATTAGGTTGGATTATTATTACCTCAAGCAGTTTTTTTAGAAAAAAGGACCTTAACACACTGATAGACTACAATACATTGTATCCTTTCACGGTTCAGTTTTTATTGGAACCACAAAAAAATGATAAATTTTATTGTTTATTTTCCAGGTTCAGGCAAAACATTTATTGCAATAGGGCTTATTAAAAGGTACAGACATACATTGCAAGAGCCATGGGGAGCAGGTGGAAAACGATGCTTTTTTTTAGTCAATACTGTTCCATTGGTTCTTCAGCAGGTTTGTTGGTATAACATAACTAACTACATATTATGTCTGTTATACTGTCTTGTTGTTAGCATGTTTGACTGCGTATGATGTGGGTTCCCGGGTTTGATTCCCGGGTCAGGTAAAAAAAAAAGTATATGTTTCTATTAAGAAATTCTCAGTATGAGCTCGAAGTTAGAGTTAAGAAGGAGAGCACGTAAAGCCGTCCGTCCTGCGCCTGGTTGCTGGTCGTGTGTGTGTCGCATTTCTGCCCTATCGGAATATGAGAGTGAGGGATTAGAGACACACACCTGTGCTCTACCTAGACCACGCAGATGGCTAATCTTCGTGTGTTATTATTTTTTATTATTTTAGTCTTATATGTTATGAGTCAGTCATGACTGTCCCTCACCAACATTTTCTGTATTATGATTTTTTAAATTTTTTTAGTGGCTCAGATTCTTTGAAAATATTCTAAATGATTCCAAAAAAAAAATTATTAATTAAAAGTAATTTAATCATAATTTTAGATGTATTTGGCAAAAGATTCTTTGTTAGCAATATTTCATGTGACACATTATATTATGTATTTTTTTTTTTAATTTTTTTAGAAGAAAATGGTAGAGCTTATGTGCCCAGTAGATGGAGTGGCCGGGTTGAGCAGTGAGAACAATGTTGATTTTTGGGATAAAAACAAATGGGACATGGAATTGTCTAAACATCAGGTAATAGGATCATATATTATTTTAAAAAAAAGATTTTTTTATTTACTTTATTCCGTATGTGTTTTATCAAAGCCGTGGGCAAAAGCTAGTTAACAGACACAGCGATTTATGGAAAGTGTTGTAACCCTGGATTACAAAGAACCGAGACAGTCTATAAAGCCCTATTATATTGGTTCCAGGTAGTCGTAGCAACGAGTCAGATCCTTTGCGATATGCTCACACATCAATACATTAGACTTGAAGACATCAGTCTGATTATATTCGATGAATGTCATCATGCAGTGGAAGACCATCCAATGCGTCTTATAATGAAGCATTTTGAGAACTGTCCGAAACGTGAACAGCCGAGGATATTGGGTAAGTATATTTTACGAAAAAAGAAATATTATGTGACTTGACTATCCTTGCCACAGAGCAGCTCGGGTACGATGTTTTTCTAATTAGATAATTATATCCATTGTGTAGAGCAGCATGGAAAGGTATACAGAGAACAGTGTTGATATCATCAGACCAATGCATAGGTTTACATCCTCTTGGCCTTTCCCTCCCACCTTTTTCTAAATTTCCAGGGCTACGGCGGGCAAAGTGTCCAAACTAGTTCTAGCTTGAGACTGTTGGTCGATAGTCTAGTTCTTCTTTCAGTACCGATGTGTGGTCGTGAAAACCTGTTAAATATTATAAAGAACTGAATTTGTCACCACTTCTAAAGTCATACTACTATAGTAATATTTAAGGCAAAAATTACATTCAATTGTAGGAGTACCCTCAAATGTATGCAATTAATTAGTATAAGAAGTTTAAGCCAAAATAAAAAATAAAAATTCAAAATTATTTATTTCATGTAGCCCAACTTGTAGCTCTTATGACACGTCATGAGTCTACCACCGGTTCAGTGCACACATTAAAAAAAGAAGTTTGGTTTGAGGGCAGTGTCAGTGATTAAGATCCTAAACTTGTAATATTGAATTACAGGTTTAACAGCAACCCTTCTGAATGGCAACGTGAAGTTGAACAAAGTGGAGGAAATCCTGCGCAACCTGGAGACCACATTTCAGGCCAGCATCGCAACCGCCAACGATATGGGAGAAGTTGCTACGTAAGGTTTTTCTTTAACAGCTGATACTTTACATAAACACAAACTCAAAACTTTTTACACTACACTACTTGAATGTCAATACTTATTTTACAGTATACCATAATTAGGGTTGCCAGACGTCCCGTATTTCCCGGGACATCCCGTATTTTAGGCATAGTTTAAAATTTCCCGGCGGGACTGACTCTGTCCCGTATTTGAACCGTACTTCGTTTTTCATTATGAAATCGATCATCGTTGCGTGTGTGAATACATAATAAAAAATAATAAAAAATGACACTAAATAATTTTGTTTTTTATTTGTCCCGGGTAAAAAACTGAAATCCCGTATTTTTTTGCCCATTTGTCCCTTATAGGCTGGAAAAAAATCTGGCAACCCTAACTATAATGCAAGTGAGGTACTTAATAGTAATAATTTTATCTATGAGATGAGACTTTTACCAAAATGTACTGCATTTTGGTAAAAGGTATTGGTGCCGTCATACTAAGGGAAAAACGTATCTGTCAATTTTTTCGAAATTGCGTTAGACTCATAGAATCGGCATCAAAACAAAAAGACGCATATATACCAGTATTTTTATTTTTTTTTTCCTTATGACGGCAGATTTGGATATCACTTTATTTTTAAAAATAGGGCAAATATATATAATCCTCTTTGAATATAAAATTTCGTTTTGAAAACGTTGTACACATTTTCTTGATTCTCCGTGCATTCCAAAATATATTGAATGCCGTACTTAGTTTTTATCTGGACAAATGAAACAATATAATATGTTTCATCAATTTACTAGTCCAAGCGTATTAGGAAAGTTGCCATTGTTTTTTGTTTGACAATATACAGTGTAAATTTTTAAAACGTTATGCCTCATTTCCATAAGATTCGTAGATACGTGTGTTATGCCATATATACAGTTACCATACGTGCCTTATCACGCATAGTTTACAAAACAAGAATCCATTTCCGTTCGTAGAAGTCTAGTATGTTTATACTGTATGGCAGTGTACATGAACTGTACATTAATAAATGGCAAAATAACTTACAAAGTAACACTTATTTTCAAAACAATATACTTGACCTGTTTACCATTTTCAGTTACTTACTACTAAATGCACTTTTTTCCGCTATAAATGTAAAGTAAAGCTTGGCATTCTCCAGGTCCTCAACTATTGCCATGCAAAAAATCACGTCGATCAGTTGCTCCTGTGTGATTGAAGGACAAACTAATAAATCAACACATTTTCTCATTTATAATATTAGTAAGGAGATTAGTCAAGTACCCTATTATTGTTATTTTCAGCCATTCAACAAATCCTGTAGAAATGGTGCAGTATTACAGGATACCAGCTCCAAACTCTGCCACTCAGGAGGCCATTGAACTGTTGTTGAATCTACAGAGGATCGTAATTCACAGCGAATTGCCGGACACAGTGCAGAATCCCAATATTAAATTGAAGCCATGGCAATCTGACATTTCTCAGTCAGATGGAAAGAAAGTTTGTTGTATTTTGTAAACCAGTTTTTATAAATTAATATAATAAGGTTTTTGTGATTCCCGCGGAAACTCTTTAATTTTGTATAAATGTAGCCTATGTGCTTTTCTAATGTATAAGCATTGTAAAGTTTCATCAAAAACCGTCCAGTAGTTTTTGCGTGATAGAGTTAAAGGTTCTTCCATCTATTCTGACAAACTTTCGAATTTATAATAGTAGTACTAGAACAATGTGGGATTGGTGTTTGTATGCAGAATGGAACATTGATGTGTGAATAAAGGAGAGGAAGAAAAAGAGAGGGATGGAAGAGAAATGGAGTGGTGGAGTGCGTGGTGCAATTTTTTTCTTGTAGAGTATGACTTAATGTATATTGAGAGAGGTATAAAATCCACAGATAATAAAAGCAGTGAAGAATATGATAGAGTCGATGATAAATACCATAAAGGAAATGGGCGCGTATGGTGGAGCGATCGGCATTCTGGCGTATACGGTCGCCTTCGAGAGACGTAAGCGCTGGGCGTGTAGTGAGGAAGAAGAACTGCTTTACAACGCCGCCATCACTCACTCCACTGAGTAAGTGATTGTTCACGTTGATGTATGTTTGACGACCTCCCTGGCGCAGTGGTGAGTGCTGTGGTTTTATAACTGGGAGGTCTCGGGTTCGATTCCCGGCGGGGACAATTTAGGAATTTATAATTTCTAAATTGTCTCTGGTCTGGTCTGGTGAGAGGCTTTGGCCGTGGCTAATTACCACCTTACCGTCAAAGACGTGCCGCCAAGCGATTTAGTGTTCCGGCACGATGGCGTGTAGAAACCGATTAGGGGTATGGGTTGAATTTACACTGCTATATCCCTTCCAAGTTAGCCTGCTACCATCTTAGACTGCATCGTAACCATCAGGTGAGATAGCAGTCAAGGGCTATCTTGTCATCGAATAAAAAAAAAAGTATGTTTGACGGAAAAAGCGAGCAATGAAAACTTCTCAGTCCACCAGTAGATCGAGTCGAGAACAACCAGTCTATTAACCTATCAATCATTCAGTCATCCAGTCTATCAAACAAGTACTCCCAGTCAATCAACTATTCCATCAACCAGTTGGTCAACCAGTCGATAAACTTATATTAATTGAACAAACCTATGAATCTGTTTATTAACCAATCCATGCAGTTTTCTAACTCTTGCAGGGCTAGAGTGGTTCTTCTCAAATCAATGGAAAATGAGAGTGGATACGAAAAAATTGTTAAACATTCCTCGGAAAGGATAATACAAATACTCAATATCTTAAAAGAATACAGTCCAGCATACATGTCACAGGATAAAGGTAAGATAAATAAAGCTTGACATTAGCAAAATTAAATTTTTCAAGCCATATAGTTGGTAACCGATTTTTGTTCAGAGTCCGATTTTTATTCGACAAACGCCCTAATATAGCTCCATAGCTCGCTGAGCGACTTTAAATTGGGGGATTAAGCCCTTTGTCAGTATCCATGGAATGCATATACATATGTATATGTACATAAAATACTTTTTTTAATTTATAAGATTGGTATGGATTTCATATTTGATTCATTAAATTTCAGCCATAATGAAAGTGAACCACAACAGGAACCCTCTTTCGGGGTTGATTTTAACAAAAGAAAGGTTTACGACAAAGGTTCTATTTAATCTATTAAAGGATGTCAGGGAGGTAAATCCTGTCGAGTTTGGCTTTTTGAAACATGATTTTATCGTTGGATTTAACATCAACCCCTTCACTAATACAAGAGAGCAGTATTACACGAAAAAGTTGAGCCAGCAAGCGCTTTTGAAATTCAAAAATGGGTGAGTATTTTTGCTGATTTTTTTTAGAGTAGAATACAAAAAAATAATTTTTTATTCGAATACTTTTTTTTCGAAATTCGAGAATTTTATCGAACTTGTAGCAAGTGCTTTCGAATCGTCAAATGAATCTACCACTGGTTCGGAATGCCGTTCCAACCGAGAAGAACCAGCAAGAAACTCGGCGGTTGCTCTTAACTGTATAACTGATACAAGAAAATGGCTTGAAGAAGAATTAAAAGAAATGTAGCAATTTTATGATCTCCCTCCGAAACCGCCGAATTTCTTGCAGGTTCTTCTCAGTTGGAATATCTTTCCGAACCAGTTATAAGATTTACTCGAAATTTCATATTATGCATTTTGTAAAAGTTTATTTTAATAAAAAACTATAATCTGTGTAAAAAATTATTCTATTCTCCAGTTTGGGTTGTGAATTGCATGAATTCGTGTTTAATAATCCTGTGGGAACTCTTTGTTTTTCCGGAATAAAAAGTAACTAACTCGGGTTCTAAGAGTTGTCCCATGATGTTGAATAGCCTATAACCTTCCACAAGAATTGTGCCATCAAATACAAAAATAATTTTTCAAATCTGAATGGCAGTTCCAGATTCTTCCACTTTATTATACACTAGATGATGCCCGCAACTTCGTCCGCGTGGATTAAGGTTTTTCGATTCCCGCGGGAACTCCTTAATTTCCCGGGATAAAATCTAGCCTATGTTTTATCCTGGGTTTGAGTTATCTCCATTCTAAATTTCTGCCAAATCGGTTCATTCGTTGTGGCGTGAAGGAGTAACAAACATACACACAGACACACACACATACACACACATACAAACTTTCCACTTTATAATATTAGTGTGAAGTATTATACATACATAACATAGTGGTACAGTTCAGAATTCACGAGGGCGCGTGCGCTTTACCTTGTGGTTGCGTCGTGTTTAATGTACGGTCGCGGACAGAAAATGTTTACCACCTTAAGATTCATAATTACATGCACACGTCTATGCCTGACAGTCGATATGCTATCCATATTCTATGGCGTTATAGACCTTACTGCACGCAATGTGATATAGAATCTACTTTGAAAACCGATAAACATTTTGTGTCCGCGACCATACATGCACAATGCGTAAGTGTGCGTGCCTATCAGGTGCCTAGGTGTGAGCGGTTAGGCGCGAGCAAGCTCTTGCTCACACTTATACATATACGACACACACACAACCATGAGCCACGCACCCTCGTGAATTGCAAGAGTTATACAGATACTTGATTTCAGAAACTTGAACTGTTTGATCTCTACGAGCGTCTTGGAAGAGGGCGTCGATATACCGCAGTGTCTTCTCGTGGTGCGATACGATATGCCTTTGGAGTATAGATCCTATATACAGAGTAAAGGTATCTGTTTTGATTGATATTACTAGCTTTAGCTTCCGGCTTCGCTTACTTTGTTTGTCAATCATTATGTCAATTTTTTTTTAATATGAATAGCGGGCAAACGAGCAGGCGGGTCACCTGATGTTAAGTGATTACCGCCGCCCATGAACACCACCAATGCGGCTTTTTAGGAATTTGTTGGTCCGCCCCTTAAATAACCCCATGTTGTAATTAAGTGGGAACACCGTCGTAGGGAGATGATTCCACAATTTGGTGTGTGAAAAATTCAATCAATATTTTGTGGTCCGGTTGACATATAGGTTACATAATTCAATCAATATTTTGTTGTCCGGTTGACATATAGGTTACATAATTCAATCAATATTTTGTGGTCCGGTTGACATATAGGTTACATAATTCAATCAATATTTTGTGGTCCAGTTGACATATAGGTTACATAATTCAATCAATATTTTGTGGTCCGGTTGACATATAGATTACATTTTATACAAACAATATCAACATGACTGATGTTACATTCGATTTTCCAGAGTAGTGTTAGAGTTTTTAAGCTTTTTTCTTGTATTTAAAAGAATACGGATTATCTTTCTGTAGGTCGCGCAAGGAGCAAGATATCTAGTTTCGTATTACTGGTGGATGAATCTAAAAGAAGAAAATTTGGAGATCAGTACCTAGAGTTTCAAAAAATAGAAGAATATGTTCATAAAGTAAGTTTCTACGCTTAAAGTATAATATTACTACGATTTTTATATAGTTTTTATTTTTGTGTTCATCACGCGATCAGTCGGCGGACTAGGAGCAGATGTGTTGTGTGTTTGTATATATATGTAATATTTTGTGTGTACCGATGGTGTTGACATAAATGAGAATTAAAAAAGTATAATATTACTACTACTACTGGCTTTTTTGTTAAACATATAGAATTAAACTAATGCAATCACACTTCATGGTAAGTGATAAAGTAACATGAAGTGCGCTTGCCTAGATGATGCGTAATCACTCATAACATAAAAGACCCTCTTTAGGGTTTCCGTACAATAAACTTTTGCTTTTGCCTCAATCTTAATAATTGTGGGTGTTACATCTTGTAGGCGTTGTCCTAATTTAAAGCGAATGCGCTATCATCAAAATTCAAAAATTCAAAATTTATTTATTTCATGTAGGCTAACTTGTAGCTCTTATGACACGTCATAAATTTACCACCCGTTCGGAATGCAGATTCTGCTGAGAAGAGCCGATAAGAAACTCAGCAGTTGCTCTTTTCAAAAAAAAAAAAAATTTACAAAAACTAGCTATGTATACAGTGTTTCCACAATGAAGTTTCAAAAATGCAAAACAATCCAATTCATGTTAAGACAGGTAGGCAAAAGCAGACCCATTCCCGATGGTGGCACCCGTTCACGAGCATGACGCATGATCCAGCCATTGCTTCGCTCAACCATCGCGCGAATAAGCGATGCGAGCGGCCGCGGGTTCCACTGCGCTTCGTTCCATCGCGCGAATGCCTATTAGGACACCTATTCGAGATCAATATGTTTGGTCGCGCGTTCGTACGAGTAAACTTCGCGCGAACTTGCGATTCGCGTTGTATTAGGACAACGCTGTACAGTGATACGGAACTCGTTGTGTGTTTCCGACTCACACTTGGCCATTTTTATTTTCATTGATATATTTGCAGCTGTTACACGGAAACACAGCAGAACGGGACGCGCCCACAGAAGAAGATATTCAAGAGAACCTATACGATGATGACGACGTCCCGCCTTACGTCACTGAACATGGTGGTAAGTATGTTTATATTCATAATACTATGTTGATCTAGTGCTCGAATACGGATGACGATTGCCGAGGTCCCGGGATCGATTCCCGGATAGGCTCAAAAATTTATTGGGTTTTTCTGTCAAGACATTTTCAGTACTAACCCGGAGTTAGGAAGTTGGTGGTGAGTGCACCTGTGTTTGCGCATACACTTGTGCCCTATAATATCTCCTGCACAGATGGCTAATCTCTGAAGAAGTTGGCGGCCGTTACCGGATTCTGTCGGGAGGACATTATTATTTCTACTAGCTTTTAGCCGTGACTTCGTCTGTGTGGAGTTAATTTTTAAAAATCCCGCGACACTCTGTTTTAGTTTAGGTCACTCAACGTCCTCAACTATACCCATGCAAAAAATCACTCTGGTGCAGCGTGATTGAAGGACAAATCGACAATCCTACACACTCGCATTTATAATATCAGTAAGGATTAGTAAGGATGTGGTGATAGCCGATTAATCGGATTCGGGTAGAATTCGACCTTCGGTTGGACAGTATTCTTTACGAATGTTCTACTGCAGAGCCTAAACTACTGAGCTGATTTTGATGAATGAGATGTCAATCGATTCATTATTATGATCTAACGTAAGTATGAAGTAAGGCTACATTTTAAGGAACAAAATCAACTTAACTGATTCTGTATGCACGATTTTTATGAATGAGTTTCGGAGACTACATTTTATATGAAGAAAATCCAGATGACAGACGTTACATCGTATTTTTCATAGTCGGGTTATAGTTTTGAAACTTTTCTTGTAATTGAATAAAAAATGCCCTCAATAGCCCAACGGTTAAAGGTCCGGACTGAAAACTGAAAGGTCGCAGGTTCAAACCCCACCCATTGCACTATTGTCGTACCCACTCCTAGCATAAGCTTTCCGCTTATTTAGAGGGGATAGTGGAATATTAGTCAACTTCAGCTTGGCTAATATTTAAAAAAAAATTGTTCCAGGTACTCTGATGGCGACGTCAGCAATAAGCCTATTGTGTCGATACTGCAGCACGCTGCCTCACGACCAGTTCACAAAGATCATGCCAATGTGGATACAGGAGAAAGTTAGAACGAATCTATTGACCTTGCGTCTCATTACCATCATCATGCCACTGCAGTGTCCAGTCAAAGAGCCCATACAAGTAAGCTTTCCGCTTTTTTTTTTTTTTTAATTCGATGACAAGATAGCCCTTGACTGCGATCTAGCCTGATAGTGAGTGACCATGTAGTCTAAGATGGTAGCGGGGCTAACTTGGAAGGGGTATGGCAGACATTCAACCCACACCCGTACGGTTTCTACACGCCATCATGCCGGAACGATAAATCGCTTGGCGTAGGGTGGTAACTGGCCACGGTTAAAGCCTTTTTTTTAACACAAGAACGTAAATATATAAATCACAATTAGCAATACAAATAGTTACGGAAAGAGGAGGAAAAGTGCAGTGTTAGCAGACCTCCCCTAGTGTGGACCACGGGTAGCTTTATCAGACCAGTCGTAGGGAACCACTGGATATAGGTGCCGCAATACCGAGCCCTGTGGAAGTCCATGCAAAAGATCTTCGTCCAGCAGTGGACAACTATCTATACTATTATAATAAAGAGAGAGCGCTAATTTTGTGAGTTTGTATGTATGTCCGGAGCAAACTTTGGAACCACCGCACCTATTTCAAAAATTCTTTCACCATTTCAAAGGTACATACATTATTCCAGATGGTTATAGGCTATATATTATGCACATAAATGTATTATGGCTACATAATTTGAGTAAATTTGTTAAAGAAGTCGGAATTTTTTTTGACTTCTAAACGTTTTCAAGGCGTGCGCTGGGTCATATACTTTTACTGGATGAAAATGATGTATGGCTGAATTGTTCCTCTCAAAAAGTTCTAAAAAAAAGTCCGCGATAGCATATGTCTATCTTCTAAGGCTAACTTACAGTAACCATTTCTATCTTTCAAATTTTGATTAAAAATAATGAATTATTTTCGAAGCTTCTTTAACCAATATGATGTCGATCTATATCTAAATAAATATGTTTATTGTCGTAAGTATTTAATTTAGAACATAATTGCCCTTTACACTATACAATTTAAATTAATATCTTAGGAGTTATCGGAAATTTAATATTTCCGCGCGACAAAATAATAAAATGTTGCCGGTCGGTGCGGCGCGGTGGGGCCGGTGGCAGGTATCGGCGCGGGAGATTCCTGTGATTCCTGTGGTGATCTTATTGAAAATCGTCTCCTACAAGAAGCTCTGTGTGATCATTCCCGTAAAAACAAATATTTAATTTTTGAACCCGGACGAAGTCGGCGCGGGCTTCTAGTTGGTTGATAAAGAAGAAGAATTAGTAATAATGATTTGATAAACAGGGTATGCCACTTGTGAATTTGAAGTCTGCCAAGCGATCCGCAGCACTCAATGCGTGTAAAAGGTTGCATGAAGTGGGTGAACTGGACAAACTCACGCTGTTGCCGCGACAATACGGGTAATCCATACCAATATTTTATCAACTAAAGATTTTAGACTTATTTCGTGGTTTAATGACATAATGGCAATACATCATAATTGAATATTTTTACAAGCTTTTATTTAACTTGCAACGTATGTATGTAACTATGTTAGTTCGGGTGGAATCTTGCAACTCAATTTTGAAGCAGATGTCTTCGACCGATTGAGCTGAAATTTTGCATGGTCAGCTGTGTGACGTCATAAAACCCAACATGGCGGAACACCCAAGATGGCTTACTAGTTATTTTTAATGCACTCCTACAATATGGGTATCAAATGAAAGGGCGTGCTGAAAATAACTCGAAAAATAAAGTGACGTCATTCTAATTCCAATATGGCGGGCTAAGTTTTTCATGCTCTCCTACAATATGGGTATCAAATGAAAGGACTTTTTTAAGCGCAATAAAAGCTTGTTTTTAAAAAAGTTTTTTATTTTTAATATATTTTTATATGTACTTAATATATATTTTTTAATATATAGGCTAGCGCTTGACTGCGATCTCACCTGATGGTCAGTGAAGATGCAGCCTAAGATGGTGCGCGCTTGCCTAGAAGATGCCTATTCACTCTTGATTTAAAGACCACCCACATTATAGTTAGTTGGAAAAACGGAAGCCGGAAGGGCATTCCAAATTTTTGCGGTGCGTATTAGGAACGAGAAAGCAAAGCGTTTAGTGCGAGATCGTGGAATTCCGACCTCGTAGCGGTGTAGATTCATACGATGCCTTGCAGTTCAGTGGTAGAAAGGTGATGGTGGAGCTAAATTGAATAGTTCTTGGGCTATATCTTGTAGATATATTTCGGAGAGTTGTATTTTCAGTTCTTTTTTGTTTTTAGAAAAATAGACTTCGATCTGGATGAAATTAAGGTGTGCTTTCCCAACTGGCGCGATGAGGATGACCACGGAGAGGATGTACCAAAGCCGGGCTTCAAGAAGAGAGTGCGAAAGCATCCGAAAATTGTACGTATACTTATACCTATATCTATGTATACTTTGTATATATTGAGAAATCGATACGAATCGATTTGAGTTTGAAATCGAATTTTAGATTCGTTTTGATATATCGCACCTTGAAAACAAAAGTGGCACTATGAGGAACTTTTTTTTAAAACCATGTTTTCTAAATTAACTCCATAATTTACTGACATGTTTTCAGTACACAACTTAAATTAGATAGTCAAACTGATAAATTAAATTAATTGCATTCTTTTCTTCCAGTTATTTGCTAAGATATTGAACAAAAATTCTGCGTCAAAACTTTGAATGGTCATACTGAAAAATTACAATTTTTGTAAACCGCCACTTTTGTTTTCAAGGTGCGTGTATACACGTTTAGTTTGGATGACAATGTATGGTCAGCTATGTGACGTCATTCTAAACCCAACATGGCGGAACACCCAAGATGGCTTACTAGTTATTTTTAATGCACTCCTACAATATGGGCATCAAATAAAATATATATCTATATATATAAAATTCAAAGTCCTGACTGACTGACTGACTGAGATATCAACGCACAGCCTAAACTACTGAAGTTAGAAACTTGAAATTTTTACAGTTGGTTCATTTTATGACGTAGGCGCACACTAAGAAAGGATTATTGGAAATTCCACCCCTTAGGGGTTTAAATAGGGGATGGAAGTTTATATGAAACTCCGTCATTTTTCAAGCTGTTTCCATCAAAGTTGGTATTTGAGCTTTCAGTTAAAAATAAAGAAGTACGTGTGTCACAGTTTTTGAAAATTCCACCCCAAAATCTAATTCCACGCGGACGAAGTCGCGGGGGCAAAAGCTAGTAATAGTAGATATACTGTGTATACAATAGTGCTGAAAATAACTCGAAAAATAAAGTGACGTCACTCTAATTCCTCATGTCTACAATTACCACTTTACACGTGTTTTTTTTTAGTACCCCAAGTGTTTGGACCGTCCTGCGGATGGGTTATTCGACCAGGTGTATTACCTGCACATTATAAAGTTGAACGTAGCATTTGCTGAGCCGACCGAGTCTCGTGAACGGGCGCTGTACAACTTGCTGCGACAGAAGCAGGGCTACGGTTTCGTGACGATGCAGCCGCTGCCCATTCTTTGCAGCTTCCCCATGTTCCTTACCGTGGGGGAAGTGAAAACCTCTCTGGAAGTGAATTATGCGTCGATTCGACTGAGCGAAGGGCATTTCGCATTGATTAAACGGTAAGGTTTCATTTTACTCAACTACGGATACAAGAATTTTTTATTTATTTCTAAAATTAACAAAAATGAATCTTAAATGAATCTATCTCGCCAAACTGGTGGACCAGTTTGTTGGCGAGGTGGTGTGGAATAATAATTAAATACTTAACGCTTACTTACTAACTATAACGCGATTCAAATGACAATAGGAATGAGAAGCCGCCATTTTTTGTTTCTATTCATTTCTTGTTGAGCTGGAAGAAATATAAAATGGCTGTTTCACAGTCCTATTTCATTTGAATCGCATTATACCAAAGATAACACAATAACACAAATCAAAAAATTTTTTTTAAGTATTTCTTGTGTATTATGTAATGTCAAGGAATAAACGATATTCTATTCTAAAAAATGTGAACTAACAAGATTGATTATTTTCGTTATCCAACCAACTCAACTCGGTACTAAGAAAAATTAAATGAAAAAAGAAGAGAAAAAAAAAACCAACTAAATTGCCAAACATGATCTAGTCAGTAACCTTATTATTATCCCCAATCCAACCAATTTTATGGACATTGTAAGAACTTACCTATCTACCTAAAAAAAATTGCAGGTTCCATTTTTTTGTGTTCGACCAAGTTATCGAAGTGGCTAAGAAGTTCCTCCTGTTCGACGGAGAGGCCAATAATCTGTACCTGGTCCCAGTCAAGGATAGCAATGGGTACGACATAGACTGGGCGTTTATGCAGACGTATGGCGAGATACGGCCGGTTGCTGAGCCGCCTGTCAGTGTAAGTGTCAATATTTTTTTTTATTTTAAAAAGAAATGTCTCGAAAATAATAATAATAATTTTATTTTCAGTATATCCATTGATAACATTAAAATAATAATTAAAAAAAACTTAATTTGACGTTAATAAATTAATTAATGCTTAAATTAAAACTAAATAATAATCTAAAACGCCATCGAAGTGACACAGTGTGGCATAGTACTCAAAATCCTTTGGACGGCCAAACGAATCCTTTGGATCGATTAGATAAAAGAAAAGTTAGAATAGGAAAGTTTTTTACAGTGCTTTTGAATCATCCACTGTTGAACAAAGGTGGACTTCTACATTGAGCATGAACTTTCACAGGCTTCCCTCTTGCTCCGCTTATATCCAGGGGTTCCCTGCGACTCATCTTATGTTGTCGGTCGGTAATATTGTGTATAATTTACGGATATTGCGTATAACATGCATACTTTTAATAGATTTTTTTAAACTTGTGAAGAGTGTTTATAGTATTATAGACAGGGTAAGCCCATTCCCACAAACGACATTCAGACTTTCTTGAGGAGCACTTGAGGCGACTTTTATGGAAGGGGTTATAGCAGTTTATTGTACCCGAATTTTGTTTGCAGGAAAGAGTTTCACTTCAAGTGACGAGGGAAACCTACCAGAATGCTGTAGTTACTCCGTGGTATAGGGGAAGCATTATGCCGGATAGGTAAGAACTCTTTTTAGCCTTAGATTTATCTAGACTTGCTTTTGGAATTCGTTTTCGAAAAAAGGAGGCTCTCAATTCGACATGTTTTTTTTGTGTTTGTCACGCGACATTTTCGCTGATTGTTAACCTATTTTAATAATTATTTTTTTATTGTATAAGCTATTCTCGAGGGAGGTCGTATTTAAATTTAAAGAAAATATAAAGCCGAATTTATACTGCGAAATCAGTGGCTTGAAATTAGTTTCATGACAATAATTTCATTAAGAATTTCACGTGTAAACTCCTAATTTCATGATGCATGCATTAATTCATGCATGAAACTAGAAGTTTACATATGAATTTATTGATGAAATTAATGTCATGAAACTAATTTCATGCCACTAATTTCGCAGTGTAAATTCGGCTTAAGAATATAAAATAAGTGAGGGGATAAATTCCGTTTATTATACTTTATAGTGACGTTTGAAATTTACGATTTATATACTTACATTTTGTTGTAGGTACATAGTGTCTGATGTACTCGAGTACATGACACCTCAGTCTAGATTCGACTCGGACTCGTTCGAAACATTCGAGGATTATTACTTGAGCAAACATAATCTGCAGATCTTTGGCAGAAAAGACCAGCCGATGCTCGAGGCAAGTGAAATAAAATAACTTTTTAACCACCTACTTATAAGGACCCATATTTATTTATAGCTCTAAGTTAAAATAAGGCTCAAAAATAAAACAAAATATAAATAAATTTAATAAGTTAAAGAGGTACCTACACATAATAATTAAAAAATTCGCCTAGTGTACTATTGATATTCATTAATTATAATCGGAAATGTAACATGTAGAGTTTTGGATAGAATCAGGCGTTACTTTGCGTTAATGATTAGCAAGAAAAGGTTAGAATTATTTTGCTTGTATTGTCTAGACAATACAGCGTTGTAAAGTCGACATATCCTGAGGATGCTCCGGTGTCGGGGCGAAACGTGCGTCGAGAGTAGTATAAAAGTCTTGTGTGGTGGTGCATGTGAGTGGTGGTGGCATCGCTGGCTTGGGAACTTTGCTTTCTTGCTTGGTTGGGAAGTTAAGCGGTGCTTGTATTAACCGGATTATAGCAAAATAATTCTAACCTTTTCTTGCTTGTTGTTTTCCTTGGATAGAACATTCACTATTAATACTTACAACATCAAAAAGTCAATTACGAGTTTTTGCAATTACGTCTTTGTTCTATTGGATGAGTGATATCGCTCATTTGCGACAAGGGTGACATAATTCAAAATCGACGATGAGAGAATTCTCTCGTTAGAGAGTAATGTTTTGTGGATGCTACGGTCTCGAAACAACACAGCGGCCAACAAAGCGACAGAGCATTAAGCTCTTATTTTTTTGTGCTTAGCGTAATGTTGTTTTTATAGCAAAAAGTATAAATTTTCGACGCTAAAATTGGTCAATTTTGAATTATGTCGCAAATGAGCGATATGTAATATAAACAATCTCGCTCAAATAACCAATTGTTGAATAAAATATGTCTTGGTTCCCCAGGTCCGGCGTATCAACTCTCGAATGAACTGCCTGTTGCCGCGCGCCGCGACCATCAAGGCGCTGACGGACAAGCAGCGCAAGCTCATCACCATCGCGCAGGGCGACGACAAACCGCGCTGCTACAACGAGGTGTTCGTGCCGGAGTTCTGCATCAAGGACGAATTTCCCGGCGTCATGTGGTACAAGGCCGTCCTACTGCCCAGCATCGTTCACAGGTTTGTGATCTTACTTTCGTTTGACTATGACCACCAGTTCATTTTGATGACCTCCCTGGCGCAGTGGTGAGCGCTGTGGTCTTGTAACTGGGAGGTCTCTGGTTCGATTTCCGGCGGGGGCAATTTCGGAATTTATAATTTTTCTGAATTGTCTCTGGTGTAGTCCGGCGGGAGGTTTTGGCCGTGGCTAGTGACCACCTTACCATTAAAGACGTGCCGCCAAGCGATTTACCATTCCGGCAGGATGGCGTGTAGAAATAGATGTATGGGTTGAATGTACACTGTCATGATATCTCTTCAAAGTTAGCCCATCACTTACCGTCAGGTGAGATCACAATCAAGGTCTATCTTGTCATTGAATAAAAAAGAATACGATTGCAAATTAGTTTCGATCATGGCGCTAAGGTCGTACATATTCACTTTCAAACCTATGAACTTTCAATTCTACTTAGATTGGCAGTAGATTATCGAACGGTCGAAAAAAAAAGAATCCATACATCTGACTGCCGAAAAAGGTTAATTAATGATGGTAATATTATAACACGAATTATATATTGTTCATAGTATGTTACTTTATAATGTAAAATGTCACAAACTATTTAATTCGACGAATCGGTTATGACGACCTATATGGCCTATATGGCCTTACTTTTTTGATATAACTTTCAGGATAACAATGCTTCTGACGGCCGAAGAATTCCGTGCACAAATTGCAAAAGACACGATAAAAGCATACAGACCATTACTGAAAGGTAAATAATTTTATTTTATTGAACTTTATTTTCACTTCCAATTCACTTTTCACTTCGACACGTGATCTGACCCTGAAGCCCGGTTTCGCGGAACGAACTCTTTGAAGACAAAACAGCCTCAATAGTTCAACGGTTAAAGGTGTAGACTGAAAACTGAAAGGTTGCAGGTTCGATCCCCACTATTGTTTTACCCACTCTTACAAGTACAAGCTTTTTGCTTATTTTGAGGGGAGAGGAGTATATTTGTCAAGTTCATTTTGACTGATATTTTGAGGGGAGAGGAGTATATTTGTCAAGTTCATTTTGACTGATATTTTGAGGGGAGAGGAGTATATTTGTCAAGTTCATTTTGACTGATATTTTGGTTGCCTTAACGCCACTTCAGAGCGAGCTCATTTTGATTCTTTTTCTCGTTTTAATTTGGTTCAGGTCAAGAATGGCTGCCGATAGAAATCGATTTGCAAGTGGCTACAAAATCGCTTCTATCCAATATTGAGGAGCCTACAGCTGTCAACAGTATCGATAGGTAAGCGAATACTTAAAAATATTTTGTGTAATAGGGATATCAGTATTCAGGTACATTAAAAAAAAAGTTTGTAGAGTAATCATTCAACAAAATCCTTTTGAAAAATAATTCATTTTTTCTTTGTTCCCAATAGAATAAACAATCCGATCGATGCGGCGCCAAGGATACCCAACATTATATCTGTAAAGGAAAGCGTGTACCAACTTCAAAAAAAGAAGATTACCAAGGAATACCCTTGGGAGGTCAGTCACTTCTTGTTATATATATTGCAAATTGCAGGCACGCATGCCCCGCCCACTTTCCCGTGACATATCTAGATATATCGAGCTATAACGGTCGACTTATCGTAAACGACATTTTTACCTCAATCCGTTTCTTTTTACATTTTAAACTGTAAAAGACTAGGGCACGTCGACATTTCCCGGGATATAACATAATATTAACTTCATATATATTATTTTCCTAGGAAATTTCGACGTGCCCTTGACTTTATAATTTAATAAATATTTTGTGATAAGAAACTCGATTCAGGTAAAAATGTCCCATACGATAAGTTGGCGATCATGGCTTGATTTTTCTGTGAATCTTAGTGCAGTGTTGTAACGCAATGATACTGGGATTATGTGAACTGTAGAGCTAACATGCGCACCACGAGAAAATTTTGTCTACACGTTTACTCGTAATCTCTATGTGAATCTCTACAGAGATTCACGAGTAAAGTGTAGACAAAATTTTCTCGTGGCGCGCATGTTAACCCTACTGGCCACTTATATCGGCCATAGAATATCGCCGAGCACCGCCGAATAGTCAAGAAAGTAGACTAAAGATCGTAAAATCGTAAAGTAAAGATCGTATTCTGCGGACACAAGAGTGCAAAGTTCGCGAGATAACGTATGATGGCGTCATCAGAAATTCATGTGCCCATATGTTCGTATTCATACGTTGGTCGAACGAGTCGGGTGCATTTATGCGCCAACCAATGTCCATAATTGAATTTTCTGAAATCTGTTATCTATATATATCACCAATTTATCCTTTTCGTCCACTAAGACAGGATAAAACTTTTGACATAGCACTCCTATGTTACAGAGTTGCAAGCAGAAGTTATTGTGTTTAATCCAAATTCGACCCCACATTTTTTTTTCAGGATTTTAGTATACTTAGAGGCTAACTTGTTAAATCTTTGTCTAGGTAATTATGAGGTTTTTTTTTTCATATTATCTGAAAGTAGAGCACAGAAACGCACACGTTGAATTTAAATTTCGAACAAAACAGTTGTAAGTTCCATGCGCTATTTGAGTAGGCTGTGAAGTTAAGTTGCATCGATAATTTTTGTGAAGTTGCATCGATAGTGCAGAAAGTAGTAATCTCCTCGATAATAAACACTATTGGAAAGTAGGCTTTACGTTCAGATTTGCTTTACACAGCATTAACTTTCTCACCATGTGCATTTAGACTTGAAATAACAAAATAAAAAGCACGAAAACGCAAACAAGATTTAGTATGTAATATGTATGCTTAATGATTCCACGCAATTATTTTATTCAAAGACATTCATCGTGGTACGTACCTAGGTACCTACTCGTATATTATATCATAATTACCAATCATTCATTCCAAGTTGGCCGTCGTCGACCGTCACAAAATGACGTCATACTGGTACCTGTGACAGTAAAATAATAATTATATTTTTTACTGTAACCAAGACTGATGGAAGTTTTCTTTTCTGGCAATGACGTCGTGAATGTCGAAATTGGGCGTAATTTTTATCTTCTTATTTTTCTCCTCTTCAAAAAAAATTCATTAATTAAAGTAATAAATACTCTGCCCTATGCAAAACTTTTTCTTTATTAACCCATAGTAGAAAACGACACGCGAACAACAGTAACCAAAGAAAAATAAATAATTAATTAAAACTTAATAAAAACAGTTAAAACGTAACAATAGCAAAAGTTTGAAAAATTGCGGTAGTGAATCGCGACTTCTGCGTTGCTAGATGTACTGAGCGGGTCGTTTTGACTTGAGGTGCGGTGCGGGAAGCGGCCAACTTGCAGTGAACGGGTAGTATGTCGTAAAACCAATAAATAATTCTAAAATTTTTGGTATGTTACGATTATCTCTTTACTTTAATTAGGAGACCAACGAGCCGATCGATATCGAACGCACTCTGTCAACGGTGACGCTGATGGACATCGAGTGTTACGATACGTTCGTCACGACACCGCTCTATGACACCTCCAAGAGTCCTGACCGGACCTTGTTACGGTCACCAAGGAACGTGACCGCTTCGGCTGCGATACTTCCACCACCTTTAAAGTAAGTTTAGTTTCTCGCTGGCCTAGACCAGAAGGCAATCGAACATATTAACCACTAGTGGTTAATATGTTCGATTGCGATCATCCGAGAGATCCCGGGTCTAGCTAAAAAATGTACCAATTGGGTTTTTCTGTAAAGAAATTCTCAGTACTAGTCGGAGTCGGGAAGTTGGCGTATGTCACCCCCTGCCTCGGAGAGCACGTAAAGCCATCGGTCATGATTAAGCATAGGGTGAAGATAATTTTTAGGGGGGATAAAATTTTTGTCTCCTGGCCATGCTTACCCTGCAGGACATGTCTCTGAAATATGTATATAAATGTGTAAGTACAATGAATTTTTCACCTCACTGACTCAAAAAAGACGCCTTTGCTGTCTAAATCCAGTGAGCAAAAGTCGCTTCTCCTCACTCAGTGAGAAAAAGTATTGAACTTTTCTTGAGACAACACTTTTTCTCACTGAGTGAGCAAAAACGACTTTTGCTCACTTGTTTTAGACGGCAAAGGCGCCCTTTTTGAACTAGTGAGGTGAAAAGTTTTATGTATCACACGATAGCAACGTTTTTGTTTCTTGTGTCTTTGAATCCCTCACTATACTCAAGATTCTAACTTATTATAGACACCTTCACCCGCTCGGGGTTCAAATTCAAATTCAAAATTTATTCATTTCATGTAGGCCACCTTGTAGCTCTTATGACACATCATAAATCTACCATCGGTTCGGAATGCAGATGCTGCTGAGAAGAGCCGTCAAGAAACTCAGCAGTTGCTCTTTTCAAAAAATAAAATAATTTTACAATAAGTAACCAAACTAAGCTATGTATACAGTGCTTCCACAGTGAAGCTTCAAAAATGCAATACATATAATCTAACACATGTCAACATGGGAAGACAAAGCAGACCCATTCCCGTTGGTGGCACCCGTTCACGAGCACGACGCATGATCCAGCCGTTGCTTCGCTCAACCATATTTGAGGGAACGTAACAAGGCACTTCAAACTAGGCACTCGCAACAAAAATGAACTTAGCTATATTATTATCAAATATGGTTGAGCGAAGCAATGGCTGGATCATGTGTCATGCTCGTGAACGGGTGCCGCCAACGGGAATGGGTCTGCTTTGTGTCTACCCATGTTAACATGTGTTAGGTTGTAGTAGGTGTGCATTTTTGAAACTTCTGTGTGGAAACATTGTGTGCACAGCCTAGTTTTTTTTAAAAATTGTAAAAAAAAAAGTTTTTTTTTGAAAAGAGCAACTGCTGAGGTTCTTGCCGGCTCTTCTCAGCAGAATCTGCATTCCGAACCGGTGGTAGAATTGTGACCTTTCATAAGAGCTACAAGTTGGCCTACATGAAATAAATAAATTTTGATTTTGATTTTATTGAACAAATAACTATTGATGACAGGTATGATGACAAAATCGCGGTTCTATTGAAGACGCCGACGGCAAGGGGCCCCGAGTTGCGCGACGTGGTTGCGGCGCTCACAACGATCAACTCAAATGACACCTTCAACCTGGAGCGCGCCGAGACGCTGGGCGACTCCTTCCTCAAGTTCGCGGCCAGCTTGTACTTGTTCCACAAGTTCCCAGCGCTGGACGAGGGCCAACTGACCAACATCAAGTGCCGGCTCATTGGCAACAGGTAATAACCTCAATAAATAATTATACAAAGCCCAACAAAAAAGGGCAACAGAAGGAATACCGTGGAAGCGAAAATCCCATGAACGAGAAGCAGGGAAAAGCCTCGGGTAGCCCTATGCTAGAAAGCAAGACGATTAATTAATTACTGGTGTCTTAATAAAGTAAAATAAAAACTTTAAATATATTAAATAACTTCGTCCGCGTCTTCAATTCCCAATGAACAGTTCCTAAATCCCCACAGTTTAGAGGTGCAGTAAAAAAATAAATAAAATAATCTATCTCTGGCAAATTTCAGCCAAATCGGTTCAGTCTTTGCGGCATGATTGAGTAACAAACATCCGTCCATCCATACATCCAAACTTTCGCATTTATAATACTAGATGATTCCCGCGACTTCGTTCGCGTGGATTGAGGTTTTTCTGTTCCCGCTGGAACTCTTTAATTTTCCGGGATAAAAAGTATACATATATTATGTTCCTAGGAATCTGTACTACGCCGGCGAGCGCGTGCAATTGGGCGGGCGAATGAAAGTCGAACAGTTCAGCCCAAAGCGGGACTTCGTAGTGCCCGGCTTTTCCGCGCCGCAACAAGTGATCGCCTTCATCGAAGAACGACACGTGAGTAGCTACTGCACTTACCTTACCTACCTACCTTACTATATTTTTAACCTCCCGACGGAAAAAAGGGGGGTGTTATTTCAAAGTGTGTGTGTGTGTTTGTCTGTTCCCTCGTAGCTTTCTAAAGAATGTACTTATTTTGATGCGGTTTTATCTATTTGAAAGCTAACGTGATCGAGATGGATCTTAGCTTAGCCATACTTTATGAAGACTTAGCTCAGGCATTTAAAGATCATCAGCCCCCCGATTCAGACCCTTCCGATAACTTACGAGTATTTGTCGATCGATTCGGTTTGTTAACATATATTTCGCTCGCTCTGAATCCACACGACAAAAAGAGATCGATATCTAACCGTATCGACACGGTATGTTATCGAACAGGTCTGAATCGCCCTGCAGATCACTTCACGGGTGCGATTGATTCGGTGTAGTGTCACTTTGTATATCAAAGGTATGGTAACTTTGTGTGTGCGTCGTATCTGGATAAGTGTGAGCGAGAGCTCGTTCGCGCTTGACCGTTGCCACCTAGGCTCCTGACAGGCACGCACACTTACACAATGTGCATGTACACGACGTAACCACAAGTAAAGCGCCCATAACTTCGTGAGATAAAAATACTATACCTGCTAGTAATTAGGTAATGTTAAATTTAAATACAATTATGTCACTAGATGTTTAACAGTTTCGTCTCCCATAGACGTAAAAATCGCATCGCTAAACAAAGCAGACTTGTTAATCGTGCTTTAACTACATTTAATTAATTCGTAAGACTCCATTTGTAAGACTACTAATAATAATGCCAGATATTTAACAAAAACATTTATTTGCTCTTCAGCTTAAAACTAAATTAAGTCTTGTTCCCTTTATTGTTTCACTTACTCTTGTGCTTTATTAACTATAGTCTTGAAAATGGTCCAACCAGCGTAAGATACATTACGAAATAAGATAAAGAATGTATTATGTAAAATTCTGTCATAGAAAGTCACTAAGAGCCGATTTCATTAACGAGTGACGTTTAACCGAGGAATAAATGCATTCTGACAGTTTTTGTATTGTAAATCTGCCAAAATATCATGCTCGGGTAAGACTTAAGATTATAATGGGGCTGACATGTGCTAAGGTCAGTCCCATTATAATCTTATACCGGTGGTAGATTTATGATGTGTCATAAGAGCTACAAGTTAGCCTACATGAAATAAATAAATTTTGAATTTGAATTTGAATAAGGCATAAAAGCCCCTAAACAAAAAAAAAAAAGACTTATTATACGTTGGTGAAATCGTCCCTAAATCCATCAGTTTTCGAATTTATCTCGAAGGTCATATATTATAACTATATACCTACGTACGAAAGTATAGCTAAGCTATTGTGGACTGCCAGAATATTCTGGTGCCGCTAACTGTGAACTTAGTGTCAAAACGAATTATAGATTATAGACTTAGTACAGCCTATGTAGTTTAGTAGTATAACCGATAATAAGCACCAATGAATCGAAATTAAATAGATACCAACAAAGTATCATTTACTTGAATTTTTCGCGTGAAATTTCATGAATTCGACCACAGATTCAAAAACGTCGTCGACTAACGCCTTAGGCGTATGCATGGCAGCGAAATGGCCTCCGAAGTCCAGGGTTGTGGAGTGCACGAGGTTGGGGAATTTGTCCCGAAGAATCCAGTCAGGCTGGTATACAACCTCGTATCGGAAATTTATAACTGCCGTCGGCACATAAGTTGGGATGCTGGAAAATAAAATTTTATTATGGTCACAAAATCGCGTGTTTTGTGCATCTATTTTGAATTACTTGAAAGCTTCTTCTTCTTCAGACGTCCACTGCTGGACATAAGTCTCTTGCATGGACCTCCACAGAACTCGGTCTTGCGCCGCCTGAATCCAGCGACTCCCTGCGACTCGTTTGATGTCGTCGGTCCACCTAGTGAGGGGGGGGGTCTGCCAACACTGCGCTTCCCGGTATGGGGTCGCCACTCCAGCACCTTGGGACCCCATCGACCATCAGCTCTTCGAACTATGTGCCCCGCCCATTTCCACTTCAGTTTCGCGACTCGCTGAGCTATGTCGGTGACTTTGGTTCTGCTACTTGAAAGCACATATACACAAATTCATGAAATGAAATGAGTTTTTGCCAAATGTGAGTAAAGAATAGTAGTAGAGGTACATTGGTAGTACAGTACATATTAGAGTATAGTTTCTCACATTTAACCATATTTGCATGGTGTGCAAAATTTTTCTTTTTCAATTCAATTTTTCTTCAGTTACAATAAGCCACAATTAACTGTTATATACGGTTGTATTATAATGGTAAAGAAGCGGTCTGAAAACTGAAAGTTTTTCCATTTATATGGAGGGAAGAGGAGCATAACATTTAAAAAATCATTTTTTTCTAATAAGGCACGAAACGGCTTAACCAATAGGCGGAACTTTCAAAGGCACCTTACATGAATAAACTGATATTGATAAAGGCCAAAAACAGCCTGTTGAACTTAACCTTTTAATAATAAATAATAATTAAATAAATAAAAGGAGTTGGGGACGAGAGTTACTAGGTATACTGTAATCTTTCTCCCGTCTCGAACTTGTGGGACCTCCACCTCCCTCAAATAAAGAAACTGCAGTCCTAATCACTAAGCTATCACTGCTTACATACTTATGCTTGGCATACTCACTCGTGAACAACGAATACTTCTGACCACGCGAACGCCTCCGCATATACCCTCATGGACATTGTGATACGTTCGTTTGCCCAAAGTATAGTGATGGTGTCTAGCAAATCGTCGATATTGATTTCTTCCAAGCCCCCGTGTGGTGTTTGTAACGTGTCCCTATTGCTGCAAATACCTATCTTCTCCAGAGCATACGCTGCGAGACCCGCTGGCGTGTCAGATAATGCAGCACCTGTAATTTTCACGCGATTAAGAATTCACAACTTGAAATTTGAGCCTTAAAAGCAGTGTTGGCCCAAAGTTAATCTGATTAACGATTAAAAATTAATGATTAAAATCATAATCAAAAATTTGATTAACGATTAATTTAATCATTAATCAAAAATTTGATTAACGATTAATTAATCATAATCATTAATCGTTAATCTGATTAATTATTTTTGATTAACTATCTATTAACTACTTATTTATTTATTTTCCGATTTTGCAGTAATTTATTGTTAATTTTGACCGCTCACTACTCACCACCACTCACCAGCACTCAGCACACTAAGCAGTCAGCTCACTCACCACCACTGACCACCACTCACCACCACTGACCACCACTCATCACCACTCATCGCCACTCATCACCACCCACTCATCACCATCCATCACCACCCATCACCACCACTCATCACCACCACTCACCACCACTCATCACCACTCATTACCACTCATCACCACTCATCACCACTCATCACCACCCACTCATCACCACTCGTCACCACCCAATACTCAATATCATATTGGTATTGTATTCGAATTATAAAGGATTTTTCTCTGCCTGTGGTCATTGCTCGTTCTCGCCATTTCTTTTTCGTCGAAATTAAACAGCTATTTGCAAACACAATTTTTGACGACCTCCCTGGCGCAGTGGTGAGCGCTGTGGTCTTATAACGGGGAGGTCTCGGGTTCGATTCCCGGCGGGGGCAATTTAGTAATTTATTATTTCTAAATTGTCTCTGGTCTGGTCTGGTGGGAGGCTTTGGCCGTGGGTAGTTACCACCCTACCGTCAAAAACGTGCCGCCAAGCGATTTAGCGTCCCGGCACGATGGCGTGTTGAAACCGATTAGGGGTATGGGTTGAATTGATACTGCTATACCCCTTCCAATTTAGCCCGCTACCATCTTAGACTGCATCGTCACTAATCACTTACCATCAGGTGAGATCGCAGTCAAGGGGTATCTTGTCATGGAATAAAAAAAAACACAAAGAAAAAAATAGTAAAAATAGTATAAAAAATAAAATATAGCATCGCGTGTACTTTTTCACATATTTTGGTTTAAACTGAATCTTAAAATAGTATACAATAAGGGTTATTTTAATTTTACTCGGTCACTGGTTTGATATCATTTAAAAATTCAAATTTCAAATATCAATCAGTCGGCGTTTCACCGCCTTTATGAGTGGAAGCTGCTCCGGTTGCAAGCAAATTCTGTCGTCAAAAAAGATCGTAGGAACACGAAATAGTTGAGCAAACCAAATTAACACTTTATATAACAGAATCTGCATTCCGAACCGGTGGTAGATTTATGACGTGTCATAAGACCTACAAGGTAGCCTACATTAAATAAATAAATTATGAATTTGAATTTGAATATATTTTGATGAAAAGAAAGGTGAGAAACTAAGTACTTCAATATAACCAGTATCATTTTATTATCTACTAGACGATGCCCGCGACTTCGTCCGCGTGGATCAAGGTTTTTCAATTCCCATGGGAACTCTGTAATTTTCCGGGATAAAATGGAGCCTATGTTTTATTTCTGGGTATGAGCTATCTCCATGCCAAATTTCAGCGAAATCGGTTCATTCGTTGCGGCGTGAAGAAGTAATAAACACACACACACACAAACACACACACAAACAAACAAACTAACAAACACATACACACAAACTTTCGGCTTTATAATATGTAGGAGAGTAGGATTAGAGTGATTTTTGTTCAAAGCGCCATCTAGTGACGGTAATCTTGTAACGTTTCATGACGATAGTCTTGTAACGTTACAAGACTACCGTCACTAGATGGCGCTTCTTCCGTTTCACTTCTGATGATTGGTGATGCTCGCGTTCCTACAAATATTAGTGTGACTAGCTGATGCCCGCGACTTCGTCCGCGTGGATTTAGTTTTTAAAATCTCGCGGGAACTCTTTGTTTTTCCGGGATAAAAAGTAGCCTACGTCACTCTCCCGGTCCTAAACTAAACCCTTGCAAAAATCACGCCAGTCCGTTGTACCGTTGCTACGTGATTGAAGGACAAACCAACAAACAAACACACGTTCGAATTTAAAATATTAGTAAGGATTACTTAGGATAAGGAAGTAAAGATTATTAAGATCAACAATATCAATTCTAAACTGACAGTCTCTAAATCCTCACAGTTTAGGTAGACACTACCCTGCAGCATCAGGATTGAAGAGCCAGGACCTAGAGCTCCATGACGTAGTCTATGCTTGATACCTACAATATGAATTTTCAAGCGAAATACTAGTCATAGGTGCAATTAACGTCAAGTATATTCAATTCTAATTGTTTAGGTACATAATATGATACGCGCCGAGCGCGGACTTCGCTTTACATCGATGCGTAGGGATGATGAAATCGCACTGCCCGCCTTCGCCGACGACCGAGCGATAGCGATTTTTTTGAGCGGTTCGGTGCCGTAGAGGGCGCGCGCGCGCGGTGCGAGGCACACCGCCGCGCCACGCCGCGCGCCCGCTGGCTTCTCTCTTGAATCCACCATTTTGAATTTTTTGTCAGCTTCCTACCAATTTGATGAGGTTTCGAATGACTTTTGTTTGAATACTCCCCCTCTATCTTCGATACCCTGGCCGTGCTCCTCACCCGTCTCCGAAATCCTCAATTATCAGCTCTCTACATATTTTTGCACCAAATGAATTTTTGTCCTCCATACGAAACCATGAGTGAAAAATTTTTTTTTTCATACAAAATTTTACAGGAGAGGTGATCAATGAGTCAGACAGTGAGCGAGTCAGTCAGCGAATCAGCACGAGTAGCTATAAATATATAGTAAAAACATTGATGGATGTATTAGTTTATAATCAAGTTAATCAAGTTAAAAAAGTTAATCAATTAACGATTAATGATTAATGATTAAATTCATTAATCATGATTAAGATTACTTTTTTAATCATGATTATTTTAATCATGATTAATTTAATCTGATTAAAATTAATCAGATTAATTAATTGATTAAAAAATTAATCGATTAATGCCAACACTGCTTAAAAGTCACATCTGCAAGGCTCAAATCTCAAGTTATGAATTTAGCAGATGAGACTTTTTTCTACGGAACGGTCGACTTGTTGTAGCATACACTTAAGGCCGAATACTAAAACGTATTACACGCAATGAACTCTGTATAAAATATTCACCTATAGTATCCGGTTTCGTAGCTTGCAAGTGAAAGTAACCACTCTCCCTCATTAAATATGAGAATAGGTCTTTCATGGGATACATCCTGTGTATGTGCTTCTGGTCGACTATGAAACTAGGGAAAAGTGAACCAATAACATATTTTAGGTTACTTATGGGCCTTGATGATACCGGCATATTTGTGTGAAATCTGCAAAGAATAAAAGGTAAGTTACTAAATGTCTTCCACCGTCCACTCCACTGCTGCCGTCCACTGCTGGAAATAGGTTTCTTGGGCCTCCTGCGTCAAATTTGAAGCCTCAGTAGCCCAAAGGTTAAAACTGAAAAACTGAAAAGTCGCAGGTTCGAATCCCATCTGTTGCACTATTGTCGTACCCACTTCTAGCACAAGCTTTCCGCTTATTTGGAGGGGACAGGAGGATATTAGTCAACTTCATCTTGGCTAATATTCTTTAAAAAAAATCCGGATTAGGCCATTTTGTTTCCGCCGTACTATCCAAAATCCAAATAACCAACTATCTAAATGTACTTTTTGGCAAAGACAGGTAACTTATCGATAGTTTATTACAATTAGATCGAATGGAGGCTTTATTATTTAACTCTCTTATTCGAATGAAGGCTAAAGCCTTATTTAACTAACTCTTATTTTTTTCCGGGATAAAAGTAATGTAGTCTATCTAATGATAAATAATTAAAATATATATAACCAGCGTTAAATAATCATAATTTATATAAACAATAATATAATATTAATAATAGTGAGCACATATAACATCTAGTGCATGTTTAGTAGGTACGTTTACCTTCAAGTTATCGTTTTATTACAGTTGCATAGATTATGAAATTAATAATTCCGGTTATTATCTGTTATAGACTGGCTCACGTGTAATAAGTTCATAGTGATATAATTAACTAAACGTGTTGTGTTATCTCAGTACCGACTAATATGCTTAGCTAGTTTTTGCTTTGCACCGTGGCCTTCACCTATCTCATATTCATCAAAAGCGGAATGAATAGTGTATCTCACAATCTCACAATACCGTACTGTGTTACCGTAGTTTATTAATTTTATGCATTCAGAAATTACATATAATTATGTGGCAAATTATAGGTTTTTAATATTAGTTTCAGTTTGATTTGAGCGTGTCAGATTTTTCTAAATTGAAAAATAATTTTCAAAAGGAGATGATCTTGGTCCCATACAAGCTTGGGCCCGCTTTTTTGCTACTTATTTCAAAAAATCATATTTTTGTGCAGAACCGCAGCATCTAAAGGTACAGAAGATCCACTCCAACAAATGATTTAAATAAAGAGCAACTCTTGTACTTTTTCTCTCTTTCTATCACGTAACTCTTATCCCTTCGCACTACTTAAGAGTTGTCTTTTAAACAATAACAATTCTGAATATTGTATAACCAGTTATGTGCCTACTGCTTATTACTCTGCTTTTAAATTAAATGCCGTTTCACTGAACCGGGTATGTTGATCAAGAAAACTTTTTATTTTACAATGTATGGTATTTTTTTATCCAAGAAGATAGGCATAGGTACTTACTATACGGTCAAAGAAAAGCTTACAAAAGTATTTCCTCGGCTCTTGGTTTATTATATTTTTAAAACTATAATTTGCTTAGTACCTAATTGGGAAAATAAAAACCGATTATCCTGTTGTCTAGTACAAATTTCCTTTAAAAATTCCCACTGTTCAACGGTTTTAAATTATTATAAACTAATTTTGCCCGTTAAGCTCGACTTTTCAAACCCCTATTTTACCCTCGTAGGGATTGGATTTTCTAAAACATAATCAAAATCCTGCTACATAATATTTAGTTGTTTGAAGGTAGTTAATCCATATTAGGTACTAGGTACCCACCAAGACTCTAACACTTCTTTCTTTTCTTCTCTATACTTCTTTTAAATTATTAACAACGTTATGGTTTTCTTACCCTAATACTTCGTCTTGAAATACTGTAGCCATATGAGTCCCCGCCTGTGATCCCCAGTCGCCCGCTTGAATGTAGTATTTATTAAAACCGAGCCGCTTCATTAGGTTTCTCATCATAATACCAATCTGTAGAGGATTTAACCCCGGTTTGTTCGTGCCCTGAAATGTCGTTAACATTATTTTAAAAGTGGTAAATCCTTTGGTAAAATCAAATTACTATTGTTTACTAGCCTTTACTTGCGGCTTTGTTTCCGCTATCTATTAAAAGTAGTTCTTATAATTGATTATATCTATTAAAAGTAATATGGTGATTCCTATTACCAATTTTGATTTTTCGATTTTTAAGCTGATCTTTTGTTTTTAGCTGCATTAACCCTTACTCTATCTAAGATCATATTATCCTCTGTAACATGGTTGTCTGACAGAGATCACTTCTAGCACTGAATATTTTTAATTGTGGGAGCAATTAGTCATCATACAGAGTATAATAAACCATGCATCTTATTAATATTATAAATGCAAATGTTAGGATGTAAGGAAGGAAGTTGCGGTGATTACGCCGCAACGACTGAACCGATTTGCCTGTTTGGCATAGAGATAGATTATAGTCTGGAATAACATAAGCTACTTTTTATCTTAGAAAATAAGAGAATTCCCGCGCAATTAAATCCACGCGATCGCTTGTCGCTGATGTTAAAAGTATCGGGTGTGTGCTAGCTCTGAACACAATATTTCTCTACTAGTCACCACATACATTCCGTATTTACATAGCACCTACAGAGAGGATGGTAATCACTGACAAGAGCGACCTTACAAAAAAGGCACGTGTATATCTGTGTAGAGTGACTCGATAGTTTTTTTATTATTAGTTTAGTGCTCTTTGATTATAATCCGGTAGGTCTACGTGGAATTCGTATTTCCCCGTAGACTCTTGTTGTTGTTGTTGTTGTTGTTGTTGTTGCGTGACTAAAGGGCAAACCCACAAACAAACACACTTTTCCTTTATAATAATAATATGTATTTGTATGAGTAAGGATATAAGTAAGCATGTGTACCTCTGAATATCCAAAGCCTGGCAGATCAACGGCGATAACTTCAAAAACGAAATCGTATCCAGCTCTAGGAGAAGTGAGCATAGGTATCGCCATATCGAATTCCTTCGACGAGCTCGGCCATCCGTGCATAAGAAGCAAGGGCAGTACTTTAAGATTTTTTATTTCTGGCTTCACTCGAATATAATGAATGTCCAGCCCTTGTATTTTCGTTTTGAAGTGTGGAAATTTGTTGAGTCTATCGGCTCTCGCTTTGAAATTATACTCTCTGAGCCAGTAGTTTAATATCTTTTCCAAATATATTGTGTTCATACCGTATTCCGATTGTATACCATCCATCGGTCTGGTGTATGCACGTCGGTTTTTTAATCTACTCTTCAGATCTTCTACCATCTGTAATATAAATTATACCTTATTAAATCATCATCGTCTTTACTCTTCGCCTTCCACTTGTGGGATTGGATCTCCTCTCGGCTTGAGAAGAATTTAAGCTATAGTCCATTACGCTGACCAAGTGTGGATTGGAAGACTTTACACACATTTGAAGAACATTAAGAACTCTCAGACCTGCGTTAAACTAAAATAAATAAACATCTGTAGCCTAAGGACGAACATTTTAACTTTCGAATAGTAAAGGTGAAGTTAACGTCAGCAAGAAATTTTATATGAATAATATAGCTGATGCCCGCGACTTCGTCCGCGTGGATTTAGATTTTAAATTCTCGTGGTAACTCTTTGATTTTCTGGAATAAAAAGTAATATATGCCACTCTCCAGGTCCTTAACTATATCCATGCAAAAAATCACGTCGATAGATATTAGATAGCACACAAACACACTTTCGCTTTTATAATATTAGTATGATTTCAAAGCTTTGTTCATAGGAGCTATTGCTACAGCTCCTTACACTCACAGTCTACGTAGTCTAGACTTCTAGACAATTCGAAAAACTAATAGTCGTTGGGGTCCCAAGGTGCTGGAGTGGCGACCCCGCACCGGAAAACGCAGTGTTGACAACTGGTTGACAACCATCACTAGGTGGACCGACGACATAATACGAGTCGCAGGGATTTGCTGGATACATGCGGCACAGGACCGAGACCTGTGGACGTCCACGTAGGAGACCTTTATACAGCATTTGACGTCTATCGGTTGATAAAGAAGAAGAAAAAATAACTTGGCAAATTATTCTTTACCGTTTCACATTTCTTACCGTATCGTTGAAGACAACTTTAAAAGGTCTTATAGATTTGTCTTCTTGTTTTGGCTTGTCGCCGTCTCCCCACCATCTCTCTAGATCAAGTTCCGGTAAATCAGGAACGCTCTGAAGCTGGTAATATTTAGTTCCGATACCAATGCCCACGGCTGCAAAGGCAATGAACAGGGCAAAGTTTTTGAACATCTGAAAGAACAAAATTTGTACAAAAAATACCTACTTTCACCTTTCTCTACCTACGAAGTCATATCTACCTTTATCTGATTTATAGCCTATTATCTACCTGTTTTTTGTACCTACTTGTACGGACAGATAATTAAATATAATTATCTAACGGCTTAATAGCAGAAAAGATTGATGATTGTTATTACAACAGTAAAATTCACAAGAAATATGCATGGAAAATCTGTCACTAATCAGGATTTTGATGAAATATTACAATTATTATAATCTCGCTATACAGGTTTCGCTGGAGTCCGTACACCGCAATTCATGGCCTATAAAGTCCAAATAAATAAATATATTACATTATTAGGAATTAGGTGCATTATAAATATGTATAGGTATTAGGTATAATATAAGTAAGACTATTTTTTTAAAATAAGTACCTTCTACAAAAGTATAATGTACATATACACAGACACACACTCACACACAAAAGTTTTTGTATTTCTATCTCTTAGAAACGTCGACCGACTATAACGGTATCTTCATAAATGTACATAAATATTCAGGTCATGCTGTAGTCGCAAATAACTTTCACTTAAACATCTTAACAATATGACGAAGATTTAAATGTAAGCACATGTAAAAAAAACTTTCTATCAATAACATACTTAAAAATATCTCAGATATTAACCTTAACAAAATCGCAAACACTCGTCGAATATTTCACTTGAAATACAATCTTTTTCACGTTATATACAACCGTGTCATATACAGCCGCGGGTAACGCACGTGCGCGAACGCCGGCGTTCCACACCGAAATTATAAACAACTAGGCTTGAGTAACTCCGGACATAATATCTATATCTTCAGATATATCTCCCAAAGATATATAACGGATATATGTCCCAAAGATCTCTAAATACATATCACTCCTCATTCAAAAAAACTAAACATCCGAGCAGATAACTTCAAATGACGTTTCGATGGTTTTTATGTCATGAGTAATTAGTTTTTTAATATAAATAAATCTAATAATATATTTATTTAATAAAATTACAATAAAATAAATTATATGTTCGATTACAGTTAATAATCAAATATTATTATTTCTCTATCATTTATTATTGTTATTATCATCATTTACATGATAAGAATAGGTGTAAAAGTCATGTGATCACACTAAATATAAAGGATAATTATTTTGAGAGTTTATTTCAAACAAATTGTCGCTCAATTTAATTAAATTATCTCTGATATAGCAGATATGGATATGGTAATCAGATAAATATCTTTACTTTCAATGATATATCAATATCCAATCTTTTACCCATGTCTAATTATTATTTATTTTTTGAAGAACGCATCTCGAAATTTACTAAAGGCATATTATTCAGATAGGTATCTTCAATGTTCAAACAATACATACACAGCCTTAACCTTCCCAGTACACATAATAAATAGAATCGTGAAACACTTATCATATCTATTCTATACCTATAATACGACGATTACTTTTAAACTACTTCCTTAAGTCATTAGTCATTATCACACTTGATAGAATCATTAATGGCGCGATATTTTGTTTGTCGTTTCATTTATGACCTTGAATTTCTTGATTAAATCAAGCGTTGCTGTTATTTTGTAATTTTATTTCAATAATCAACAGAAATAGTAAAATTAATATTGTTCTGAAAGACTTCACGTCTCAGACTTCAGTTCTCTTTCTTTCCCTGAACCGTTTTCGATGAAACATATACGGAATTTAGGTCTGTGTTAAAATGATGGGTTCATTTAGCTTTCAGGTAATTAATAAATTAAAATTAGTAGTTCTTAGAAGTTAGTTCTTCTTTATCAAGCTGACGGACGTCTATTTCCATTGTTGAACGAATTGCATGGGCTTCTACAGGCCTCGGTCTTACGTCGCCTATATCCAGCGGGGTCTCGTCTGATATCGTCGGTTCATCTAGTGGATGCCAACACTGCATTTTCCGGTGCGGGGTCGACACTTCAGCTCCTTGGGATCCCAACGATCAGTTCTTCTGAATTTGCCCCACCCATTTCCATTTCGGCTTCAAGAGTCGCTGAGCTATGTTGATGATATTGTTTCTCCTATGGATTTCCTCATTTCTGATTTCACAGGCTGATTTCATCGCTCATTGAGTGACCCTGAGCCTTATTTAAAATGTGTATTAATAATATTCAAGGTTGTAGATCCTTAGGTATTTATTTATAACGATTGCCAGTTGATTGCAACTGTGTTTCCTACATGGGTTAAAGCACCAAGTCACGCCACATAATTTATAACGCGTGACCTGTTTGATGCTTATTATGATAAGAGAGAACCAAGAAAGATGCTTTCCTTATTACACTGGTTAGGTACTATTGAGTATTACACAAGATATTAAACCCAACATGAACCCAATACTGGGTTTGTGACTTCGTCCGCGCCAAATACTACTTCGAACGATAGATCGGCCACTGCTGGACAACCGTTTTTTTTATAGACTTCCATATTTCTCGGTCCTTCTCGACTTGGGAAGAGCGTTGAGAAGTTGTATCCGGGAGTTCAACGATGAAATTTAGTCTCCTTGGTACTCTTGGCGCATCAAGCACCTAATCAGCACCAAATATTGGGACCATCTCGCTAACTTTATCTGTAGATTAAAAACAAAGATAAAAGTTTGAAAACTGTTACTCGATTACGAAAAGTTGGGTGTTACATCCGTCATATTGATTTTGTTTGTATAAAATATAGCCAGTGTCAACCGCACTATCATAAAGAATCGATTAACACCTTATTCATCAAAAAATAATCAGTACTTTAGGCGCCACAGTGGAACATTCGTAAATAGTCACATAGACTGCTAAAATCATCACCCTTGGAAAAAAACGTGGAATCTTGGACGCTACTTTTCACGGTTTTTGAATCAACAATGGAGGTAAAGTTTTTGCATCGTTTTATTTGTATTATTAAACATGCCTCCCTTATCTTCACTTGCTCTGACCTACTTTACTTGAACGAGTTTATCGACCGATGAACTCTGAGTTCATACTCCTTTTATTTATGTATGAGTCAGTTTAATACTGATCACATATCTGAATGTATTGTTTGTAACAAACTCGCCTTGTAATCTATGCAATCTTACCCGCCTTGCCGCATCACAATAATATTATGAAGGTGAAAGTTTGTATGTGTGTTTGTGTGTATTCTTATTACTCCTTCACGTCACAACGAATTAACCGATTTGACTGAAATGTGGAATGGAGATAGCTCATACCCAAGATTAACACATAATTAAAGAGTTAAATAAAAGGAATTTAAAAACTATTATCAACGCGCACGAAGTCGCGGGCATCAACTAGTATCTTATAAATACTGAAAAAAGAGTATGTCTGTCTGTACAGGATTTTGACGAAACCAGTATTTTAATCAGTCTTGTAAATACCACTGTCCTTTCAAACGGTATACTTAAGGCGTTGTCCTAATATAAAGCGAATGCGCGATCATCGCAAGTTCGCGCGAATTTTACTCGTACGAACGCGCGATCAAACATACCTACCGATCTCGAATAGGTGTCCTAATAGGCATTCGCGCGATGGTCGCGCATTCTTATTTTATACAATAATTCTCAGTATTAAGATTTCCGAGTCTAAAATCAAATCATAAATTTTAACAAATCCAGGTATTATATCAAAAACACCTGGATCTCCCTGTATCTGAATCTACTCTGGATACTTTTGATCAAATTTTGCGACACAATGAACCATTATGATGGCATGAGATTCGATGACGGTTAGCCAAAAATGCGTCGTGTTCGCCTGATCCATATGTGCGATCAATTTATCCGTTCTTAAATTATGAGTGACAAATATTCGAAAATAAAACACATCAAGTCAAACCATACATGCTGCATGCAGTTAAAGGAATATGCATTCATGCGAAGATAAATAAGAAAATCTGCCAGTGAATTATTCGCTTTGTGCAGTCTTGCGTTGCTTGCATGCAAGCAATCTTTTACTGTATGTTTTTATTCAACTGATAGTACATGTTGTTACCTTATCTCAATCTAATCTAATACGAAAGTAAAAACCCATATTCATCACTTAAAGCTTTGCCTCTAACCCCAAAAGTCCTATAGATCTGAAAATAGGCTAAAGAGTTTGGTTCTAGTGTTGTAAAAAATTGAAAAAAACTTGAAATATCTAGGTTCATAGGATATTAGGTACTAAAAAATGTACAGTAGGTATGCTCCAAAAAATTTCCAATATTCATCCCTCAAACAGGCAACAGAGGGCAAAACTTCTATTTCAGCGCCTTATCAATTGATAGTAAAAACTGCAGATCTGTAATACCTAGAAAATTAATATTTGCTACTTGGGTCCATTATCTTCATGAGAAATAAGGCAAGATATTCCAAAATTCCAGGGTTCCAGGGTGGTATCCTTGAATGACGCCACAGCTATCGAGCATTTGTTTTTCGTCCATGTTCCACGGACTTTTTTTATTTAAGACCCATCCGTTCTCTCGTCTAGTCGTCTACCGGTCCACTGACTCACAGATAACTTCTGTTTCCAGATACGGCCAACCTTCTTGATCGGCATGCAGTTCCCAGTCGAGGATGCACTAAGCGGCGAGCTCTCCGACGAAGGTAGAGAGCACATGCAGCAACGGTTCGACGACTGGGAGAACAGAGCTGAAATAGAGCCCTTCGGCCAAGCGCAGAGCTCTATGCAGTGCTATGTACGGCACCAAGCTGTGTCGGATAAGGTAAGGGAAAACGTAGACAAAACTTGAACTGTTTTCCAACGCCTATTAAAGTATCTGTTTATGATTTTGGAATGAATTCCTCATAGTAAGGAAGCCTTTTGAATTTGGCAAGGGTTTCGGGCATGCATGAAGTCGTGCTCAATGAGCATGAACGTATTGGAATGTATGTGAATTGTTTTTATGTATTCCGTCATGGTGACGGCATCTCGTGTATCTCCTGTACCTTCAGCGCAGAATCGTGACTCTTACGTACCCTACCTGCATCGAGATTTTTTTCCTAGTATAATCATAAAGTTGTATTTTACCACTAACACCGAATATAGTTATTTGTTCAACAAGATAGTAAAGTTCATTTTTGTTGCGAGTGCCTAGTTTGAACCCCGAGCGGGCGAAGGATTCTAAGTTAGAATCCTGAGTGTAGTGAGGGATTCAAAGGCACAAGAAACAAGAACTTTGCTATCGTGTGATTCATACAACTTTTCACTTCACTAGTAGTAGTTTTTAAAATTATAATGTTGGTACAGAAAAATAAATAAATAAATATTTCTAAAAGGGCGCCTTTGCTGTCTAAAACCAGTGAGCAAAAGTCGTTTTTGCTCACTCAGTGAGAAAAAGTGTTTATCTTATCTTAACAGTTTTCTCACTGATTGAGCAAAAACTACTTTTGCTCACTGGTTTTAGACAGCAAAGGCGCCCTTTTTGAGCTAATGAGGTGAAAAATAAATTACTAAATAATCTTATTCAAATGCAAACATATACGGCTTGACATATCTTGCTAACTTCACAAATGTTACATTCATGTTATGTTAGTGTCATGTTAGTGAAGTTAGCAGCAGGCGCACTAACTATCTATTATAATTATTAACTTTTGTATTGTTGTAGTCTATAGCAGACTGCGTGGAGGCTCTGATAGGCACGTACTTACTGGATGGAGGAATTGAATCGGCCGTCAGATTTTTGGAATGGATGAGGATCTTGCCCCCAGAGGTAAATTACCGTTAGGACTTCGATGAGGTTTTAAATAGAACTGTAGAGATCACTTGAACTTATAGATTGTCCAATTCTTTATTTTCTTTTTGGCAGATCAAGAAATTTTGACTTTAGTGACGCCTTCACACGTTACCGATTCGATTTGAAGTAATAATCGATTTTATTTAAGAAGAACTTTCAATCGATTTAATGAAATATTTTTTAATTTTGATTTAACGTACTTATATTTTATTATATATTTTTAATCACTTAGATAAATTAATTTGACATAGGTTTGCGGTAACAGATAAACAGAAAAAAATAATAAGTTGATTTGGGTTCTTTATCGATAGTAATAATAATTAAGGTTTTCTTTCAAAATATGTTTAACTAGCGACCTGCCCCGACTTCGTCTGGGTTGAAATATTAAATATTTGTTTTTACGGGGCTGATCGCACAGAGCTTCTTATAGGAAACGTTTGTTAATAAGATCACCACAGGAACCACAGGAATCTTCCGCGCCGATACCTGCCACCTGGCCCCGCCGCACCGGCTGGCACCATTTTATTTATTTTATCACGCGGAAATATTCATTTTCTGATAACACCGATATTAATTTAAATTGTATAGTGTATATAAATCAGATCAAGTTATTTATACTTTTGCCTTAATCCTTACCTAAATAAATGATTTCTCAAGCAAGGCAGTTTAAATACCTGTAAATTACTTTTTAGTTTATTAAAATCGGACATTCCATTCGAAACATATTACGAGTTTAATAAAATTGCTCAGTGAAATGTTTTTAAAAATTACGCGTTGATGTCACTTGTCCTGCATTTACTGTACGTTTATGCCAAAATGTTTAAAAAATAAATGTCCAGCCGTGCGAAGCCAGGACGAGCCGCTAGTATTTAATTATTTTTACTTGTTTCATTTGTATACCCAATTACGTAGCTAGTTTGTTAAATAAATAAGTAGGTAGGTATGTGATTTTCCAAGTATATTTGCTCATAACTCTTGATTTAAACTTGGTTTAGACGTTATTAACCACGCGTTTTGAAGTTAACTCACTTCACTAACGCGTGCATAGTTACATTTTAAGGCAGCCGTCAAAAAAAAAATGAAAAGAAAAATTTCTTTACTCTTGGTTTGAACTTAAATTCCAAGATTTCAACTTAATTCCTTGCAAATATTCAATATTGGAGTCATAGTTACTATTTTTATTTCCTTTTTTTTATTAAATTTACAGAAACAATACTTACACGAAGTCAAATTATTTTTATCATAATTGTGAATGATTTATCGTCTTTCAAGAACTGTGTTTTAGTCTGTGGTTGTTTGTTATGCACAGGGCACTTCACTAAACGTCAATAAAGTATGACATTATTTTAGTACATTATTCCGAAAACAAAAAAACGGTAATTTATAGGCGTGATCTGCCAAAAAGAAAATAAAGAATCGGACAATCTATAGCTGGCTTGATCCATACAGTTGCGTATGTACAACGAGTATAGACAGAACTTTTTCACACTAACTCGGATAGTGGACAAGTTTAACTTTAATTTTAGATTTTTAAAATGGAAACAACCTTCAATTGGCAGGTTTTGTTCATAATTTTAAAAACTTTTGTTCAACCACTTTTTATTAAACTTAGTACATTCATCACTAATTAAGTTTTTATTTTTCATGCACAATAATTAATTAATATATTAATTTTTGAATGAGAAATAAAAAATAAAATTTTAAAGGATCGTAAAAAGTCATTTAACAAAATGTTGTTAAGTCAACTTATGCACTTTCGTATAGAAGTTGCCTGTGAAAGTTGGTAACCATTTGTATTATGAAAGGTAGTTGGTAACCATTCGCATTATTTTCGCATTTTAGGATAACTTTTTGCAATATTTAAAGAAGAAGGTTCCCACTGTGATATCTGAGGGAAAACAAACCGTGGCAGAAGTTAACTGGCTTCTTAACTACTGCCGTGAAGATATTGAAGCGATTATCAACTACAAGTTCAAAGATCCCGCTTTATTGCTCGAGGTAAGCATACATTTTACGACTCGCTTTTGATCACGACTTCGATTTTTACCCGACTGCGGCACGCAAAGGAGGGTATAGTGTTTATCAGTCTATGTAAGTTTGTAGGTATGTATGTGGCGCTCTGGAGACCAAACGCGTGGACCGATTTTAAGGATTCTTAGGTCAATCGATTTGTATTAATCTTGGAAGTATCACTAAAGACATAATAAGCAAAATTCAATATGGCGACCACCAGACGTTATATTGTGAAAAAGAAAATAATAAAAGTCGACGAACTACGTTGAGAGAGGGGGGTATCATTGAATAGGTATTTGAAAATCATTGTTAGGTTTCTTTGATAATTTTTCATTTTAAATGACCATTTACGATCTATGACAATTTAAAGTTGTAAATTTTCAGTTGATTTCTTTTAAAGCAGGCGGGTTTTTTAATCTTTTTTAATTGCTTGTTTAAATCTCGCTGCAACGCTTTGATTTTCCAGGATGTCACTTATCATGTCTTAAATTATACACATGCAAAAAATCACGTTGATATACGTTGCTCTGTTGTTACGTGATTGAAGGCCAAATCAATAAACCAACAAACACACTTTCGCATTTACGTAAAACATTATTATATAAGTATTTTATGATGTTTGTGATTGTCACATTTATTTAATAGCTGATCAAGTCTTGTCAGAACAATAAGGTAGACCATGATAAAAAATCCAAATCATGAAATCAAAGCAAGATCTGTCTATAAGAAACAGATATATTATATGCTATTATTTATTATTGTTACTATTTTATCACTCTAATATTTGTTCTAATATAGTTATCGCATGAACTAAGCGTTATTTTGGTCAATTTTAACTTTTTAGGTATCTTTAGGATAGTCCTTTGCTTACTTAGTATAGTAGAAGGTGAATTATGAGGGCCATGGCACCTTCTTTGGCACAGAGATATAAAATTATCACCATTATTTGGATTAGTATTTGGATTAGATTCCCGGTAGATGGGCATCAGTGGGATCAGTCAAGGTTTATCTGAGTTTGTTTTTTTCATTCATTCTTATATATTTTTTTGTATAATTTTTATGTTAAGAAGGTTGTTTGTTCTTCTTTGGTGTACCTACAATAAAGAAAATTTCATTCATTAATTTTCAATGTATTGTTTAATTTTTTCAGGCTCTATCCCACGCTTCGTACATTCGCAACCGTTACACGAGCTCCTACGAGCGTCTCGAGTTCCTGGGCGACGCCATCTTGGATTTCCTGATTACAGCGCACATATACGAGAACTCGCCAAACATGAATCCCGGAGATCTGACGGATTTGAGATCTGCGCTGGTTAATAATGTCACATTCGCTTCGTACGTCGTCAGATTGGGGTTGCACAAGTGAGTTTTTTTAACATTCATCATCATTATTATCATCACCATCATCATCACCCAACGCCGGCCCATTAATGGGCACAGTTATCATTCTGTAACTCATTGCCTATCAACGACGATAGGCATTTTTTATCCATTGAAGGTTTGAAGAGAAATGTCCTTTACTATTACATAGTAAACCTTCAATGGATAAAAAATATATGTCAGTGGCTTTCATTTTTTGATAGGCACTGAGTTACAGAATCAAGGGGCAGAAAGGCCTATAGTCCACCACGCCGCGATAGCCAAGTTTGGATTGGCAGATTACACACCTTTGAGAACTAACGGAGAACTCTCAGGCATGTCAGGTTCCTCACAATGTTTTACTTCACCGTCAAAGCAAGTAATTAATTACTTGAAACGCACGTAAACTCCGAAGAGTTAGAGAAGCGTTTCCGGAATCAATCCCCAGGTCTTGACTTAACTCTGTCTTGAGTCTAAACAGAGTGGGAGTGCAATCTATATTGTTTGAGTCTGAATCTGTGGTACAGCTACTGGTTTCTTAGTATAGTGATTTACAAATCGGTCAAAGAATGGCATAAATGAATGGCTGGGCATGTGACGTCACGCGCTGGTTTTCCCGTCGTCACAGTCTCATTTAACCTGTAACCTTTCGATTAACAAGATAATTTAAAATTGTTCTCACTATTGTCTATGACTGCTTATATTTTAATTACCTAAGAAATATGTTATGAAATTTTTTTTTGTAACCTGTGTTTTTAGAAATAAAAAGTTTTATCTTTTTCTGTTTTTTTTTTTTTTTTTTAATTTTCATGGAGTTTGAATTAAATTTACAAAAAAAGTTAAGTACCTTTTAATTTTTTTTTAATAATCTTGACAGGTTCCTTTGTACACAAATGAACGCGATATTGGAGAACGCGATCAAAACGTTCGTGGAACATCAAGTGGAGCGAGACCACGAGATAGTGGAGGACGTTCTGTATCTCATTGACGAAGAGGACTGTCACATCGCGCAGTACATCGACGTGCCCAAGGTTAGTGGGACCCACTAAAGTCTATAATAATAATTAATCTATGATTAACATTAGATTAGTTGTCCCTATACAAATGACAGGCTAACTATGGATCTATTTTAAGCGCCACGTTTGACATTCGAGTGTCTCTGGAATTAATAATATTGCAAATGGCGCACCGACCTCTATAATTAATCTATGAAAGCAAAAATTAATTATAGAGGTCGGTACGTCAATTAAGTTTGTAAGAACTCGCTTGCTTGTATGCTTGCATGCATGTTTGTATGTATATGAGCTTTGTTTGTTTGTTTGCAAGCATAGTGTTGAGTGGGTAGGTACAATTATACTACTCCATGTAAAGTCTATAGTTAGTCTTTGTCTGTGGTTCGCGCTCTAGAGTTTCTCCCTCCATGTCGTAATCCGTGTACTGTGTGAAAAGTAAAGATGGTGTTTGAAATATAAATACGTGTTTTAATGTATCCATGATGAGTCCAAGATGAATTATTATAACAGCGAAGAACCTCAACTGAAAACCGAATACATAGTTAGCCTACAATTTTGAATTTGTACGACCTGATTTGTTGATGCAGGTCCTCAGCGACATATTCGAGGCGTTGGCGGGCGCGATATACTTGGACAGCGGCGGCGACCTGCAGCGGGTGTGGGCCGTCGTGTACCGCATCATGCACAAAGAGATCAGCGCCTTCTCCATGAACATCCCCAAACAGCCCGTGCGGGTGCTGATGGAGACTATACACGCTTGCCCGCAGTTTGCGTAAGCTATGTTATTAATTATGCCTTCTCCATGAACATCCCCAAGCAGCCCGTGCGGGTGCTGATGGAGACTATACACGCTTGCCCGCAATTTGGGTAAGCTATGTTATTAATTATGCCTTCTCCATGAACATCCCCAAGCAGCCCGTGCGGGTGCTGATGGAGACTATACACGCTTGCCCGCAGTTTGCGTAAGCTATGTTATTAATTATGCCTTCTCGATGAACATCCCCAAACAGCGCGTACGGGTACTGATGGAGACTATACACGCTTGCCCGCAGTTTGGGTAAGCTATGTTATTAATTATGCCTTCTCGATGAACATCCCCAAGCAGCCCGTGCGGGTGCTGATGGAGACTATACACGCTTGCCCGCAATTTGGGTAAGCTATGTTATTAATTATGCCTTCTCCATGAACATCCCCAAGCAGCCCGTGCGGGTGCTGATGGAGACTATACACGCTTGCCCGCAGTTTGGGTAAGCTATGTTATTAATTATGCCTTCTCCATGAACATCCCCAAGCAGCCCGTGCGGGTGCTGATGGAGACTATACACGCTTGCCCGCAATTTGGGTAAGCTATGTTATTAATTATGCCTTCTCCATGAACATCCCCAAGCAGCCCGTGCGGGTGCTGATGGAGACTATACACGCTTGCCCGCAGTTTGGGTAAGCTATGTTATTAATTATGCCTTCTCAATGAACATACCCAAACAGCTCGCAATTCGGGTAATTTGTTTATCCCTTCTCGACGAACATCCCCAAACAGCCAGTGCGAGTGCTGATGAAGACTATACACAATTTGGGTATGTAATGTTATATATTTCGAAGACATTACATTTTCCCAATTAGTCTTCCTGGGTGACAATAATAAATAGAACCAAATAAAACAATTATGGATAGATATACAATAGTTATGGGCATTGTTGGTAGACCCCCCACTAGGTAGACTGACGATATCAAACGCCGCTGGATTCAGTCGGCGCAAGACTTAGTCTATGCAAGAGATATCCTACTAATATTATAAATGCGAATGTTTGGATGGATGAATGGATATTTGTTTATTATTCAATTACACCGCAGATGTTAGTCTGAAATAACACATAGGCTACTTTTTATTCCGGAAAATAATCAAGTTCCCGCGGGAGTCAAAAAAACTTAATCCACGCGAACGAAGTCGCAGGCATCAACTATTATATAAATAACTAGGTAACCTAAACAGGCACAAATGTCTAAAACATACTTATTTTTTTTTTTTTTTAAATTGTTTTCAGGGAAGCAAAACCAACACTTACGGGTGTACCCAAGATGATGATCCCTGTAACCTTCACCAAGGAGGGCAAGCAGCACACCGCGTTCGGCGTGGGAACTAACACGGCGCAAGCGAAGCGAGCCGCCTCCAAACTGGCTCTCAAAATCCTTGGCGCTTAAACCTGATTTGTCTGGTGCGAGCTACGAATAAATAATATGTAAGGAAGTCTAACTGCGTTAAAAAAATGACCTTAACAAAAATTGCGCCGAAGTGGGTGGAGATTAAAATTAAGCAGTTAGAGGCGGGGATTAAAAACAAAAATAGCACGTCAACAGTTGGTCATTTTTCTTGAACGTCTTTTCATAACATCATCCAATGACTCAGCAGTCATAGCAAACATAGTACCACGCGCGCGAACCAATCCCTGCTTTCGTTCTGAATTTGAACCAAGCACCAAGCATGTCTATCTGTAACCTCGGAAGTTATTCGTATGATTCGTATTTTGAATCATACATCGTTTTGGTTTGAAGTAGAGCCATTTTTTGAGTGGATTTTGTTCTGAATTAGACGTCCTTACTTATTATTTATTCGTAGGGTGGGAGGCTTTGCCCGTGGCTAGTTACCACCCTACAGTCAAAGACATGCCGCCAAGCGATTTAGTGTTCCGGCGCGATGGCATGTAGAAACCGATTAGGAGTATGTATTGACTAACTAACCATAACTCATAATTAGTACATATTGAATGACATTGAATTTATTATTATTTATTACTTGAAATTCAAATTGCTAACCATTCTATTGCATTATGTGAATTTATCTCAATTTTTTTTAAATTTTAACTTTATTTATTTATTGTATTCTTTTCAAAATAACTAAATTATTTATAATGTAATTTTGCAACGCCCTCACGGATCTTCATGGAATCTAACTGACGATTAACATGTAAGATGAAATGTATTAGACATGTAAGTAGATAGTACTTACATGTCTAATACATTTAGAGATTTATCTAGTACTAGCCGATGCCCGCGACTTCGTCCGCGTGAATTTAGTTTTTAAAATCCCGCGGGAACTCTTTGATTTTCCGGGATAAAAAGTAGCCTATGTTTTAATCCAAGGTATAATCTATCTCTATTTTAAATTTCAGCCAAATCGGTCCAGTAGTTTTTGCGTGAAAGAGTAACAAACATACCCACACACGTACCAACTTTCGGCTTTATAATATTACTGTGAAGTGTGATAATATTAGTGTGATAGTGGTCCGTTTATTTTAGATCAATAATATGTGTGGTACTTTCATATTATTGATGTTTGTTACTGTTTAATATTTTTATTATCTGCCCTGCAGTGCACGAAAAAAAGCTGATGATAAAGTAGCTTAGCATTTTTAAAGTACCTAAACCTAACCAGTTTAGATAGCAGTGGGCCCCATTTTTTGATTTACCCCAGGGCCCTTGATTACGCCACCGGTGACACTCCCAAGATTAACACGAATCAATTGACGTAAAAAAAAAAAAAAGATACCGGCCGAATTGATAACCTCCTCCTTTTTGGAAGTCGGTTAAAAATCATCAAAATCAGCCCGCGTTTGGTCACCAGAGCGCCACATATATACATTCGTAGACTGATAAACACACCTTTTGCGTAGCGTAGTCGGGTAAACGAACTATGATCTATGTTGTGCCCGCGACTTCATCCACGTGGAGTTAAAAATATCACTCTCCAGAACCTCAACTATACCCATGCAAAAAATCACATCGATCTGTAGCTCCTTTGCTGCGTGATTGAAGGACAAACTAACAAACAAATCAAGCGTCAAAAGAGCAACAGCTCCGTTGATGTTGATCGAAGGACAAACAAACACTTGCATTTATAAGAATTATTATGCTCGTTTCGCTTCTACTTTCGCGAACTGAAACTGAAAAACCGGTCAAGTGTGAGTCTGAGTACAAGATTTAACACCAGCTATTATTAAGATCGAGCAAAAACAGAAGTTCACTGTAATTTTAATTTGTTTTTTAAATATTTGTGTTATAGCGGCAGTAGAAATACACATTCTGTGAATATTTCATGTGTCTACCTATTATGGTTCATGAGCTACAGCCCGCTAACAGACAGACGGACAGACGGAAGGAGGCGGAGGCTTAGTAATAGGGTCCCATTAGCACCCTTTGGGTACGGAACCCTAAAAAAGATAGCATAATCTATTTTTCCTTGGCCGTCTTAAGGTAAACAAAAAACGATTCGGAGAAACGCGTAACAGACGAATATAGCCGGGCGCTTACGATGTTCTTAAGTTTATTTTTTAATTTGTAGCCCGGTTTCCTTGTCACCGCGGCAAGAACGTCCTATGCGCTGTGCTTAGCGCGTCGCTTACACCTTTCTGCGAGAAACCATTTTAATGTTTAAGACAGCTAAAGAAAAATAGGTTATGGATCATTGCACATAACTTCTAACTCAATTTGTACGAGTTCGTAACAATGTGCAGTGATAGACTGATAGATTTTTTATAGTTTTTATACTTATGAATAGTTTCCTTGTTTGATATTGTTCAAAGCCTCGTATACATATTGTGAAAAATACGCTATGCGATTCGCTCACAGTATGCATTATGAGTCAAAACAACAATGTATATGTATCAAAAGGAGGTGGGTTGATAAGGCAACAAAATCCGCCCCTCAGACACTCGAAAAAAAAAGTTCCAGATTTCGACAAATTGTAAATGTATTTATACAAGGTGTTAGTTAATGTCCCTATCCTACCGAAACCCATAAGTTGGGGTCGGTGTATAGATACATGAAAAAATATCATGAGACGTGTAGCTCATATCCTGGCCAAGTTATGAGGACTTCAAAAATTCACCATAAATGTTTAGGTGGCAACCCTTTAAAACAGCTGATTCAATGGCAATGAACTGCCAACGATAAAACTATGAATGGATGTTTGTAGGCCTACAACGTACTACTTGCTATGCTATAACGTTGCGATAAAATATTCCAGATGCGATACCTAACCATTAATCGGCATGCAATTAAATCTGTAAACCTGTAGTATTGTTCAGTAGAGTGAAAACCGATTAGAAATCTTGTATTTTTGCAAGAATATTCCCGACTACTTTCGGACTCCATAAGTTAAAGTCCGTACCTACCTACGTAATCCATAAAGTGACTGCCGCCTCTTTATTTGCAGGTAATTAATATCTCGCGTCGTGGTTTTGATTAACAATGACTGTATGTGAATGAACGAATGAATGTGTGTGATATTTTTAATAATAAATCAATTGCAAAACGATACAATAATTATTATTATCGCTTGCAGTACAGTGCAAGCATATTACTAGCATTTGTAGTCGAAAGCGAGCGGTGTCCGGCGTAGTGATTTGCACCGGCGGCGCGGAGAAGTGATTTTTCACCGGAGAATCACCGGTGACTCTCCGGTGAAAGTAATCGGTGTTTAACCGATTATTATTGAATCATAACTCAAGTAATTTAATTTAAATAAAAAGAAGTTTGTTGAGGAACATTGTTAATTATTAACTTAATAACATTTATTCAAATACAATTACTTTATCATTATTTCCTACCTCCTTAAATAATAATTATCATAATAAAGTAAAATATTTTTTTTCTTAATATTTTTTTTATTTAAAACCTTTACAATACATCTAATATCATTTTGAGTTCACACAATATCGATGCGCTTAAAATTCCTGTGCATTGTACTAGAACATTAACAGTCAATAACATTTTAATTGATGCTAAATCTGTATTCGAATTCACCGGAGATCTCCGATGAATCTTCGGAGAATGGCAAATCACCGGTGATTTTCACCGGTGCTCGAAATTCCCCGCTCTAGTTCCGGCCCCTTCCAAAGCCGCGTACGTGCTTTGAATATTAAATAGGTACGTCGAACACCGTAAGGGCGAGCCCTCACTGGAGTGCGACATCGCGTTGTAAAAATCATAGACGTAGCGACCACAACGCACCGTGGAAATGTCCGCTGTGCACCGTAAAAACGGATGATTGATTAATTGATCAAGATGATTAATTACGATATCGATTATCTGATTTACTTGATTCAGGATTGTCCTGTCCTTTGGGAGAAACCAACGGAAGATTGATGCGTCTTAAGCCAAGCAGAAGTAGTACTTAGTGCGGTCCATGTCTCATTAGAAACTAAACTAATGGACAGAGTTTTCTCGTACTATGTCCTATGCGATGTAATTTTTCGTTGCGCAAACGCAACCGCAAGTCTTGCTTGTAGCCTCGCCTTTACCTCGAGCGGCGCGGTCAAAGTCATTCGTGGAATTACTACTACGGAAAGGGATTTATGTGGCGTATTGTTATTATGTCTTCAGTTAGGGTTTCCAAAATGTTTTTTGTTAATTAATTAATTAATTTTGTATGAAAGTTTTTGATAATTAATTTTCACTTTTTACCACCGCCATTGTGTTTATGGGGTCAAAGTGCATGGGTGGTTGCTGGTAAGTTATACACATTAACAAACACCTTGTATACTTGAAGATATAAACTTTATTTTAATATAAAGTTTAGGTGATAAAAAAAATAGTAAGTTACAGAAAATATTACCCAAAAAGAGAGTGTTTCTTTTACTTTTCTTACATTTTCATACATTTTAGTCGTTTTTTAAGCTTTGATTTAATATTTTAGAATGAGGCGCTCCATGAACCAAAATAAATTAATACTCATATAAAAGCTTATAAAAAGGAGCATCATTATCAGTTACGTTTACCATGGTTCACGGAGCGCCTCATTCTAAAATATTAAATCAAAGCTTAAAAAACGACTAAAATGTATGAAAATGTAAGAAAAGTAAAAGAAACACTCTCTTTTTGGGTAATATTTTCTGTAACTTACTATTTTTTTTATCACCTAAACTTTATATTAATATAAAGTTTATATCTTCAAGTACCTACATAAATACATTTACAATTTGTCGGAATCTGAAACTTTTTTTTTCGAGTGTATGAGGGGCGGATTTTGGGCCTTATCAACCCACCTCCTTTATATTAATATATTATAGTAAAAGTATAAATGAACTTTTAAGAGATTAAAGTATTTACGTTTTATATTTCATGTTTGTTTGATTTATTTTCATGAAAATACACTTGCACTGACCTGCTAAGTCAGTTTTTTCTATACTCACCTGTACTTTTCTGGTCAAATGTAAATGTGCCTTTATTGTATTACCGGCCATATAGCCTCCTTTAAAATGGCAGAATATACCGTCGTGGCACAAATGACGCGTAACCAACATAGCCAGGCCGCTTACGACGTTCTTAAGTTAGATTTCATTGTAAATAAGGCCCTGTAAACGGTCAAACATGTTTGTCAAATTTTACGTTTTTGTTTTGACAAAGTAATCAAATACCAGCGCACTCGATCAAAACACCGTCCGTTTCCGTTTGCCAATCACGTAGTTTGACAAACGCGTCAAACACGACCGCAGACTATCAAATAATTTGACAAACATGTTTGACCGTTTACGGGCCCCTTAAAAGCGTCCTAAGCGCTGTGCTTGGCGCGCTGTATACTTTCTGCTAGAAACCACTTTTACCTTTTGAGATAGCTAATGAAAAATAGATGATAATTATAGACATTGCTGTCGGGTATGACTGGTCAAGTGCAAGCCTGCCTTGTAAAACAAAAATATAAGTTAAATTAAAAAAAAAACGTAATTTTTATGTGTTTTTATTGCGCTAAACAAATAAATTACAAGAAGTATGTGCTGGGCCTCTTGTACGCGAACTTGTTGAGTCGCTTGTAGTGGTGCACGCGTTTGGGCAGCGGGAACCGGATGCCACTGTTGTGGAACTGCTTCACCTGCGGCCGGCGGCACGCGGCCGCCTTGATGATCTCCACTTTGATGATCTGGAAGACAATTTAAATCATTACTTAGTTGATGTCATTGAATTAGTGAATGAACAAATAACATACTTTAATTAAACACCACAATATAGGGAACAATACAGTAAAAACCATGTATGTAACAGCCTTACTTGCTGCCTAGCAATCTCTTCTAGAAAACCAATGGTACAAAAGTATATAGCCACATATGAGGTAAGATATTAAACAAAAATGTATTTAAAAATATATACAAGGTAAACCATGGTTTAGTCTAGAATTGCTGGGAATGCTTGTAACTTCATCCTCGACTGCCAAAACCATAACCTTCCAAAACAAAGGTAAGGGTAAGGGATTGCTGTAGTTTGGTAAAAATGCCCATAAAGCACTGTGACCAAAATCACCAATAAATTGGTATATATTCACTCACTACTGGCTCAAACCCATCATTGCAGTAATAATGCCATAAATTCTGGCACAATTGAAACTAGAAATGCTTAATGCAGCTTTGTCTAATACAATAATATGAATATAATATTATATATTATTGATAGTTGGTGCTGCCTATGTTCAACCACTATCATAAAGAAACAAATAAATACCTGTATAGAGTGCGCGCGCGCCCTGTGCCTGGCGCCCATGTCGCGGTAGCACTGTGTGACCGCACCGCCCACGCTCAGGTCGCGGTACTCGCGGTACATGTTGTGCACGCCTGACCGTGACTCATAACGCAGCCAGATACCAAAGTTCTTGATTTTGATTGGGCTCTTTTCGGGAATTTCCTGCAATATGCATTATTATTTCTTAGCTATTTTCGTTTTATAGTCTTTAACACTAATTATAGATGAGTAAAAGGTGAAATGTTACCAGGCAGGTATCAATACTTTTTACTTGACACAGTATAAATACCGACTGGTATTATTACAGCTTGTGGATTGTTTGGCTTGGAATGCTTTTCTAAAAAATGATTTCTTTGAAGTTGGGTTGAGCGTTGTGCTTCTAAATACAATATCTTGCATAATACAGACTAGTTGAAGAAGTTTGGAATAGAAGTTTTTTACTCTATCAAGCATAAACCAAACTGTTTGTGTTTGATAGAGTAATAACAGTTTTATTTAAATACATTTTAAAAAAACAATGAATTTAATAATATTTTCAAAATAAGACAACTGCTTATAGAGCTGCGTGTAAAGCATTCAAACCCCAGACCACCCCAAAAGGAGTCTAGTCTTATCCAGAAAGCTGCACCACCACTCGTAAGTCTGTAGTTTGATTATTAAAATATTTTAATTTTACATTAAATCATAATGTAGAGTAAAAGAAACCAACCTTAATAGATACTATTTCACCAGTAGTCTTCTTGAACTTTTTCAGTTGCCGTAAGAAGTACCAAAAGCGGGACTTGGCAACTATGGGGTCTGGAGAGAAGATCCTCATTTTGTATAGAGGTGGTTTGGGTTCACTGACTGAGGGGAGCTTTCGCCCGATCACCTCATATTCCTTCAACTGCAATGAGAAAACAACTATTGTGTGAAATATTTCGAATGCGAGTTGTGTAACTTTGTTTAAGCAACAAAAATGAACCAATTAGAAAGAGTGGTTTTCGTTTTGCAAAGTGATTTTGAATAGTCAATTGTATCCTAGACCAATGCCGCGTCATATTAGTAGAAGAACCAGAAAGAAACTTAGTTAAGTACCTAGTTACCTTTTTAAATATTCAAATAAATAAGCCACAATAAATTGCCATCTCGCCCATTGCTCTCATTTGCAAAATTCTTCAATTGTACTTACTATATCTTCAATTGTGCTTATTAAATGAGCATATTCTGTATTCTTACTTAATTAAAGGCAAAATTAACTGTAGAACTTCACGCATGTTAAGAGGTCTTGCCATTCAAAACCTAAGAGTGGGAATTGTAATACAGTCAAATTCAGTGCTGAAGGATATATAGAAGCCGACCGCAAATTATATCGAGAAGCCCTCATAATTACGTAAATGATGGAAAGGTTCACGGTCCAATGTGGAATAACGACACAAACGAGAGATTTTAGCTACAAACATGACCTAACCTAAAAAGATTGTTATTCTTCTGGCTCATTATAACAATTTTCATAGCAATTTAATTCAAAATTCGGTTTTAATTTAAAGTAAAATTGATACATTCATTGTCTCACAAACTTTACTTCGTTTATATTCACATTTTTAGGTTTGTTTGGCCGCGGCAACGTGTACTGATCACATGAACTTTTTAGAAAACAACTCCGGTTACAGGACTTTACACCACTTCAATGTGTTAATTACAAGCGCAGTCATTTTAGATTGATTTCAAACATGTCTCATCTTCTTATCTGCTTATGGTAAACCATTTTATTTTCAAAACTTACCTCTCCTTTAGCCTTCATTTTGGGAGATTTTGTGAAAAAGAACTGTCAAACGGAAACGGAACACACTTCAAAGAACTTAGAAAAGATGGCGTCCCTATAACCTATTATTGCCATATTAAATTAAAAAATAATCCATCTTTAATGGAGCTTTTAATAAAACAATTTAAGCCCAGTGGTCCAGATTTCCAAGTTATTATATTAGTTAGTAGGTAGGTACCTAGTATTATTGAAATAGGTACTACGCCGGAATGAATTTTGCAAAGTCAAGAATTAATAGGTAGGTACCTACCTAGGTACCTATGTTAAAAATAGGTAGGTACCTACTTCTAGTTTTTCCGTGGTTTTTCTTATATGTTTGTGGGTTTTTCCGTGGTTTTTCCATAAGGTCCAAGACACAGAGCTGCCCGCGAAATTCAAATTTAATTTGGTTTTTCGCCATTTATAAACGAATACGACAAAGTAGGCTTATGGTATTCAAATTGCGATAATGACAGTATCATCTTCACAGGTTTATATACTAATCTTAACGAGAAAGTATTCAGTTTAAGAAAATAGTCAAAATAATGAGTTTGACGTGAGCTACTCACAAATTAGTCATTATTTTGATTAATTTCTTAAACTGGATACTTTCACGTTAAGATTAGTATATATACCTGTGAAGATGATACTGCCATTGGCGCAATTTGAATACCATAAGCCTACTTTGTCGTATTAGTGTACAAATTGCGAAAAACCAAATTAAATTTGAATTTCGCGGGCAGACCCGTCTCTTGGGCCATAATTTACCAGCGGGACACTATTGATAGGTACCTACTATATGCTTCCATTGGACTCTAGCACGACACTAGTGACAGTTGACATATGATTGACATTTACACTGTCAATTGTTATCTATAGTATTCTATAGTAATCTGTGGTCAATTGCAAGTTGTTGTTCGTGGTCTCTGCAGGTGATGACTGATTTCATGAATTTTTATAATATTAAATATTTAAATAACATGTAACAATCTATTCTAAGATAAATAAGTTCCACTGTTCTAAATATGATGTCAAGAAATTTAAGTAGAATCATAAAATTTTCGTTGTTTAGTGGCGTGACCATAGGAAGTGGTGTTGTGGCTCTAAAATATCATGATGCTGATTCCTTAGCGATAGTGAGGCTCAGCAGGACTGCTTACACTGCAGTGGAGATCGGCAGAACTTATCGCTCCATGTTGTACAGTAAGGAGTGGGACAAGAGTTCCGAAGAGTATTTACAACTCAAAAGTGAAGCTCACCAAATTGGGGCAGAGAAACTGCTTCAATTATGCAAAGCCAACAAAGGTGTGTACATCAAAGTTGGGCAGCACGTCGGCGCTCTTGACTACTTGCTACCCAATGAGTATGTGCAAACAATGCGTATTTTACATAAGGATGCTCCTAAGAATACTGTTGAAGAATTGTATAGTGTTATAAGGGAAGATTTGAAACATGATGTGAGTAATTATAAGACACCTCAAAATGATTTAAAATCAGTTTCTTAAATAATATTTTTAATTTACTGACACAATGTTATTGATATTTATTAAAATATTTATTGTGCAATAGTTGCATAAGCTTAATATGAGATAGTTCAGAATATTGCACATTAAAATGTAAGTATATTATTTTTGCAGAACAATCAACACTAAACTAGTGTATTGTGATGCAAAAATAATGTATTTTTAATATGGAATAGTCTAAACTATCTCATATAATGGTATGACCAATTTTTTAATTTAATTAAGAGAGTTTGGTTTAATTAAAAACATTTATTTTCTTATAAGAGTTCAAGTAATAATTAATTAGAGATGAGTATAAAAAATTCAATTAGTTGTAAAATGGGTAAAAGTAATGTTATGTAACATATCCATATAATATTACACACACATGTCTGTCTATCTGTTATGTTCATGGTATGGCTCAATCTCATCAAAATCGTGAAACAATCTTTATAAAATTTGACTCGAATTATGTAAATGGACATAAGTTACTTTTTATCCCAGGAATCAGGAGGAATTAATATTAGAATAAAAAAAATTGTAGATTTCCAGTCACAAAACCAAGGTATACCAACAAAATTTTGTCACATGGTGTAGCAATCAATACAATAAAGGGTGCTTTTTAATATGTACCTATATAAAATTTATTTATAAGTTTTCCTAAACACTAACACCTTGTCATACATATTTACATCTCCAGGCTAGTGATGTGTATTGATTGTTTAATTTAATTATATTTTCCTGTAGCCAGAAGAACTGTTTGAAGAATTTGACCCTGAACCATTAGGAACCGCCTCCCTAGCTCAAGTGCACAGAGCAAAGTTAAAAGACGGATCTGAAGTAGCAGTTAAAGTGCAACACCATTTTGTGAGAAAAAATACAAGCTTCGACTTAAAGTGGATGGAATTCATCATAAATACAATGTCAAGGGTGTTTCCAGACTTCCAAATGCAATGGTTGATTGAAGAAACTAAAAAGAACATTGCAAAAGAATTGGATTTTCTGCAAGAGGGCAAAAACGCTGAGATGGTTTCTGAGATGTTTAAAAACTACACATGGCTTAAAGTGCCCAAAATTTATTGGAATTATAGTACAGAGAGAGTATTAGTGATGGAGTATGTCAATGGAGGACAGGTCAATGATGTGAACTATATAGATGTAAGTTTCTTAAACAGATTTTTAAGGCCTTTGTTAATAAAATGGCTTTTGCCACAGCATTGCTCACATTAAGTTCAATTTTTCAAACCCCTATTTTACCCCCTTAGGAGTTGAATTTTCAAAAATCCTTTCTTAATAGATACCTATGTATATCATCTATATTTATCTGTATGCCAAATTTGGAGCCTGATCTGTCCAGTGGTTTGAGCTGTGCGTTGAGAGATCAGTTGGTTATGTTTTTCCTTTTATATATTTAGAAGAAGAAGAAAACAGTCTTTCAAAGGTGTCTATGGTCACATGCAAACTAGCCAAGTGCCAATGCACACAGATTTGTGGTGGCCTCTCAAACAGATTGAACATTGTTACAGAAACACAAAATAAGCAGGTCTGACTTATGCACTAAGTTAGGAGACCTGTATTCGCACATGATATTTGTTACCGGCTTCGTCCACAGCGATCCACACCCCGGCAACATCCTTGTGAAAAAGGACCCTCAGGACAAAGATGTCACCGTGTATTTATTGGACCATGGTTTGTATGCAGTAAGTTGCGAAACAAAGTAGAATTTGAAACATGTGTTTTTAAGATAAACTACACTACACCACCACTTTAATAAGTTATAATATATTTTCCATTCATAATATATTCATAAGGGTGTTTGCCGTTATAAGTAAGATAGCATGTCTCTTATTTAAAATTTAAATGTATATTACTTATTTTACTGTACGAGTTTCCAATATGATGATCACCCTTGCAGTCATATGAGGAAGCTAGCGTTCCATTCCATCATATACAGAATTATTATTACACACAGAATTATAATATAGGGAATAGTTCCATTCCATCATATACAGAATTATTATTACACACAGAATTATAATATAGGGAATATTATAATTCTGTGAAGAATTATTATTCAGTGAGAAGCTTAAGGGTGGGTAGTTCACATATTAAAGTTAGCAAAGTGGTGCCGCCAAGTGATTTAGGCTGAAATCTATAGACAGCACTCTCGCTCAGCTCAGACTCAAGACAGAGTTAAAACAAGACAGATTTATCTCAGAATATATTTGAAGACTTCTTGGGAAAAACAATGAATGTCACTTTTTTCGTGAAACTGAGCCTTTAATGCTATCTGTTACTAAAATATAGAACTAAACTATATTTTTTGATAAAGTCAAAGAACATGTTTAAATAGTAATATGTTATTTCAATATTTATACAAAATGAGCATAAAATGAAAGAAATATAGACTTTGAAACTATGAAAAGTTGTTTTTCTCTTTTTAATCATCTTTTGACATTCATTGTTTTTCCCGAGGAGTCTTCATTTGTGTCTCGTTTTAACCTCTATCTTGAGTCTGAGCTGAGTCAGAGCACGTTCTATAGATCTCAGTGTTAGCGTTCTATCGTTATATGAAATCAGGTGAGGACTGAAGGTTTATTTTGTTGAAGAAAAAAATTAACATGTTTCATTTATTTTATAGCAATTATCAGAAACATTTCGATATCACTATTCGAAACTATGGCTCGGCATAATAGCGAGAGATAGAGACCAAATGCGGGTGCATGCGGAAAAACTTGGTATAAAGAATGATTTGTATGGATTGTTTGCCTGTATGGTCACAGGCAGGCCGTGGGATGTCATAGTAAAAGGCATAGACAGGACCAAGCCATCGTCTGTGGAGGTAATTATATCATAGTCTATTATAATTAGAAAGTTGTAACTCTACAATAATTACTCTACTATACATTTTTAGACTGCATGTTAGAAATCATAGTGTTGTGTTGTGATCACAAAAATATCTCAACTTCTCAAGATTAAATGGAAAAGTGAGCGACATGAGTGCCATTTATTTGCAATATAAAATTATTCATTATTACAATAATTCTGAACGCTTAAAAAGTTTTAGTTTGGGAGTCATTGTTGTAAGTTTTGTTTTAGTTTTAGCTTGTTTTTAAACAAGGTCTAAAAGCTTGGCTCAAAACATTAGCGCGGAGTCTTCACGTTTGTTTAAATTGTTTCAACGCAAACTGAATGAATTATAATAATAACTGACTAATTTTACAATGACGAGTAAAAAAATTTTGTGGAGTCATGATGACTCGAATAAAGCTGTGTCTCACCACAAGTTTTTCCGGTAGTAAGTAGTCTATGGCTGTAACAAAGAACAATTTGATGGTTTTTGTTCAAGCAAGTTCCTGGCATATATACTTTTAGATAAAGATAAAATACATTTTCGTAAATGTTGCAAAAGGAATGGCCATGTGAAAGGGTCATGCTTCTACTTAGGCACAATGTGTAGAATAGAATAGAATAACTTTTTATTCAAGTAAACTTTTACAAAGTACTTTCGAATCGTCAAATGAATCTACCACTGGTTCAGAATGCCGTTCCAACCGAGAAGAACTAGCAAGAAACTCGGCGTTTGCTCTTTTAAAAATAAAATAATATGTAATAACAATATTATGTTCTTGGACCGCAAATAAAGTTCGTAATTTATTTTCAGAAATCGACATTCCAAAACGAGCTACCAAACTTCCTGCACCATGTGACCCAGTGCCTGGAGTACGTGGACCGGCAAGCGTTGCTGGTGCTGAAGACGAACGATCTGATCCGGAGCATCGAGTACGCCCTGGGGATGCAGGAGAGGATGTGCGGGTTCATGGTGATGACCCGGTGCTGTACGGAGAGCGTGTACAAACTCGAAATCAAGGTGCGTTTTTTTCTTTGAACGATTCAGAAAGGACTTGCCTTTACGCAGATTTAGTACTGAATATGTTCTGCCACTTTCTGCGGAAGGTGAGGTAATCATGTACAGCACACATTTACTCACTTCCGCACACTCTTGTAAATACTTAATGTCTCTATGAACGCACACTAACTCAAAAGCTGTCACTTACAAGCTGAACCGTACGTTTGTACATGTACTTCGGCAGAGGGAAATGCGTGCGCTTGCCAAGTCCTGGCTAAATGGTCGAAGGTTTTTTGTTATTAACAACATGTATTAAGTTTATTGTCCGTGCAAACGAAGTCCTTGTGTGGTTGAGTGCACACTCAATCGCACAAAGGATCTCTATTTGTACACTTTTATAACGTTATTTCAAAATGTCTGGTCTGGTGGGAGGCTTTGGCCGTGGCTAGTTACCACCCTACCGTCAAAGACGTGCCGCCAAACATTTTAGCATTCCGGTACGATGGCGTGTAGAAACCGACTAGGGGTATGGGTTGAATGTACACTGCCAAGTTCACTACCAAGTTATCCCGCTACCATCTTAGATTGCATCGTCACTCGTATCGTATCGTATTTTTCGATGACATTTAGCTCCAGACTACAAATTGGATCTGATGGTAAGTGGGGATACAATCTAAGTTGATAATGACGATAAAGCCTTTGTTTTTGAATTTTGATCTCGGATTACGATCCAAATTGACTGTACCGGCTAATAGCTGCTGTAGAATTATTTACTATAATTTGTACCTGTATTGATATGAATTAGGTGTAAGAGTGTGAGGATATAAAATCGCAACAATACTCATTGGTAATGTTTAATTTTATATTACTCAACTTCACCTACCGCAACCTACAAGGAAGTTGAGTAATAACAACACTTCTTGCATACATATTACTTGCTCATACTTTATTCAAATATTGTTTAGTGTGCTCTATTGAATTGTTAAACATGAATCTAGTTTTTGTGTATTACTTAGTATTGCATAATCACGTATAAGCCGTGATTGCTTAGTGGTTAGGACTACGCCAGGTTTATTTGGGTGATTTCTGTCCAACCAAGTAATACCATCATTGTTTCCAAAACTAACTTTTTTTTAAATCAATGACAAGATAACTTGACTGCGATCTCACCTGATAGTAAGTGACGATGCAGTCTAAGATGGTAGCGGGTTATTTTGGAAGGGGTATGGTAGTATAGATTCAACCATGCACTATACCTATTGCAAATTATTAGCACGCCTGCCTCGCGCAAATTTTCCGTTCTATAGTGATACATTTCTATGATTACAAGACAGTCAAATCTTTACTATCATTACTAATATTATATCGTTATTAATGCGAAAGTGTGTTTGTTTCTTAGTCTATTGGTTTGTCCTTCAATCACGCAGTAACGGAGCAAGGGTTCGACCTGATTTTTTGTATGGGTATACTTGAGAACCTGGAGAGTTAAACAGGCTACTTTTTATCCCGGAAAATCATAGAGTTCCCGCGGGATTTTAAAAATTAATTAAATCCACGCAGATGAAGTCGCGGGCATCGGCTAGTAAATAATAATTACGTGTGTCAACTTTCAAGACTAAATATTTCCTTTTCTCGCACTTTTCAGAACGAGAAATCAATGCTAAAGAGACAGTTTCTCAATACCAAGTATGTGTGGTCACTGTTCGTGCTATACATCTACGGGATCTACTTGTCACTGAGGATGCAGTTGAACATCAATAGCTAAGATCAGTACATACAGAGTCAATAATATTTGTATAGACTTTAAAAAAAATGTAGTAGCGACATTTTGTATTGTAAGACAAGATTTAAGAATGTGTAAATATTATTGACACTGACTGTGAACCTATGATAGATTGTCGATAAATTATATTGATACCGATGTACAGCTTGGCATGAAGGAGTAGAACTTAGCGGCACTAATATAGCTATATTTATTTTGAAACTACCCTCATATATAGTAGGTACTAATCAAAAAGTAACAACCCGAAAGTACATCTTTCAAATAGAATGAATGTTAATTATTAGCATTGATTTTTGAGTATTTTAGACAATGAATCATTGTTTTACAAATTCCAAAAACATTGAATAAGAGAGCCCACAAACTTACAATTTCAAGTTCGATGTAGTGCCTTAGTTGGATAAGTGCTTTGTGCGGCCATAAGTCACTATTTACTATTTTATATTTAGTTTTCCAAATTGAAATTGTAAGTCTGCGGGTACTCTAACATACACAATTTAGTATTGAAAATAGTTGACTTTCTAGACTTTTTGCCAAGTTGTTAGCAGTGTTGCTAATTGATTTAATTTGTGGACGATTGTTCACTCCTTGGCCGAAGTTATAAAAAAATCAGCGCCAATGGCATTCTTTCATCATTTTAGAGAAAGCTCCGATGTTAACCAAAAATATTTATTAAGCTTATGATGCTTTAGAATTGTAATGCACTATCATAGATACAGAATAAAATATAGAGTTGCCAATATAGTTGTAAATATTTTTTTTATGATGATAAATGATACCTAATATAATATTTATTGTGAGAGGCTGAGCCTTATAGTTTTTCTTAAGCCAAGGGCTAAAATGTAGTGGAAAATCGCAAACGGAAATATTTTCGCCACAGATAATTGAATTTATTGACCCCGCAAATACGACATGACTGAAATGTTTCATTATGTTCCATTGCAGTAGAATTTCGTGAGCAAATTTCTGCTATTAGATTCTGAAAATTTCTTACTAGAAAAATGTAAAGTTAAATTTCTGGTCCCACCCTAGGTGAGCGTAATTTGTAAGTTTCGACTAAATTTGACAGTTTTATTGCTATTCTGTCTTGACAAGGGTTAAAATAAACTGCGTAGGTGTTTAAAAAAGATGCGGCTGAATGAATGAAAACGAAGGTCAGTGCACATTGAGCTATAGAAACCGTCCCCAAACATTGTGATAAAAGTGAATTTACTTAGGTGAATGTATAAGGCTCTTTCAATTATTTATTTATAAACGAGCGTGGAAGTAGGTTTCCTAGTCAATCTCGTAAACTTACCTCAAACCATATTTACCTTAAGGTATATGGGGAACTATTTTCATTGTTCGATGACTTCAGTCTTCGTATGCTGTGCATCGATCGGGTTATCGACCAATGAAAATTAGCCTTTACTATAGCACAATACCAGTATTGATACAAACTTTTTATAACTTTGTACAGAACTGTAAAGTCACCGATTCATCGTATTTTGTAAAAATTCCTAAACAAATGTTTATTTATTATATAAAAAAATAATTATTTTAATCGGGATAATAAAACTATTTTTGGTAGATGGATGGTTTTATTTGGATATCATTAAGTAGGTATATGTAAAATAAATATACAATTAATATTGTAACTTACGAGTACTGGTTCAGACTTTTCCGTCTGGCAAAAAGGGATAGAGATAAGGTAAAATACGGTTCCACGCAGATAATTCTGGTCCAGCCGACTGTCAGATACACTGATCGACAATACACACGCAAAAAAATCGATTAATAATTATTAAACCAAGTATTGTAATTGACGTCATCCGAAACGTGGACATTTAAATGACGTCATCAATGGGCATGTTTGTAATTTAGCTTTTACAGTCTGTGCAATCATCAAACTATTCAAATGTGTATCCGTGTCTCCAAATCCGACAATTTGTTGCCTAACGTTGTGAGATCGTTCTGTATTTTGAGCAGAATGTTCACGAAGTTGTCACGGCTCTTTCTACCGTGTAGCTTGAAGAACATCGATGATGAAGATATTTTGCATGAGAGTTCAGACTTTTTGTAATCTGTGTTTCGAAGCTTCTGGTTGTTATCCTGTTTTTCCATCGAGCGTAGCTTGTTAAGGGCTTTGGTGTCATATATGATTGTTGTGTGGGCTGTTATAAAAAAAATAAGAATTATTATTCATGTAACTAGTGTCTGGTGGGAGGCTTTGGCCGTGTCTAGTTAATACCCTACCGTCAAAGACGTGCCGCCTAGCGATTTAGCGTTCCGGCACAATGGTATGTAGAAACCGATTAGGGGTATGCGTTGAATACACTGCCATACCCGTTCCAAGTTAGCGCGCTACCATCTTAGACTGCATGACGATGCAGTCTAAGATGGTAGCTTACCATCGCAGTTAAGGACTATCTTGTTATTGAATTTAAAAAAAAACTAGTGGACTTCTGTCTCCTTTTCAGAGGTTCCGGGGTTCGGTATCAGAATCTCTGATGTGATGTGTTTTTTAAGCAATTGAATGTCACTTGCTTTTACGGTGAAGGAAGACATTGTGTGGAAGCCTGCATGCTTGAGAGTTCTCAAAGTTCTCAAAGGTGTGTTAGGTCTGCCAATTTGCATTGGACTAGCATCATAGCAGCATTGGACCTGCAGTAGTTAGCGTTGATGGGTTGATGTTGAATTAAAAGATCTTACAAATTTGGCTTCCAAAAGTTTTTCCTTTGAGTTCGCAGTTTGCTGTCTCTTCGAAAACGTTGCTATTTGATATGAAGTTGTCTTGGGATAAATTGTTTATAGTTTTATTGTCACCCATTGTCAACATGTTATGTACTGATGTTAAACCTATAATGTAAACGAAAACTTCTATAAAAGATACGGTTTATTTTATTCCAATTGCCTTGGAATAAAATAAACCGTATCTATTAAATCGATCCATCCGTTCGCTAGGTTGATATTTCTACTGACAGGCAAAGCGATGAAATCGTCATCAGAAGGAATCCAGCTACGGGATTGTCTCAAAATGATTGCTACAATGCAACAATCGCAATCACCTGTGATTGGCCGACACTATTGGCTAAATTACAATGTTGCACCAAGAATACCATAAAATGGGAACATTAAAAAAAAAAAAGGCGTGTGGCACTCGGGGACTGCCGCGGTAAAGCTATTGCATAGCATTTTTTATCACCGCTAGATGGCGTTGATAAAAATGCGCCATCTAGCGGCTCACCGTAGAGGAGTCCCGTGTCAGGTTATTTTCGTTACGGAATTTCTGGATTCGGTCTCCACGCTGGCCCGCGATAGAAGCTATGCAATAGCTTAATAAACTTTATTTCTAGTGCTTATTTAAGAGGGTCACCCAAAATAAGTACCTAGGATTAAACTAGGTAGGTAATTATTAAAGTGCGTCACATCTTTAAGACGTCACAGTAGTTCACTGTTTTAGTATAGATAGGTGCTGCCGCAATATACGCACGTTCTGAGGTTTGATAGAGTTCCTGCTTTAATTAGTAGACTACATCCCATCATCACAGTTGAGACTTGGAACGATTATTGCGGGTTTTCTACAATCGGCTGAAAAGACAGGCGACTCACAAGTTTTCTTTCCTGGTAACCACACCTCCATAATGTATGGATGTTGCGGATCGTTGCCTTTACGGAGTTCAGTCAGCTGTATTTCATGATCTTTCTCAGTTTTCAGGATGATGATCTCTTCACAGTAGTCGGGGAGGTCGAGTAGGTGCCACACTTTCTGTCGTAGTTGGAATATTGAGGCTGATGGCTTTACGGCTAGGTAATGAAGTTTATCGTCGATAACTAGAATGAAAATAGTATCTAGGTACAAGATACAGTTTTGGACTTTGGACTCAGGTACTTAGGTATTATAAGTGATCAATCACTAGTGGTCTATCGATCTTCTATCGGATATAGGTAGGTGCTTTGGAGAGGCGCGGAACTTCACAACCTTGCGCTTCCATCACCGTTTTACTACAGAACTGCGAGAAGTCTGAGCGTTGGCATCTTTATGTGGTAGTAAACCAACTTATTCGCTTTAGTTCAACGTTTCTATAATGAACCGCTAAGGTGCGGAACACCCTTCCAGCATCCGTGTTTCCTGCCACCTATAATTTGAGTTTTGAGTTTACCTTCAAGGCAAGAGTCATTAGGCATCTTCTAGGCAACCTCTTCGATGCTTTCCCGTATTGTCGAGCGCAAGCCAGTTTAGTAGGTAACTATGTATAAAAAAAACAGCCACTGCTCCAGCTATCGTATTAGGTAGGTATTTAGGTATTACTAGTTGATCACAGATGCATTACTATATCATAGGAGGTAGCTGATGCCCGTCCTCTTCGTCCCCTCGGAATTTAGTTTTTTTTAAATCCCATGCTAGAAAATATTTACTGGAAACATAGGAAATAAATTCTAAGTAAATATTTTCACTCACCGCCGAGATCATAGCGTTTTATTATCAAAAAGTTGATAACATCCTTCTTGAACAATTTGGTCGAGGATTTGAGAAGCTTTATTAGAGACATTGATTCTCCTTACGTTTCCGATTTATATCAGATAAAAATGCATTTCTGGATTAATATTAATCCAGGAAATTAAATATAGCTACCGGCAGATTTGAATTTTCTTTCAATCTTTAAATAGGTAATTAATTTATCACAAAAATCATCATGACTGCAAATGACAATGTCAGATTTTTCAAGTTTTTATTTCGATAAGAGAATATCACTGAGTAGGTATACTCCGTAAAAATGACTCCGTTGAGAAATGGTTGAGAATATAAAATGATAATATCCTCGATGAAAACTAAAGATCAGAAACATTCTACAATCCATTCCATTTGGCAGCTTTAGAGAATTTAATGTTGTGCTTTAAAATCTTGCACCATAAACATCAGTATAAAGTGTAGGTATCTATATAGGTTATCCCCTTTTTCGCCGAGGTAGGTCCCACCAAAGCCCCATTAGGTTTCCACCACCAAATGATATTCAACATTCTAGTTTCTACCAACGTTTAAGGCATAACTAGGCTTCGAATGGAGTTAAATAAAAATAAAAAACGTATATAGATTTTTTAATTAACTATGCATTTTATTTAACAAAAATTTTTCGCCTTATAACTATCTATATTTTCTTACGACAAAACCAGGTTGACACAGCCTGACACACATTGTACAAATTAAATAGCAATAGCGCAATTATTCGTTTTTTAGTTTCTCTGCCTGTAATGCGAATATAAATGTCGTAGAATCACACCACGTCCATTTATTTATAAACGGGTAGTACATTAGGCCATGTATAGCTTGCACGTGGCAATTATCTGTAACAATGGATCACTAATTTATTATAATTAACTATGATTAGCTAAAAGTGGTGCCAATTAACCTCTGTAGTATAAGTCCTGCATAGATAGAGGGACGGTACTAAGTTACAGATGTACGATAAAGGTAAATACTATACAGTCAATCTGGATCGTGATCCCCGTTCAATAATAACGTGATCTTGACCATAGCCCACGGTAGCCAATCTCCAAAGAGTGTCATCTATATAATATTTACAGATGATGTGTGTGCACAAACACACGTGCACTCTCTATTTCTTTACTCTCATAGTCCGATAGGACGGAAATCCGACACGACCGGAGAGAGATCAGGCGCAGGACTGACAGCTTTACGTGCTCTCCGAGGCACGGGGGTGACTCACCGCCAACTTCCTAACTCCGGGCTAGTACTGAGAATTTCTTGATAGAAAAACCCAATCGATCATTTTATGGCCCGACCCGGGTATCAAACCCGGGACCTCGTCATCTGCAGTCAAACTGCTAACCACTAGACCAACGAGCCAGTTATAATATTAGTGTAGTGATGTCAACTTCGCTACCGCTGCCGGTACTAAATAATACCCATCGAACTTTATCAGAGGTTAGTCGTGCAGCATGAAGCGACAATAATTCTACTAGATCCAGGAACTACTTACTTCTCTCCAGCAAAAACGTGACCTCATTGGGCGTTGTCAACTTCTCATACTCGTGCGTATTCATCGGCACCGTCTTCAAGATATACTCCGCGACGTATATCCCGAAGATCTGCATGGCCCGCGTCCTATTGGGGCTGGTGATGAACACCTTTCCCCCGGGCGCGGTGGCTCGGACGCATGACTGTATAAACAACTCCTTGTTCGTCACGTGCTCTATCACTTCTGAGGCCACCACCGCGTCGTAGTGGTCCGGGAATTTTTGCGAGTGTTCCTATAACAACAAAGTTTAATGTAACACGACTACTGAATATTGGATATAGCATCAGTCATTTTTCTTTTTCATATAAATAAATATATTTCTCATTAATTATTAAATTGATTAAATCTTTTTTTGTATTCATTCCGCATCATATTCATCAGTCATATTTTTTTTTTCATATAAATAAATATATTTCTTATTAATTATTAAATTTATTAAATCTTTTTTTTGTATTCATTCCGCTAGTATGGTTTTGTTTGTTTTTAACCCCCAACCCAAAAACGTCGGGGGTGGGCAAATAGTGACTCAATTAGTCGAGTGTTCTTAGCTATTTTTGATGAAAATCGGTCCAGGATGGCCGCCACCACAAAATGGCGGATTACATATTTTTATTTCAAAAATTACTGACTAGCGATTAGGATGTTGTAACATGTCGGGGGTGTTTTAAATTTTTAATTTACACTTTTTTATCTTATTCTATTTCCGTACGCTACATACATTTGTTATTGATACGCTTGCTTTATAATAATCGTCCAGGGGAATACGGCACTGAAGCTGAAGCGGAGTTTTATTTTAGCTTCAGAAGCTACATTGCAGAATTGATTAAACCTTCAAATTCCCCGCCCTGATAAAATTGTTATTAAATAATGTTTAATTTTATTTTGGTAAATAAATTATTCGATTCTTTTCGATAAAATGTAGCCTATACGCCTGAGCAGATCTTCATAAATAGCTAAGATCCACTTCGATTACGTAGGCTTTCAAACAGAAAGACCGCATCAAAATAGTTTCTTTATGGAGTTATGAGGGAACAGACAGACATGCAAATACACACGTCAAACTTATAACACCCCTCTATTTATGTCGGGGGTTATAAAATGATTCTTAATAATATGAAGTTCAATAATTTACTCTCAAGATCAGTCTCGCAAAACTAGAATATTAAACAAAAGTTATCAAATATTAACAAAGGCTTAAGTGGGTGCGGCGCGGATGTTAATCCCGTCTGTGTTCGAACCGGCACGTTAAGCCGCTTGCCCTGCTGACACAAGGCAGATCTGCGGGCAATTGCTAGCTTAACACCAACGCAGTGCTAACAAGGAGAATTCGAAGAATATAGGTTACTATAACCTATGTTATAGGTAAAGCCTGTCAACTTATTTGAACTACTTTATGAGGCTCGCTAAAAATCGGTTTGTTTTGTTAAAGATTGATTTCTGATTGATGTGTACCAGAAGATCGATTCTTCGAAATTAATAAGGTAAGGTTAAGTTATACTGAAGTGCTTTGGAGAGCACGTAAATCTCTCTCCGGTCATCCTTTTATCCCATAAGACTTTGAGTGAGGGAATAGAGTGATTGCACACACACGTGTGCATTATATGTCATTTACTAACAAAACAACTAAAAGTAATTATTTCCTTTTCTGGAATAAAAAGTAGGCTGTGTCTACGTAGGCCTTCAGGTCAACTATATCCATACAAAAAATCACGCTGATCTACAGGTATGTTGCGGCATTTGAAGAACAACTATCAACACACACACACACTACCAAACTTATAATATAAATAAGGATAATATTATATTCTAAAAGATTCTTCTTATAAAATAATAGATGGTGCCCGCGACTTTGTTCTTTTCCGGAATAAAATGTAGCCTTATGTGTTAATCCTGTGTATGAGCTATTTCCATTACTTTCAGGCAAATCTGTCCAGTTGAAAGAGTAGCACACAGGCACGTACGCACGCACGCACGCACGCACACACACTCACGCGCGAACACAAACACACACTTTCACCTTTATAATATTAGTGACGTACCTCAATTGTAGTGCATTGGTAGCATGGTCTGTTGTTTTCCAACTTTGGATCTAATTTACTATGTTCAGAGGCTAACTCAATAAGTTCATGGCTGGCATCTATACCTGTGACATTCGCCCCAAGTCGGGCAATCGCCTGAAACAAATATATCATTATAAAACAATTATACAAGACAAATTAAGAAAAATATACTTATTCTTTTTACTTTTATTATTCTCAGTATTACAAGAGCACTATATTTCTATATAATACAATAATTTTCAATATGCAATAGTTTTTCATAAAAAATGACATTAAAAAAACTTCAGACGAAGCTCCAAAATTGATATAAGAATCAGCTGAATAATATCCTAGAAAGCCAAAGGATCTAATATTTAGATTATTTTTGCTTCTTATTTAGATTCTAAATCAAAGCAGTGTAGGTAAAAATGAATGTTTCATAGTTTGACTAGAAGGTTTGTGTTTTTAAACTATTTATCAAATCGGGATCGGGATGAAACTTGGCACATATTATAAAGAAGATAGAATGCTGGTGAAGATTACTGGATACTTTTCATCGTGGAAAATTTCAGAAAAGAGTCATCCTGGGAATAAAGTTTTGGTTAGCTTTTTTTATAAAAATATCTCACCTCTGATAGTATGCCCCCTCCACAACCAACATCTAATATTTTTTTATTAGACAAAGGTGACAGAGTTCTTTCATTTGGCTCATAATGTACTAGACCATCTCTAATAAATGGGACCCTGGTAACAAAAATAAAATAAACAATGGTATATATTATTAAAAAAAATGGAGGTATACTTTAAAACCCTTTGATTATGAGGTACTTGATAAGGTGCTCTCAGTATTTAAAAAGCGTCTGTGAAAAACAAGTTACCACCAACAATTATTGCAATTCACATCATCATATTCAGGTGAATATGAACATCTCAAGAGGAAGTCAATGTATAAGAGAATATCTCTCTTGTCTTTATTGAAAGCAATTGACACAATATAAAAACTGAAACAAAACTCATATTTCAAAATCAAGCAGCAATAAGCAAGAGGGACAATTTTTGAGGGCAATATGTGATATAGATACTTAAACAAAGTTACCTTAGTAAATTGTAACTATGCAATGCCATCATTTTGCCATTGGGGTCCCACCATTCCTTGACAAGTTTGCTATGTTTGTCTACTTCATTTTGGTCTACTGTAGTATCTTTGGTAGTAGTTTTATTTGTAGTTTCTTTGGTAGTTTTATTATAGTTTAATGATGTGATTCCTCTGCATGGAAGTTTAGCAGATGATTGTCTGAAATCAGAATTAAACTTATTGCACAGATAAATAACCTATAGAGTCCATACAAGTAGCAGAAATTAACTTGACTGTTTAGTTTAAGAAAATTTTGATTACATTTTTTCTTCTTAATCAGTTGATTAAGAAGAAAAAATGTAATCCTAATGGACGCCTATCAGTTGATAGGCGTCCATTGCTGGGCAAAGGTCTCTTGCATGGATTTCCACTGTCTTGAAATTATAAGATATTTACTACAATGGGATAATGTCAATTACTTCTGATTGACCATTACTCTCGCTTTTTTGCTAAAATGAATTTTTGCAGCATGAATGCCATAAATACATCAAATCATTACATTACAGTGTAGCAAAGGCTAGTAATGCAGCTTTTCATTGACCAGTATTCTCTAATATTGATTGCATCAGTAATTGCAATGACCTCTGAGTGTCTCTCTCTGCTCTCACTATTGGTTAAAATTCATCGATGTAGCAAGAACACTATTAATTCAGCCAATCAGAAGATTGTTACACTGATGCAATCATTTTTAGAGAATACCACTACAGCTGTATGATGTTCTATAATTCTATATTATTGTAGTACTTAAAGTAAGATTATAGTAAGTATACCTGATTATTGTGTTGAAGATTTTCCTCATTCTGTATTCTTTAGCTCAAAGTAGTTCCTTTTTGGATAAATAGCAGGTTTTTGACTTAACTTACATTCAGCTGAAATTTTAAAAGGAAATCACTAGATTAAGATAATATATTAAGCAGGTAGTTTAATACTTAAAAATATCTTTACTAATATTATAAATGCGAAAACAACGCGGACGAATTCTAGTAGTTCATACGCCTACACACTAAAGACTTGCAGATCATTTTGTAAATCGGAATTATATACAGGCCACAGGTTTTGAGACTTACAGAGTAATAATTGTAACTATATAATCGGTACTTAAGTAATTCTGTTGCTTTTACTCACAGGGTTATGAACAGGTTATGAACAATAATTAATATATTATATAGTATTCCTGAACAGACTCACAGAGTTAAAAATTGAGAAGTACAGTTATATAATTATACCAACTTGTTTACAGAATCCTAATTAAGCGTAGGTGCTTCTTTCCAGTTTTAGTATTTCTTTTCATAGACCGAACAACAACAGTTTCTTTTATATTACCTACGTTTATTTTGGCTGGCTATATTTTATTTTGACGTAGGTATTTTTATTTTTGAGTTATTTGACATTGACTTTTGGTGTTTGACATTGATTTTGACAATTTGCAACAGATAACATCGTCAAATTATTGTTGTTGTTGTTTGTGGCTTTCACAGAGTACATACCTACCTACCACAGATTCTTATTATACTACGTATAGATGACTCACGGTTCTACTTTTTAGTGACTTTTTATCGTAGAGAGTACGCTTTTTATCCTTTGAAATTAAGGTTTGTGATTGGCTTGCTGCATTCTTTTGCTGTGACTATGGCGTAACAACAATTGTTTTTTAATATTTGCCCATTGTTGCTTTGGATTCTTTTTTTTAACCGACTTCCAAAAAGGAGGAGGTTATCAATTCGGCCGGTATATATATATTTTTTTTTGTTTACCTATTGTTTTTTTCTGTGAAAGAAAGCTTATTGGATGCTACCATAATTTTATTAATATCCAAGAGAATATAATCACTTCGTGATTAATATAGTATTACTTACTAGGTATAAGGTAGTAAGGAATGCTATCTTATGATCCCTATCTACATAAAGGCGCCGACTTGAGAACCTTCTCCATTTTTTGGAATCGGTTAAAAAAAACTTTAGAAAAAATAATAGCTTTTTACTAGAGTCCGCGCCACGATAGAAGTCCCATCGAGGCGGCGCTAGTAGTCGTATGTCTATTGTCTAGGCAAATAGTTCCACCTGTTTGCCGCGGGACTTCTATCGTGGCGCGTACTCTAAATGCATAAATATGTTAGAGTTAGAAATGACGGTAAAAAAAATTTAAAATTTTTGTCTGTCTGTTTGTTGCCGCTAATCTCGGGGACGGCTGGACCGATTTTGATGGGACTTTCACTGGTAGATAATTTTTACTGGGAGTAACATTAGCTAATTTCTTAACCGACTTTCGAAATATCTCCGTGATTTTTTAACCGATTTGCGTGAATCTTTTTGTAATCGATACAATAACTTTGCAAGATGCTGCCATAAAAACATCGGGTTCCGACTCCTCAATTCTGATGCTGAAAGGGTACTGCCCTCATAAACTGTGGAGATTTAGGAACTGTCGATTATGAATAGTTATTGTAGGTACCAAGTAGAGACTATCAACGTTGAATTCCAGGACCCAACTCCTCAATCGTGATCCTGCAGGAGTTCTGCCCACCTAAACTGTGGGGATTTAGGAACTGTCGATTGTGAATAGTTATTGTAGATACCAAAATATAAAGACTAAGTACATCTTTGAATTCCAGAAGCCAACTCTTCAATCCTGATGCTGCAAGGGTACTGCCCCCCTAAACTGTGGGGATTTAGGAACTGTCGATTGTGAATTAAAGAAGCTGACGAAGTCGCGGGTGTCCGCTAGTTGACAGATGGGATCACAATTAGGGATGTAAAGCGGTAATATTACTTTCGTAAAATTCGGTAATTTACCATATTTTACGTAAAATATAAATAAATTACGTAAATTACGGTAAAATTGGGTAAAATACTATGTACTAACTCTTACTAACAAAACCACACTTTTGCTTGATTTCGAGGCATAATTTACGTAAGTATGTTTCAACTACACGCTCGTCTCACCCCCGCTATACTTTTCAGCATACATATGTAGCCGGTAATTTTACCGTAATATATATAAATTACCGTAAAATATCCGTATTTTACTAGCTTTTTCGGTAAAATTACGTAATTTTGCAACCGTAATCACAATAATTAGGTAAATTCTGACGTACTATATTCGACACTTAAATTTTTAGGTAATTGTGCCTCTTTCACCACCTCCAAGTAAACTCTAACCGACGAATAAAGTTGACGTTTTGACAGTTTTTATTCGTCAATTAAAGTTTACTTGAAGGTGGTGAAATAGGCCCTAAGTATATTAATTTTGTTATTATAAACGACAATAATGACTTTATAAGTTAATGTACTTTTATATCATACTTGCTCAGTAACTAGGGATTACTATGGTAGAAAGTCTCCTTGTAAGTTAGTGTTTGCAATTCAAGGCAACATTACGTCGCACTATGCTTTAATTGTAATGTTCACTTTACATTTCAAGCTATGCAAAACTCCTTGGTAAACAATCTCTTTTCTTACAAAATGGTAAGAAAACTTTTTACTGAAAAAAAAAAACACTGAACATGGCGGCCAGACACCCATGTCTATAGAAGCTTTATGGCATAGTAGCAGGATGCAGAAGGGGGTGCGGGAGGAGGGGAAAATGTCATCAAACATATATGATCGTGTGTCTCACCTTTTGTTGGTCTCAAGTATGAAAATCTACAGGTTTATCTCTTTCTAACTTAACATAATATTAAAGTTTCTATATTGACTATATCGTAATATTAAATCAGGATGCAATAATTTAGTGATACACATCCGGTATCTACCCAGCTGTAGTTCAGTGACGTATCACTTTTTTTTTTAAATTTAATTAATGCAAAGATCTAGTCTTTTAAGGTCTACATATAAATCCTTTTCAATAGGATCAAAAACATAAATATTATTTTTGATCATATTGAAAAGGAATATTAGTATTTTGAAATAAAACAAATTTTATATGATATAAAAATTTTATTTATGATGAAATTACGGCCTAAATTAGTTTTAGATGGCACCACCATCTAAAACTAAAAATAACAGGTAGGTAGTACTTATAAAAGCTCTTGCTTTTATGTGGGTTTATGACAGGTGCATTTTATCTGGAAAACCGAAAGGAAGAGTTATCATTTTAGTAGTCTCTAGTCTATATATGTTTGTATTTATTTTATTATTAACAATTACTACATTTAAAAGTATTTCTTTATCTAATTAGAATAAATAGTCCATATTACAAAGTTACCCACTAATTGTAGGTAACATAATAGTATAGGTACTATAAAAGTGAAAGTTTGTAGTATAAGTGTGTATGTTTGTTACTCCTTCATGCCACAACAAATGAACCGATTTGGCTGAAATTTGGAATGGAGATAGCTCTTACATATATTATCCAGGATTAACACACAGGCTACACTTTGTCACTTTGGAAAATTATACGAGTTAAAAAATCTTAATCTATGCAGACGAAGTCGCGGGCGTAATCTAGTTCAATATATTATTTAAAGTATAGAGTCAAATAAAAATAATATTTAGAATTTATGTAGTAGTTATGTATTATTATGTTTCAGTTTGGTTTCTCACTTTAAATCATTTTTTTATTAATTTTCGCCTCTTCTATTCAGTAGGTAACTTGTAGGAAAATCTAATTGAATTAAATGTACATTAAACGTATCTATCTACTACCTACCTATATATCCTTGCTAATATTATAAATGTGAAAGTATGTTTGTTTGTTGGTTTGTCCTTCAATCACGCCGCATCACAAAGCAACGGATCGACGTGATTTTTTGCATAGGGATAGTTGAGGACCGGGAGAGTGACATAAGCTTCTTTTTATCCCGGAAAATCAAAAAGTTATTGCGGGATTTTTAAAAACTAAATCCACGCGAGCGAAGTCGTGGGCATCAACTAGTCTACTATATATATCTATCGCGTTTACAGGCATCAGCTAGTATCGGATAAAAAGTATGAGTCCGAAACACTCACAATACCACTAATTAATTAAAACACAAAAACAAACCTTATACGCCGTAATAAACTGAAAACAAAAACAATAACCTGTAAATAAGTATTGTATAGGTACTTCTGAATACTTCGTGATTCGAGCCAAGAGTATATTATAATATAATCACTACGTTTTATCTTCTTGAGTTCTTGAGTACCTACGTAGTTAACTTATATATTTCGAGTTCGTAACTCTTTGATTAGGGTGGCACACCCAATTATGGGCACTTTAAGAGTTTATCTAATTTCAAATATGTTTTTTAAATATAAATTTAACCAAATCCTATAAATCACTGTGTTCATAAGGTTACTTGATTAATAAAATATATAATTAAAGAAGATATTGAAATATTTTTGTTTAAATCAACTAGAATTTTAATTAAGATTGAAAAATGACCCAGTCTCCAATTATTCGCACATTTGTTACCAGTTATGGGCACAAAATTATCCAATTATCTGCACTCAGATTTTAATAGAGTTTAAGGAAAATAAAAGACAGGTAGGCAGGTACCTAAGTCTTTTAGATAATAGATTTTATTATGAAATAGGTAAGTAATATTAGGAAATTCTAATAGTAACTATAGGTGACTGTTAACAAAATAAAATTTTCATACAACAAACACACTTACATACAAAGAAAAAACAATGTAATAAAATTAAAATAGAACATTAGATAAATCAGAGATCAAGGTACTGTTGGCCAGCTATTAAGCTTAATTATATTAAACCTATTATCAACTAGTCAACTAGTTATTATTAGTATTATAAATGCGAAAGTTTGGATGCATGTTTGTTACTCAATCACGCCGCAACGCCTGAACCAATTTGGCTGAAATTTGGTACATAGATAGATTATAGACTGGAATAGCATATAGACTACCTTTTATCCCGGAAAATAAGAGAGTTCTCGCGGGACTCCAAAAACCCCTCAATCCACGCGTACGAAGTTGCGGGTATCAGCTAGTCAGCTAGTTTCTTATAAATCTATTACATAACTAAAACATAAACTTTTAATAATTAATGGCACAGCAACTTAAATGTAATGCAGTATAAATAAACAAAATTAGAAGTATTTGGTTTGAAATAGTCTATTCAGCAGAAAATATATTTTCCAGTTCGTTAACTCTGTATGATTGCTTTTTTATATTTGCAATAATTCTTTCAAATGCTTCAGTTTTAGCATTATATTGAATAGTTTTTGTATTGTATGGTCTAAATGGAACATTTATTTTAACGTCTGAAAGAACTTTAATTTTTTTTTCTGGTTGTATTATATCTACATTTTCAGTCTTTTGTTTGTTTAGTTGAAACTCTAATTCTTTAATTTTACTATTTATATTTTTCTTACATGTGCCTACTAGTGTTTTATTTTCTTGTTCTTCCGTGTGAATTTCGACTTCGTGAGAAACTATGAGATGTTGAGGTTGGTCTTGAGAAAAATTGTCGGTAAAAATTAATGGCTGAGTATATTCTTCGAATTCCTGTTTACTCTCTTTCGCTTTATAATTTTTTGTCACATTTTTCCTGTCTTCTTGTTTTTGAACTCTTATTTTCTTACGTGTTTCAATTTGTTCTTCTTTTACTTTTTTCGCATTGATTTTTTCTATTTCTCCTTTCTGCCATTCATTACAAGTTAATACAAATGGTGCCCTGTTTATAATTACTTTCTTTTCTGGAGTTTTTTGCTTTATCAAGATATCTTGTATTTTAATTGGAGTTAAAGCGTAGGAGGCATTTTGTTCATTTAAATTATTTTCCAACATATTTGACGATTTAGTTGCAGATTTCTCATTAGTCAAAATTTCGTTAGTATCCAAAAATAATGTGGGAATATTATTTATATTTGCAAACTCTGTTCTGTCTGTATCATTAACCTGATCAATTTCCATGGAATCGTTTGTATTTTCGAAAAAATTGTATACTTTTTTAAGAATTTTATCGCTTTCAGACAAAAGACTTAAGGGAACTTTTTCTAAATCATGAAGCTTTTTTTCTCCAATTATTTTATGTAAAACACTTTTAGTTATGACTTTCTCTGAATGAGCGTTTGTTTGTGAATGTGATGCATCTTTTAAGCCCTTTCCAAGGCATTTTTTGTAATTGATTGCATCTGGATTCCATGGATACAAGCCGGTTGTCCTAAATCCATTTATAACTGTTGATGCTCGTATACCCTTTTCCAAAGCTTCCTTGAGTACAGGTACAAAATTATTCTTTGTTAGTATTTCCAGTGGGTGGTCCCGTCTCCATTGCAATATGCAGTCCTTCCATGCTACTTTGAGGGGCCTAAAAGCTGCGACATCGGCTGGTTGTAATAATCGTGTAGCATTTGGATAGATTGCTATAAGAACAATCTCATAACTTTTGCACAGCTCGCTAATCTCAAGGCTAAGATGGTGGCGGCGCGGGGACGGCTAGAAACTAGATTGTTTGGTTTCGATGTGGACTGTATAATTTTCGCGGGGTTTGCTCAAATCCGACTGGGTTGGGTTTGGGCCGCGGAGTTATGGGAGTGTCTATAGGAAAAGGGTAAAGGCACTGACCTGAATCCTTAGGAGCGGCGCCGCGATACTTCAGCGAGCCGCGCGTACATTCATGGATACTTTTCGATGCTTCACTCTTCCTTTCTCACTTCTTCGACTGACGAAAACCAAGAAGGCAAGTTTGTTGGCAAGTCCAGATCAACACTGAATCACTAGGAGCGGCGCGGCGATGCATCAGCTTTAGCGGCGCGTTTACGTTAATTGACGGTCATCGATGCACTGACACTTCTTCAGGCCAGGGGGGGTCGGTATTAGGTAGGAAATTTTGACAGGATGGTCGGATTCGAGCGGTTAAACGAAAACTATTCGCGCTTCGGCGCGACCATGTCCCCGGGCTTGAAGGGCTACCTTCAAAGAAACTACGACGCGGAGAGTTTAAACGAAATTATTTATTGACTTAAGTATAATAAGCTAACCTAACTAAATAAGAATCCTAACCTAAGCAGATGAGTTGAAGTTAAACTAATTACTGTTTAGGTAAGGGACAAAGACGCACTACAGGACGTAGATAGGTACCTGTAGCAGTACGAACGCGGACAACACGCGTGACACCATTCGATCCAGGAAAAACTTCCTCGACTAGCCCTAACGGCCAGTGAAGAGGCGGTGCATTATCGACGGTAATTATTACCACATCTCCCTTAGCGATCGGATTGGTTGGCGTGTTCCATTTGTTTCGAGTCTGTAGCGTATGTAAATAATCAGCCTTCCATCGTTTCCAGAATGACTGAACAAGTTTATCAATAAGTTCTTGACGCGAGAGCAAATGTAACGGACCATCTTCTATCTCCCTAGCCGGAAGATATTTTAAGGGGGTGAGAGTGAGAAAATGAGCCGGTGTCAACGCGAGAGGTTCCGATGGATCATTAGATAGCGTGCGGCACAATGGACGGGAGTTCATTACTGCCTCGATCTGAGCAAGCACAGTATTGAACTCTTCCAAGGAAAGAATTTGGTCGCCTATCACGCGATATAGATGAGTTTTGAGGCTCTTAATGTTGGCCTCCCAATTACCGCCAAAATGGCAAGCAGTTGGAACATTAAGTGACCACTCGATGCGATTTTCGGCTAGTATGTGACCAAATTCAGACCTGAAGTGTTTGGACGCTAAAAATTCGTGCAATTCCGAAAGCGTGCGCTTGGCGCAAACATAATTTGACGCATTGTCGGAATGAACGCGAGCGACAAAACCGCGGCGGGATAAAAAACGCTTAAACGCCCCGAGGAAACTATCTGTACTTAAGTCGCTGGCAACTTCTATGTGTACAGCGCGAGTGGTTAAGCACACGAAAAGACAAACGTATGCCTTCATTGATCGAATTCCACGACCGCGAGAAACAGTCACCTTAAAAGGCCCTGCGTAATCAGTGCCAGTGTGTATAAACGGTTTCACGGCCGGCGTAACTCGACAGGAGCGGTGATCTGCCATTTCTGGAAAGTTTGGTTTAGCGCGGAGTCTAAAGCAGGGTAGACATTTGTGTACCCGGCTTCGAATTAAATTACGAGCGGAAAGAATCCAATACCTCTGACGGAGTATGGACATCAATAAATCTGGACCTGCATGACAATTGACTTTATGATGATAGTCAACTAAAAGATTTAATATATGATCCTTTCGAGGAAGTATAATCGGATGTTTTGTATCGAAACTTATATCGGCGTTTCTCAGACGACCTCCGACTCTAATGATGCCGTCCTGAAGGAAAGGTTTGAGACGTTGAACCATTGGACTACAACGTTTACCTGCTTGTAAATTAACAATCTCGTTCGCGAAGTGAAAGCGCTGAAGTTCACGCAATATTAAACTTTCAGCGTAATCCAGATCCGATGCAATCACCGTATCACGACGCGGTAGTAGCTTAGCGAAGCGGCAAACGAAAACCACACAACGTATGAATTTCGACCATGACGAAAAGCGATCAGCTAGCGAAATTATTAAATTTCTTTCACTGCTTTCTGCAGTGAGCAAAACGTGTTTCTTTTCCTCTGGAGGCTGTGACACGGTGGAAGGATTGAAAGCGGTAACAGGCCAAAGATTTGAATCTAACTCAAGCCATTTAGGACCAGAGAACCAAAGCGGGTGATCAATTATTTGTGCGGGGGTAAGACCTCGCGACAAACAATCAGCGGGATTTTCAGTGCCTTGCACATGGAAAAAAGTTTGAGCGGGAAATTCATTTTGAATTTTGGTGACCCGATTGGCCACAAAGGTGTCCCAACGATGAGGTGAGGAGTGTACCCAACACAACGCCACCGTTGAGTCTGAAAAGGCGAGAACTCGGTCAATAACAAGGCGGTTATGGCAGGCCTCAATGACCTTGGTCATTAAGCTGCTCAGCAACAGAATGGCACAAAGCTCCAACCTCGCAAGCGTTATAGTCTTGCGAGGCGAGACTTTGGATTTAGCTGTTATTAAAAAGACTGCGTTTTTGCGAATACCTCTGCTGTCTTTCACGTGGAAGTAAATTACTCCTCCGTAAGCCTTTTCGCTCGCATCTGCAAACCCCACGATCGTAATGATATCGCCGGTCGAGATGCCTACGTGCCGTGGAATTTTCAATTCGCTAAGCAAAGGTAGTTCTCTTTTGAAACAAGACCACTGATCAGCGATGTGACCAGGGGGCACATCGTCCCAATCACATTCACACAACCAAAGTTGTTTAATGAGAAGCTTTGCATATAAGACGACGGGAGCAACGAAACCCATGACGTCCCATATCCTAGCGACACATGACAAAATGGTACGTTTTGTACAAGATTCAGCGGGAACACTAATTTTGAGACCGAAATAGTCTGTTGCGGGAGACCAACATAGGCCGAGCACCTTATGTGGCTCAGAGTTCTCAAACTCTTTAATCGCGGAAAGTCGATGCGACAGCGGAATCGAATTTAACACCTTTTGTGAGTTGCTTGTCCATTTCACCAGGTCGAACTGACCAGCTTTCATCAGAGCAATCACTTCGGCAGCGGTGGAGATAGCATCGTCTTCATTGTCGATGCTATAGACAAAGTCATCCATGTATAGACCTATATCTAAAGTTTCTTTAGCGCGCGGGTAAGAAGCACCTTCGTCTGAAAGAAGCTGCTTCACTGTACGAAGAGCATGAAATGGACTTGACTTAAGCCCGAAACAAACGCGGTTAAATTCATAGACCCTTAAGGGTTCTTGCGGAGAAAAGCGGTATAAAATGCGTTGGAATCTGCGATCACATGGACGAACTCCAATACAAAGAAACATCTGACGAATGTCAGCTGAAAGAGCGGTACGATATAAGCGAAAATTAACAATAATATTGAATAGATTCCCTTGTAGATTCTGACCGCCATACAGAAGGTCATTGAGGGAAACTTGAGTGGTTGTCTTGGAACTGGCGTCCAGGACAACGCGCAACTTAGAAGTCAACTTGTCATCTCGTATGACCCCATGGTGCGAAATCGTATACGAGGGCAAGCTCTGCGTTGCCTCCGTGTCCGGGGGTGCGGGAGAGATATAACCTTTGTCTAGGTATTCGGTAATGACGTTGTCGTAGGCCTCCTTAAGCTTAGGTGACGCTAACATTTTACGCTCTAAGCAAAGGAAGCGAGTTTTAGCCTTTTTAAAAGAATCGCCTAACGACAATACATCACCCTTAAATGGAAGTGCGACTACATATCGTCCGTCTGCCTCACGGGTAGTCGTGCTGCTATAAATTTCTTCACACGCCGTGTCATCTGGACTTAATTGTTTCGGTGCGTTCACCTCTTCTATTTGCCAGAATTTTCGCACAGCATCATCTAGCGGATCTGTAGCACAACAATATGATACCGTGGCGAAGCTGTTAACACGTACAGGAGCAGAACCAACGATAACATAGCCCAACACCGTTTCTAGGGCTAGCGGTGAGGTACAATTCGATTGACCTTGAACCTTGCGAGATAATAGGAGATGCGGAAAGATTGAAGCTCCAATCAGCAGATCAATGTCTCCTGGAGTGGAGTAAGTGTCGTCAGCCAAAGGTAAGTTATTGAAATTTATCAAACTCGAAATATCTATCGGGACTGTGGGCAAGAGTTCCGTTACCTTGTCTACCACGAGCGAGTCCATGTTAAAACAAACGCTGAGATCAAACCTAGAGAAAAATCTAATAGAAACTGCGCCTTGGATCGGTTTGGTTGTACCTCCAATCCCTTTAACTACAGAACAGTTTGGATTCTGGTTTGTCTTTAAACCTAAGCGTTGACATAAATCCCGACTGACGAAGTTACTCTGTGAAGCACTGTCCAATAATGCGCGCGCAGAGTACTCCTTGCCTTTGGCGTCGAAAACTATAACGCGTGCGGTAGCGAGCAGCACCGTAGTCGGTGCACGAGAAACATTACAACTCGATAAGGAACAAAGCGATACTTCCTTGGAGTGCGCGGGTGAACCTGAAGGTTTCGAGTTACTAGTGCCGGTAGTGCTGATAGAAGCAGGAGGCTGCTCAACAACACCGGGCATCTTCTGCGAAGAAGCATCACTAGAAGCCGCACTCGAAGTTGCGGAATTTGCGGTTGCGGAATGCCTGTGGAGCATACTATGATGAGGTAACGAGCACCAGCGGCACCTTGACTTGCTAGAACAAGTGGCCAACCGGTGGTTTCCAGTGCAATTTATACAAAGATTATTCGCCTTAACAAACTTGAAACGATCTTCAACGGACATCTTATGAAAGGCGGAACAATTATATAAATGTTCGTGTTGTGAGTTACAAAGAGAACACAAAGACTGTGCAGACGTAGTCGCGGTACTAGTATAGGTATGCGTCGGCTTGGGTGGTTTGTGAGGCTTAGATGCCGTATCCACCTTCCGCTCAGCACTTTTCGGAACTTCTTGTTTCCCGGAAGTGCGTTGCAGTACCTTAATATGTTCGCGAATGAAAGCAACGAAATCGTCATACAAGGGTATCTCACAACTATGTTTATTCAACTCGAACAGGCGAACAGTCTCCGGATCTAACTTCTTTTGAGCGAGGTATAAAAATATGAAGTCAGCCAGATTACTCAAATTTAAATTTTTAAGCGCGGCGATCGACGATGCAAAAGTGTCCAAAAAATTTTCAAGGTTGGTCGGAGTCGCGTTTGACATCGCCTTAATGTTATAAATTTGATCCATATACGACGTAGCCAAATAGCGTTTATCTTCAAATTTATCTACTAACGTTTTAAAAATTAATTCGTAGTTTTCTGCGCACGGTGTAATACCGGCACAAGCTAATTTCGCCTTTCCCGACAGCTTACCTAAGAGATAATAAAGTTTTTCGGCATCCGTAAGGGACTTATTTTCGTGTATAACAGTTTTAAAGTTAGCGTAGAAGAGACTCCACGATTTTAAATCGTATCCATCGAAAGACACTAATTGAATCGGGGGCAAATAAGGTTTAAGTCTTCGCGGCTCATTCTCATTCTCAACCTTATTATCATCGGCGTACTGCGAGACTAAGCGCTTGATACGACCGTATAGGCGTTCGAACGATAACAAACATTTGAACTCCGGCTTCGCTTTCGGGTTCAGTGCTAATAAACGATTATTATAATCCTCCACTATTTTACTGAATTCAGAGCGTAACGTATCGACATTACTACTTGCGTCGAGAAATTCTTCCCGGACCGACGGGTTAACGCCTATGTTTTTCGATAAATCGAATGTTTCTTGTAGATACTCAAATATCGAATTGCGTCTCTGTTCTAATAGAATTAATTGTATATCTGCGGTATCTTCAGTCTTCGTCATTTTGAATATAAACTAGATTCAAAAATGTCGAGACTAAGTTCCTAATACACGAATGAAACTTCGATTCGGCGTATAAGTATTTAAAGTTATGAATTTCAGCAAAAAGTGAAAGGGAGCGAGCGGGCGGTCACGGCCGCGATGAAGGTCACGCACACCGCTGTAATCTAAGATACAAGTACTTGCAACTATGCACCGATGGCCAAGCGAATACGTTTATGACGCGTAGGTAATTACACAAAATAATTACTTAAAATAACTACTAATAAACTAATATTTCGATTAATATCTATACTGGGATAGATCGGGATGCGATATACGATTAGGATTACGATAAATAAGTAACGTATGACCTATCTATCACCTATATGAGCTATATGTAGGTACCTAGTTAATACCTAAATGAACCCTATTTCCTAAGCAATGCGGGACGAACGATAATAATTCGCTTAGGGAACAAGATTTTAGGACGCGGGAAAACAATTACCTACTTGGAAATTGTAAAACTATCGAGAAAATTAGCGGTAAAATCCGGCTCGAAGGACCAAAAAAAATATGGCGGCGCGGGGACGGCTAGAAACTAGATTGTTTGGTTTCGATGTGGACTGTATAATTTTCGCGGGGTTTGCTCAAATCCGACTGGGTTGGGTTTGGGCCGCGGAGTTATGGGAGTGTCTATAGGAAAAGGGTAAAGGCACTGACCTGAATCCTTAGGAGCGGCGCCGCGATACTTCAGCGAGCCGCGCGTACATTCATGGATACTTTTCGATGCTTCACTCTTCCTTTCTCACTTCTTCGACTGACGAAAACCAAGAAGGCAAGTTTGTTGGCAAGTCCAGATCAACACTGAATCACTAGGAGCGGCGCGGCGATGCATCAGCTTTAGCGGCGCGTTTACGTTAATTGACGGTCATCGATGCACTGACACTTCTTCAGGCCAGGGGGGGTCGGTATTAGGTAGGAAATTTTGACAGGATGGTCGGATTCGAGCGGTTAAACGAAAACTATTCGCGCTTCGGCGCGACCAGATGGGTTTTGTGTCCATCCACAAACAATATTACTGGAAACTTCCTCTGTGTGCGTAAGAGGTACGGATAGAAAACATTTTTGATATAATCAAAAAAAAGGTCTGCCTTCATCCAACCGGAATCACTCAAGCCGATGCCCCAGTCACCCGGAACTGTTGTTGTAATTTCCTTTGGCAGCCTTTTATTAGGGAAAACTACTAGAGGTGGCGTAATATCTCCATTGGCACCAAAATTGAACAGAACTGTTAGAGCAGATTTTGCAGCTGCATGATCTATTTCATAGACATCTTTGTCGCCTCTTAAAGCCAAGACTTTTCTATTTTTAGGGCACAATTGAAAATTCGATTCATCCCCATTAAAAATTCGACTTGGATCAGACAATATCTCAAAGTAATGGTTCTCCTTTAAGAATATTTCTATATTATAAAACCAGTCTCTAACGTCCTGTTCTGATACAGCCCCACTTGCAAATGTTACAGCTTCTGGTATTCTTTCACTGAGCTCCGGATGACGTCGCATGAAAAGATCATACCACTTTTTACCAGGTATCCCATTTTTAAAAGGATTTTTACGACCTGTTTTTTTTTATAAAACTAGCTACGCTTACTTGTAAATCAAATTTCCTTCTAGGAAATCCTTTCCTGCAACAATCATATATCCATTTTACTAAAACGTCTTCTTCTTCTCTTGTTAGTACAGGATTAGGACCTGGAAGAGCTTTACAGTTTTTCTTTAACCTCCATTGGATAGTTCCTCTTGGAACATTAAAAGTTTTCGAAGCCAACTTTTTAGACATCCCCTTCTTCACTTCTTCTAAAGCAACTTCCAAATTTGCTTGGCTATATTGTTTCCTTTTTTTAACAATCCCTTTTTTTGTATTTGGTTTCATTTTGAGGCCTAAGAAAATTAGAATAGTCCAATTATAAGTGCAGAATTAAATTATGTGAATTAATGGTAAATATGGTTTTTGCATGGTGCCAACATTTGGAAAATGATATTATACTGCCTTTTTACATAAGACTGTAACTTTTATTCGGAATAATAACAAAACTTAAAAATAAAAACGTTAAAATTAATTTACACATGAGAAACCCAATTATCAACACGAGTGTAGATAAACTGGAAAATATCAAGATTTTGTATTCTGATATTGGCACCCCTTGTTTTGTAATAAAATAGCGGGAAATTTTCGTTTCCTTTTTGAATGAGTAACTAATAATACTTAAAAAATCAATTGAAAACTATTATATTATTTAAACTCTCATAAAACTACAGTTAAAATCATATTTAAATAAGTAGTGACCTTATCGTTGACGAGACAATATAGCCGAAAAACTTCAGGAACTCCAGAACTATATCTTTCAACTACGCTGCCGTCGCCATTTTAAAACTTCACAGATAAGAAATGTTGCAATTGTAAAAAATATGAATTCCCCTAAATATTTATTAATCTGAAAATTTAAAAACTACAATCAGAAACTTATATTTTAATCTTTTTTGCCAAAGTGCGAATAAACTGGTGCAATGCTAGCTATTGGGTTGGTCACCCTATATTTTAATTTAGAAATAGGGTGACCAACCCAATAGCTAGCACTGCACCAGTTTATTCGCACTTTGGCAAAAAAGATTAAAATATAAGTTTCTGATTGTGGTTTTTAAATTTTCAGATTAAAAAATATTTAGGGGAATTCATATTTTTCACAATCGAAACCTTTCTAATCTGGAAAGTTTTAAAATGACGTCAGTATCGTAGTTGAAAGATATCGTTCTGGAGTTCCCGAAGTTTTTCGGCCATTTTGACTCATCGACGTTAAGGGTCAGTACTTACTTAATAATGATTTAACTGTGGTTTTATTTGAGTTTTAATAATATAATTGTTTTCAATTGATTTTCTAAGTATTATTGGTTACTAATTCAAAAAGTAAATGAAACTTTCCCGTTATTTCATTGCAAAACAAGGGGTGTCAGTATCTGGTTACAAAATTTGGAGATTTTCCTGTTTATTAACACTCCGAAGCGATTCGATTCCCTAGCAGACTGGGAGTCTGTAGACGATCTTAACAAGTGTGTGAAAACTGTCCATACTCTGGAGTCTAAATTCTTTAAGACCCATCACACGAAAAGGACCAAGAAGTTCTCTGACCTTACTCTCAAACTGATGGAAGACAGACAAGAGATGAGACTTCAGTCGTCAGCAGACGCGGATGCCTACTGGTAGGTTAATAGGCAGATCTCTAAGAAAAGAACTCGCGACCTGCGGGCCTTGAATACCAAGTGTATTAAAGATACCATCTAGTGGAACAGAAGTTCCATTCCAAAGTGCCCGTGAGAGATCTATCTATCGGACAGAGCCAGCTGAGGCGGCTGAAAACTGACGAAGGCTGTCACGTTTCTTTTCCACCTGAGGTATGGAGAGAGGTTGAGAAGTTCTATGGGCAGTTATTTATCACGAAACAAAAATCATTCAGCGGACGAAGGAGAGAGCTATGCTCGGAGTATCCCTGCGAGATCATATCAGAAATGAGGATATCCGTAGGAGAACCAAAGTCACGGACATAGCTCTGCGAGTCGCAAAACTGAAGTGGAAATGGGCGGGCATATAGTTCGAAGAGCTGATGGTCGATGAGATCCCATGGTGTTGGAGTAGCGACCCTGTACCGGTAAGCTAGGTGGACCGACGACATCAAACGAGTCGCAGGAAGCCGCTGGATTCAGGCGGCGTAAGATCGAGGCCTGTGGAAGTCCATGCAAGAGACCTTTGTCCGGCAGTGGACGTCTATCGTTTGATAAAGACTATGTTTTTTTTTCTTATTAAATATGTAAGTAAGTGTGTTTGTTTTAAATCTAATAAATATAATAAAATTAAGCTACCTACAGTTACTTTAATAATTTCCTTATATTATTTCGTAATAAAATCTATATTTTTAAAGACTTAGGTAGGTAGCTTAGCCTTTTATTTCCCTTAAACCCCATTAAAATCTGAGTGTTGATAATTGGATAATTTTGTGCCCATAAGTGGTTACAAATATGCGAATAAATGGGGACTGGGTCATTTTTCAATCTTATTTAAAAATCTAGTTGATTTAAACAAAAATATTTCAATATCTTCTTTTAAGTATATATTTTATTAAACAAGTAACCTTATGAACAGAGTGATTTATAGGATTTTGTTAAATTTATATTTAAAAAACATATTTGAAATTAGATAAACTCTTAAAGTGCCCATAATTGGGTCTGCCACCCTACTTATAAAAATCAAAAGAACCAAGTGAACCAAACATTACCGCCATATTTTTTATTTGAAATTTGAATTGAGAAGGGAAGCCAAGCCAATTTGATAGTAAATATGATAGAAAGTATATTAAGTATGTGTGCGTAAATTTAAAAAGCGTGTGCGTGGAAAGAGATAGTCCTGTATGTATCATATAAATAGAAAGGGATACACTGATACATATGTTTGACCCTTGACTCGATAGGGCCTGATGGCGGCATTTAATTTCCATACATTTCAAACTATGCAAAACTCCTTGGAACTCAGAGCCGTAAAAAAAAAAATGGAAAACTATTTACGAAAAAATAATGGAAATGGCGGCATTTCATTTGATCTGAAAGTTTGTGAAGTGTGTTCGTAAAGGGATTTAAGTTATTTACAACAATGTCAAGCACTTCATCAGATGATGAAAAAGGAGGAGAGCATGATTTTTGTTTGCTTGAAGCAGAACAAATGATGCAAAACCTTTTGCCGGATAAGTCCAAAGAGCGCTACGTGAAAACTTAATTTTCATAATTGCAGCAATATTACTATAATTAATTATAATAAGTAACCATTTTTTTCTATTTTTTCTCTAAATTTGCTAATTATTCTAATTAAAATTTCATTTTGCATTACCAATGTTTTATTTACCTCGCAAGAATGATATAAAGTAGAATGCTTACCTCGGTTGCAAGTAGCTATTACACCCTCGAACTATATTCACCCTCGCTCGCTGCGCTCGCTCGTGTGACTAAATATCTCGGGTGCACGCGATCCATTAGCGCCCTATGCGAGCTGCGCTCGCACTGGCGCCAAATTGGATCTTGTTCTGTAATAGCTTACTTACGTCCCTTGTGTAACAATCTACTATTATTAATAAAGGTTTGACTGTAGGTATTATAATATTACGGAGTCCCGACGTGGTCGAGGCGGAACACACAACTCAAGCCTGAAACTGTTTAGTTCTTCGATAGTCGGCATCTCACTTTTGCAGGGAGCTATTTTGAATTTGCTTACAATCATGCGTCCAATTTTTAACAAGGCCTTAAACAAACAATAGCAAGTTAATGACTTTTATTGAAGTATCTACTGCAATGGTCTAAGGCTCTAAGCCCTAAGGCGTAGGATATCATTATTAATACCGAAGCAAAGTATTTCAAATTAAATTTTAGAACTCACAGATCTGGTTGGCAGTGGCAATGTAGGCTTTACATACACTTGTGGACATGCTAAGAGAGTATTAATAGGGACTAGCATCTTGAGTACATAAAATGGAGTAGCGGATGTTAGCATTTCTGTAAATTTATATTATTTGTACTTATCTCATAATAATTAAAAAAATCAATATTGATTTACTAATTATTATGTAGTAAAAAGTATAAGCACCGGTATAAATTCTATCGAGATGATTATCTGAGCTAGAAAATAACGGTTTTAACTGGGGATAGAAATCTGCTGTAAACTCCCAAACTGTTAAAATTGGTCCATCTCTTTGACCTTCAACATAATATATTACAGCATCAAGTGTATCTAAAGCAAAACCCGTCAATAAGTCATTGATATTTTTTGTTGCGATGAGATTTTCATTAATTTCTATAATTTTTTGTAGCAAACAATTTGTAGCTAATTGATCACTCGCACAGCAATATAATCTGTGAAAGTTTTGTTGCATACTACGTGGCCGGCATCCAACTACACCTATTGATATCTCTAGAGTCATCTGTGCTTCTAAAATGACTGATGGTTGTACAACAATATCAGGTTTAAGAGGTTGTTTTATTCCGTTAATATCATTTGTACAATTATCTTCACGACCTCTATCTGTTACAGAGACTTTCAGAGGATATAAACAAAATTCTCCTCTAACGATTCCATTAGCTTCTTTGGCTAATGAGCTTGCATCAATTTTTGTTACGGCTATTGGTATTTCTTCTTCAAAACTTTTAGTGTTAGTCTCAGAAGGTAAGGCAAACCCAAAGTTGCGATCATTTTTATCATCTCCGAATAAAATCGGATTTTGGTATGTTGATTTTGATTGACGCACACCACGAAGCTGAAATAAAATTCCCATAGGTATTCAAATGTTAAGATCAAGTTAAGTCCAAAAAATTATAAGATTTTAAAATTTTTAATGAAATTTTACCTGAATTTCAAAAGGATTGTCTAAGAAAGATGCAGTGATTTCAGATGCCTTTGAAAATTGTAAAGGTATTGCGTGATGATCATTAACTTTAATAATTTTCATTAATTTAACAGGTTGTTTTGGCGAGTCATGTTCCTCTTCCCCAATTTTCCATCGGGTGAAAAGTCGAGTAATTCTATTTTGCAAGGTAAGAATAAAGTTTTTAAAAGAAAGATTATTATGCAAATTAATATTAAAGTTGATTATTTTATTAATCATTTTTACCTTGACTTTTTCAGTTCTTGGATAGGGATGTCATTTAAAGTTTCTACGTTGATAAATAGTATTGGATAATCATCTTCTGCTGGTAAATTATTACTAGAAATTAAAACTATCACTGCACTTTGTTCTGGAGGACGTTCACCGGCAGTTTCAAAGGCTATGATTCTTCCAGATCCTGGTGAAATAGAAAATAAATATTCGAATGAAGTGGCTTATACATTATTTAATAAAGATTGAACTTTTCTTTAGAAGTTCGTTTGATGATATAAAATTTAAATTTAATTTGACAAGAACTATATTCAAGAATACGAGCTGTTTGGGAATATTAATAAAATTGAAAGGAAGATAAACAGAAGTAACTCTTTAACACATTCCTTGACAAAACGGTTTTTGTTATCTACTTAATCAATATTTTGGTATGCGTTCTTATGACCTGCTAAAATAGAGTCACCGGGCAGTGATATAGCAAATTTTTCTTTTTGTACTTCAGCGATTTTCTTTTTGTCCTTGTCTTTGAGTACTTTTGTATCTCGCCTCTCTCTTGGTCGAATTAATAATTCTTCAGATTCAACTGGAAAATATTCTTCCTCAGCTACCTGATTTTTATTAAATATACTTTCCTGTACTTCGGATAGTATTGTGTCCTGGTGCCTTATATCTAAAAAATATATAATTTTTTATTATTTTGTCGTATGAATTGTAGCTATATAAACATACATATCTAATTTAAACAAACCTGAGGTGTTATAAGGCGTATCGAAATCTCCATCTAAATAAGAAGCGGGAATCAATTCCTGGACACAATTCCATAAAAGTTCTTGCATAAACTGTTCGGTAGTTTCTTCTGTTTCTAAAACTGGTCCAAAATATCTTCGCTCTCCAAATTTTAAGGGTGGCAAAAATACTTCAAAACTTTTGTCATTCTTTGCGCTGAAATGTAAGTTGTATTTGAAATTATTAGGCTTATATATGATAATTAAGATTTACCATTCTAAACCGTACCGTCCGTTACTAGCGATCATGTCATTACATAAAATATAGCGATTTTGCTCGAAAAAAGAACATACCTACTTTACGTTGGTTTACAGATTGTTAGATATTTCTCATGCCATTTTCACATAATCATGAATATGATGATAATGTTGTCGTTAAAAGAAAACATAACAATTGATATTCTTAAAAAGATTATAAAAGTCTTAAAATGTACCTACTTAGTACCCAGATTACCAGATCCCATAAGACACGTGACTGTCGCCAATTGCTTCAGCATATCATGTACTCTGACGGCAAAAGCGTGTCTAATAGAAAAAGTAAGCCATCGTTCTTCTAAAAATTGCCATGTCCTTACATAGGTGTACTGATTGCCGCACCAAATCTGCAAAGGGTTAGGTAGGTAGGTACCTATGAAAAGATTTTAGCGATTTATATAAAATTGCATCAATTTTTCAACTATAATGAACTGTTTAGTCTGATGGTCTGGAGTTCTAGACCTTAAGAAAACTTAAGGAAAAATAAAAAAATATTCAAAACTAGGTAAATAATACAGAGGATAGGGTATAAAAATATTCACAATGCAAGAGTTGACAATTAGCTATACATATAACCTACCACGTATTTTTTGCACTTACCTTAGCTACTTGAGGCCATATAAGAATATCTAACTCAAAAGATTGTCCAGGATATAGCTGATAAGATATTCTCATGGCCTGTTGATAAAGACCAAGTTCTAGTCTACCCTCAACGTTGTCTTGACAAACGTCTATTCCAAGTATTTCTACCGCAAACGTTAACGTGAAAGTGCTTTTGCAAAATGATGTAACGTCTGCTACTGGGGTTTTATTAGGCGCTGTTTTACTCATATTTATCAATATAATGTTATCAAGTATTATTTATTACGTCTTGAAATTGAAATTTGAATTTAAAAGAAATCAAACATTGCAAGAGAATATAATCACTCCGTCAAAGAGAATGTAATCACTCCGTGCACTCCGTTTCAAACATTGACATTAATTTCGAAACTGAAGGATAATACAGATTAGGTATACATATATCAGAAATAAGTTTTTTATTATTGCCCCTAATCTTCGATCACAGAAAAAAATCTGTGATCGAAGTCCCTAATACATAAAGCCTGTTTCAGCTTCAGCAAATTTCTCTTAAAGAAAATCTAAGTAAAAGTCATCATATTACATAATTATAATTCCCGTGGGACTCCAAAAAAACCTCAATCCACGCGTACTCAGTCGCGGATATCAGCTAGTAGGATAATATTATAATAGAACTAGCTCTGCCCTCCTAACGAAAAGTGCAATAACTCGGGTTTTGGGCCTCACAGACTTTCAACTCTATTTATATGTGCGTTAGGCTAAAAGTCTTTGAGGCCCAAAACCCGAGTAATTGCACTTTTCTTTAGGAGGGCAGAGCTGTTGCCCGCGACTTCGTCCGCGTCAATTTCTGTTATTATGATCGCGAATAAGAAATTTTTAAAAGAATATATTTTAAATATGGATAATTTTCCCCGTTTTTGCAACATTTTTCACTGATGCTTCGCTCCTATTGCTCGCAGCGTGATGTTATATGGCTTAAAGCCTTCCTCGATAAATGGACTATTGAACACAAAAATATTTTTTCAATTCGAACGAGTAGTTCCTGAGATTAGAGCGTTCAAACAATCAAACTCTTCAGGTTTTTAGTATATATTATTATAGATAAATGCTCCTGTAATGAATACTTCTATACGTATAACAATATGAAGCAATATACCTAACCCTTATAAATTCGTTATGTCCGTCCATCTGACGCTTACACCTCCTACAACACACCATCAATCACGTGGAAATATCGCCGGCGAAGCGAAGGTCCAAAACGAACGGGATGTCACGTATCCCAATATATCTGCACACACTTCTTTTGTATTTTCCTCATAATAAATAATAGTGGACACGATATTATCCCTGCAATATGTTGTCGTATCTATTGTATTTTATTTATTGAGCTTATACTGGGGCTTAATAGTGATGTAAATAAATATTCATCATCTACATTATAAGGACACAATATTCAAATTAAGCTCAGAAGAAATTCTTGTAGTCTTGATCTTAATAATGTCTGAGTCTACGCCTTTATTAACTTTGTCGTCAAAACATTTTTCAGCTTTCTACAAGGTGCTCTTTTACCAGGTTGTGACTGAATAAAGCAATCTATTTACATACTTCTGCTGCTGAATGACCGTATTTCGCAGTTGTCCTTTATCAGTTCACCAGCATTTGAAACTAAACGTCTCCTTGATATTATATTATATCGAACCGTTTATTGCCCATAGCACTATTAATCCTACTACCAGAAGTAAAGAAGTAATATGGATAGTTTCCTTTTTATTAACTATCTATATTTCACACTGGGCGGGGCACATAGTTCGAAGAGCTGATGGTCGTTGGGGTCCCAAGGTGCTGGAGGATTTTTAAAATAACAAAGATAAAACCTACCATCTTATACTGCATTGTCACATTTCACATACCATAAGGTGAGTTCGCATTCAAGGGCAATCTTATCTTCAAATAAAATAAAAGATTTACTTTTCGTATATCTATTTGAATTTGAACCTAGTAATTTTGTAGTTCAGTGAATATTTCACATTTTCTATAATATTAATTCTTTATCTCCAATCGTAGCTTAATTAGGCGTTACTAATTAAGCTGAAAGAGTGTCTATTTCAGCTAGCCTGTGTTACATATTACATCCGAACAGCATTCGTTTATGAATATGTAAATATTATAATCTCGACACTAAAGCTTCGTCTAAAATTATACAGCGGCAGTTCTGCAATAGTTGTGTAGAGGTACTTTACTCTAATGTGCACTTTGATATGGTTAATTACGCAAACACATATAGCCTTATCATGAGCTACTTCTACGTTGTGCACTACACTAAATAGTGTTTAGCAAAAGTTTATATTTGTAAAGTTCTCCCGACTAGAATACCTAAAGTATATTGAGCTAGCTTGAGCTCGCGACTTCCTCTCAAAGAATGCTCATGTCACTCACAAAGACCCCAGCTTTACCCATGCAACAAATCACATCAATCCATTGTTTTGTTGCTGCGTGATCGAAGCATAAACCAATAAACCATCACATTTTTTTTTATGTGACAAAGACACATCTTTGAATGAATTAGCAACCGATAATCCAGATAAGAGTATTATGGTAATTCAATGTAAGCACCATATTGTTCGTAATGTCCTATTGCGTTTAGCGATCAGTTAGCTCTTCAGAGCGACACATTAAGACCGTTTGCCCATAAATTAGATAGGTCCCAGTGTCCGGTGCCTAATGCTGTAATGCTAGTCATTTGTAAGCTGCGAATGCGGTTTCTGATTCACGTAATCGCCATATTCACTATCTAATTGATAGATCTGCTGAACAGTGCATTTTGGTAGCTCACTAGCTATTTGAATTTGCGTACTTAATTCTAAAATTACGTGAGCCACAAAGTACGATAAACTGGCAAAAGGTCGACCCGATAGTTCGTTTACATGACTTATAAATACTTTTTGTCCATCATCAGATGATCAATCATCATCATCATTTCTTATCATCAGCAACCCATCAACGCCTCACTACTGAGTGCAGATTTCCTCTCAGAGGAGAGCAAGGAATATACTATACTCTCTACCGGAGGAGAGTTACTTCATGCCATAGTCCAGCAAATTGGCAAAATTTTACACATGTTTGGGAACATTAGGGAGAAGTCTCAGGCGTACAGGTTTCCTCGCAATGTTTTTCTTTGGCCGATCTGCGATTTTTAGTGCCAAAAGAAGTTAATGGCCAAAAATGATTTTTAGTGAGCTGACGACGGCAGAATCGTGACATAAAGCGTGGCACACATAGCAACGCGTGTACCTATCATAAATTTTGCTAGTGGCCATTCGTGCATAGACACAAACAGAATTCCAACGAATAACAGATGCACTATTCCGTTTTTAGAGTTCCAAAGGAGGCAACGACTGCCATTTCTATATATTATGTTCCTCTGTACGGAAGATAATTTTTCTTCTACTTTTCTTCTTTTCTTGCAATGTTAAACATATTTTAACGACAAAACCTTAGGAGCAAGATATTGTAACTTTACTATTTTAATAGAAGTAATACTTAATACATAATATTTAGTCTAAGCGATCATAGGAGATTGCGATAATTTTTCGTACATAAACCCGCCTGAATATGTTGTGGCTTCTTTTCAAACCAGGTTGCCTTTGGATAAAAATATTTGCTTAAAAGTATTTAATGTTAATACCTATTTCGGCTAAGCAGATGAAAAATGCGTCGGTAAGCAGTATTTTTGACGTTCATTTTCGCACATTGTTTATAGATATATTTGGATCATAAATAACAAAGCAGACGGGCGAAAAGTGGACAAATAACTTTAGCAATCTATCAGTCATGGACCTGATAATCCTCCCCAGTTATATATCTTGATTTAATTGTTGTAAATAACTCCTTTTTCCTTAAAACTTACCCTTTTGGAGAGTTTTTTAATAAATACATATTCGTACTTGATCCAAGATAGATTTTTTTAAAGTCTTGTCTTACATTTAAGTTGAAAGATTACTTAATGTAGGATACTTCATGTAGGTATACATCGAATATCTGTGTGTGAACAGCAATCTCTGAGCATGCGACATTAATTACGATACCTCGTTCAATGAAGCATCTCAATAATGACCTTTTGTATCGCAATGAATGGTGCTTGTTGTCTATTTAGACCTTTAGACAAACAATGGACACACGAGACGGTCGTGATTATTCCAGAGATTAGTGAGATATTTCCGCAGCTAATCTCTGTTTGTCTGTATTTCGTAGCGACAGTCTACGTCGTAGACTGTAGCTGAGACTAATAGTAATCAACGTTATGCCACAGAAATTTTCGAAGTTGTGTGGGTGGGCAATGGGCATCAAATATACGTAATACTTTAGTTCAATGTTTCTAAACGAATTGTTGGAATAGATTTCCGGCGTCTATGTTTCTTGCCACTTCGAGGCAAGAGTAAGAGCAAGAGTTCGAATAAGGCGTAGGTACCCAAAGGGTACGGAACTCAAAAAAAATCAAGTCATGACCACCGACTTATTATAAGCGACATTTTTACGTAAATTGAGTGTATTAGTACCTTCGATCACAGAAAAAAAATATTAGTACAAACGAATTTTAAACAATAAAGGGACGATGACATTTCCTAGGAAAATAACATCGTAATTGAAGGTAATTTTTCTATTCTCAGGAAATGTCGACGCGCCCTAGTCCTTCATACTTTAAACTTTAAAGTATCGTTTGTAGTAAAAAGTGCAATGTAAGTAAAATTAATGTCGATTACGATAAGTCGGCGGTCATGGCTCGAAATGTTTAAAAAATGTTTGACCCATAATTAGTGAACCTATTGCGCTGGTTTTTGCTCGTATTTGCGGTGGTGAGAACAGCCGCGACGTTGCAAGAGCGAATTAACTCGGCGGCACCGAACGGAATTAAAGCTGTAAATTAGATTTTAAGTGGCACCCACAAATGCTGTAGGTAATAATTTGAAGGTAACATTGGCTTTGGTTCGTAAATTGTAATAAATAGCTACCTAATCTAATTAAATTAAAAGAAATGCATTGTTTATTTGGGTCACTGAGTAAATATTGGTCCCTATTTTGTTGGTTGCTTCCAAATGCCTTTTTGCTCTCTCCGTGACTCGTAGAGGATATAGGAAACCACTGCATTACAGTCTCACGAAAATTCCTACCATTAAATGAATAATTTAAAGGAGTTATGACCCTCAGCAATGAGAAGTAGAATACCTACAGAGAGAGAGATGCTTTGCGTAGTGCACGAGGTCCCTATTAGGAACAACTAACACGATACAAACAGTAAAATTCAGAAAGCGGTTATTTGAAGTAAATGTGTACTATGATTAATACCATACTGTTTTTGGGTAAGCAGAAACAGTAAACAAACAAGACGTTTTTGCGTTGTACTCCAAACATGCTGTACCGCGCTAAAACTAGATAATTTACTTTGCGAAATGAAACAATGTTAGAGTTGTAAATTAGAAGTGAACTAACTTCAACATTTCGGCTCTCTTCTCTCATTTTTTTCATCTCATTTTTTTAATGTTATGTTTGATCGCTTTATGATTTTATTTGGATCCGTTGTTTATTTAGGGGTGAAGGGAAACGCCGGTAGCCTTCCCACAAATAGCAATTAATTCATATGTTGTATTTAAATACTAGTGAATTTAATGAACACATGCGCTTCCGGTCTTTTGCGTTTGACGTCAGTTTACCTATCGTTAAAAGCATTGAGTAAGACCATAGAGCAGCCGATCATACAAATAGTATAGGTACCTAGATTAAAACTCAGACAACTCAAAAAAGGACTAAAAAACGAAAAAAAATTTTTTTAATCAATTTTATTTTAGATCACATTTCACAACATATTTATAACATAAAATAAAATAGAGTTCCATAATTTTACTAACAAAAGATTTAGAAAAGCTTTTTTTTTCATCTAGAGAACGGATACTTTTTTGAGTTATCTGACTTTTAATCTAGGTGTGCAATTTGTACATATTAGAAAAAAAATATTGCTTATAATGTAAGTACACCATCATGATAAAATCATTTTTCTAATTTTCATTTTTGAGCTTTACTTCAACATTCAATCATTTCTAATACCTACTATAAACAGCTAAATTAGATAAAGTGCGGATGAATTTCTATGTTAGTTTCATTTAACTAACTCTACTGTTTACGTAGCACTTATTTCCATAATACGCCGAGTTTATTTTGCGGGACATTGCTGCTCTAGAATCGAGTATAACAAAAAACATTATTATAAAAGCGTGTTAAAAAACCGCTGGTCTGTTTGAATCGGAACAAGCTCGCTTTTTGCTTGTATATTTGTGGCAGCGTCCAGCGGCACTGAGCTAATTTACTCGGCGACACTGAACTGAACAGAATTAAAGTAGAAAATGAGAACTTAATGCTACCCACTGCGATTTTGTTTGCTGTGATTTTTTAGCATTTATTTTTCATGATCCAATAGGTGAATTGGATATCGTAGAAAAATAATGTGATAAATAGTTTAATTTTTAGTCTCAACCTGTTTTGTGTGCCTCTTTAATAAATAAATAAATAAATAGTGCAGTGGATCTTCACAGTGGATATTATTACGGGTTTCTTCTAATATTTTACTAGCTGATGCCCGCGACTTCGTCTTTTCCGAGATAAAGAGAAGCCTATGTCACTCTTTAGGCCCTCAATTATACCTATGCAAAAAATCACGTCGATCGCATGTCGATGCAGCGTGATTGAAGATCGTACCAACAAACAAACACACTTTCGCATTTATAATATTAGGAAGGATAGTAAGCATAATTTTTTAAATTATTTTAAGATTTGATTTTTAAAATGTTTTGATGAAGTCGCGGGTAAAAGCTAATAATATAAGTTTTGACGACAGGTTAGAGAGATTGCATTTTCATAGCAGACTTTTCATTGTATTTAAGCTGCGTTCATACCAAACGTCAGTTAAGCTGGCGACTGAGGGCAAATGTTACGCAGTTTACTGTTTTTCCAGATAATATATTCAACTTTCCCATTGAACTGTCAAATGACAATATGCGTAATTACGATATGGGTATCTAAATCTGTGAGTCTCTACGGCCGATTTACTATAGTCTGATTTTTAATTCCGTGGAATTCTGACGTATCTTAATGTTACCAGAGATTTAAAAAATCCCACAAAAAAGATAATAAATTTAAACTTATACAAATAAAAATCAATGGCCGCACTAAGATATATGACAAATGCCTGACAGATAGTTTGGGGTAAAATCGAACTACAGGTGGTAATACTGTTTTTCATACAAATAACTCGCTCTATTTATAAAATGACATCTGTCAGAATTCCACCGAATTAAAAATCAGACTATATGCTACTGAAAGTCGAACGGCTACGTAGCTTCCCGTAGCTATTCGTAGCTACAGTCTACAGAGTGCTACAGCGTATTGCCAGCATAGTGCGAACGAAAATTGCTGTCAGCCTTCACGTTCCCGTCGGGGCTTACGCCGAGCCTTGCATTCTGCCCTTTGACTATCGGTCACGGTACACAATCGGCGGCAGCTGGATAATATGTGTGTGAAAACGGCGATGAAAAAAATTCCCCTTCCTTTTAATTGAAAGCATATCTTCAATGTCTTGTATGGCGTCGTTTAAGCGCATATTTCGAATTAGCGTTTTGAAGAATAGAAGTCGTAGGTGAATAAGACAACATGCCTTTTTCAAATCTTTCGCACTCAATTAACCTCAGCCATAATGTCAGAAACCTTTCTGTTACGAGCTGCGCTACGCTCTTAAAAAGGTTGTGTCAAGTCACGGTTGCCGTGAAATTGTAACGTAGTTTTTATGAGGTACAAATGTTTTACGATGTCAGGTGAAACCAGTGAGATAATAAATGAGATAATAAGTCTAGGCAAGACAAGTAAAGCTTTTATTTCGATTGTTTCTTGATATTGTTAAATGATAATGTATTATGAAATCATCAGTCAATCAAGCATTGTAATAACATCAAATCAATATAAAAGGTGTTCTTATATATGTGTTTTTCAATCGCGGAATAACGGATCGACTCTATTTTTTGGACGAATATATTTGCGGACCAAGGACTTTGCATCCTGGAAAAACAAAGGGTTCACGCAGGTTTCGCGTGCGCAGTCATTGGCAATAGCTATTTTATTATTTCGTTTAGGTTAAATTAAAATTACTAATTGTGATACTAAAATATAATTGCATTAAGAGCCACATCAATATGTTACAAATCCGTAAGCATGATACATAATACTACTCATAATCCCACTGTACAATCATACTGAAATTTGTCAGAAATTCTTCATTCTGTAAAACGAAACAAAGCCATTTGTAAAAACAAAACGAGGCGAAACCTTTTTTGCAAATTTCGGTCAGTTTGTTCAGCTGCGTTTGATTACGCAAGCTGCCTTTGTAGCAAACGATGATTGTTTAGCTCATTTAGGATGTATAACGAAAGCCAAAGTTAATTTGAGGAATCTACTCCCTTTCAACATAATTGGGGAACTCTATTATTTCGTTACAGAATATAGGTGAAGATTTCATTTTATTACTCACTGAGTCTATTGCAGCTATGATTGTTATTGATGAGCTAGATTCTTACAATCTTTGCTATATCTACCTTACTTTTGATTATAATCAAACAATACTTATTTATTGTTTCTTACAACATTTCCGGGCCTGTCTGATTGCTTCAATCATTTTTTCAAATAAGAAAATAGCAATCTGTATGCCTGCCTATGTTTATAAAATAACCAACTTGGTTTTGAACGCGTGGTGTTTTAAAAATACCGCGGGAGCCTTCTATTTTTCCGGGATTAAGATAGCCTAAGTCCAAGGCCTCAAGGCCCATGCAAAAAATTACGTCGATCCGTTGCGCTGTTGCTGCGGGATTGAAGGGCGGACAAACAAACACACTTTCGCATTTATAATAGGTACTAAATTAGGATATTTTTGTAATAAACCAAAGAAATACAAACACAAAGTAGTTAATAGTAGGCACTTCTATTCTCTCAGTTTGTTTCGTTTTGCATTTTGTTTTAAGAGCTCAAATAGAAAACAAAAGAAAATGCGGGCAAAGTAAAATCTGCTACAATTTAGGTCGCCCTTTTCAACTTCTTTGGCTTGCGTAGTTCGGCTCTAATTTGTGTATACAAATCAAGGCATTTACTTAATTGGAGGGTGGATAAACAGTTTAATTGTTCAGATGAGGTTCAGATAGACTGTAATGGTGAAGAAGAAAAGCGAGCCTATTGTGTAAAGGAGGTTACTAGGAAACTCTTTCTTCGATTCGAATAAATATACAGTTTAGGAATAAGGCTTGAGAATTAAGGTTTCTTTAGGTAAACGTTTTAATATTAACGCTTAGGAAAAATAAGGCTTGCCACTATTTACGTAAGTAGGTACATAAACGGACATGTGACGTCACAAAGTGATGACGGTGAGGAACTTGGAGGTGCCTTCCGAGCAGAGTTTCCCAAACTGTATTAATATTCTTTGTTGGATTTTATAGCCGCATCTCATTGATACGAGTATAATTGTGTTTCGAATATACATTTTGGGTAAAGCTAGCTCCTTTAGTGGCGTTAGTTTACTAGTAGGTTTTCTGACTTTCAGTATGATTTTTCAGTGGGATTATGAGTTAAGTATGTATAACACTTTAACTCACCGTGTGGTTCCATTATTACGTAAGGCCTCAGAACCTATGATGCAACTTGAAACTGATGAAGTCTGAGATGAGCTAAGTCGGTATTTTGTTTCCGTGACTTTTTCAATTTTCAAACTAACCTCGCCGACGCGCGTCTGTTGGGAAACACTGCTCTGAAGAATTTCCGGAGTATCTTGGTAAGAGCTATTAAGACGCATCCGCAAAGCATTCCTTGGCTTTTATAGTGTTTGTAGTGGTTGCTTACCTACTTAATTCTTACGAGCTCACCACTACTGAAGAATGGAATACAAAATACAATTTTCTACTTATAAAGGCATGATGTAGAAAAGTTATTTCTGCCTAGCTTGAATATATCTAACTCTGTGTAGGAAGATAGAGGCTTTCGAAATGTTCGAATTTCGATTGTTCAGCTTGTTAACGGCCAGGGTAGACACGATGCTTTTAGCAGGGGAAATCGGCGTTTTTTGAGTTCGGACGCGGCACTGAGTTTCCGAAAAGCGACTAAAATCTCAAAAACGTCGATCACTGCTAAAACATTTATTCTTCCCTGGCCCTAAGATAATAACATAACCCTTTTATATTTGCATGGAGAAATAACCGTCTTGCGCAGCCTTAATGTAAACACATTTTGTGCACTTGTGTGCGTAGAATGGAACAAAACATAATAAGTAAGCAGTTGCTTTGCTTATTTGCCAGTTCGCAGTTAATTCGCAGATAATGTACAGAAGAATAACGACCGCGCAATGTTTAACATTTACAAAGTAAAATTAAATTTTGCACGCGATTCAAATAATATATAAGCTGACTCTAAAGCTAATAATAAATTAATATTAACTAGTTATGGGTAACTCGTATATATCATGTTGGGATGAGAGATCTAACCTCGTTTTATATCGCGTATCACGAGGACCTCAAACGTTTACATACCTACTCGTGAGGGACACATCTGCACTGATATTAAATTTTCTGTTCTGAATATACGCTAGGGATTCGCGGTCACTACCTGCTCTATAAAGATAAATAGAGAAGGTAGCTCTAGCTCTAACATCAGTACAGGGATTTCAGTAACTTTCCGTTTTAACGTTAAATCATGAGAATTTCCTAAACAAGTTGATTTATCTGTATATATGTATTTTGCTGTTTAGGTACGTATTTAAACTACTTACCTGTTTCTTTGTCTTTAATCATGAAATAAATAATAATATAATAGGCCATTCAGTGCTAGCGCTCTGGGCATATTTCCTCGTTCCAGTGGTTTAAATTATATATTTTTTTAAATTAGCTATTAATTTTTAAAACTACATGTAGTTTTTGGTGTCATATTAACTATACTATTATTATAGAGGCGAAAGTTTGTATGTGTGTGTCTATGTTTGTTAATCCTTCCCGCCCCAGTGAATGAACCGATTTGGCTGAAATTTGGAATGAAGATAGCTCATAGATAGGGATAAGATGTAGCCTTGTGTTAATCCTGTGATTAAGACAAAAGCTACATTTTATACCGAAAAATTAAAGTATTCTCGCGGGAATCGAAAAACCTTTCACGCGGACGAAGTTGCGGGCATTATCTAGTTATTCAATAAACAATATAGAGTAAATATAATAATATTATTATGGTTGTTTGGTATTTTTAATAATTGTATCAATATACCGGTTTGTTCGCTTTTCAGAAACAATAATTAAAAACTATGGGTATCGCGAGGAATCTAATGCCATTTTACATTTAAGTCACGTAAGTAATAAAGGAAGTTCTAAAATCAACCCGAAAGTTCAGACTTGTGTTTTACGGAAAACCAATTTCAATAGTGTAGGTACAACTACTTAGTTGTAGCCAAGAAAAATATTTAACAGCAAAACACAATCTCAATAGCGCAACGGTTTAAGGGGCGGGCTGAAAACTGTAAGGTCGCAGGTTCGAATCCCACCCGTTGCACTATTGTCGTACCCACTCCTAACACAAGCATTCCGCTTATTTGGAGGAGATAGGGGGATATTAGTCAACTTCAGGTTGGTTCACTCAACGCTTCCGCAGAGTAAGACCTACACTGAATATGCTGCAAATCTTGAAGATGCAAGTGCGGAGTTGTTTGTATGGGAATAAAACCGCAATGTGTCGCTAATATGTAACTCTCTGCTTCGTATTCCTCATTGCTGAGGGTGTGCCCCCTTTCCATTATTCATATAAAGGTAGGAGTTTTCTTGGTATAATGGTGGGTTCCCAGATCCATCCGCATACGATTCCGGATGATATATATCCGCATAGGGATCGACAGCTTAACATACTCTCCGAAGCACTTAGGGAGTGAAAATTTCAAATTTGAACACCCAACATCGGTCACCCATCCTGTTACCAACCGGGGTTAAAGTTGTTTAACTAGCGTGATCGTTTGATAATATAAATGCATATTAATAATTATTCTGTATATAGCTAGGTAACACGTTCCTCAAATAAAATATATTGCTAACATTTGTTAAAAAAATATACTAATATCACAAGTTTCGGCATGGACGGGCAGTTGAAACGTGGTGCCGTAAGGTCAACACATTCGGACGCAGTTCCCAAGAGATGTGAGTTCGATAACGGCTCGGCAATTTTGATATATATTTTTTTATTTTATAGACTAGCGCCTGACTGCAATCACACCTGGTTCATGATGGTTATTGTAAATGCAGCCTAAGATGTAACGCGCTTGCATAGAAAATATCTCTTAATCTAATTACTATAGAAATTGTGCCCGCGTGCAGGAATGGTGCCAAGAATACCTACGTATAGCCTACGTATTACTGCGCTGGATAGCCAGGTTGATCCTTTACGTGAAAAATCGTGAAAAAATTTACCAATCGTTAAATAAAATTAACATAGACGCTGGCCCAGTGCGGATTGGCAGTAGTGTTAAGGGTCCAAAATGGAATTTACAAACCTTTGAGAACATTAAGGAGAAGCCCCAAGTGTGCTGATTTCCTCGCGATGTTTTCCTTCACTGGCTATTTAATACATATAACTTAGAAAGAATCAGACTCAGGCTGAAATCTATAGACCGCACTCTCGATCAGCTCAGACTCAAGACAGAGTTAAAAGGAGACAAAGTGTCAGAACATTTTGTGTCTATTTTTAACCTAAATCTCAGCATCAGAGATGCGTGCTTGGAATCGAACCCTGGACTTCCTGAACATTTATTTATTAGTTTCTAGAATATGCCTACAAAATTTAAAATTGAATTTATTTATTTACTAGCTTTTGCTCGCGGCTTCGCTCACGTTAAATTCGATTTTTTAAACCAGTATTTTACCCCCTTAGGGGTTGAATTTTCAAAAACCCTTTCTTAGCGGATGCCTACGTCATAATAGCTGTCTGGATGCCAATGATGCCTGATCGTAAGTATTTAATTTAGAACATATTTGCCCTTTACACTATACAATTTAAATAAATATCATAGGAGTTATCGGAAAATTATTATTTCCGCGCGACAAAATAATAAAATGATGTCGGCCGGCGGGCGGAGCGGTGCACGGGGGCGGGTTTCGGCGCGGGAGATTCTCTGGTTCCTGTGGTGATCTTATTTACAATCGTCTCCTATAAGAAGCTCTGTGCGATCAGTCCCGTAAAAACAAATATTTAAATTTTCAACCCGGACGAAGTCGGCGCGGGCTTCTAGTTACTTATAATTAATTGTATTGTATGGAACCCTCCATAGGAAGTTTGATTCTTATAGGTTGGTAGGTAGGTAGTGGAGATAAACTCCTCTTATTAGATTTAGCTCAACGATAAAGTTCACAGTACCCTCCTTCGGCCTGTTTGTTAATACCCTATCTAGCAAATAACCCTTAAATTACGTGAGAATCCAAATAGATTTCTGTTTGAAGTGGGTTTTAATGGACTTATAGTTTCTGCGTTAAATGGATTGAAATGAATTTAGGTTTCCGTGTTATACTGTCACCGAATTTCGGACGTAGCTGCCAATGTCAATTCTCAGGGGAGGTTAGTCAACTAGGAGGAGATTAAAGTGAAACTGTAGAAGTAAAGTAGTTTAGTTGGTGGGAGGCTTTGGCCCTGGCTAGTTACCACCCTACCGTCAAAGACGTGCCCCCAAGCGATTTAACGTTCGGGCAAGATGGCGTGTAGAAACCGATTAGGGGTATGGATTGAATCTACACTCCCAAGTTATCCCGCTACCATCTTAGACTGCATCGTCACTTACTATCAGGTGAGATGGTAGTCAAGGACTATCTTGTCATCCAGTATTAAAAAAAAAGTATGTGCAGAAACACAGGAGAAAGAAAACACTCAGTAATGGTGTAGACAACAAACAAATACACCTACTTAGTCTTCTTTATCAACCGATGCAAAAAGTTCTCTTGCATGGACTTTCACAGGTCTTGGTCTTGCGCCGCCTGTATTCAGCAGCTTCCTGCAATTTGTCTGATGTAGTCGATCCACTTAGTGGATCTACTGGATCTACCAACCTTGCGCTTTCGGGTACGAGGCTTCGATCACAGAAAAAAAATATTTTTTCTTCTGTGATCGAAGGTACGAGATCTTCACTCCAGCATCTTGGGAACCCAACGACGTTCTTCGAACTGTGTGCCAAGCTCGTTTCCATTTCAGCTTCGCGACCCGCTGAGCTATGTCGGTAAGAATTGTGTGTTGAGTTGTGTCTAAGAATTCCCTTAGTTCTGAATTCATTTCACATGGATACTCCGAGCTGTTTACTATAATACTTAAAGTAACATCAGCCAGATTAGCTGCATAGCTGCATCATAATAATTATGTGTAAACGCATACAGAACAGGACGGGTCTAGGGCGTGTCTACAAACTTTTATTAACTTGATTGGTAAGAATACAATTACTTTGTGTGGGGTTCGCTTGGGAGTGCTCTCTTTAAAACATTACCGTCTTTTGATGTACTTTAGTAAATATGTGTTGCATTCGTTTTAATGGGTGTAGTCAAAGATCAAAGTAAGCTCCCTTAAGTATAAACTTTTTATTTCCTACACAGAAACATGAGAATATAAACAGTAATAAATAATATTAATGGCGTAAAGGCAACCGCTCGCTCTTCCTTTCAGGCAATTTATACGAAGGGAGCTTAAAATTTTTATCCTATGTTAAAATTCTTGCTTCCCCATTCAGAGTGAGTGAAATTGATTGGCGGCATTTGAGACACATAAATCTCATATATTCCTCGTGATAAGCCTCAAGGCAACGCACGCACAACCCATCCGTATGAGAAATCTCCGAGATCATTTATTTAAATGGTAATTGGATCTGAAACACATGAAACATTTGATATTGCAGCCAATCGTATGAGCTCGTAGATAGTGTGTTGGCAATTCTACGAGTAGAAAATACGTGACTACATTTAATATTATGTATTTAATATCGATGGCAAAGTTCTTCGCATTATCACATCGTGCGAGGTGCGTGTTTTGAAATTTTTCCTTTGGTGATTTATTTATATTATGAAATGAAATATTAACTAGCAAATATGTAAATTGGATTAATAAAGGGAGGTCATTTTTAAGCGACTTCAAGAAAGGAGGAGGTTATTAATTCATAACCATAGATTAAGGATTGGTAAGGATTGAGCAATTACCAATCCTTAATCTAATGATTATGACAGCATAGCAGTCATACAAAAAGTTATAAAACTGAACTATTCAACGGAATAATATAAATACGAAGTTATGAGAAAGTACTTCTTTTAAAATATAGATTTTAAGCATTTGCATATCTATATTAAAAGTTTAAGTTTATGTGGTGTAATGAACTTTTTAACGTCAAAAAAACATTTTCAAAGATATGCTAAGCATTATCGTTCCAGACGCATTTATTTAATAAATGTCTTATTTGGCCGGTCATCAAACGTTAAACGGGCGCTTAGATAGCAAATAAGACGAAGTTATACCTCTGAAGTATCGTCGTAATTCAAGGGTATAACAGAGCGTGTTTAACTTTCGTTGATTATATGTTAAAGTTTTTTTAGGTAAATGGATTGACTTGTTAAAAAATTTTATTTTATGCTTTTTCTAATATTCTCCATTAAGTAATTCATCATGACTTTCGTTTTCATAATTTTTATTTTTTTTCTTTTGATTTGACGTTTCTGGCCTGGCTAATAGTCTGTTCTGTCATTACAGATTTACCATTGTCAGCAACTCATCAGGGGTCTATTGATTAATGAAGAAATTGAGATCTTCACACAAAACTACCTTCCAAATTTCCGCCATTTCCGGTGGGTTTTCCAGAAATTTTCTTTCATATAGCCAAATAGCCAAAACGTTGGTAGTAGGTATAGGCCGATTTAAAAATATGTTATTTCCTTTTGATATGTCATACAATACCAACCTTAAAGTAGTAACCTTCGGGACTTGGGTTTCCAAGGTACTCGAGTGGCGACCCCATCAGTAATATCATATTAGATAAATATTAGAGCAGAGAGAGCTGTTCAAACTTATAATATGCATTTATTCGCAGGTTATGAAATAAGAAAAGGGGTGAAACCGCACACTATGTATGCGAAGACGATTTGGACCCTCGTCACCCTGTCGCGGTCTGAATTATCTATTATTACCGCGAATTTGTTATTTATTATATGCCGTAGCTGCTGCCACAGTGCATACCTCCCAAGTTTGGTAGGCTGAGTGGTAGACGCTATGGCTTGATTTCCAGCAGAGGTAGTTCACAATATCTCTGGTCTGCTGGGGGTTTTTGCTATCCAGTTAACTACCTCTCCAACAAAAGACTTGCCACCAGGGATTTAAAATTGCGGTACGATGCTGTTTAGAAATCGATTAGAATTATTAATTTAATGAAAGCTGACGACCTCCCTGGCGCAGTGGTGAGTGCTGTGGTCTTATAACTGGAAGTCTCGGGTTCGATTCCCGGCGGAGGCAATATAGGAATTTATAATTTCTAAATTGTCTCTGGTCTAGTCTGGTGGGAGGCTTTGGCCGTGGCTAATTACCACCCTACCGTCAAAGACGTGGCCCGCCAAGCGATTTAGCGTTCCGGCACGATGGCGTGTAGAAACCGATTAGGGGTATGGGTTGAATTTACACTGCTATACCCCTTCCAAGTTAGCCCGCTACCATCTTAGACTGCATCGTCACTTACCATCAGGTGAGATCGCAGTCAAGGGTTATCTTGCCATCGAATAAAAAAAAAAGCTACCAATGTAATTCTTAATGACGGACAGCGGAGGCTTTAATAGGGTCCAGTTGGCCCCTTTCGGCTACGGAACCCTAAAAAAACAATTAAGGTATCTTTTTATGACAGCACTACCAAAATAGGTGGGTAAAAATTTTGGATAGTCTTCATAATACCTCTATTTGGTTATTGACTTAGGTGGTGACACTGACCAGCTATGCTGGAAGTGCGTTCCATACCTTAGCCGTTCGTTTCAGAAACGTTGAACTAAAGCGTTGTATCATGATTTGGATACTACACATGGCAACTAACTTCACCCAACAAATGGCTTGGTGTGGGTTCAAATGAAATCGTTGAATTTTTATACTTAATCAGAAATACACACGTTAAAGTGCAACTATACCGGGCAATTATGTATTACACGAAGGTTCCGGCAATTATTTATTGTCTTAATTTAATTATGAAGACAAGATCTATTCTACCAAAACATATCAAAAATTTATCTTGCTTGAAGATGTCTACCAAATACACTAAATTCTTCAGATCATTTATTATGTAAATCACAGGCTTTATTGCACAACGCATAGTAACTTTCGAAAACAAAAGCTGCTGAAACTTTGAGTAAATTGTCACATTGGAATTACATTAGCTTTAATCATTGCATTTAAAAATAGAACCGATTCTGTGAAGAGATGTGAATGAATTAGTTATCTCCTAATCGATAATTTGGATTTAGGTACGGGCCTTGTGATACCCAGTGGGTAAATGCTAATTTAGACTTTGGCAGTGCGTACGATCCTTTGTAACATATTGCATAGCATCACATTATGAACTGTTTTACGTCAAGTTCTGGATGTGGTCACGTAAACACCAAATGTATTTATATGATAGTCACAAACGTGTTTTCATGTAGATCCAATTAATTTTATTAATCGTCTGCTGCGTGAATACGTAGTGACATTGGGATTGCGATTGCGTAGTGCAATTGCCCTTTAGTTACGCATAGTCTTCAGCCCCTTAACCGCGTTTAATAAGCCAGACCAATTAACTAGAGTGAAACTCCGGGATCTAAGTAAACTTGTGTTAATTCCTCAGCCCAACTCCTTAATATTATCATTAATTCATGGGATCACGCGGCGTCAGTCACTTGTGATACGCCATTTTACGTGATCAAAGTGTCACAGATTATTTAAAACATTATGTAAGATATAGGTAATCATGGAAGTAGGACTAAATAAAGCAGGTAATATTTTACTTATTTTTCTTCTTCTCGAGGGAGAAGACTGGTGACGAAATTCTTTAAAATGTCAAAATTAAAAGGCTTTTCTTTGTCTTTTATTCTTTCAACTACTTATCTATAAAAACCAAACTATTATTAGGTAGTATAAATTATGTGAATTTTGTGTTTGATTGAGTGACCTTCAATCACTCAGCAAAAAAGTAAGGGATTGATGCGATTTTTTGGAATGGCGATAGTTTAAGGACTTGAAAAACAATAGTTCCTGTGGAATTTTCGAAAAACTTTTTTTAAATATACAGACTGGCACTTATCTGCAATCACACCTGATGGTGAGTGAGGATGCCGCTTGAGATATGCCCGCGCGCTTGCCTATAATTACTCCACGTGGACGAATTTTTTCCAAAAGTCTCTCCATCTTTTACGTCTTAGTAGCTAACTAGAGTCACAGTTTGTGTTTTGCGAGGAGTTGTCTTAAAATTCCTTCTACATTCATTTTTATCCCCTTTTTGTTGGTTACCTAAGTACTATTGATTATTCGAATGCACGTAGAATGTAAAGTTGGAGCATATCGTTTCTGTAATTGCTATTGAAACTAAAAAACGGATTTAAACCGTTCCATATTCACGATCTACGTACTCTCTTTTCCGATTAACCTACATTGCTCTTTACGCAATCTGATGGGTTGGCGCATTATACAATATGCAGAACGCTACTCGTACGCGGTTGAATACTCTCATGCTTTAAGGGCTTGGAAAGACAAAGTGCGTGACGGCAGCGACGCGGAATGTAGCAGCACTGCAATAAGTTTCTGAATTAAAACGGAACCCTTTTAGAAAGGCGAGATGATATCAGGTGATAGTTGAAAGGAAAGCGAAAGACAGAAGTATGTGTATGTGTGTGTAGGTGTGTGTCATGTGTGTATGTTTGTTGCTCCTTTACGCCACAACGAATGAACCAATTTTTGTGTATGTGTGTGTGTCAGGATTAACATATAAGCTTCATTTTATCCCGGAATATGAAAGAGTTCCCACGGGAATTAAAAACCTTAATCCAAGTGGACGTAGTGGCGGGCATCGTCTAGTTATTAATACTTTCAACTATTGTCTGTTAGCATACAGACTCGGAGTACATCACCCGTCATTTTTCCTGCATTGCTCCTCGTGGTGGTAGTTTTCAATTCTTCCATCGCTGTGTTCGTAGACCAAGTCACTGGTGCAGAAAGGCAACTGTTAAAATTTGTATTAATAATATAGTAGATTATTTCTCTTGTCTTTAACTTTCCTTTCAACTATTTCCTGCTAGCATTTCGAAATTTCTAGATCTTTATGGGATCACTTTGTTGAGTTTCAAGGCCCTTTTTAACTCTCGACGGAAAAAGAGAGGTGTTATAAGTTTGACGTGTGTATCTGTGTAAATTATTAAAACATTGCACAGTACTGCAGCGTGAATGTCTCACTCTGTTTTCGTATTACAATTTCTAGGAACCTTGTTAGAAACGTTTCCGTACCGCTTTGTATCTGTCCAAGGGTTTATACTACTTTAGATTCTGTGCTCGAGAAATTACATTCAAAAATTTTATGGAACCGGATGTCGATCCACCGATTTAGCTTTATTGAAAATACCGCTTGTAATATAATTGGCATAAGATTTATACGGCCATGGAATGATTCAGTCCTTTCATTAAAACATGGAACATAGGGTTGTTATTTGATTTTCTTTGGCTACTCCCTTGGTTCCTTCAGAATCTCTTATGAAAATTCTTTTAAGGTATGCCTATTGAAGCATCCATTGATGTACTGGTTTGTGACTAACTGTTACTTTTTAAACTTTTCAAGACTTAAGCGCTGAACCAATCTAAATATATCCAAATAGCGCAGAGTTCGTAAGGGATTTTGGGAAGGATTTTAAGAAATTGAGATCTACGTGGACGAAGTTGCGGGAATCAGCTAGTTAAACCATAGGTGTACGTTGTACTCTAACATCTATGGCGGAAAGGTAGAATTCGTTTGGTCAATCATTAGTGATCTCTAGATCATTACAAAATTGGTAATTTTTTTGAGGAAGCCATAAATCTTTGTGACTTCTTCTAATCGTTAAAACATAAGAAACGAAATCCCGTTCTCTTCTGTGATTTAGGAATTACTATCCCAAGAAAATCCCTACCGTTATGTGATCAATGGACAAGTCTCAGCAGTGCGAAATACGATGTTAATAACAATTATAATACAACCCGTCTCTGATATTTTATACATCAATGGCGATAAATAATAATCAAATTAGTGTTCCCGACGCATGCCAGACGCTAATTTGCATTTAGCATGTTTGTCTTCTACAGCATCTATATGCAAATGTTGCTAGCAATGATCCTTCACCAGCACTTTAAGCTTAAATTGCTAAAACGCTCGGCGGTTACCTTTTATTAATAATTACAAGTACATCAACCGTGGTACGGCTTCAGAGGCGAGGATATTGTTTTATTCATACGGAGCATCAGGCCGGCCTTAACAAAATATTATTCTGCGCTACTCACTGGCTTTGTGTTGGAGTTCAGCGATCAAATGGATTACCTTCTAATACCAGCGCTAACCCTAGTTTAAAATAACTTTTCTGAAACGGTAAAAATAATAAACGCTGCGTTTGTTTCTTTTTTCATATTTTTTTATCTTTTCTCTTTTTTCTGTGCCCTCTGCTACCGTGAACAATCCATAATTCTATATTGCAATTTAATCTAAAAAAGTATTTTTTTCAAAATATTTTACAAAAATCTTTTCAATGAAAATATTAATCTCGCGACGATACAACCAAAATATAATTAATAAGTTGAGAAACGTTCTATACTCCTATACTTACACTACTACTATTACGTAATAATAAAAAAAGGATTAAATGAAAAGGAAAACTAGAAAAAATAATAATATAATTTGAGCATTAAGAAATACCAATCACTTGGTCTAAGTTCCGAGACAATATTAATCTATAGTCTTTAGGGATTTCAGAAAATTGGCTTGGGCTGGCTGCGCAGAAAATATTGTATTCATTTTAGAAAATGGTCAAGGGAATACTGAGATATTTATATTCTTTCTTAAACTAAAATAGAAATTAACTGCAAAAAGTTTTTTATTCGGAAGATTGCAAAGCAAAATATCTGGCTCTTATGACAAGTCAAGAGTCAAGACTTTATAACCCTAATCGATTTCCACGTAGAGTACCTACCGGAATGCTAATGTTTAGTAAAATTATTTTTCAACACACTTGCTCATAAAGGGGCTCCCGGTTCACCGCAACTAGGCACACAATGACACCTCTAACTCAAACTGTGACTTTTGATTACTATTATTCACAATGTGAGTTAAAGAAATTTTTTTTTTAATTTTATTGGGTGAGTTGCTGTGTTCTTAAAAAAGTTTCTATTACAAAAAAGATCTTGTTCAATAATTTATAAAAATATCGTGTTAAATTAATGTACCTGAGCAAGCAATCATTTCATACAACTCCGTATTTAAATAGATAATTTCAACATGTACGTGTTTAATAAATAAAACTGTCAGTAACTTTCGTTTTTTTTTGTAATAAAGAAAACTCGAAATCCCCATTTTGTACGTGGCTATAAGAGAAATGCCAAAAAAAAAGAAACCTCATTCTTTAGTCTATGGCCATTAAAGGTTTCGGAAAACTGATTAAATCAAATAAACACCTGAATAGGCTGTATGGTCGTCGATCTTTGCCTGCCCTCAAGAGAATCTCAAGAGGGCGAACAAAAGAACAGCATTAATTTTTCCCGCCATTGCGAAAAAATTTTCACAACTCGTTTTCACTGTTTTGTACCATAATGTACTATTTTAGTGTTATTTTCTTCACAAGTGTGTTGAAAAACGTCGTATGATACACGTGTATATTGATGATTACCGTCCTCGGCTACCTTAAGACCCTCACCTGACGGCTCGGGTCTCAATAGCGCCTCAGCGGTAATCACCAACTTTGACACTTGTACCATAATGTACTAATAATTTTTCTTGTATAGTTCTTACAATTCACGAGGGCGCGTGGCTCATGGTTATGTGTGTGTCGTATCTGTATACGTGTGAGCGAGAGCTTGCTCGCGCCTGACCCCCTCCCACCTAGGCTCCGTACAAGCACGCACATTTTCGCAATGTGCATGTACACGACGTAACCACAAGTAAAGCTCACGCGCCCTCGTGAATTGCAAGAACTATACCGGTGTTAGTGTTTAGAAGCTACGATAGTGGCTGATTATTATTACCGTTGGGGCCGTAGCATCCTACCAGTAGGGTTAGTATAAGATTTAATTCGATTGATCGTATTCGATTCGATTCGATGAAATTATCGTTAAAGTAAAATGAACCTGATAAAATCAATTTACATTTAAAGACAATTTAAGTTGAACTTGACTTATATCCCTTCATCCCCTCCAAATAAGCGTAGCTTGTGTTAGGAATGTTTACGACAAAGAGCAACAGGTGGGGATCGAACCTTTGGACTTCGAGTTTTGAGTCCGTACCTACCTTGAATCGTTAGGCTATTAAGGCTATAAACTTGTCTCTTTACGAGAACAGAGCGCTTCCCAAGTAGCACAGATAGCTGTATAAATACTCACTTTTAGACCTATTTGAAACTCTATGCGTATTAAGACTCTTTTAAGAGTACACTGGTGATCCTACAGCTGCATAATAGCTGTCAGTGATATTTAAACAGCTTAGGCTGAATAAGGGCTGTTTAGTGGATAAAATTACGCCAAATGCTGTATAAGAAGGTATTTGTGAACTCTTATTACACTGACTTATTAAGGGGGCACGTGTGAACTATTATGAAGCTTATTGCTGAATATCAGAGTTTTAACTATTCACGTCGCTGTTTAACATGAATCCACCATTTTATTGTATAACCTCATAACCTATATAAATATACTGATTCATTTTTCAACTTTTATGATGTTTTGTGTATGAATTAGGAATGGATTGCATTAGTTTTTACTTCTCCATATCATAATAACAACTTTTTATCTTATAATTCTTTTCAAAGCACTAAAAATTGTTTATTCAAGTTTTCATCACGGCTTATTTATATCACGAAACTAATTAAAAACCGAATATTTTCGTGGCGCACTAAAATTTTCTTAGGTAATATATATGTATAATGTCAGTAAAATTACATTCCCAATCATTTTTCTTTTATAAATATGAAAACAATACACTTAACTTTGAATATATAACCACACGTATTCAATCAAATTCAATTCACTCCACGAAGTATATTAATTTGCTAGATTTGTATTATCTATGGTTTGCTACTTCACTTTTACGTCACGTGACATATTTGCTGAATAAAGAGTAACTTGTAATCTTTTACTCAACTTAAGGCTGTATAATTTGTGCCCATTTAAGAGGTATAAGAGCTGTATACGGCCGTATACAGCCCTTATGCAGCTTTTTTATACAGCTTTAAGCGTGACGGGAATTCGTTATTCAGCTGCTAAGCAGCTTTCGTGTGCTACTTGGGTTACCACTGCTCCTGTGAGGTCTTCGAAAACAAACTTGTTCGAATAAATAAAGCCGTATTTAAAATATTTTACACGAAATTATTCGACCGTACCTACTGCTACAAAGTTAAATAATAATCAAATCGCTTATTTAAATTATGTAATAACTTCACATTTTAACGTACGAAATATTTTGTGTAAAATTTATGAAACCCATTATGCAGAAGGGTATTTAAACTCAAATAGACTACTCATTAGAGCTATTAAATTAAGAGGTTGAGACTTTCACTTCGCACGAATATTATATTTTAATAAAATATTTTAGTATTTCATACTTAGTTTTTTTTAAAGAAAAACCAATTGTTTTTAAAGCGCTGTAATCAGACATCAGTAAGTGAACATGCAGCCTAATATAATGTAGCGTGCTTGCCTAAAAGATGCCTATGCACTCTTGATTCAAAGGTATCCAAGTTATTACCAAGTACGAAAATGTTGATATCTCTACTAATACATAAGATTTTTAATGATACTTATTTTTTTATAACTTTATAGACTAAAGTTTTACGTAGACAGTTTTCAAGCAAACTATAAAGTTTCAGTTCTAGCAATTCTTTGTTTAAGTCGACCTTTAATTTAGGGTAAGCTCACACCGAGACGTTACGCAACGCTACGAGGCGCGCAGAAATGCTTGATGATACATGAGAGATAGCGCTGCGTAAAGAGGTACTGCGAGGTACATCGCGGCGTAGGGCGGCGTAAATCGTAATGAGCCATACTTCGACACGTATCTAGGTCGCTTTCGCGCTCTCACTGAAAGTTCCTTATTGTGTAGTAAAGCAGTTTAATATTAATATCTCTATCGACAAAGGTACGAGCATCGTCGCGTCGCGTCGCGTCTTGGTGTGAACTGACCCTTACTTAGCTTTTTGTATTTATAGTTATAAAACGTTATCACAAGCGAAGTTAGAACAGGCGTGGAGGTTTCTAAAAAACGCAAACTTTAAAAATTAAAATATTTTACTCCAGCGCAAGTGCTTTCGCTAAAAAGTCTGCGGCTAAAAAACCTTAATTTACATTTTAAAGTTCGCGGACTTAAAATAAAGATACCATTCTTTTCCATGTGATTTTGTTCGCAATGATTTAATTTTACTTCTGTTTGAAGTAGTTAATTTAAATTCTATTACATTTTTAATTAAAGCTTTTTCGTAAAAAATGCCATTGATTTTTGGTTTATTGATGATCGGCCCATACTTTAAATATGTTTAAATATTAATGTAAGACAAACAATATCTGTAAATTAACTCGGTGTTTATGAAATGGTCAAATGTTTCTGGACAATATGTTTCTCTCGTCAGTCCGAGAAGGTTTAAGGCCTTTGTCCACCAAGCGGGGCAAGTGCGGATTGTTGTCAGTTGTTGTTGTGAACTTTGAGAACACTATAGAGAATTCTCAGGCCTGCAGGTTTCCTCACCATGTTTGCCTTCACTATTAAAGCAAGTGATAATTCACCGTTGAAATTGAGGATGAAATAAGTTATTTTACACATAATAGCTGAAGCATAGTATAATCCAAAAGAAAGATGTAAGTTTGTACGTACATATTGTATAATGCTCTGAAAGCCATCAGTTTGCATAGAAGGCAATAAAGTCTAATCAGAAAAGCTATGCAGGTCATGACTATAGCAATCATAATCTCATTATTGCATGAAAAGAAAGGAAGATTAGAACAGCGGCCATATTTTATTTCTAGTAATCCAACACGGCGTGCGTTGGTGTTTGTGTTTTGAGTTGCATTGGTAGATTTATGACGTGTCATAGGAGCTACAGGTTAGCCTATATGAAATAAATAAATTTTGAATTTGAATTTGAATTCATTGGGTTGCGTTGTGTTGGTGTTCGTGTAAAAGCTAATAAGTGTGGCATTGTGCATGCCCCGTGATGCGAGTACACAACTGACAGTTTCTTCTTTTCTTTGGGTAAAGGAAGGGACATCAACTTATAGGTACAGCGTTTTTATCTAGCACAACCTTGAAGGACAAAAAATATCCTCCAAGAGCACATAGCTTATTTATCAATTTAATATTATTATTTTTATGTTTTAATAAAACATATTTATTTTTTAATGTTTTGATTAAATATTTCTAAGACCTACTTTTCGCGCAATTTAATATCATTTTTGAAAGCTTCTTAGGCCTCGCTATGTTTAATTTTATTTATTGCTCTGGCTATTAGGAACAATTAAAACAGTATTTTGTGTAGGTAGGTACTACATTTTTTTTAATAATCTTCACCATCATTATTATCATCTCAATCAATAGATGCCCACAGCTGATTATTATAGGTCTCTTGAAACGACCCTGCTCCGCCTGCATCCAGCGACTTGCCCGAGATCAGTATTGAACAGTAAATAAAGAAAAATATACTATTTGGCAGACCTAACCTAAGTAGAGGCAGCCGCGGGTCGAGGCAGTTGCAGACTGAGGCAGTGAGGCGACTCTGACGTACACCGAAAAACAAATTTAATCGACCTAAATTTTTTAGTATCGTAGTAGTTGTTTAGTGGAGAAGTAGAGTTTGTCTAAGCTGAAATGACGCAATCAGTTGTGACCATAGACTTAGAATTTTTTCGCTAGTACATTCTAAGCCTATGGTTGTGACAAAGGGGTTGGTTATATACTCAAATGACAAAGGTGACAATACATAGTGCCTTGTGTGCGTAAATGCGGTAGTGGGGCGCGTCATTTCAGTTTAGACAAGCTCTACTAACAGACTAGATTCCAATAGACTCGAGTGGTGTTTTCCTTCAACATAGGTATAGCAAGTGGTATGTAATCGCATGTGCCTGCCAGAGATTCTAACGCCGGTTCTACCAACAAGGAGACCACAAAGAAGTAATCATAACCACTAGGCTATCATCGCACCGGAACCTTGTTATATTTAATTCATGAGCTTTTCTCCCACATTAAGTCAAATTGGTACGTCACAGAAAGCATCAAACCTTTTTATACATCTTTTCAGAGGCGGCAGTGTGTTAAGGAAGATATATGACGCAAACACAGGACCTAATACCCCGAAAAGGTAAGCTGTAAGGCGTTCACCTGAGATTAAAGACCGTTTTTGTTTGACTTTAAAAGGATCCATTTCGCTTTTTGTTTCACATTTTTTGGTGCTTTTCATGTTTTGCGAAATAAAGGAGTTTATTTACATTTTTTTTTTAAATAATGTTGCAACATTTTAATAAAACGAACGGATAATTGTCGAAAAAATCAGATGGTTAATACTATTTTTTCAGTTTTTAGGACAAATCGGTGTCACGGGCCTTTAACGGTAAGTGGTGACGTACTACAGAATTCTTACTGTACTATGAATGATACAGTGGGTTTTTGGATTCTTTGGTTAGTCCTTAAATCAGGTAGCAACAGAGCAACGGATCAAGTTACTTTTTGCACGGTTACTTAAGGCCTTAAAGAGTGACGTAGGCTATCTTTGTTCCGTAAAAATAGGAGAACAGAGGGTTGAAATTTTTTTTTAAACAATTAGTTGCGGCTAAAAGCTTACTTATTATTTAATAAGCCAAACGGACATTACATGACATTTTGCCACAGCCTAGAGTAGAATCCAAGGATGTTATATTTATTTGGGTACAGTCTATACGTAGGTATAAGAGAGTTTTTAAAAAGGCATTTTTGTAAAGAGCAGTTTTTCAATTCAATTCGAAACTATTTTAATTTCATTAGTCTACGGGTTCTCAGTTTTCAAGGGCTTTCCTGAAATGTAAAGTAATTAAGTCTGCAGAAAAAAAGATTAATATTCCAGCATTTTTACAAAGTAAATGCTCGTAAGTATAATATTAGTATAATAATAATATAATGTAATAATACATATGTTACCGGCCAAACCCGATTTCAGGACAAACTAGTTTTGCCTAGGCTAAACTAGTTCTTCGTATACGCGATAGGATGAACCATTTTTTAAATAGTAATTAACAAACCAAATGGGTTACGACAGAAGACTCGAGCTTCTGTCTACGCGCTTAAAAAAAACACCCTAGGGGCAGGGCAGAAAGGACTGCTTGGAGTAGGGGCGTTTGCATTTCGTTTTTAGGTAATGTTCGACCTATATCAGTTATCGCGTATAGGAAGAACTAGTTTAGCCTAGGCAAAACTAGTTTGTCCTGAAAATCGGGTTTTGCCGGTAACATATATAAATATAATATTAACTCATAGATGAACTTGTGGCCATCTATCAGTTTATAGAGAAGAACACAGGAGAAGAAGAAGAAAACATACGCAAAGACCTACCCTTACCCTTACCCTATCCTTATACGGCCTATCAACCTGTAACTTACACCTACGTGAATTATACCTATTACAATCACGACATAAGTCTTGTACTTCCATTCAAGGTTCAATCCTTGAAGGTAAATAAAGTAATATGCAATGATATCTATGAAGTAATATACCAAACGTTTGTAGATTACGAAGACAATTTGAATGCAAAGTCTGACAGCGGACGCCTTTGCAGAATAATTTAAGTTTTTTTTTCGAAGATAGGCTGGGAAACAGTGATTGCACGTACTTATCCTCAGTTCATTCCGTCTCTCATTTGTCAGTGTCTACTTATCCGAATGAGTTTAAGAGAAATCGAGTAGATATTCACAGTAAATCTTTGTATTGTGATAAAAAAGAAAGACTTTAATGGTAAACTAGCTGATTCCCGCGACTTCGTCCGCGTGGAAAAAGTTTAGAGTGACTTGCTACTATTTGCGAAAAGTTATGTCCTCTATCACGGTTGATATCTCCAATAATAATTAGTAGATCTTCACCAAAATTGGACAAAATATTTCTAGTAGTACACAATTTATAAAAACAAAGAATTATCGAATTCGGTTTAAATTTGACGAAGTTATGGAGCAAAATCAACCAAAATTTTCATCCCCTATCTCGGATAAAACTTATTGTTTATCAGGATAAAAAGTATCCTATATTGACCCGGAGTTTCAGCTACAACTATACCTAATTTCATTTCCGAAATTTTCCAAATCCGTTCAGTAGTTTTCGGGTGATGCGCGCACAGACAGACAGACAGACAAAAAATTATGTCAGTATCGATAAAAGAGCATCCTCCGATTAAAATTTTCAAAATATATTTAATATACAGAATTCGTCCTGTTACAGTTTTATTATACGTATAGATGACAAAAAAATATTTTTTATACTTAGTTTAGTTTGGTGGGTATTTTGGAAATATTTGTTCAGTTAGCTAAATAAATAAAGTTCAGTCGTTATAGCCACACTAACGGACAATATAACGAAATCTATATGTAGAATATGTACCTATTATTTCGATAACGACGCTAGTCGAGACAGTTTGATTAAGTATATCTCTTTATTGACATCGAGAAGAAAAATTTATTGCAAATGAATTCAGTATTGTCGAACAAATAACATTTTCCCTTAAAAATATAGCTAATTTATGTGCTTGGTTACAGAAAATAAGCTTCTGTTAAACGTACTTTCTATTAAATTATACCAGATACCAGAGCCTTCCGCGTAATTCTTTCTCATACTATGATTAAACCCTAATTATTGTACTTTACATCAAGGTTATAAGTTTTTCTAAAGATTGATACAATGTCAACTGCAAATCAATATTCTTTTTTTCTGATGAGAGTGCGTATGTAGATATGTATGTAATAATTTTCTTTCAACTCCATACAACACCAGAACAACCAACAAACAATACCAGTTGCGAAATTATAAATTTCGAAATTGTCCCTGCCGGGAAACGAACCCGGGACTTTCCACATATAAGATAACAGTAATTCTTCAAATCCTACTTCCTACTTCCTACTAATCCTACTAATATTATAAATGTGAAAGTGTGGATGTTTGTTACTCAATCACGTCGCAACGACTGAACCGATTTGGCTGTTTGAAACAGAGATAGATTATAGTCTGGAATAGCACATAGGCTACTTTTTATCCTGGAAAATTAAAGAGTTCCCGCGGGAATAAAATACCCTCAATCCACGCGAACAAAGTCGCGGGCATCAGCTAGTACTTACTAAAATTAAAAAATACGCACGAAAATTGTCCTTTCCGTGCACTTATTTTATGGTAGACGCGTAAAAATGACTGTGTTTTCTATGTACTATGTAATACGTATACAAGTGTGTGCGTACTCATATATACGTATTGAAACTGTACCTATATCTATTAAACATTGTGGTTTTCAGTTAATAGCGTAAGTTAATGGCCATTTTATCTGGTTATGAATGTTGTGGTTGTGAAAATTGAAATTTATTTCAAACGATACTAGGTAGGCACTGGTAAAGTATGTAAGATAATAAAATTATTATATCAAAGAAGGATTTAATGTGTTTTTAGTAAGTAGGTATTGATATTTGGAACCGATAATATTATTTGTTATTATTTGTTGTTTTAATTTGGGAAAGCGGAACAAACTTATCTATCTGTTTATGTTAAGTATTCACAACAAGGATAAAAGTTTAAAACTGTAATCGGACTACGGAAAATTGGATGTATCATCCATGTATGTATGTGTGTATTGTTCCACCGTAGTGAATAAACTACTGTGTCGATTTTGGTACGGTCGATAGAGGCTACATTTAATACGAAAAAAATGAATATTATGACGGATGTTACCTCCAATTTTCCGTACCCAAGTTATAGTTCTTGCAATTCACGAGGACGCGTGATCTTTTACTTGTGGTTACGTCGTGTACATGCACATTGCGTAAGTGTGCGTGCCTGTTAGGAGCCCGGTCAGGCGCGAGCAAGCTCTCGCTCACACTTATACAGATACGATACACACAACCATAAGCCACGCGTCCTCGTGAATTGCAAGAACTATTGCAGTCTTTAAACTATTGTCCTTATAAGACATAACAATATAGAGTATACGAGTAGTTTAAAGAGAGTGTGTGCAACAATATTAGTACCTACCGATGATGCAACAAAGTAAACTTGTTGCTTGTCGGATAAACTTTTGATAAGCAACATTCATGCACATAAGACTTTGTAAATAAAATCCAAGAGGTAATACTGCTGGCTGTATGTAGCGTCTGCAGCTAACAAACTTTTTAATAAGGATTCTTCTTTAAAACTTCTCCTATTTATACTTCCTTATCGTATAACGTACCCTTATTGCAAAAACCGATTATCTGCATTTTTGTACCAAAATTAGGTTAAATATATCAATCGACTCCTCAACTCACGGCGAAGCTGTAGGTAAAACCCATTATCTGCTACGACGCTTTTTTACGGAGATAGCTAGAGTTAAAAGCAACTACCTACAGGTATGATTTAATTACCTTCTTAAAAAAAGAACTAAACTCATTTAAATAATTTAGATTTATAAATCTATACCACAAAAACAATGTATTGTATTATAATACTTTTCAGATGTAGTTGCTTGATTTATCATTATGTCAATATTATTCTGTTAATACATGTTAACCTGCGTTAACAGGTTTCAGCTTTTATTAATATACTAGAAATTGCTGATGTATCTAAAAAGAAAAACGAACTAAACAACATTAGTTGCTTTTTGCAGAATAATGAACTCAATATTTTGTTAAAATTATTGCAGGTAAAAGAACTTAAGTTCACTTTTACTGTATAACTGGGCTACGAGGGTTTTTGAACATCTTCACAAATCAAAAGTTTTTTGATTTGTTAAGCTCACAATATAACTCTATCTTTAAGGTGATAGAGAAAAGACTGTCTAAAGATCTTAAGTTTAGTAACTGGCCAACTGCCGGAATCTATAAAAGTAGAAATAAGCTGCTTGACTTATATGCAGAAAAAAATATAATTATTCCCCCGCGTTTATTGAATATGTAAGAAACTATTCTAAATTGTTTGAAAATGTGTGCATACAAGCAAAGTCACTTCACATAAAACAAAAAATTGCCAATTCTGATAATAAAATTAAAACAGCATGGGACATCATCGGCGATGAAATGAGTAAACATAAGGTACATAATAATAATAAATTGGAGCTTAAAAGTGATAATCACGTAATTAACTCCGATACAGTAATTGTAAATACATTTGAGAACTTTTTCAAAAATATTCCAATTACTACAACCAGTTCTCTGAATTCCTCGCCAGCAGAAGTCTATCGTCTTCTAAGGAGCAATGTCTCTGAGTGCAATAAGTTATTTAGGTTTGAACACGTTACCCCATATGACATAGTCAAAACATTTAAATCTTTACAAAATAAGAAAACAGCAGATCTATGGGGGATATCAGTTAAAATAATTCATAACATAATTGATATTATTGCGCCATATCTTGCTTTAATTTTTAATAAATCAGTAGATTCTGGATCTTTTCCAGACCTTATGAAATGTAGTAAGCTAATACCGCTTTTTAAATCGGGAAGCAAAAGTGACCCGAATAACTACAGGCCAATTTCAATTTTGCCAACTCTCAGCAAGATATTCGGAAAAATAATGCTCAACCAACTGCTTTTACACTTTAATTTAAATAAAATCCTACACACTGAGCAGTATGGTTTTACAAAGGGTCGATCAACAACCGATGCAGCCGCAAGGCTGTTACAACACATATTCGATGCATGGGAGAACTCACAGAGTGCCATTGGTATTTTCTGTGATTTGTCGTCAAAGGCATTCGAATGCGTTGATCACGAGACACTTTTGCTTAAACTGAGCCACTATGGCATTAAAGATTTTGCACTTAGTCTCATTGCGTCTTATCTCAGTGAACGAGTCCAAAGAGTATGTGTCAATGATGTAAAATCATCCGGATCAGCCTCAGTAATGGGTGTACCCCAGGGTTCTATTCTAGGTCCATTCATGTTTTTGGTCTACATAAATGATTTACCACATTTTGTCCACAATACTTGCGATATTGTACTATTTGCTGATGATACGTCTTTGAATTTTAAAGTCGATAGGATAAAAGATAATTTTGACGATGTAAATAATGCATTATCTCAAGTTTCTGAATGGTTTACGGCAAATAATCTACTTTTAAATACTAAAAAAACAAAGTGTGTTGAGTTTTTATTACCTAACCCGAGAACTGTCAGTAAAAATTTAAAGATAAATAATGAACCTTTGAAAACTGAGGACTCCAAAGTGTTCTTGGGATTAACCCTGGATTCAAAGCTACAATGGGGCACCCATATAGCAACGCTTGCGGGCAAACTTAGCTCTGCTGTATATGTTATCTTTACATAGTATAAAACAAAATCGATTCCCGCTGTCTGGCCCTCTTTATGTACGCGTAGATCTTTTAAACTACGCAACGGATTTTAATTCAGTTTTCATCAGTAGATAGAGGGATTCGAGAGGAAAGTTTACAGTTATAGTGTTTCCCTAAATTCCTACGGGAACGGGACAAATGTAGGTGAAACCGCAAGGCACAGCTAGTTATTCTAATATAATAAAACGAAATAGTTTTTTTATTTAAATGAGCTAATCTCTAGAACGGCTGGACCGATTTCAACGAAACTTTCTTTTAAAGATAGCTGAGATTATAAGAAATAATGTAGGCTTGCCCATTTCCCACGGGAACGGGAACTCCTCGGGTAAAACCATAGGGCGCTGCAGTTAGTACGTACAAAGTTAAATGAAATCTACTTTACCTTCAGCCAAAAGCGACTAAAGATATTTATTTTACCCCTGTACTGGCTAAAGTTGAACTAAAACGATTTTTGTCTTGATGATTATTACTATTCAAAACAAGTGATTAAATAAAAAATGCCATTAGAGCTACCAGAACGGTAAATTTGAAAATTTGGTAGTTTTTCTACATTCAGGAAAAACTAACTAAGTGAGCTCCTTACCGGTTATTTTCTTCTTTTTGTTGAAAAAATAGTAAGTTTTTTTCAATTATTAACCTACTTAACATTTCTTGAATAGTTTCTTGTTTATAAAAATTATTATTGTTTAAAAATGGGCATCATTATAACTAATTTTTAAGTCGTTAAAGTTTCAAATGCTTATAACTCAAAAACTTTTCGCTCAAATTTTGGTGCAGATAATCGGTTTTTGCAATAAGGGTACGATAAGTTGTTAATGCGCTCGTCTTCGGTTGCACGTAAATTAATTTTACTTAGTTTATTAGTAGATATGTAGTCCCGTGAAGGATTAATAAATTAGTTACTATTAAGAGGAAATATTTAATCTTACTGGGTCTTTAATTTATAAGCATTATTAGATTGGTAAGATATTGGAAATAATTTTCTTGACAAAGATGTTTTTCAAACACTGCTTCGCAATCTTGTTTTTGTTCTTTCGTTTACAAAATGGTCATGATTTTTTTTTTCTTTAATTAGTAGTTTATTCATAGAACGATGCATTAAGTGTGGAGATAGCGCCACTCATGGATTGGTATTTACACTCACCGAAGAAAGTACTTTCAAGACAGTGAAATTAATAATTATTACATAAAACTTTTCTCGGTCATGACAGTGTACAAATCTAACGTTTTTTCCATTTTTGTTAAAAATTAGGATCGTTGAAGTACCTTAAAGTCTTTTCAATGCTTATCTACATATACTCGTATGTAGGTATCTTCTTATCAACCAATAGACGCCATTGTTTAGCACATTGTTTGGCCATTGTTTGAAACTTGCGTGGACTTTACCGGCCTCGGTCTTGCGCTGCTTGTATCTAGCAGTTCCCTATGACTCGTCTGATATCTCGGTCCAGCACCTTGTTATTTCAAAAATTATCAGATTCTCGAACTATGTGCCCCGCATATCCATTTTAGCTCAGTATGTAACCCATATTTTATCATGTCAATACCATTTGGAAAAAAATAAAGTTTTTGGGGCTATCTTGGGTATTACAACTTAAAAGAAAATTTATTTTCCCGCTGAGATTCACCGCAAAGCCTCGCAAAGCATATTCCTAAGTTATATTTTCCTAAGGTCGGTGCCGACGTTCTTTATGAATAAAACAATAGAAGCTTTCCTATAGCCCTAGCCCTTTTGGGGTGGCGCACTTTATTTGATAATAATAGGGTATTTTACACTTCGATCACTAAAGTATACATTTAGTTCCATAAAAAAAATTAAAGTGTAATTTTCCTTTTTTATACTCTTTCCGCACTGCGTCCCGCATCCGATCTGAGTTTCATTAATCGAATTCGGAAACCGAAATTTGGATCTAGCCCGCAACCCTTCATATAAATAGTACTATAGCTACTTCGGAACGAGAATTCTCGGATTCGAATCAGATGCAGTGTGGAAAGTTGTTTTAATAAATAATTTTAGTTAAAAAGCAAAACAAGAAATTATAAAAAAACTTTTAAAGGCACTAGAAGTGATAACTCTTACTTTTCACTTTTACTCGTAAATTATTATTGATCAAACATTATTGACAACGAAATCTTAAAACTATACAATATGTAACAAAAACCCTGTCGTTCCTGTGAGCTACGAAATGTGCTCAGGAAACTGAACAACTTTCCCCAAGAAACATAGGTCGAAACATGAAAAAAAAAAAAATGTGGACCTCCCATAGTAAACCAATCAGCGGATCGTCAATTTTGTATGGGAGGTCCACATTTTTTTCATATTTCATCCTATGTTTCTTGGAGAAAGTTGTTCAGTTTCATGAGCACATTTTCGCTGCTTTTATTTTTTTATTTTTTTTTGCTTTTTTTCACAGGAACGACAGGGTTTTTGTTACATATTATAAAATACAAGTGTAAACTGAAAGTTATAATAAACACCCCGACATGTGAATCTATATACGATTACCCAGTTTTCTGCTCCATTTCCAGATCCTCCTCCTCGATTCTCTATCATCATCTATCTAACACCTACTCATTGAGACCATTTTAATGAGCCCGAACACTCTATATCTGCTGCAAGTTGCTGAGGAGTTGGGTATCCTACAGACTACTTGACCCTGCAACATCAGCTCAACGTTAATACGCCTTGAATACAACCCGAAGTAACAGTATACTTTTCAAATCAATCGCATCAGTGAAAGTTTGTAAGACCCTTTAATCAAGTAGGAAATGAGCTGATGATCTTCAAACGCCTGAGCAGATCTTATAGCACCATCTTTTTCGATGGAGGGTGAAAAATGCCCTATCCCAGAATGATTTCCATTTACTAATTACAGAATATAATATAATTGGTGAAAACTTTTGTTTTGTGGAAACTACAGGTCAGTCCATTAGTCTTTGAATAGAGTCCCTTAAAATAGCTTATAGTGAAGAAAAAATAATGTGTATCGATTTACCATTCTACAATAGACGTCGTTCGTTAACACTAAAATCCATTATAGGAAAAATAAAAAGAATACAAAGGGTAGACACCCTTTAAGCTTTGAATGAGTAGAGTGTTACGCGTCTGTTTCATTAATCTTTTTCAAGTAAATAAAGTCAACTTCTTTATTATCCTTATTCATAATAATATTATAAATACGAAAGTGGTTTTGTTTGTTAGTTTATCCTTCAATCATTCAGCAAAAGAGCAACGGATCGACGTGATTTTGTGCATGGGTATACTTGAGGACATGGACAGTGACAGCTAGGGTTGCCAGATTTTTTTTCAGCCTATAAGGGACAAATGGTTAAATGGGCAAAAATATACGGGATTTCAGTTTTTTACCCGGGACAAATAAAAAACAAAATTATTTAGTATCATTTTTAATTATTTTTTATATCTTTCCGAGGATCGAGTTAGTTTTAAAATTGTCATTCTGACACTAACACTGTCATTGGTCGATGCGGGCTGCGAGTGCAAGTTAGTAGCGAGACGAGTACGTTTTACGAACGTTGCGTGTGTGAAACTTAGATCGATTTCATAATGAAAAACGACCTACGGTTCAAATACGGGACATTTCAAACTATGCCTAAAATACGGGATGTCCCGGGAAATACGGGACGTCTGGCAACCCTAGTGACAGCACCTTTTTATCCCAGAATAACAAAGGGATTCCCAAGAATTTTAAAAACGAAATCTACTCGGACGAAGTAAAATATGAGGCGCTCAGTAGTAAGCCAGGGAGGTGTACTGATATTAATTTATTATTAGCATTAACTTTAATTGGATAATATTAAAATTACTTATATATGCGGCGCACTCGAGTCTCGAGATACAGGTACTGTCAAACAGCCATTTTATATTTATGTCCTGTTCATATGCGGTTTAGACTGAGTGAGATAGAAACAGAAAATGGCTGCTTCTCATCCTATTATTATTTGAATCGCATTATACTCCTGGCTTCTGCGGTTTTAATGATTGTACGTCTAATACTCACAGGTAGGATATTTCATATTAATATTATTGAATTTCTCTTAGAACTCCCCGGTTGGTATTCAATATGTATTGCTCGAATTTTTTCTAAATTTTTTATTTTATTTATGCAAAATGTTTAATGGGGCGGGGAAGCGACGAAATTAAAATATGCCAAAAACAGCATTCAATCCATTTCAGTACAGACGTGCGGAAGTTTTTAATTAATTGTGCCTGACAGAATATTACGTCATTTTTTAATAATTTTATCTGTGAGCTCGTCGTACAAAACGCGACGATACTGCGTAGTAGGCTTTTAGAAAGGCTTACTAAAACTAGCTTATCACCGTGTCAACTATTGCGCTTCTAAGCGTTATAGTTCGATGATATTATGGTAGGGTAAATATTTGATCAATCATTATAATAGTAGTAGCCACAAAATAGGTAGGTTTAGATACCACAACAATAATTACTATGATTGATAGATTGCTGACAACTTACTGCCGGGTTTATGCCTCCCTGACGCCATAAGCCGCTATTATTTATGGCTCCATATTTTATTTCTCAACGACAATAAATATAACAAATTGGTCATAAAAAAAGCTGTAACTTGCAATAATACTTGTATTACGGCAAGTCTCTAAAGCGCAAAGCCTACCAACGGACTTGAGTAGTAACAAAATAAAGTTAGCTTCTAAAATTATAAATACAATTGTGAATTGAAAATTTAAAACACCACCGACATGTGAAATTAAAAAAATATGTAATTCGCCATTTTGTGGTGGCGGCCATCTTGCATTTGAAATTTATCATAGTGTGTAGTCTACCCTAGTTTCTACTAGTCAAGACTTTTCTTTTGATACCCATGTTGAGGGAGTTGTGAAAAAATATGTAATCCGCAATTTGCCATTTGCCTTTTTATTATAACTCCATTCGAATTTTCAAAGAAAAACATCAAAAGTGAAACGTGGAAAAAATATACAACTTGACCATCCCCCTAAGGTTTACTACGAGTATTTACTTTCAATCTTTCAACATTTTTCGAATAATAATTCACTGCCAGTTGAAAATGTGAAAGTCAAATACTTCGTCTGGTACTTTTCCATGTTATTTTTTTGAATATTGGTTTAAAATTGTAAAAGCCTCATGCCAGCTTAGTTTTACCTATAGAGGCTGGGATTTTATATTAAAAACTAGTTAATTTTTAATTAATTAATATTAATTAATATAAATGCAAAAGTTTGGATGTATATTTGTTACGCTTTATAATTATTCAAATAGGTACGAGTATGTCAAGCAGCTTTTGAGTTTTAACCAGACTAACGATCAGCAATTGATTTTTATATATAGATACATTTAAAATGATATTATGCAAAGTACCTAGGTACAAGTGCTTGACTTTCTACAATATGCTAATGATAAAAGCGACACGATACGACTAAACATCAGCACGTCTAGTCTCATTTCACGAGATTAGTGTTAAGTTGAGTCACCCGGCTTAAATTATGCATCCCGTACCGCTCCCACTTTATAGTTGTTATTAAGCCAAGAGAAATTCTATGATTATATATTAATAATAACTAGCTGATACCCACGACTCCGTACGCGTGGATTGAGGTTTTTAATTCCCGCGGAAACTCTCTTATTTTCTGAGATAAAAATAGCCTTTGCGTTAATCCTAGGTATGAGCTATCTCCGTGCCTTTCAGCCAAATCGGTTCTGTCATTGCGGCGTGATTGAGTAACAAACATCCAAACTTTCGCATTTAAAATACATATTAGTAGGAAGTTACTTACCATAGGTTTTATTGAAAAAAAAAAAAATCTGTGATCAGAGCAGTGCACAGTAAACGCAACTGAAGTTTTGGTACACTGATGGCTTCTTGCAGCATCGTCGAGTACCTACCTAACATATCTTAGCAACGCAAAAACAACCTCAATCCACGCTTACGAAGTCGCGGGCATCAGCTAGTATTATATTATAATACTCGTATTATAAGTAGGGTAATTTTATTTTATTACTCAGTCAAAAGAATTGATCCACAGAATTACTGCTGGGAATAAAAGGGCTAGTTAACTTATTTGTTGCATTTTTATTTACCAGTTGGAGTAATAAAAACCAGGCCCCCACGGCTTTCAACTCGCTTGCCAATATCAGGCATTTAAATGAAAGATAGCAATAAAGTGTATGTGACCTGACATTTAGAGGGCATAGTATGAATGAAGTGTATGGCCTCTTGTCTTTGAACTATCTTTGCATAAAATTCAAATTAGGAAATCACATTCACATAATACCTAGGCATAAATATTATAATATACAGGTTTAGAGGTTTAGTGGCATCGATATAAATGTACTAAGTACTAGATATGGCGTTCCGAACACTCGCTATGTTCAACCGTGCACATTCAACCGTGTATTAGTTGTGTAGCATGGGCATTTTTTTACTCTCTTCATAAAATCCACCCTCAAACTATGCGCGTACTTTGACTCTCGTTTGATATAATCTACTATTAGATACGCTATTGAATATTTTGAAATGCAGATCTACGTCGAGATACGTTAAATTTCTCTCGAATGACAAAGCACCCATCCACGCTTCGAAGTGTATTAATGACTCTTCGTACAACAAAGGGAATAACTTATCTTATTTTCCAGTCTACAAGTTGTGTTTCTTAATAGTATTAATACGAAAATGACTGTTTTTTGGTTTGTTCTTGAGGACTTGGAGAGTGACATGAAGGTAATTTTTTATTGCGGAAAGATGGATATCAAGGGATTTTAGAAACCAAACCATAAAGCTACTAAAAAATACGACTAACAAAATGCGTTAACTGGAGTTAGTAGTTCAACTACTTGATTAGATATAGCTGACTGATTCGTGATTAATGGTGAAAAGCTTTTTCTTCGGAAAAGTACTAGACACGGCGCAGCGCAATACCAATGAATAAAGGTCTTAAGAAAAGGCGTTAAAAGAGATGGAAAAAAGCTTGCTCCCAGCGCTAGGTGTGTTCGTGACACGGCGGTCGTGCAAAATGGCATTCCACTGCTGACGTGGCAAGATTAATGCTTCACAGTTCACGCCGCCAGATCCGAGGTCGGAATTAGTTATGGCAGCTTCAGAGTGAGGCATTAGAACAAGTTTACCTAGATCCCCGGTTTACTGTCAAGTTGATTATTCTGCTTGAAGCGATCATTAAAGTCAGAACACGAGTAGGTATGTTTCTTTTCTAAGGGGTATATTACACTATACTTTATATAGGATCCTATGTCGTACCATAGATTATCATCCTAGGGAATAAGTAGGAAATATATATCGTGATCTATATAGAATATAGTCTATGGTACGACATAGGATCCTATATATATAGTATAGTGTAATATGGGCCTTAAACAAGGTTTTTCTACCCGACCGCGGCAAAGACTGATACGATTACGATGATTTTAGTAGTAGGAATGTATGTATTCCCGTATGTATTCCCGTATGTTTCACTGTAGCGTATAAACTACATATCCGATTTTGATGCATGATATGTTAATCGGTTCGGTATTATAGTACTTGTAACATAGGCTACATTTTGTATGAAGTCAATCAATAATGTTCATCTTGCTAAATTAAGAATCAGAGATAACTCATTGTGCGAGTGTGGTCTTGACGATGGGTCGGTCACTCATATCCTTTTCTCCTGTCCAAAACTCCTCTATAAAGTTTACGACGTTCTCCCTTCTGGCATACCCCGTCCTATAAATGTTGAGTCTTTCTTAATGTTAGTTTTTAGTCGTTATGTTAAGTTTGTCTGTAACTATGTACATACTAACAAAATAAGAATTTGATTTATATTTGTATATAATTCTGTATTTATCTGTGTATTTTTTTTGTTCTGTTGTAGATATTGTGACTAACAAGATTCTCCTACTACTGCAAGTATAAAAAAATTTATCGTCAACTTTTGAACCTCCCCTCTGTGGCTCTTCTATGCAACGTGACATTGGCGAAGTGCAATGTGCTGAACTGGCACTAAATAAAGCCATAAAGTTAAAACAACAACAACAATCAATAATTATGACTGAAGTCCATCCTATTTTTCGTTGCCGGCTTAAAGTTTTTAAACTATTTCTTGTCATTAGCCATGCTTTCTTTCTCCATCAAATACCTAAGCGTTTTGCTAGGAGTGCCCAAGTAGCACACGAAGGCTGCTTAGCAGCTGAATAACGAATTCCCGTCACGCTTAAAGCTGTATAAAAAAGCTGCATAAGGGCTGTATACGGCCGTATACAGCTCTTATACCTCTTAAATGGGCACAAATTATACAGCCTTAAGTTGAGTAAAAGATTACAAGTTACTCTTTATTCAGCAAATATGTCACGTGACGTAAAAGTGAAGTAGCAAACCATAGATAATACAAATCTAGCAAATTAATATACTTCGTGGAGTGAATTGAATTTGATTGAAAACGTGTGGTTATATATTCAAAGTTAAGTGAATTGTTTTCATATTTATAAAAGAAAAATGATTGGGGATGTAATTTTACTGACATTATACATATATATTACCTAAGAAAATTTTAGTGCGCCACGAAAATATTCGGTTTTTAATTAGTTTCGTGATATAAATAAGCCGTGATGAAAACTTGAATAAACAATTTTTAGTGCTTTGAAAAGAATTATAAGATAAAAAGTTGTTATTATGATATCGAGAAGTAAAAACTAATGCAATCCATTCCTAATTCATACACAAAACATCATAAAAGTTGAAAAATGAATCAGTATATTTATATAGGTTATGAGGTTATACAATAAAATGGTGGATTCATGTTAAGCTGTAATGTGGGTCACATATCATCCATTATATAGCTATTAACTTCATAATAGTTCACACGTGCCCCCTTAATAAGTCAGTGTAATAAGAGTTCACAAATACCTCTTATACAGCATTTGGCGTAATTTTATCCACTAAACAGCCCTTATTCAACCTAAGCTGTTTAAATATCACTGACAGCTATTATGCAGCTGTAGGATCACCAGTGTACTCTTAAAAGAGTCTTAATACGCATAGAGTTTCAAATAGGTCTAAAAGTGAGTATTTATACAGCTATCTGTGCTACTTGGGTGGTTACGATATTAATGCATCGGATGGGGATTGAACCGTCTCCCTTTTAGTTTACACTCCGCACCTTTATTCGTTAGGCTACTGAGACTCTAAAGTAACTGGAGTTTTGTGTTTCAAATTAAATAAAAAATATTTTTGTGTTCTGTTTCAAAAGTTATTTTCAACGACACCCCACGTGTAGCGTTTGATTTTGTTTTTAAAATTTAAAAAAATATATTTATCCTTACACAGGGCAAAATATTTTTTGCTCTCCATTTTCTTCTATGGAGTCACCCCTCGAATAAAGTTTGTAATAATATTTTTGATGAAATAATATTGTTCTGTTAACAGAAAATATTGTTCAAAAGAGATACAACGAAAAGCATATAAATCAATTTTGTACGAAAACTGTGCGCTTTTTCATACAACGTTGGGCCTTTTATATGGAAATGTGTATGAAACAAACGTAAATTCATATTATTGTTCAAATACAAGGCTAAGGCCCAACAATAGACTGCCTAGTTATCTTGCAGTATGGACGAGTAAGCAAATGTCGGACTCGGATATAACGAGCAGCGCTGTAGGTAGGTAATGGAGGTCTAGCATCGATGTTTAAAGTATTATTATTTTAATATTGTTCTGACACGTCATACAATGAAAACATAGGGACGTCATTGTATAACATCTCAAAACAATATTGAAAGAATACTACGTTAACGTCAGTGGCGTGCACACAGGGTAGGCATAATGCGGAAAAATGATATAAAATGGAGAAAATCGCCAGTACGAGTTATAAAAACTTAAGGGTAGGCTTTTTATAATTTGTACAATGCCTACCCTTAAGTTTTTTTTAAATTCGCACCGAAGATTTTTTCCATTTTGTATCATCTGCCTACCCTGTAAGTACATCTGTGCACGCCACTGGCTTAACGTTGGTGGTTGGGCCTCTAATCGAAAGATTTAAACAAAAGTAAATAAAAAAAAAAATCACCCCCGATAAGTTACAATATCCTAATCGCTAGTCAGTTATCGTTAAAATAAAAATATGTAGGTAATCCGCCATTTTGTGGCGGCGGCCATCTTGGACCGATTTTCATCAAACATAGCTAAGAAAACTCCCGACTAATTCACCTTTGAAACAAAAAAAACAAAATCAAAATTGGTTCATCCGTTTGTCTGCAACGATGCCACAGACAGACACACACACACATACACAGACACATCAAACTTATAACACCCCGTTGTTTTTTCGTCGGGGCTGGAGTTAAAAAATTAAAACTTTGTTTTCCGTGATAGAAAGCTTATTGCACTCTCCATGTTCTTAACTATAGGTACCCATGCACAAAATTACGTCGATCCGTGACTCAGTTGCTGCATGATTGAAGGACAAACCAACAAAGAGTATGTCTCTTTCGCGTTAATCATTTCAGTATTATGTATAGTAAGGAATAAGGATAGGTATATTGATCTATAAAGTGACGTTATGTATGGACAGTAAACTTACAGAATGTCGCTCATTTGCGACAAGGGTGACATAATTAAAATTCACCAATTTTAGTGTCGAAAATTTATATTTTTTGCTATAAAAACAACATTACGCTAAGCACAAAAAATAAGAGCGAGAGAGATTGTGACTTAATGCTCTGTCGCTTTGTTGGCCGCTGTGTTGTCTCGAGACCGCAGCATCCACAAAACATTACTCTCTAACAAGAGAATTCTCTCATCGTCGATTTTGAATTATGTCACCCTTGTTGCAAATGAGCGATATACATATTTATTAAATTTTCCGTTTATCTGGACCGCAAAACAAAACAAATACGGATGAACCGCAAACTCAGTTTATATTTTTTAAAATTAATAGAAGTGCATAATGCTGTTTTTATTATGCAAAGTTGGTACTTTCCACGGCATGACGGCCTTACCGTCGAGCCAACTGGCTCAGTTTTTTAAATTCACAATCGCATTCCAAATATTTTATTTAATTTTTGTTTCGAAAAGAGCAACTGCTGAGTTTCTTGCCGGCTCTTCCTGATATTTTATTAAGAATTGAAATCAGTCTTTATTATGACAATCTGACTCCTTATTGTGTATATTTTTCCCCCTTTTCTATAAGTATGCTTTTTTTGTTATTTCTGTTTTTTTTTAGTATTGTATTTATCTTTATAGAGAGGCATATTCGCCAGGTAAATTATCTCTTCAATAAAAAAAAGTCTGTATTGTTTTGCATAACAATTAACATTTCATATAAATATTAAGATAATATAACGCCCACAATTTTATTGAAAACGAGTCTTTTGTCCTTCTGAGATTTAAAAAAAATTAAAACGGCTTACATCAGTCCACCATGCTGGAAAAGATCAGATTGGCAGCCTTAACTTGCCTTTAAAACATAACCTATGTAGAACTCTCAGGTATGCAGACTTCCTTATGATATTTTTCGCAAACTTTCCGTCATAGAGTATCTAAGGACTACAAACAACTAATGCACGGTCTGCAGTGCAGTCAGTTGAACAAAGGCAGTGTTCAGAACGCCACATCTATTATGCAATATATTTACATCGATGCTATGTTAAGCATCGACATGCGCATTGAAATAGAAATAGAAATAGAAATATTTTTTATTCAAATAAACTTTTCACACTAACAACTAAACACTGGTTCGGAATGCCTTTCCTGCCGAGAAGAGCCAGCAAGAAGAGAAGATTGTTATGCGCATGTCATATAAAAATCTTCTTAAAACTTACGAGCGTTCTAAACTCCAAGGGAAATTTTTTAATACTATGTTAATACTACTGCCCGCGACGTCATTCGTGTGGATTGAGGTTTTTTTTAAATAATAACTTTTTAATTATCTGGGATAAAAAGTAGCATATTATATGCTATTTCAGACTATAATAATCTATCTCTGTGCCAGCTGAATCGGTTTAGTCGTTAAGGTGTGATTGAGTAACAAACATCTATCCATCCATACATCCAAATTTTCGTATTTTTAATATTAGTAGGAATTATGGATAAATATTTTGGGCCAAAATACTCAGAAACTTTAACACTAAGCTACGCTTAGGAATTACTCGTAAGAGACGTTTGTATATTCGCCCGTTAATGTCACAGCTTATTCCATACTGCAGGTGTTCTTACTACGCAGATCTTCTCTAAATATAAAGCGACCTTAAGAATATTAGTGACACGCCGGTCGTGCGAAGTGACATTATACTGTCGTCGTCGCCAAGATTAATACCTCCAGGCGCCAGATTCTGCGATAAAAGCGTAATACGCCGACATTCGGAGGAAGAATTAGGATTCATTAACGTGGGCTAAGAAATAATGAGATGATCAAAGCATATTCAAAAATTTTTATGTCTAAAGTAATAGCCATGACTGGCTAACGTCCGCGACTTTATTTGAGTGGTTTATGTTTTTTTTTAAAACAATTTTTGCACTTTAAAATGTGACATTTTAAGCCATTTTTATTAGCTTCAATAAATTATGTTTGGGTACTTATTTTACTTAAATTATAGTCATGTTAGGGAATGGAAACATTTTTTAATTTTATTTTCCTCAAAAAATAAAATCTTTTTATTTAGTAAGGTATAAAGTATTCCTTGTCTAATCTCTATCTGGCTGTAAGTGTTCCGTCAAAATCGGCTTAGTGGTTTGGAACATTAGGCCAGATAAACATCCAGGTATTTTTTTTTGAATAGTTATGCTGTCGTTAAAATAATTATAATATGATAAGCTCATATGGTTATTTCGAAATTACTGACAGACAATTCAGTTTTATTTATTTGTATGAAGAAAACGTTTCGTTTTGGAAAACTAAATCGTAAAAGTTGTCATTCGATTCGTAAATGATGTATTTCAAAATATTCAAACAATTTAGAAATGTTCAAAATTCCATTGCTGGTAAGCTTAAGCTCTCCGCCCACTACACCAGTCGAGGCTGTGAACAAAGCTGTGAACGTATCAAGTTGCAGGCATGAAAAGAATACGTCAGATGTTACTATGCCCCACTGGAACGTATCATAAATAACCGCATACATCACCCTTCTATAGAACGGGCACCGTACTCGTTGCATGGAGTTAGGCTTCTAAAAATCTCGCGAAAGCCCTCTGTTTTCCGGAATACGTAAAAGGTAGATTATGTCACTCTTCAAGTCCTGAACTATGCCCATGAAAAAATTACGTTGATTCGTTGCTCCATAAATGCGAAAGTGTGTCTGTTTGTTGGTTTTTGGTTTGTCCTTCAATCACGCTGCAACAAAGCAAAGGATCGACGCGATTTTGCATGGGTATAGTTGAGGACCGGGTGAGTGACATAAGCTACTTTTTATCCCGGAAAATCAAAGAGCTCCCGCGGGATTTTTTAAACTTAAAATCCACGCGTATGAATTCCCGGGTATCAGAAAGTTTATAATTATAATAGGGATTATATTATATTAACTAGCTTTAACCCGCGGCTTCGCTCAGGTTAGGTTCGATTTTTTAACCCCCTATTTAACCCTCTTGGGGTTGAAATTTTCCAAAATCCTTTCTTAGCGGATGTCTACGTCCTAACAGCTACCTGTATGCCAAATTTCAGCTTGATCGGTCCAGTGGTTAGAGCTGTGCGTTGATAGATCAGTCAGTCAGTCAGTCAGTCAGTCACCTTTGCCTTTTATATATTTAAATATTTACAATATAGTTTATATGATTTGTAGTAACGGTCATTGTGTGGAATTATGTTGTGGGCATGGAGCTTTATAAGCACCTCAGAATGTCCGGTATTCAAACTAAAAACAAATCCGGGCAAATCCGGACAGACGACAGCGCTGAGCACAATAAATAAACTTTGTTTATATTGCGAGGAAAATGCCAAAATCTGCTTATAATTTGAGTGGCACACAACCCGCGCAGTTTGGAATAAATGATATTTCGAGGTAAAACTCGTAAAATTCAAACTATAGAATTTAGTTGACAACATCCCTTGTGCTGTGTTGAGCGTTGTAATTTTATTATGAATGCTTTTAAATGAATGGGAGGTCCTGGGTTCAATTCCCGTGGGGGCCATTTGGGAATTTATATTTTCTAACTTGTCGCTAATATGATAAAAATTGCAGGGTTTTATTCGATGACAAGATAGCCCTTGACTGCGATCTCACCTGATGGTAAGTGACGATGCAATCTAAGAGGGTAGCGGGCTAACTTAGAAGGGGTATAGCAGTCTAAATTCAACCCATACCCCTTATCGGTTTCTACACGCCATCGTGCCGGAACGCTAAATCGCTTGGCGGCACGTCTTTGACGGTAGGGTGGTAACTAGCCACGGCCAAAGCCTCCCACCAGACCAGACCAGAGACAATTTAGAAATTATACATTCCTAAACTGCCCCCGCCGGGAATCGAACCCGAGACCTCCCAGTTATAAGACCGCAGCGCTCACCACTGCGCCAGGGAGGTCGTCAAACATACATAGAATGCTAAAACAGTCTGCCTTAGTTGGGCAAACAGCGACATTGACAAACTACAGTCGGAACTGAGCGACAGATAGACGCGTCTGATCACAGTTTTCCAATCTATCCAATAATAATTAATTAATCTACTTCGCAAAGCAAGAATTAATCTTCGTGACGGCGTTTGCTCGCGGATATGGTATAGGCACTGTTTGAAATCAAAGGTACTAAGTAGCTAATGGCTTATGGCTCATTTATATAAGGAGATTTCGAATCGACACTCATATTCGACGAGTTTTTGTCATAATCCTTACTAATCTATACAAATAAATAAAATTGAAGTGTCTGTTTGTAATATCAAAATAACAGCTTTTTACTAACTGCATACGAAAGTAAATACGGTACTTATAACAAGAAAACAATTTTTAAAATTTTTGTCTGTCTGTCTGTTTGTTGCCGCTAATCTCGAGAACGGCTGGACGGATTTTGACGGGACTTTCACTGGAAGATAGCTGATATTATCGGGCATAGTATAGGCTACTTTTTTAACCGACTTTCGAAAAAGGAGGATAAGGAGTTGTGTTTTTCTACCTCTGTATATCGATATCTCCGTGATTTCTTAACCGATTTGCGTGAATCTTTTTTTAATTGAAACAAAAACTTTGCAAGATGCTCCCATAAAAATTTGGGGTTCCAACTCTTCAATCCTGATGCTGCAGGGGAACTGCCCTCCTAAACTGTGGGGATTTAGGAACTGTCGATCATGAATAGTTATTGTAGGTACCAAGTAAAGACTAAATCGTTGAATTCCAGGACCCAACTCCTCAATCCTGATGCTGCTGGATTTCTGTCCACCTAAACTGGGGATTTAGAAACGCAGACGAAGTCGCGGGTGTCCGCTAGTCGTATTATATTATCCTATTTATTTATATAATACTATAAATGCGAAAGTTTGTATGTTTGTTACTCAATCACGTCGCAACGATTGAACCAATTTGGCTGAAATTTGGCACAAAGATAGACTATATAGTCTGGCATAGCACATAGGCTTTTATCTCGGGAAATAAGAGGAGAGTTCCCGCGGGAATAAAAAACCTTAATCCACACGAACGAAGTTGCGGGTATCATCTAGTATTATAAATGCGAAAGTGTATTTGGTTGTTGGTTTGTCCTTCAATCACGCTGCAACAGAGCTACGTATTGACGGGATTTTTTGCATGGATATAGTTGATACCTGGAAATTGACATAGCCTACTCTTCCTATGCTATGGCGGAAAATCCATAGACTTAGAATTTTTTTCGCTACACTCAGCGTACATTCTAAGCCTATGGGAAAATCAATGAGTTCCCGCGGGATTTTACAAACATTAGGACGAAGTCGCGGGCATCAGCTAGTGTTTAATAATGTAATGTATAATCGTGGGCGAAAAGTGTATGCAAAGTTGTTGCATAAGGTAATCGCAAACTATTTCTTGCCGCTCGCATTCGGCAAACTATTCTTGTATAACTGACACCTTAGAATAGAATAGAATAGAAAGGATTTTCTATTCTATTCTTTTCAGTAGAATCTGCATTCCGAACTGGCGGTAGAGTCATAAGAGCTACAAGTTGGCCATGAATTAAATAATTTTGAAATTCAATTTGGGTTATACCTAACTATATTAGGATTATTTACATTTGAAATGAAGCTTACAGAATTAAATAATTATGCACATTCCTAATGACTCATATCCGATATAATAATCTGATGATTATTCTAATAAACTAATAAACTACCATACACAAACATTTTAATCCCTTCATTTAATACGCCGCCGTGTTTATAAAGGTTCGAAATAATACGTTAATAATTAATTTTGGGCGATTATATACATGGTCATAAATCGTATTACAATACGCTAATGTTGTACTCCCGACCAGATGCAAATCCGCACAACTCATTCATTGGATTATCCTATGAACTCAACTTGGACAATGAGTAATATTAATAACTAGCTGTTGCCAGCGACTTCGTCCGCGTCAATTTCTGTTGTTATGATCGCGATTAAGAATTTTTTAAAAGAATATATTTTAAATATGGATAATTTTCCCCCTTTTCGCAACATTTTTCACTGATGCTTCGCTACTATTGGTCGCAGCGTGATTTTACATAGCCTAAAGCCTTCCTCGATAAATGGACTATCCAACACAAAAATAATAATTTTTCAATTCGAACCTCGTTCCTGAGATTAGCGCGTTCAAACCTACTAAACTCTTCAGCTTTATAAAATTAGTATAGATAATTAATAATTTATGTCCTCCTGATTGAATCTGGTCACGGCGGGATCTGCGCGGGAGATATTATAGTGCACAAATATGTGCACATCTCCGAGGCACGGGGACGACACGCCTACTCTGCCAAACTCCAGGTTAGTGAGTATCTTTTGACAGAAAAATCCAATATTCTTTGCCTGACCCGAGAATCGAACCCGGAGCCTCGTCATCCGCAGTTGAACATGCCTCTAGACTAATGAGTTCATAAATGTTCACTAATCAATGAAAGGAATTACCCCAAACCGAAGCTTTTGAAATCTGAGTCTATAGAAGAATGTAGAGAAATTCGTAGGTTCAGCTTACAAAGAACACGACTGTATTCCAAAGGCTAAGCAAAGGTCTTGAAACCTTAAAGCACGGAAGCACTTTGGCCATATCCTTAGGAATACCAAATACGACCTCCTGCAGCTCATTGTTCAAGAAAAAATAGTTGGCCTAAGACCACCTGGTCTAAGAAGAACATCGTGGCTTAAAAACCTGCGCCAATAAGACGGGATCCTTGTTCCATGCAGCATCGCAACACAGTGTCTAACGTGTAGATAGCCCTAATGGTCGCCAACCTCAGATAGAAGACGGCACTAGAAGAAGAAGACCTCAACACCATTAAAAAGACCATTGGGATCCAAACGTCTATCCGTTCTTCAGTAGTCACTAATTAATAAACCCAACACACATACGCGCGCGATCAGTGTGACGTCCCGCTGTACAGCAGTCAGCCGCCTCGCTGTTGCCTCATGGTCAATGACAGCATAATTATTGTATTTATTTGAAATTTTACACTTTTACACGCAATTTTCCAGAAAACATTATCCATACCAAACGTATGGAAAGGGAAAACTCAAAAACACCTCCGGCCAATTTCGAATAAGCATTGTTACACCCTTATATTTTATTATTTGTTCTTTCAGGATTCACAATTCGTATGAATTACGCATTATCACGCAGGTTATTTCCGCTTTGTCTTTACAGGCAATTTTCCTTATCCGACACTTATTCTCTTTGAGGTAAGACAAATTGTTATTCAAATTCCGAATAATACTTCGTTTTTAACCATTCGACGTGATTTCAGGTTTTTGAGAGATACCTACTCGTATAGTACGTTTATCTCATGAAGTTACGGGCGCTTTACTTGCGGTTACGTCGTATACATGCATATTGCGTAAGTGTGCGTGCCTGTCAGGAGCTTAGGTGACAATGATTTGAAATGTCAATATTAAAGTAAGTAAAGGAAGTAGTGTCTGTAGTTTGTCATTAAAAGTCCAAGCGATATAATATTATGCGACAAAATTAAGTCTATGGAACGACACGTGTAGTTTGACCAGGAATAGGGTATTTTAAATTTGATAGTATAAAAGACGAATGACCACGAACATTTTAACTTTCGAATAGTAAAGGTGAAATTAACGTCAGCAAGTTTGTATGAAAATTACAGCACTCCTGCCATTTTCATATAAAATTTCTTGCTGACGTTCACGCCAAAACTTCGAAAGTTAAAATGTTCGTGCTTAGGGTACTGTTGATAATAAAATTAATTGAAAACACGTAAATGGCTATGTTTGTTTCACTCAACTTACGTGATGTTAATAAACAAAAATTCTATAAAATATAGGTGTACTCAGTTTTTATTTTAGACGGGGTTCCATGCTTTAGTGCTACTTCCATGGTAGCATAAGGACGTTATTGTATGACATTTTAAAACAAAATTGAAATAATACTACTTTTAAGGTGGTGGGACCAATGTACCAATTTTATTCCTTATCATATTAAAGGCAAGAGGAGCGTTTTAAAGCTATTGCATAGCTTCTATCGCGGGCCAGCGTGGAGACCGAATCCAGAAATTCCGTAACGAAAATAACCTGACACGGGACTCCTCTACGATGAGCCGCTAGATGGCGCATTTTTTATATTCATTTTTTATATAAATGCTATGCAATAGCTTTACCGCGGCAGTCCCCGAGTGCCACACATCTTTTTTTTATTAGCGTATTGTTACGTACATTTATAAATATCAAAAATCTTGTCAAAACACATGAATAATGAATGTTTTCGGTTTGAGTTGTTGTTACAGAGCCTCGTTATGTAATATTCAAAGAAGCTTAACGAAAGTACTTTTTAGAATACTTTCATCATAAATTATCATTTTCTCTCATCCAGAAACCCATTAAACTTTTCAGCACCGTGCAGAAGCTGAAATAACTGTGGGCCCAAATGTATGCGAATTGAATCCCGGAGACGTTTTCTCTGGTATATATTTTTTAAAAATTAACAAGTAAAATGGTTTTTGCGCTTTCAAGCTATCGCTGGGTAACTTACCTTGACGATTTGCAGAAATGATAATTTTGCCGACCATTGTTAATTTTATTTATTTTCGGTCTACTTATGTCTCTTTTCAGTATTCAAATTCAGAATTAGGCAATTAACGAACGCAATAAGGGGCGTAAGCAACTTTATATAAATGGATTTTTCTAACAGTAAAGATATATACAATAACAGTAAAAATGATAATTATATGGGTTTTTGTAATAAAAATAATTTAGTAACAATGATAATAATTATATAGGTTTTTTAACAGTAAAAGCTAAGGAATAAAGTAATGACGGATTATTGAAACTGGAGGTCGTTGTAGGCGCTATAATTAAATAATAATACTAGCTTTTGCCCCCGCGACTTCGTCCGCGTGGAATTAGATTCCAATTTTTCCTGAATTTTCTTTGCTATAAACCTCACGGAGCCCGAGACCTTTCCAACGAATGCAAAACCGTGGAAATCTGGAGTTATAGCGTCAGGAAGGAAAACAGGACTTATTTTTATATAGTAGATTATGTTGGTCAAAACTTTACTAAGAAGAGCTGGAAGCTCAGCAGTTAGTTTTCTTAGAATGTTGTAAGAAATACTACATCTATAACTTTAACGATACCTTAATAAATTCCATGCTATGACAGTTTTTGTATAATGGCATTCTGTTAAAACATTAAAACTCGTCGGTTAAAGTTTAGAAACATTATTCAATAAGTAAGTATTTTGTTGTACTTCAACTTTGGCACCCAATAGTTCACCGTGCTTCTACGTTTCCTACCTCAGAGTTTATGGTCGGTGGGGTCCCAAGGTGCTGGAGTGGCGACCCCGCATCAAGAAGCGCAGTGTTGGCAGACCCCCCACTAGGTAGACCGAGACATCAAACGAGTCGCAGGGAGCCACTGGATTCAGGCGGCGTAAGATCGAGGCGTGTGGAGGTCCATGCAAGAGACCTATGTCCAGCAGTGGACGTCTATCAGTTAAAGAGATATGTTTCCTTATTATATGTATATAGGTTTGTACTTTGTGTATTAACCAAGTATGTTAATCTTAAAATTTCGCAAAACAAGTGAATATCAGCGCGTATTCGTTCCAGGGCGACCACGAATGCAATTTATGACCGCGGTGGGTGCCTTACAAAATGGGGCCAGATTTATGAGCGGACAGCGTTAACGTTCCGAGTTTCCGGAACTATTAAAATCTGGCTCGCTACAAGCATATTGCGTCCTTATTGCGTCGCTAAAATCACACCTAATTGCTAACAGGGAAATCATATTGCAGGTACCTACGTGATACAGTTCAGTCAGGTACTTCAACAGCGTAACCGTGTTTTAACCGACTTTCAAAAAACGAGGTGGTTCTCAATTCATCGGAATCTTTTTTTTATTTTATTCTCTTTATGTATGTTCCCCGATTACTCGAAGACGCCTGGACCGATCTGGAAAATTCTTATTTTGTTTGAAAGGGAAAGTATACTTTGACTTCAAATGCCACTACAAAGTATATCAATTGTGCTTATAAAATTTGAAGAGTTCCCTCGATTTCTCTAAGATTCTATCATCAGATCATGACCTGATGACAATGAAACTACCTGTGAAGTAGATATACCATTTCAAACAAAAAAGAATTTTCCAAATCGGTCGATCGAAGACGCCTGCTTCGAGTAATCGGGTAACTTAAATTAAAAAAAAAGATTCCGACGAGTTGAGAACCTCTTCCTTTTTTGGAAGTAGGTTAAAGAGTTTTTAAAGAATATTAGCCATTTAACTTGACTATAATATACTAGCTTTTGCCCCCGCGACTTCGTCCGCGTGGAATTAGATTTTGGGGTGGAATTTTCAAAAACTGTGACACACGTACTTTTTTATTTTTAACTGAAAGCTCAAATACCAACTTTGATGGAAACAGCTTGAAAAATGACGGAGTTTCAAGTTTCTAACTTCAGTAGTTTAGGCTGTGCGTTGATATCTCAGTCAGTCAGTCAGTCAGTCAGTCAGTCAGGACTTTGAATTTTATATATATAGATTAGGGACGGCTAACAAAAGGGTAAGGAGTGGGAGCGAATCGTCAACCTTTAGGATTTCAGTCCGATTCCTTGACCGTGAAACTTCAATTATTTTACCATTGAAGGTCAATTAATTATTAGAACAATATTTGAGTTATTGACTCTAGTTACTAAGATAAGTCAGTAAAAGGATTTTATTGGTAGACGGCTCGTGCATATCAAAGTTTTCCGAAAATTTCCACAAATTGAGTTTCCAAGCAGCGTACACATAATAACCTAATTACAGCCCTTCAATTTGGTTGCCCAAAGGATTTAAGAAAATACGTCTGTGAGCTGAGAGTAGCAGCTGTATGATGAATTGTAGTAATTAAGTAACTTGTGGGTATACTTGTAGAACATAGAGATGTTGACCTCATTCTTTAAGACGTCAAAGAAGCGTCCCGAATTTATTAAGTAAAAAGATTTATTGAATAAATATATTTTTTAATTATAATTATATGTTTATTTATTTGTGTAAGTTCTTACTGACTATTGTCGGTGACTTTGTTCGCATAGACTTAGTTAAGGCCAAATCGGGTCATTCGTGGAGCTGTGAAGGAGTAACAAACACACACACACACTTTCGCCTATATAATATACGTATTAGTGTGATATGAAGTGTCCCCCCCCCCCCCCCTTCCCCTTACAACCAGTTGACTATGGCTATGTACGAGCTTACCGAGCTTATTTTACTATACTACATTTGGCGTGGTTGTAGGATGTTAGTTTCATAATAGCCATATTCTTGATAAGCAGAGTAACAAAGGTAAACAGCCAATTTACAGAAGAAGCAAAGCCCCGACCGATTTTCTTGTACCCAAGTGAAGTAGAGGGCATTTTGATTCCAGCAAAATTCTCACCTCTAAATGAATGGCACCTCTCTGCATGACATGTAGAAATTACAGAATGTAATATTGTTCATGCCTACAGTGTTTTTCAAATTAAATTAAAGTGACACATTCTGCTACAATCACGTTTCATTTCCAACGCAAATGAAAATATTAAGGGCAGTTCAGACTACGCTCAGACTACGCTCAGTTTATATTTAGTTTACTAGCGCACGCCTGCGCCTTTGTCCACTTCTTCAATTCACAACCGACAGTTCCTAAATCCCCATAGTTTAGGTGGACAGAACCCCTGCAGCATCAAGATTGAGGAGTTGGGTCCTGGAATCTAAGGATGTAGATGTACTTGGTACCTATAACTAGTGGTTCGCCCCGAACTAAGACCTCGCGATATCCCATAATTCCCAAAAGTTTTAATTATATATTGTAATAATTAAACTAAATAAAACTTTTAACATTAGACGCAATAAAAAAATAATAATAGTTGACATAAAACTGTTTTACTGACACAGCGCCATCTATTAGCATTATTGCGAAGCTATTAGCATTTAAAATTAAATAATTTCGTTTCTTTATAACATTTATCTAATTTTAGTATTTGTTGTTCAAGTACAGGATATAACTGAATTTTCAACCAAGTTTCACGTTCTAATATTCAGTAATTCTTGACATATGGCTCAAATTAAAATCTCCACTTTGAAAGCCCCCCATTTCGTCAATTTTAAGGGAAAAATTAAAAAAAATATTTTTGTACTCTGATCAAAGTCGTCTTTAAAAAGATATATTGCAAGTCTATGTAACGCAACAAACAAAATTTTACTTCAAACACGCTTCTATGAGAGCCCCCCTGAAATAAAGCTTTTTATATTTTTTTATACAATGTTCGGCTGAAGGCCATCAGTTTACATATTATGTTTAAATTTGAAGTAATTACGTTCAGTAATTCAGAAGTTATAGGGCTCTGACAGACATTTGGACGTACACACTTCTCTGTCCAGTACAGACAAGCGCCCTAGTTGACTCAGAGAACTCGCTTCGCTCGTTCAATAACTAATCGATAGTTCTTAAACCCACTAGAATCTAGTGGATTTAGGTCGTTTTAAGATTTTTGAATATCCGAGGTAAAAAGTATCATATTATGTCAAGGATGCGTGCGGATGAAAGAAGAAAGAAAATACATTATATTCTTGTTTAGTATTACAAACAGTACATTTTTCTACTAATATTACGTAATAGTAACGTCTGTGTGTGCTATCTCTGCGTATTTCTGTTCAGCGGTTGAGACACAAAAAGGTAACAGACAGCAGAGTTTACTTTCATAATATTCGTATTAATTAATATGAATATTATACAACCACGTTATTATTATTATTTCAGACTGCTATAATATTTATGTTACAACAACAATATCTCAGCTCAGCAATAATTTGTACGGATAGTGGGCACGTTCACACTAAACTATTCATGGCTAATCTTACAACACTGTATGCTATTTTACTGTAAAGCAGAGTAGTATAGCTTAGTCTGAATAGCGCTTTACGTTGGTGCGTAAGTTCGTTCGGTTTTATTTTGGTTGCCTGTTTTTCCACGGCTAATTGTAAAATATTGAAATAACAACTCCGAGACAGATCTCTTACATCATAATAAGTTAATGAACTGTTCGCAAAATACCTTTAACATATTATCTTGCAGTCGCCCACTACTTCGTCTGCGTTGAGTTTATGTAATTTTCAATGTCTTTTTACTTTGATCGCGAACTATTTGCTTTTATTCATTGAGGAGTTCCGTCCTTTTTTTTTTTTTTCTTATTCTATGACCAGATAGCCCTTGACTGCGATCTCACCTGATGGTAAATGACGATGCAGTCTAAGATGGTAGCGGGCTAACTTGGAAGGGGTATAGCAGTATAAATTCAACCCATACCCCTAATCGGTTTCTACACGCCATCGTGCCGGAACGCTAAATCGCTTGTCGGCACGTTTTTGACGGTAGGGTGGTAACTAGCCACGGCCAAAGCCTCCCACCAGACCAGACCAGAGACAATTTAGAAATAATAAATTACAAAATTGCCCCCGCCGGGAATCGAACCCGAGACCTCCCAGTTATAAGACCACAGCGCTCACCACTGCGCCAGGGAGATCGTCAAAACATATCCTCCAACTCCGAAGATATTCATCAGATCTTCATCAAAAATGTGAGATGGGACATTCAAATAAAAAAAAATTAGGGATTGAAATAGAATCAGTTATGGAGTATCATAAGAGTAACATCCTTACTAATATTATAAATGCGAAAGCGTGTTTCTTTGTTGGTTTGTCTCTCAATAACGCTGCAATAGAGCTACGGATCGACGTGGTTTTTTGCATGGGTATAGTTGAGGACCTGAAAAGTGCCACAGATTACTTTTTGTCTCGGAAAATCAAAGAATTCCCGCCGAATTTTAAAAACTAAATCCACGCGGACAAAGTCGCGGGCATCAGCTAGTAAATAATAAATAAAATACTCGTCGAATTAAAACCTATTCTTTCTTTTGAAGTCGGTTAGAAAGAAACCGCCTTCTGAGATTAAATTACAAGTTATTCGTAAGAATCGTCTGTATATTTACTTATTAAGTATGTACTGATTTGTGAATAGGTAATAAGTAGTGGATAGACCTATAGAATAATGTTTGAACTATGACCTTTAAAAATATTTTTCGTATTTCTGAACGATCATTGGCCCTGAAATTTCAGGTAACTACGTCGATCGGTTGCTTGAAACGTACCTAATAAGATTTCGAGTACCCTCTTGAATATGACCACGGGCGGAGTATAACGATAACGATACAATAGAATTATATTAATACAAGATAATACTTTTGGGTGTTGTCATCATAATACAAGGCTTATTAGAGACCGTACCTATTCAAGTTACGCTGAGCATAAAAACTTTTTGAATTAAGTAGGTAAAATACTGAACAATAGAGTGGAGATGATTACTTCTTATTAATAAACTAGCGGACGCCCGCGACTTCGTCAGCTTCTTCAATTCACACTCAACATTACCTAAATTCCCACAGTTTGGGTGGACAGAACACCTACAGCAACAGGATTGAGGAGTTGATTCTGGAATTCAACGATGTTGTCTTTACTTAGTACCTACAATAACTATTCATAATAAATCGACAGTTCCTAAATCCCTACAGTTTAGGGGGGCAGTACCCCTGCAGCATCGGGATTGAAGAGTTGGAACCCGAAATTTTCATGGGAGCATTTCGCAAAGTTTTTATATCGATTAAAAAAGATTCACGCAAATCGGCTTAGAAGTCACGGAGATATCGTTATAAATAGGTAGAAAAGCTTCTTCTCCTCCTTTTTGAAGGTCGGTTTTAAAAACCCAACGCCAAACGAGCGAAGTCGTGGGCAGAAGTAAGTTGAAAAATATAAATCAGAGTAAAAAAACTGCCCGGCACTAATATGGGACACGACGAAAGTTTTTACCAACCGTAAAAATTCACGCCTAAATCGGAAGAAGCTGGTACGCGCGATAACATTTTTTTCCTCTAATGATTTCCGCAACGTTAAAGGTACCTGTCGATATAAACATTTATACATTTTGAACTGTATTTCAATTAAGTGAGAGTTTGTTTTAGGGGAATTTTCAGATTAATGGTATTTCCAAACAAATGGGATTTTTTGCTACCGAGCGACAATTTTTTTTAAATTTATGTTTTGTTATAGGTATATGCCGTAGGCGGCACATGTAGTTTTAAAATATGGTGGAAAAGCTTCGCTTGCTAACACTCTACGAGCTGATCCTTATTAAGTTTAATGCTTCTCAAAACATAGTTAAAGTAGGGTAATCGTAAAAAACTTCCAACTATTAGCAATACTTTAAACGCATTCGTGTTGTCTACAGTTTTGACTGCATCACTTTTCTAAAAAATGTACGTAATGCCCATTACGCACTAATGTGTTCTCTACTTCTTGATCGCAGCATAGAAGCTTCAAGTAAATAGATAGATGGTAAGAATTATTTAGATCTTCTTCAATATCCTTTAGTTAATGATTTAACTATAAACGCTTCGGGCTCTGTCGCTAGTGAAAAGGAAATAAAATAGGTAAGCTTAAAAGCATTGAACTTTTCATTACTTTCTTTGTTAAGTTTAGGGCGCCTACAAATACGCTACTGTGGTGCCACTGTGGCGCGCTAGCCGCACAACTACTAATTTTCATACAATATCTAGAAGCGCAGTCGCATCACGCAACCTATACCTTGTAAGGATAGTAGCGCTGAAACTGCGCTTCTAGATATTGTATTAATAAAATATTGACGCGGCTGGCGCACCACAGTAGATTATTGTTTTATCTTAAAGACATCGAAATCCAAAAAAAATTTTTTTTTTTCTTTAAAAAAATACCATTCGTCATAATATAAAGAAGTTCTGATAATATGTATGAAACGCTAATCATTTTAGCAAGTAATCTCATTACTTTTTGTCTCTTTTTGTATTTTATTGTCGGTCGAGTTGGCAATCAAAAAAATTTAAAAAAGGATAAAGGACAACTCGGCCATTCGGACAAGTTTCCTTCGGTCGAGAGGTTGCCTTACTTGGCGCTACGAAGCGCTTCTTTATGTAGGCACCCTTATTGGTTTAAAAAACATTAATCCCTATTTCTTACCATGTAATAATTTAAATAAATGCGAACGTGTGTTTGTTGGTTTATCCTTCAATCACGCAACAAAGGTTCGGCTTGTTTTTTCTGCATGTACCTATACCAGTTTAGGATTTGGAGAGAAACAAGGATAATTCTTGAATCATACTAATATTATGAATACGAAAGTGTATCACTTTGTGAGTTTGTCCTTCAATCACGCAAATCATGTATGTGGTGTACAATAAAAGTATATTCATTCATCATTTTTAATTACCCCTTAAAGTGGACCACAGCTATCATAAATTACATACTTATTTTGAAAGAGAGTATTGATTTATACCTAAGAGCATTCATAACTAAAGAAAAAATATTTACGAAAAAGCTTTCACCGTACAACACAAAGAGTGTCACAGGAGCAAATATCAATGTTTCATACGAGTTCTGATCACTTATATCCTTTTAATCTTTCCTTTTTCACTTTAACGCCTCTATTTCCATCCGATACCAATTGGATTTTTCCTTTTTTTCACGTACACACCAGTCCATAATTTTAGGCGAGTTTAAAATAGTGTGCGAATTTTCCGAACGAACTTTGTAGTGTGTATTAGATCGCAGGACTGCGTCAAAAAGTGTTGTTTTTTCATAGAAAATTTATGATTTTTCGCTGGCGGTCCTTTGCAGTTGCAGTGTTCTTTGTCACCTACTGTATTTGAGGGATCGTTACATGTTACATATAAAACAGGACTAGATGATGCCCGCAACGTTGTCCCTGTGGATTAAGGGTTTTTGATTTTCGCGAAAATTCTATAATTTTCCGGAATAAATAGTCTATAATGGTCCACGTGGAGTTAAGTTTTTAAGATTTCCTGGGAAATCTTTGATTTTCCGGGAGGAAAAAGCCTCTTCCACTGTCCAGTAAGGCTAAAATGCGCGCTACGGGAAAATTTTCTCTACTCATTAACTCGTGAATTTGTATGAGTTTTCACGCGTAAATGAGTAGACGAAATTTTCACGTGGCGCGCAAGCTAGCCCTACTGCTATACCTACATAAAAAATCGATTGATCGATTTGTTGCTCTGTTTTGGTGTGATTGAAGGACAAACCAAAATCAAGCATACTTTGCATTTATATTTATAAGGATAGTAAGGATTTCCAAATTCAAAATTATTTATTTCATGTAGGTCAACTTCTGGCTTTATGACAAGTTAAGATTCTATCTACCAGCACCGGTTCGGAAAGCAAATAAGTCATCTAAGTCTAACATAGTGCGAATAATGAATTAGACGACAAACTGTCTCCTTAACTACTAATTAGGTCACAGGACAATGCTCTAATGCATTTCTCTAGATGGCACTAATTTCACAAGAGAAGCAAGAATCAATTTGCTTCATGGATTAGATACCTTTTAGAAACGCATTTAAAACGAAGTAGTGGTTGCACTTACTTAATTATTATCTTATCCCAAACGTTAAAAGTTGGGGAAAATCAGGCTGCAGTTGTTTTTTAAACAAAGGTGCTACTATATATTATGTAGCTTATCAATGTAGGTAATACCTCCATGCAACATTGTCAGTATGATATTCAACCACAATGTCATATTAAACAACTTTTGCAGTGACTTTTGGTACTAATTTAACATTAATCTAAATATATAAGGTAACTGACTGACTGATCTGTCAGCGCACATCACAAAGCACTGGACGGATCGGGCTAAAAATTGGCATACAGATAGCTATTATGACGTAGGCATCCGCTAAGAAAGGATTTTTGAAAATTCAGCTCCTAAAGAGGTAAACAGGGGTCTGAAATCTAACTTAATGTGAGCGAAGCCGCGGGCAAAATCTAGTTCAGATATAAGTTTTTTTATAAATTATTTATTTACAATGTAGGTTTAAATTACTTTTAAATACATGTAACTTAAGCTCCTACTAAATTTCGTGACGTAAACCGTAGGGCGCATGCGTATGAAGTCTGCCATACTTTTGAACCAGTTTATTCTGAGATTCGCTGGTAAGCACTCCTAAGTCTAGAGAGGTAATCCCGGAGTCGCTATGCCGAAATAACCGCGAAATTAAAATATCTTAATCGTGAAGTTTTTATGAATGATAACTACCAGTGATACTCGCAAACTTTATAAGCGAAATATCTAAGCGACATTCAAAGTTTTTAATAAGTTTATGAATTGGTGAAAGTGTTTAAAACTTTAAAGAGGTTTATAGTAATAAAAATGTATTTACTTAAAAAATATTGTGAAATTAGAAGCTATCGTATTGAGGTCTGAAGTCACTATCATATCAGTTTTTAAGGTTTCTCTGTATCACTTGGTAAGTACATAGAATAAACAAATAATTATTATCAATAATTATCTAAAAAATATGTGAACACACTATTATATATATCACATGTATGTATAATAGTATGTAGGTTTTATTCTAAAGAGATATATTCTGATATTAATAATACATTATAGGAAGCTAATTGCATTTTCTCTTGAATTGTGGTTGCCGCTTTAGATTTTTCAAAATTATATCTACTGACTTAAAATATAATGAAAATTTTATTAAATATTTATTTACACTCATGTGCAGTTAAATGCAGTTTATTGTAGTTTTTTAAAAATTTAAAACTTTTTACATAATATCGGATTATACCCGATAGCGAATTAATTATTATGGGTTTAGGCGCATCGATGGAATTGGTTTCTGTTGTGAAAAAAATAAAATTGAAAAAGATAAATCGAATAACTTCTCTACTTTGTGCTCACATTCCTATAATTTATTTTAAGTTAATTTTAACTTTTGTTTCTATGTAATGTGGTGTGCAATAAAGTGTATTCATTTCATTTACTACTATTATTTCTCATGACAATCACTGAAAATGTCAGATATTTTTTTTTTCAAGTATACTTAATTGTGAATCAATTCCCTCTGGCGGTGTGCCTTCAAAAACTTTGGTATGTTACTCGAGGGGCAGAAAAAAATTTAAATGTAGTAAAGCGTGAGGGACTTCTTTTGTGCTGGGAATGTTCATGGGGCGTGATGAGCACAGGTATGAGGTGACCCGCAACACACGTTTGCTTGATATATTTCTTTTAAAAACAAATCATATTTATTTTAAATAATTTAATTATTATGACATTTCTTTAGTAGGGGTGTGAAAAAGTCGCCGCACGCGGCTTGATGAATCTGTAGCTAATGCCTAATCAGCAATATCGTTCCTACGTAATTAAACGACTGTTTAATTACGTAGAAGATACTGCAGCAACTCGTCATTTCCAAATTGTTTCGGTAAGCAGCCGAACGTTAACAATTATTACTGTAGTTCACTGCGCCTGCTACAGCGTTAGATACCTATTTATTAGGCTACCTAATATCAAACTATTTTATTAGGCCACCTCTCCACTAAGACGGATTGGTAGCGAGAGATTTGTGTGTAAGAAAGAAAAGAAAGTATAAAAACGGTGCAAGATCTTTTTCGTTTATCTACAAGCGATATTTTACAAACAACTTTTGAAGACAACTTTGTTCTTTGACCAGAGCGTCGTATAAAAAAAAACTGTTCGTTGGTTGGTATCTGTTTTGATTTGAGGATCTGTAAGCAACTGAATTAGCACAGTGATCAAATTATAATTTTCATTGGTGGGATTTTTCTGGTTTTCTATATGTACCTGAAGTGTTAAAAAGGTTATTTGAAACCGAAAAAAGGAATTAGCTTACCGGTAGGCCTTAATATGGCAAAATTAGAAAGCTCTTTTATATTTGCGCCAAGTTATCAACAAATGACACAGATTTTTTTTTAACTCTCCGCAAGGTTGTTTATTTAGGCCTTTCTATGTTGTTTATGGGGCGTCGCTGGGGTAGCTTGTGTATAGAAAAACTAGTTGATGGCCGCGACTTCATTCGCGTGGAAGGAGGTTTTTTGGATTCCCGCATTAATTTTCTTATTTTCGCTCTCGCTCTCACTTATACGACACACACAAAACCATGAGCCATGCACCCTCGTGATTTGCAAGAGCCTATACCTATCAACCCAAAGTTCAAATTTCTACGGCCTAGTATAGTAGCTACTTATATTTTGAGCATATTATTATCTAACGGGGTCTTTAGAAAATCTAAATTCAAGCAGGTGAAGTCGTGGTAAAAACCTTATACTTATCTATAAAAAGAACCACGTAATAAATAGGTCACTGTCGGGCCTATTAAACTACGAGTGAGAATGTGAGTGAATCGCGTAGGCCCTCTACGCCTCTCAAATCCAGCTAGCTTTACATGTAAACGTTCTTGAAACGTTTATATACAGTGTAAAAACTATACACTAAACGGAGCGTGTATTTTGTGGAAACCTGCTCGCATGTAGGTACAATCACGCTGCGATTTAACTTTGCAGTTGGACTGTAACGCGTAGGCGTACATAGAATCATTGCGCACAGGAATGTAGAGGCTTCTACATTGACAAATGTTTTAAGGTTTTTTTTTAAATTCTTTATACGTAATTCTTTGTAGGTAACTCTTGTAGGTAAATTTTAAAATTTTTTTGGACTATTTTTAGGGTTCCGTATAAAGAATTTTTATTACGTACAGTTAGTTTGTGTGTTACAGTCATTTTATTGAGAACGTATTAAAGCTGAAAGGCACAGTTATACTTCTAATTGAAAATTATGCCACTGTAATATTCCTTATTAAGCCAAGTAATCCCTTCAATAATTCATAATAGCTGGGATTTCTTGGCCTTAGAAATAAGGATCTTGTCGTAGAGGAAGAGAAATAGATTGAAAGGTTCAACTTTTCTCGAAGTCGGGTTTAGCCTCGAACGAATGTCGGTCGACTAGTATATTACCCCTTTGTTGGTAGTTAGAAAGTGGGTTAGGCTAGGTTATAAAAGTTGGCGTGATAGCATCATATTCGAATTTCCACAAAAATAAAATTGATGAGAGCAATACTGTAAAAAAAAGTTTTTTTTTTTAGAATATTAGGTATTCTGAACTTCATTAATATTTCTCTTTTTTGCACTTGAAATTAATGTAATGTTGGTGTTAGGAGTGGATACGATAATAATGCAACGGGTGAAAGTTGAACCGTCGACCTTTCAGTTTTCACCGTAACCGTTTACCTTTAACCCTTCAGCTATTGGGGCTTAAAAAGTCGCATACAAAGCTAGTCTTAAAAAATGAAAAGGAAAAACACAATACTAATGTAAGTAGACCCGAAGTTTATAGTAGTAGAACACATACGACTTTACTCCCCTATTTACATGCTTAGGTCAACACATCAGCTTGATCAATCCAATCTTTTTGTGCATCTATGCAACCAGGTCACGTCGTCGTCAAACATTTCTAAAATAGATTGGATACAGTGCATTTGATTCCGACAGATTCCCAAAGGTACCATGATTGCTATACTTTTCTGCTCTGGAAAAGCAGAATGGTATTCCCTGCACTATTGAAATTCAATTCTATGTATATTTAACTAAGGACCGATTTCATCAATCTCTTCATCAAGTCTTATCCGAGCATAAAGATATTTTGGCAGATTTTCAATACAAAAACAACAAATATGCAAACGCAGAGGAAAGACAGCTTTCCACCGAATTTTATGCCAGTGGCGAGGGGACGTAGGACTTACAACTCTATAAATCTCCCCTCTCTCTTCAAACGACAGACGTCTACAGTTGGACAAATGTCTTGCATGGACGTTCACAGGTCTTGGCCTTGCGCCGCCTGTATCCAGCGGCTCCCTGCAACTAGTTTGATGTCATCGGTCCTGAGGGTCTGCCAACATTGCACTTACCGGTGCAGGGTCGCTACTCCAGTATAAGTAAGTAACTAAAAGTATAGTAATTATACAAGACGGAATTGTACCAAAAACAATCATGCTGATTGTTAAATCACAAATCTACGTAGGTATTAAATAGATGTACCTATTTTATTTTCATCATGTACGAATAATTTGTAATCTGATAATATTAATCTCATTTACAATAAAGATTTGTTTTTTATCCTTAATCCGATTACAACAAATAATATTAGGTTACGAAGACTTATGTACGTAGGTATGTGCTCCGATTTCTAATACCTTGTCGTTATCGTTTTAATTCGTAGGTGTCCTATGATCTGCTTTTGGTACTCCTTAAAGCTAGAGACTTCTAGGTCTACTTTTACAACGACCCACGAAATTTTTGGGCTGTAAACTGAAAGGTCGACAGTTCGATTCCCACCCGTGGTCATATCAACTCCTAACGCAAGCCTTCTGCTTATTTGGAAGGGAGAGGAGAATATTAGTAAAGTTCAGCTTGGCTTATACTTTTTTTTTTAACTCGTTGATTATGTCTATTCATCTAATGAGGAGTCTATACGTATTAGGCCTTGGGACCCTTTCATCGGTTTTCAGATTACATAAGCAACGAGTATCTCGATAAAATTTATCACACACTAGCTTTAACCCGCGGCTTCGCTCACGTTAGGTTCGATTTTTTAACCCCCTATTTAACCCTCTTGGGGTTGAAATTTTCCAAAATCCTTTCTTAGCGGATGTCTACGTCCTAACAGCTACCTGTATACCAAATTTCAGCTCGATTCTTCCAGTGGTTAGAGCTGTGCGTTGATAGATCAGTCAGTCAGTCAGTCAGTCACCTTTGCCTTTTATATATTTAAGATAAGCTGTCCTACAAACGCGCAACAACAGATCAACCGATTGATATGATTTTTGGTTGGTTTTAATTAAGCACCTAAAGAGTGAATATAGTGACGGTTAACCGCTAAGATCTTCTAACTTAAAATGTCAGAAGCTTGCACAAGGCACAAAACATTACATATTTTGTGTTTGAGTACAGATATGATTAAAACAAAAATATTTAAAATTTAAATATTTACAATAGGTATTAATTTTATGTAGTAGAATTTTCTACAGTATGAGATAGATTTTTTTTATGCAGAGTCAGTAAAAAAAAGCAGTTCGACTAAAATATCAGATATAGGCCCTCTTGGTGGTTAACCGTCGATAGGTTACTTTGCCTTCCGTTATTATAATTCTGGAAAATAAAAGTTTCCTGCGGGATTTGTTTCCTAACTACAAGGCGACGAAGTCTCGGGCAAAAACCTAGTATATAAGTATGAAGATCTGATATATGAAGATAACTCGCTACCAACGTTATAACAATATACTCTGCTGTCCGTACACTAACTTGAAGTGGATGAATCTAATCTATTATTCGTTATAAACGAGCATTATATACTGCCCAGAGTCACGTGCGACACCTAGCGCACCGCCTGAACGTAATTATCGCTATAGCAACAGGGTGGCCATCTTTGAAATGTTGCCATACTATTCATTAAAATAATTGTATTTATAATACTAATTTTCACAATTTACCGATTCTATAAATCAATTCAGAATCCCATCCACATTGTTATTTTTATAAAACCATGACATAAGCTAGTAATGTATTTTAGTAATTTATCTATTTATGTGTGTAGACTTTAGCAATCATATCATGTAACTTTTTAAACTAGACAAAAGCTTGGGATTGTTCACAAAAGTCGTTAAATTTAACCTGCGTACTATTAAACTTCCTAGCTGCCATAGTTGACATTCATCCTATTCTCTTATTCTAACTTTCATCCGCCTAAGTTTAATGTAGTGGGAAAATTAAACGAAGGCTTTCAAATGATTACCCTTGCACGTGTGCTGCGGTTTTAATATCCGGATATTGCCAGTGTCGAGCTCTCTAGTGAAGAGGTTCAGATTTCTAGATGGCTACTAAATTAGTTCTGTTCGTCGTGAGTTCTTGGCAGCTCGATTGTATGGAGTTAGGAATAAAATTACTTTACGATACTTTAGAAATACCTATCTACGACGTAGTTACCAACATTTCCGGTGGGAGTTTAATATCGAATATCATGTCTAAAGCCAAGGAGTTGGTGAAGCTTTGTGCGTGTGCGTGTCAACTAGGTACATATCATATTATATCAATTTGAGAGAATCTGTATACTTTAATAGCCGCAGTACTTGAAGGTTTACTAAAAATAGAGTTAGAAAAGACACACACACACACACACACACACACACACACACACACACACACACATACACACACACACACACACACACACACACACACACACACACACACAAGCGCACACGTATTCACGCGAACACACGTTGTGAATATCTTCATTAGTTTTATTTTTACTTTCACTTCTGAAAACTACCCTTAATTAACAATCATACTGTATTACGAATTGTCTGTTAAACTTTATTTTTTTTTAATTGATTAACAATGAATAAATAAACAAAAATACCAGTAGGTATTCATAAAATTTAAATTTAGTTCAGAATACATTAGCGCCTCTCTCAAATTGTGTTTTCAAACACGTGCCAATAGCAAGTGTGGGGCCTATTTGGTACAAAGGCCACAATGCTGCAAGCTTGATGGGCACGTTTGGCTTGGGGGCAATTAAGGGTGGACTATTTGACCAAAATAATCTTTGACGATATGGTATACGGATTTTATATTTAAGTAACATGTTTTATCGTTATTTCTTGTGCAGTTTATAGGTAAACTTAAATTAATGTTTGGGTATTTTTGTGTACTAATATGTAGCAACTAACAATTTATAACAGAGCTACAGATAGAAGTAATTTTTTGTACGGATATAGTAGAGGACCTGAAAAATGAGACAGACTATTTCCGGAAAACAAACAAGTCCTTTAGGATTTTTAAATACCTACCTACCTAACTCTACGCGAGAATACTCGATATTTCCTATAAATTATTATTATTTATTATTCCATTAATTACAGATGGAAGAGTTTTATCGCATACAATAATATGCTTTATCGCGTTTCCATCAAAAGGGCAATTAAAAGGTAAAAAAAAAAAATTAAATGTGTTGCATGAAATTTCAAATTATTTTTGATGCAATGTTTTTACATTTTTCCCATTTCATGTGGTTGTTGACTTTAGTTTGTATCTTTGATAGCTGATATACATAAACGAAATAAATCGCTTATTATTATAAATTCGAAAGTTATCAACATGATATTTTTGCATGAAACAAACAAAGGAAAAAAACCGATAATAAAGTTGCAAGAGATCGTTGATAAATAATTTTTAGTGAGAAACAATTACAGGTCTTTGAAACACTAAAAAAATATTTTAATAGGTTTAATATTATAATTATTTATTTAGTTCAGCTGAACTTAAAATTCAGACGGTAAAAGCGTAGAAATTCGTTCATAATCTCTATTGAATGGTCTTGACTGGAAGGAAAGATAACGACATCGTTGAGACCAGTATTTATGCCTAGCCTATTAATGTTATGCCTACGTATTTTATCCAGGAGTTTAAAACTAACTGTATGGTAATGTGACATTTGACTTTGGTTGATTTTAAAACAAATAGCTCTTTAATAAGATAGCGCCCTACCATAGATTAAACAAAATAATAATACGTAGTATGTGCAAACACAAATCATAAAACGGATCTTAGGATCATAAAACTCACTTCATATTCTTAGGGCCTATCTCTGACATTGTTGAAGAAAATTGCAAATTTATTTTATTTTTCGTTTTGCTACGCTACGTCTGAATGTACAAAAATGTCTATTCTGAATGAAGAGACATTTTTTTGATAAGTACCACAAATGAATTTTGTTTTTATAGCATTGCCTTATTGACATAACATAAGCATTTTCTAGAAACGGTAATTACAAAACGGTTAAGACTTCGGTCGCCTGTATAGTTGTCTAGAGTTCAATGCACACCTCTAAGTTATTCAAGTCATATGCGTTAAATATCACTTGTTTCAACGTTGAAGAATATTGTTTTCAAAGGTGTGTGAAGTCTACAAAGCTCTTGGCCTTCATGGTCTTATAGCCTATCCTTCTTATTCTGATGCTGCGACTACATTATCGTACGATAATTTGTGTTGCGTTGTTGTGATAAAACCGTTATACGAGATGTTCTTGTCTACATTAGCGGTTCGCAGTGTCGTAATAAGGATTCGTTTAGTGGGCTGATGAGTTGAGATGACGATCGGAAATCGGATCATGTAAAATTTAATGTCTGTTTCATACCTGTTGTAGGGTAAATAGTAGGTACCTGAACATATATTTGTTTGACATTTGGTTGGTAGTACCGTAATAACTTTTTCATTACTCATACACGGAAAGTAGGTCTGAAGTTGCCTGAGAAGCGGGTTGAAAGTAATACTTTTCAGCCCTAGGGAGAATCGTTTTCAACTGACAGCTGTCAAATAATTAAAAAAAACTAGTTGTCACATTTTTATTGGAATTCAAATGAAACACGACATACCCGAGTGCATCCATAGACAAGAAGACATTCATAGACAATCATAGACAATACTTGACTATTAAAAAGCTAAATGCATAGCCCGCCGGCTAGGCCAAAGAAAAAAAAAAGGCGGTAAAGTTCACTCAATTTTCTTTAGCTAATTTCTATTTTTATTTTGACTTTCCTTATATTCGTAATGAAAAGCACAGTGTTTACCTCGGGATAAAGACTTATTTAGTCCCTCGAACTATAGGCCCCCTCGCTACGCTCGGGCGCCAAACCCCGTCTCGGGACTAAATAAGTTACTTTCATCCCTAAGGTAACAATGTACTATTTATTATTTGAGGCTACGTTGTTCTGTGACCATTTATAATACTATACGCCGCATTAAACCATTTCCAGCGGTCAACCTACATAAATCAAATTTCGATGATCTGCGATTCAGATTTTACGGTGAGCACAATTTGAATTGCCAATAAATTGGCCAATATAAATCTCTCGATACTTTTTTGACTTTGTGTAGACACAATTCATTTATTGAAATAACAATATTAGAGTATGTGTGACATCAAACACTATATAACTTAAATCTAAATTAAAATAAAATTCTAAACATCAAAAACTATTAAACATCTAAATCACTGGAATGAGTTACCCTGCTCAATGTATATATATGTATTATGTTGGCCAAGGTAACTTCCAGCCCTCCCGGTCTACATTGGACTCTATGAGACGGAATGATAGATCCTTAAAAAAGGATTTAGTAAGACTCAAATATGGAACTCTTTTGTGGTCTTTTTTTGTGGTGTTCAAACCCCAAAAGGCATAAATATGAAACTATTTTCTATGTCCCTTCCCATTGTTCTTTTGTTTTTCTGTTACACAAAAGTTTAAAGTCACAAGACAATTTATGAAAGTGTAATTTGTAAAAATTGTTTACAACACCTGTTATAGTATTTACTCGTATGTTACAATAGCAATGCACACTATTACTTAATTTTATTCTAAATTTTTACAAAAAATCCTCATCAATCCAACTTTTAGACCTTTTCCCTGTCATGTTTTATTTGGCGAAAAACTGGGCACGCTCGCTTGGAAAAGGGTTAACGGAATTAACACGATAAAAATAATTTTAAAAATGTTCATTATCCTCTTTTTGATGTAGAAATAGAGTTCTATATGTAGCTACATTATGCTATATTTATAGAGTTCTATACGTAGTTAATACTGAATATTGTATAAATAAAATTATATTGATAAATGTATCTATAAGGCTCAATTTTTTTTGTAATTATTTACTAATTTTATTGATTTTACTATGACATTTAAAATTAACTTTTAATACTGACATTTTGTTTCATATTTCATTGTATAATATTCACACACCAGTCCTGGTAAAATGTATAAGGCTCGATTTTCTATATTACACTACATTGTATCTGAATTTTGGTGAATAAATAATAATCTATCTATCTATCTACAACGTTTAAGATTTATTTACTTTTTTACATACCTACCCCTATAATTTCATTACTTCCAATACCTGTACTTATTTGCTTATTAATCCGTTTTCGAGAATAAGGTTGAGAATGTTTATTTATATTTACGGAAATGATTATATTTAATTGCAGTATAAATTATATCAAATATTAGGTACATAATGTACGATGAACATGAATAGCAGGCCAATTATTTATTATTAATCCATTGCTATATTCATCAACAAACAAAGTAAGATCTCTGTTATTTTTCCTTATAGATATCAGACAAATAAGGTAAAACCATCAGATTTTGTATATTTGGACAAACAGTCACCTACTTTACTACTACTTTACTTAATATAATATTCCCGTCAAAACTTTGGAATTAAATTATTAATATTCATTGAGTCAGTAGAGTCAGTAAGAAGAGGAAAGCATTATATAGATTAATGACACCTTTTGTTCGGTGACCTTTATGTTACCTTTATATCTTACTTTCTTTCGTTACTCAACAATGAATGAATGACACTTTGTTGTCCAATACAAAACGACAAGCACAACAAATTGTTATTTGATGTTACTATAAGTCAGAAAAATACAGTGCAATTATTATTATTGGAGGGCGCTATCGATAAGAAGCGATCTCTTTCAGGCAACCAAACTAGAAAATTACTTATACTTGTGTAGGTACTTACCTAGTTAATAATTGGAAGAGGAATAATAAAGAATAATAAATATAGTCAAAATATAAATATCTTGTTAATGAATTTAATTTGTGTGACAATGTTAAAGCCTCAATCGCCTCACAGACTAATAACGGAAAGGTCGACGGTTTAATCCCCATCTGTATATAATAGGCGCACCTACCCCTTTTTTTACATCGAGAATGAATTTAAGTCTCGATTTTGCAATGAATCGCCCATATTCAAGTCACTAAAAATATTTAGCTATAAGTATTGTTTATGAATATTATTATTTGCATTGACTGTTACGTACCTACTAAGATGTTGTAGAGACCTGACAATCATATAAGCATGGCAAGAAGCTAAGAAAATATAATATTACACATTGATCAATATGCGGTTTGCCGTCGCTTTCAGCCGTCATAACACGTTAAAATCTCGATGCAGTTTTTGAGTTAAAGAGGTCACTCGTCGACCTCTTTACGTCAAATAGTGCATCACACTAATGGCACGCCGCGTAACAGTGTCAAGTCTCACTATGACCGTAACGAACTGTGAACTGTATATCCAGTTTTCTTTATGAATTCACACTTTAAAGCAGACCTGTGAGGGCTTAACATGCTCGTTTATAGTCTGTTTCGATCAGTGTTTCCCAACCCGTGGTCGATAAAGAATTGAAAAAAATATTCGTTCATATTTACCTACTCTTAAACAAATATTTATATTATGAAGACAAAAAATAACATTAAAATTGTAACTTTCTGGTTTTTTTTTCATAATTAATTTAGTTTTTTAATTTTCTATTGTCTTTTTTATTTTTGGCAAGGCAAGAAACTCGTTATATAAAAAAATGCTAAATAGGTACACTGCTACCAGCAGGGCGGGAGATCTATAACACTTTAGTCATTTGCCCTTTTGTGCTCGCCAACACCGCACGTAGTTTAAATGCGCAACGATTGAACGATATTCAAGTTCTCAAGAGAAGGAAATTAGCATAAACCAGGATTTTAATTCATTTTCTACGCGCCATCGTATGGTAAGACTTTGTTGATATTCAATTTACTGGCCAAAGCGTCTATAAACTGAACTTACTAATATTACATTCCGGGACTGAATGACCTTTGAAAGGCAAATCTTTTCAAATTAAACGAGAAATTACACTCCGTTCACCTTTTGAATCAATAAGCGCTTGAATATTATTCAAAGCGCTGCCACACAAAATTTATTAAATTCTTGAGCATTTAATAAATTATTCATCAATAGTGCTGAGTGATTGCGCTCTGCATTTGGTTGAATGGAATCTAATATAAATATTTTGTGCGTAGTTCATCCTAGTTCATCCATTAGAGTACCGAGTTGAGTTATGAGTAGGTGCCTACAGTGGAGTTCCGCGCAGAAACCACTCGCCAAACTATAAACTACCCGCAAAATATGTTACATGGAACACCGTTTTCAGCTTTCTGTAAATTACCTTAAAAGCTCGTATAGGAGACATTTCTCTTTTAATTCCATGGCAAGATAGTAACAGGCTTACTTGGAAGAGGTTTGGTAGTTTAATTAACCCCAGACCCTCAATCTGTATTGTACTGGATCATTAAATCGTTTGGTGCGTTTCACCAAATTTTCTTTGCTTAGCGGTGAAACAAAAACTTAACTAAAAATAATATTTAAAATTTCCAAACAGCCACCGCCGGAAATATAACCCGAGATGATACTCTTATTAATAAGATCTTTGCGCCCATTTCTTTATAATGTGTATGTAAACCTAAGTATGAACTTAGTGGTTCTTTATCATCATCATTATGGTATTACCTATAATCTCCTTTGAAAGGTAGCTAAACTTTAAAATTAAACCTAGTATGGATGTAGTCAGGATATAGCATTTATCTTGCCACGTCAGCATTGTATGGCCATTGCGTACAGCCGTTGCCCCTTGGCACACATTATTCCTAGAACAAAACACATTTGGAAACTTGTTTTAACGTTGCGCTTTAAAATTGCTTAAATACGCTTATGTCATTTTATGTTGATCCCGTAGTTTGAGTAGGGGGAATTGAACTCAATTCTTTGCTCTATTTTCTGCGAGAAAGAAGATCAAACCAACTATGTGAGCATTATGCAGAATTCTAAGGCATGTATATTTTTTTTAGTAAATAGTAGTAACAAAGTGGAAGCGGTAAATTATGAAAAGTTAATTAATTAGTGAGAATTTTAATGAATAGTATGGCAACATTGAGAAGCGGGCCACACCGAAGTTAAAGGTATGGTGGAGAGAAGATTATTAGTTGGGGGGGGGGGGGGGGGCTCAAAAATAAGAAATAACCAGGCACTCCACCCCGCTTTAGCTAGAGTGCAGACCGACAACAGTAGAATATATTCTTATAATGTTGAATAGTTAATTATCTTCAAAATATTTCAGTGCTTCAATCGCACATAACTCCAAGAAGTCAAGTCACTCCAATTGAGCATGAATAAATAAGAAACAATTTATAACTACGGGTCTAACTTTCACCGGTCGGCTCAATCACTTACATTTTATTAATGGCAGATACTTTATTTGGATTCAAAGGGAAAAAGATAAAGGATTCCCGTTGTTTGCACTAGCAAATAGTTACTCATCGAACTATAATGCTTAGAATAGAAAGCTCAAAACAAACAATTAATGTGTGAGGGCCATGTAATTATTTTTTATTTATACTGCTATTGTTAATTAATTTTTGATGGTTATTGTGATGAATTATGACATTCTTTCACAGCACAATAGTTTATGTTTTATATAGTTTATAGGATAGTTTACACTTAGATAACTCTTTCACTTAGCAATCACCTGATCTTCTATGCACATACTTTTTCACTAAATTAACATGTTAAAATAATATTAATTCTGAAATTTTTACGGAGCTATTGTGAACGTGGCTACTAGTGCCATCTCTCTGTCTCCGTTTATAGTCGACCGTTAAAGGATTACTAAAACTGGCTTATCACCGGGGCAATAGTTGATTGTGCTTCAAAGCGTTAGAGTTCGATGTAGCTACTCTAATATTAAAAATCCCGTGCGTAGAAAATACTTTGTAGAACATCCACCGCGCCCTAGGGTATGCTACACGTATAAAATATGTAACCATTTAGATACAAATTGCTATGGAAGGTAATAAGAGAAAGGGTCAATGGGGTGTTTCACAACAATGCCAATGCAATTTCTTTAGGGTGCCCTCTAGGTATCTTTATAAATAAAGTTTGTCCTATGGGAACTGAAAAGGGTGCCTACTGAGATTTTGTGTCGGTTCTTCTCAGCAAAAGCCGCTTTCCGAACTAGTGGTAAAGTCTTGACTTAGTTGTAGAGCCACGAGTTAGTCTACTACCTTAAAGGGTCTACTACCCGTTCACTCAAAAAAATCTTAATATTATTATCATCTAAAACTCAACCTGCCAATAGAAAATGACGTTTCTCAAAAGTGAATCTAGGTATTGAAATACCGTAACTAGGCACTTTAGGTAATAACGTAGTTATATTTCTTCTGTTCGACTGGTGAAGGTAATGCCGTTCATGGTTCATTTAACGGGCTTTGTATTGTTTCTCGGTATTACAAAACTGAATAATGTGGTTGCTTTGACTGTTAATTGTAATTTTTATTTAAGGTGAATATAATAAATGCAATTATTGTGTTTTTATTTTCTCTGTATTTCAGCGATTTCATTATTTCATTAAACCGCCATTGATATGTGTCGACTTTGAACGCGTCCGTTGTTATTATGTCCGTATTCCTAGAAATCTGTCTCACCCTAGACATTTTATAACTTTTTTACCGCTCAGCTAAACCAAAAGCGTAATATAAAAGATAAATATTCTGGAGAAAGTCATTTATGCCATACTTATACGAAAACTGACATTGTTTTATGGAATTACAAAAACTCTAAGTTGAAAAAATAGCGGTAAATAAAATATTAGGTTTTTTGGAGTCCTCTATTTGTTGAGTCCTCTGTTTGAGTCTTTTCAATGTAACGCAAATTAACGAGAATGGTATTTCATTGAGCTTCAGTGCAATTATACACACTATTGTAATATTATAATTGCGAAAGTGTTGGTTGTTTGCTGTTTTGTTGGTTTGTCCTTCAATCATGCTGCAACACAGCAACGGATCGATGTGTTTTTTGTTTTTTTTTCCTTAGGTAAGACTACTTTTTATCACGGAAAAACCGGATTTTTAAAAATCCTATTCCACATGAACAAAGTCGCGGGCAAAAGCTGGTGTAAAATAAGTAGATGCTAGCCGTATTTAAATATGTATAATTTACGATACTATTTACATATAAACTTAAATTTCGTGTCATTATTTAAAGTAGAAAAGCATCATAAATCAAAACGGCGCGACGCAGCGGGCAGTCATCCACGTATCAAATTTCGTGGTGTGAGCGGAAACCAGAGTTGGAAACTAAATTTTTGCATGAAACTTCAATGTTTGCCAAATTTATATCACAGTATGTACTGGAATAAAAGAGATCTCGTTTTGACACTTATAACTCATTTACTGGAATAATGTTTTATCTCGAAAAAATTCAAAGTAAAACTTTTTTAAGAACAATCTTTATAAACTAAACTAAATAAAAAACAATTTTCTTGTAAAACTTTTACTAGCGAATTATAACACTGATTATATTGCCCCCCCCCATCCCTACCCTCGCCCCACCCCGCTCAATAGGAGTCTGTAGTCCTAACTAATAAGCTACCACTGCTTAGTAGGATTATTTAGTAGTAGGGCTTATTTTTGTATGATTATCTCGCATTAATTAGTCTAATTTTTTGCAGCCAATTGTATCATAACCTCGGAAGTAGGAATATACAGTTTAGGTAGTCTCATCAGCAAATCTAGTTCAAGCCCATTATGCCCACATACTGCGTATATTTACCAGAATTTTGCTACCATTGATGCCAGAGATCAAGTGGCTTTTCTTCCCAAGTAAGCCCTCGTTTATGCGTCCCCATAATCCTTCTATTACTCGAGGAAATTCTGCGTATCTCTGTCGCGTGACGACGCTACAATGTAAAATTTTTGTTTCTTATGAAATAAAACGGTAGGTATTTTGATTTGATAGAATCAAAATGAATTTTGTCGTTCTGTCTCCTTGTATTGATGAAGTTCGCGACCCATTTCTATTATTCATGTTATGTACTTAGGAGTTTTTTTGGAACAATAATGTGGTGGATTTCCAAACTCTTCCGCATATGACTCGACTAAGAAGACGAGAGTTTGAATTTTAATTTTTAATTTTAGGTTAGGTAGGAGAGTTTGAATAATTTTATTGAGAAATGTGCATAATATATATCTTTCCCTTGACAATTATTAAAATTTCTTAAAGTTTTATTTAAACAAAGCAAAACTTATCCCTACGAGACCTTTGTTGAATAAAATTAGAAAGAAAAAAGAAAGTGGGTTGGTATTATTATGTCTTTTTCTCAGTAAGTAAGTTCTTTTTATTATAGCAAAGTAAAAAGTAAAATAAAGCCGCAAAAGTTTCAGTAAGCATCAGAGATATGCCCATAAAATATTCATTATGTTATTTGGTTTAAAAACTTACTAAAGTTATTTCCCTTCAGACCTATAACCAAGAGCTGGCGGCGTCCTTGGTCAAAGAATTGGGCATTTTACAGTTGTCGAAATGTGGATATCCATTAATTACAATCGAAAATGTCACATGTAAGAATAACATTTGTAAAAACAGAAAATAAATCAGTCAGAAATGGACAGTGTATGGAGTTACTGAATTTGTGACTCCACATGTCAGTAGCGCTCTCTCTGTCTAACAGGATGCACTCTATATTTTCGAGATGTCTAGTTAAGATATTAAAAAAACAAAAATAAAAAATTTTATTTTATAAGTACCTACTTATATTAAAAAATTAGTGAAATACTCAATTAGGTAAGCCATCCAAAGAGGCAATGTTGCCATGCCAGCATCTTGGCCAGCTAAGTAGGTATGCCACGCTGCGGTGATTTAGCGTTCCGGCACGACGGCATGTAGAAACCGATTCTCCTAATCGGTTTCTACATGCCTATGTATGGGTTGAATGTACACTGCCATACCTCTTCCAAGTTAGCCCGCTACCATCTTAGACTGCATCCTCACTTACCATCTGATGAGACCGCAAGGACTATCTTGTCATCGAGTAAAAAAACAATATTATAAAAAGCTGGCTGCAGTGATTAGACTAGCTAACAGGAAGTATCTATCTGAACGTTATAGTCGAAGTTCTTGCATATGAACGTTATCGGGTAACATATTGTTATGTTGAAGGAAGGGGTCACGACAATGCGAACTATTAATACCTCTATCGTGGTGACTGGTGTTTATACCGTGTTACCCCGTAAATGCGTATTTGACCTAGATTCTACCAAGCGAAGTTGCTCAGGTGCTTTCCTACCTAACACCTTTAGTTCAAAGATCTATATAGTTGAAAGTACCTATCTCAAACACTTAGGTTGGTCATTGAAATCCTCAATAATATCGATTTTAAACCTTATAATAGAATTAGGAAGTCAGGTTTCTGTGGGATCTCATTGATAGGTAAAAGCTTAGTGCAAGTTTTTGCGTAAATATAACTCGCATACTCGAGTTTACATTCAATTTGTATAGTTGCTCACAGTTACTGCAAGCGTTTCCTTATATGTGAAAAGTTTAACGGGCTAGTGCAAACTTACGTATATAATATTCAACACAAATACAATTGTAATGTGCTTTAAGATGCTAGCTGCTGTAAGTTGCTGAGGACTTGGGTATTTCACACATGCTGACCTTGAGCTGTCTCCATCAGCTCAAGGTTACCATGTCTTCGAAATAATTCCAAGTTACAGTCCACCAAATTTCAAATCAATAGGACCTGTGAATGTTTGTAAGACCCTTTGATCAAGTAGGAAATGAGCTGACGATCTTCGGACCACTGAGCAGATCTTATAAATTATAGCTAAGAACCTTATGGGTCACGTCAGCTTTTAAACAGAAACAAAAAAGCATTAAAATCGGTTCATTCGTTGGGTGGCTACAATCGATCAGACAGACGCAGACGCATAGATACACAGATACACACGCAAAACTTATAACACCCTTCTTTTGTCGTCGGGGTTTGAAATGAAACTTCTAAAGCAAGCTGAAATTTTTTGACGTCTTTCTTTAAGGAAAACGGTTTTGTTGATGTAATATTATGTTACACTTCACATAAAAGCTCTAATAATACTGTGACCTAAATTACATCTTATTCGCGAAGAGGCAAGATGTATGTAACGTCTTAACGAACTTCTTTCACTAACATTTTTTTTTTACTTACATTACCTATTTATTTTGCGGAGAAAAAGAATGGTTGGACTATATAGTAAACGTGCGACTTCGTTTTAGTGAAATCCTATTTGTGAAATTTATATAAAGCATTTTGATATAAAAAAGCTTTTCATAAAAATATAATTTTTAACTTTAATTATCAATGTTGTAAAGTGCTCGTATACAAACTTTAACTAGACTTTAATTAAAAAATATCCGAGTTCATCTTAAAATACCTAGGTTTAATTTTATAATCATAATATATCGTAAAACTCGGGAAGCGTAAGAAATTATTTTTGAGGATCAACGAATACTTTATTATGTATTCGTAGCTTAATAATTATTAGGAGAAAGTAATTAAATGTATATTTGCTATTATTTACCATAAATTTAATAATCTCCATATTATTTTATTTTATAAGACTTTCTCAACTGTTAGTCTGTTTACTTAAATGATATACTTACAAGTAAAGAGTTTGCGACTTCGAGACTATAATTATTTTTATCGCGAAATTTTCACGAATAGCTCAAAAGATAAAACCTAACTAAAGAAGAAAATGGTTGGTGAATTATTTTTTCTTCTTGGTCTATTTTTGGTCTGGTATAATTAATTAACTACCTACTTATTATTTTAGAGAAAATTTCAATTCTAGATGAAAAAGTTTCACTAACTAATTTATTCATTATAATCAATGAATAAATTAGTTATTGAAACTTTCATAAGAGAATTATATTAAGTTCTATTTAACTGTTACTGTAATAGTATTCAAGCTTAAAATATACCTAATTTCGTTAGTATGAATTTTGTAAGCGTTCTGTAATGAAGTCTTTGGAATTTCAAAGAGGCAAAGTCAATTCCGTCGCAAAAGTTGAACGTCCCGTTTCTTACTCAAACCTCTTAAAATAACCACAAAGTTTTACCTCCATGTATTATGCATTTTTAACGGACTTTGATAATGGAAAAAAGTCTCTTTCAAGATATCTTTTTCATGTTAATCTATTTGTAAATTCGCTCAATGGCTTGCTTAACTTTAAACTATTGTTTAGTATATAAAAATTGTTCATTCATTAAAGCGGTTATAGTTTTGGTGACTCAGGCGTCAGTTACACAAGAGGAGTTGTTCGAATGCAAGCGGCAAGAAATAGGTAGTTTGCGATTATCCTATGCGAAAACTTTTCATACAATTTTCGCCCGCGATTGTACATTACAAACACGACAAAAACTCTTATCAGTTAAGCAATGCTTGAATATGAGTGCCGAAAATTACGCTCTTCTATAATTCTCCTTGAGTAACTGAGCCACAAGATTTTATCTCCTTTTTGGAGGATCGAGGGTTCAAATTCCAGATATGCATTTTCAACTTTTCGGAGTCATGTGCGTTTCAAATCCATTACAAGTGTAAATTGAAAATTTAAAACACTCCCGACTTGTTCAATTTAAAAAACCATATGTAATTCGCCATTTCGTGGTGGCGGTCATCTTGGATTTGAAATTTATCACAGTGATACCCATATTGAGGGAGTTGTGAAAAAATATGTAATCCGCCATTTTGTGGCGGCGGCCATCTTGGACCAATTCTCATTAAACACATTCCCGTCGTTTTCGCGTCGGGGGGTTAAAAAATGAATGAAGAAAGAATGAAGTGTCTAAATCATTCTCATTCCAGTGCTAGTTCCGCTATATGTTGAAATTATGAGTATGATGATGATATAGATATCATCTCACTATCAACTAGGTTACTGTATAATCGCCAAATTGGCACAATAACGCATACGCGACCCCAATTCAAGGAGACGCGAAATGCATCCGCTTTCAATTATTATGTAAATGTTAATGTGTTCGATTCCATTGAATCGGTTTATTTACAGTCGCAATAATTTCGGGAACAATCGAAATGTGCGTTTAATTGATTACACTACCCGGAGTAAATATCATTTTAGCCCCAAAAAAGACAAAATAAGAAGCGTCGGTTTCATAGATCGTTGTACCTGTCACTTCTACCTATATGATGTCTGACTTCACATTTTTTGTAACACTACTTAGGTTTAGAGTGTTAAAGGACAATACAAAACAAAAAATAGTAAGCTAAACTTAACGCTATAAGTATAGAAGATTATATTTTTTGTCTGTTGTTCCAGAAAAGTTTTCGAAGTAACAAAGTCACGGACGTCAACTAGTTCTTGATAAAAAAATATGAGAACAATGAAAGCTCGTTGTAAAATAGCGCTATTTGAAATTCACTATAGAGTTCTTAAGGAATTGGAAATTCAAGGAGCCACAGTCGTTTCAATTGCAAAACTTTTACCTGTTGGAAGAGCGGTGAAGTTGAAAGTTTTGACTTCCTTATTCAACCATAATATATTATACTCGTTTGTAGGAAAGTTTGACCCAATACGGGTCAAACTTTTTTTTTAAATTTCAATCGAACACATTCTTCTCTCACCGGTGCAGCGGTGTTCAAATTAGTGCTCGACGTCATAAATGGAAATTCTTGGAGAAAGTGTTGCGTTAAAAGTAGGTAAAAGTAAACATTTTTTTTTTCAGTAGAAGACTATATTTACTAGGCGAGGCCTATACTAGATTCTGTAAAGATCGATTAATTCATTTTTTTACAAAATCTAGATCTTAGAGCTTTATCGGATATGTGGAATATTACTTGGAATTATAATATATTTGATTAAAGTTCACGTATTATATGTATACATAACATATTGGATTAACACAACCATATCCGTTTATTATATGCGTGATAATTTAACTTTATGAGCTGACTGTATTATAATAATTAATCCACGGATTGAAGTGGGAGTTCTATTACCTCTCAAAGTTAGGTTTAATCATAAACATAACATTATTCAAGAACAATATGTATTAACTATTATTATATTACTATGTCACTCAATTTTCCGCGGATTTGTCAATCTCAGGCTAGTATTGTACTAAGTATTACCTACTACTTAGGGATTATAAGATTAACATAATTGTTATAAGTAGAAGGTATTACTTACGAGAATACTAGCCTGAGACAAATCCGCGGAAATTGAGTGACAAATATGATAATCCCTGGCCCTGCATACCTTATATTTTTACAGTATAGTCACTACAGTCCAATAAATTAATGTACCTATTTATTTAATGTTATTATTTTTTCAAAAAACACAAACCAAACACACTCATATTTAAAAGTTCGAGTCAGCTCCAGCATTATTTGGAGTTATTCAAATACAGAACAATTTATTTATTCTTTTTGAAAGAAGGTCCAGGGATGTGATTTACTCCACTTCCACTCCATTTTGGGATATAGGTATACCCCCAGATATATTATGCTTCCGGAGGTACTTACTCATGCCTTATGCGTAAGAAATGTCTCCAATATCTCAAAAAGCGAGCTGAAACGTAAACGTAGGAAGGTATGAAGATTGCTCTCAACATTACCTAGTTGAGATAAAATGGAAAACTACATATAAAGGCAACTAAGTATAGATATATTTACTTTTGTGTGACACATCGCCCGGTCTTATCCGGTCAAAAACTTGCTTTCGTTTTGTACGTGTAAAGTCAAAGCCTTAAGGTGAATCCACCACTTGTACAGTCGGGTCGTTAGGTGCCGAGACCGCTTGTTATTTGCTCAAGAACAACAGCTATGCGGGTCCCATTGAGAGTGCACATTGCAGAACAAAAGGGCAAATATTAGGGGTGAAAGGATTAATTTTTACTGCTCTTATTTGTCTGTCCCACGCCGTTTTGGTCACCGATGCGGGCAGCTGTCCGCTCTAGTGGGGCATCTACTACTCGCTAACAATAAAATAAATAAAAACACGATGTTGGGTGAAATAAAATAAACGTAAAAATTCTTTTTACAAAACCGACTTCAAACGCCACTACAAAGTGTATCTATTGTGCCCATAAAGTTTGAAGAGTTCCCTCGATTTCTCCAGGATTCCATCATCAGATCATGACCTGATGACAATGGGACCATCTGGGAGTATACCCTTTCAAACAAAAAAAGAATTTTCCAAATCGGTCCGGGCGGGCGTCTTCGAGTAATCGGGCAACATACATAAAAAAAAAAGATTCCGACGAATTGAAAATCTCCTCCTTTGTTAGAAGCCGGTTAAACAATTGTTTTGAAGGTTATTTTTCTTGAGTTGACTGGTATATAATTACGCTTTTTGCCTGCAGGATAAATAAAGTTAATATAACTTACTAACTTTTAAACTATTCTACTAGAAGTTCTATTAAACTTACTATTCTATTATCTCTATATATATCTATACTCACTAAAAGTTTTACGATTCCACTTGAGAATCCTTACTATCCTTACTAATATTATAAATGCGAAAGTGTGTTTGTTTATTGGTTTTTTGGTTTGTCCTTCAATCACGCCGCAACAAAGCAACGGATCGACGTTATTTTTTGCAAGGGTATAGTTAGGACCGGGAAAGTGACTTTTTATATAGCGGAAAATCCCGCGGGATTTTTAAGAACTAAATCCACGTAAGCGAAGCTGCGGGCATAAATGGCGTAAGTAGGTACACTGCCATACCCCTTGTAAAAATCAAATCTTTCCGTTGGCGTTGTTCCATGCTGTGTGATTGAAGGATAAAGTAACAAACAAATTCGATTTCGCATTTATTATAATATTATTACTATTATATTCCAAATATTTAGACCTTTTTCATCATGTTATACCTATCTACCATATTGACGCTACAGTTTCAGTACTACTCACTTATTTCGGTCAATGATCTTATTGCGAACGCTCCGATCAACAACGCTTGGGTGTTGTATCGAGGGTCGAGAACACTGAAAGCTGTACCACTTGAGACGGCATGCTTTTGTGAAGATTCCTCTCTCTGCAGCTCTGGCCATCAGTTGGGCCCTTCACCGCAATAAGTTGGAATCATATTTACAGTAACTAAGTAGTTTAAGGATGTTTCAGTAGGTATTGATGTTAAAGTTTTATTTGAATAGGGATGTTAACAGTAATCACAAATTAATGTTTACTGTTAATTTTATGATAGTTTGTAATATTAGTATATCGAAAATCACATTTTTGTAATTTAATATAACTTAATAAATTTATTAAAAATGATTTTAAATGCTATATTTATCATCTGATGTCACGTGGCTGCAAACGCCAAGAAGAGCTTGTGACGTCACTAATCGCGAAACAAGCGGACGACTGTATGTATGCCATGAATCGCGACCAATCAGTAGAGGTGGGTCGTCGACGTTTTGATCGTCGACGCAACGAGACCGTTTAACATCGACGATAAACTAGTTTATGAAATGGTTCAATTTTCAACTAGTTTACGTCATGTACCGAATGTATAGCTATGGTCTTCGTTTACGTGCGTTTATTAAACAAGTTGACTATAGAGCTAACGGTCGAACGATCCTTTAACAAACGAAATGAACTTTCTTTCATACCTGCTCCAAGCTTGGGACTGGTAGAACAATATGTCATAAAATTTATAACATCCTGGTGTATTTAAGTTCATTTCATTTTTTGTTCAACTGATTCAAAAAATTCAGTGAATTGTGCAACAACTACTATTTTTAGATTCTACAATATTTATATTTTGCTAAAAGTGTAGGTAATGATTTATTAATTTAGTTTGAAATGTTGAATTAAGAATGATCACCTAACTACTTACATACGTGAAAAGTATAGTGTAGTGAAGTCTAGTAATTATAAAAGCGAAAGTGTGTGTATATTTGTTACTCCTTCAGGCCACAACGAATGAACCGAATTGGCTGATAGCTCATACCCAGGATTAACACATAGGCTAAATTTTGTCCCGGAAAATTAAAGAGTTCCGAATTAAAAAACCTTAATTTACGCGAATGAAGTCGCGTCATAAGCACACGTTAGTTAATGAAACCTTAGATTGTGCCAGTGGCATACGCAATACTAACTAGTTAATAACTACTACGGTAAATAAAAGATTAATAAAAACAACCCAAAATAATCTGTATTGTGTAGTCTTTCTTTGATGTACGTTCTCTATGTCAGTACTAAAATAGTCTAACGATACTAGGGTAAAACCAGATTTCGAGTCATGTGTTTCACAGATGTGCAAACTGCAATTTTATCCTTTTTACGAAGTAATAGGTAAGTACCTATACAAACAAAAGCCGGCCGGCGCGGCGCTGGCACTCGGTCATTCCATAATCCATATATTTTCCCCGCCATCAGCCCCATTACATCGGCCGACTACCTGAAAGTCTCTACGTCCGTACTTCGTTGTCTACGTTCGGAAATGTTCGTGCACAGTAAACGCTTAACGCATTCAAGTCCCATCCTCAACTCTTTGTCATCGTCGACTGATTCGACTGAATGCGTTACGATGTCGTTCATCATTGAACTAGTTTATCATTGAACGGTAAACAGTTTATCCGTTGACGCTCAAAAAGCAGTCTAATAAAACAGTTCGTTCATTCAACGCTCACCTCTAGACCAATGTTTGTTTGACGAATGACGCCCTGTCAGTCACGTGACAGTTGTGGAGTGTTTTAGCGGGAACATTCAAAATTACTCTATTTTTGTATATTTTCTCATTGAAAATACTAATATTTTTAAATAAAATATTTTTTTTTATGGTAAACAAGAGTTAATCTTCAAAATAAATTCCGAAAAATTGTTAACATCGCTAGTGCTAATTCCATGAGTAATGTTTAATCAACGAATATTGGCGGATTCCCAAAATCCTTGCTGACCTAACGTGACCAAGTCGCGTGCAAAAGCTACTGTTGAACGTAAAATGATATTCTCTCGGGTGTTAACGTTCATATATCTGTAAGATTAAGTTATCAAAGCAGAACATTACTGAAGACTGAAGGATAATTTGCACGAGTTGTCTACTACGTGATATGCATATTCGAGTACCTATCACATTTGTGTATGATTTAGTAGAGTTGAACCAATTGAACAAGTATATCATGTTCAGTTGAGGTACGCGGAAAGTCGTAACTATGACATCAGTAGTACGATGAAATACCCTTGTGAATAAATCGTGGAGTTTGCACGTACGGTTTCATACTCGCAATATGAACAATTTTATTTACAAGGGTGTAAGCTTGGTGCAAAATTCCATAAAGGAAGAGAGCGCGTTGAAATAGGCTGAAACATTGAGCCAATCAGTTCAGCATCAAAAAGGGTATTCTGTAAAGATAATTGTATCAGTGTGAAACGGAGTTAGCTTTAAGATCTTATATTTAATTATCTTATTGTACTCTGTGTTGTTTGCGTGTATATTAGTAATGTATTATTTGGTGTACAATCTATCTACCTATATAAAATTCAAAGTCCTGACTGACTGAGATATCAACGCACAGCCTAAACTACTGAAGTGAGAAACTTGAAATTTTTACAGTTGGTTCCTTTTATGACGTAGGCGCACACTAAGAAAGGATTATTGGAAATTCCACCCCTAAGGGGCTTAAATAGGGGATGGAAGTTTATATGAAACTCCGTCATTTTTCAAGCTGTTTCCATAAAAGTAGGTATTTGAGCTTTCAGTTAAAAATAAAGAAGTACGTGTGTCACAGTTTTTGAAAATTCCACCCCAAAACCTAATTCCACGCGGACGAAGTCGCGGGGGCAACAGCTCGTAAAGAATATTTTTATTTCATTTTCATTTATCTATCAATACTTCCCAAGCGTATATACTTATACCAGATTTGAAAAAATAATAAAGTAAAATGATTAACTATTTTGAAAACTTTAAAAACAAGAAGTTGTGAAATTATTATACCTAAAAATTTATAAAAATAACAATATAAAAAAGGAAAAAAACATACAATTGGGACACGACGGCTTTTGAGGAATTCTCTTTGTTACTAAAGCGTAACAAACGGAGTCTAATTAAACCGGGATTTCGATTCCATAAAGAAAAGAGAGTGGTATGAAAACAGTGATACCACGAATACCATCATAAAAAATAATAAAACTAGTTCATGAATCTAAACATTATTTTCCGTATTTTCTGCTCGGATTAAAAAAAAATATTTTCAATCCATTTAATACATAATAATATTAAAAATCGTCACAATTCTGTTCTATTCAACTATTTTGTCTTATTACATAGAAAATTCTGGCGGATAACTATTATAAATTATTATGAATTTATTGAAGTTTCCGAGACCATTTATGTATTCTATCCTATCCCGTCATAGTGAAATATTATAATTAACTAGCTTTATCCCGCGGCTTCGCTCACGTTAAGTTCGATTCTTCCAACCCCTATTTTATCCCCTTAGGGGCTGAATTTTCAAAAATCCTTTCTTAGCGGATGCATACATCATAATAGCTATCTGTATGCCAAATTTCAGCCCGATCCGTCCAGCGGTTTGAGCTGTGCGTTGATAGATCAGTCAGTCAGTCACTTTTGCCTTTTATATATTTAATATAATAAGAAGATGTCAATGTTCATTTAAATTAATCTCAATATTTGGTAGAAAATAGTAGAAATTCGCGCGTTCAATAAGTGCTATAAATAACACATCCGCTTCCTACCCAAATTGCAAATATCGCATAAAAGTTCAATAAATACCTAATTGATTATTTATCAAAACTACACTATCCGGAGATAGCGAAAGCTGTTGCTTTCGCAACAAAAAAAAACTTACGTTAATAATGTTTATTGTTCTGGTAATTTTACTGGTAATTTTTCCACGTTCATTTCAAACTAGTTTATTACGAGTAGGTATATAATGCAGACTTTTAGCATATCTGCTTCTTTTATAAAGAAAATTAATAGGTATTATATTTTGAACCTTTAGATGCACTGTTTTTTCTCGATATTTTCTGGGCAACGATTAAGAAGGAAGCCTTTGCCATAATAATAATACTAAGGATAATGAAAACTGCTGATTGCCAAGATAACCATCCCAGCCACGTCATTAAGTTTTTGTGCCGCGCTTCCTAAGCTGCTTCCTCATTTATCGTCAAGAGAAAAAATACAAAAGTTACAAAGCTATATAAAAATATAACTTATATTTTTATAGTAGATGCACAGGATCATTTATCCGCCCTTATATGTATTTTAGGTGAGTGTAACTACACTTATGCGCTTTCAAACTTCCCTAGAGGTATGCATCATGAAACCTACAGAAGCATTGCATGCAATAGTGCATGCGTCTACCCACCGTCTATACCCATGCGCTGACCTATGTGTATTGTGCCTACATGTGATCATATTATGTGCCTACCGACAAGCTATTCCTATACGCATGCCTTATGTACACTTGCACATAAGGCATACGTATAGGCATACGTTTGGGTAAGGACATGCATCTACCGCAAGTGGAAAGAGCATTTTTTTTATTTATTCACAAAAATTTCACCTTTAACCGTTTGGCTGTTGAGACTTCAATAATATTAGGATTAGTGAGTAGAACGTAGGATAACTCTGTAGGTGCTAAAATAAAAAATATTCGGTATTTTTAAATTCCTGTGCCACTATTATTTTCGGGCTTTATTTCTTGCAATGAAAAATCGTGTGAGTTCAGGACGTGAAGGAAATATGAAAAATGTCAGTTGATTTTTTAGTCGACGCATATCGCACGTCGACTGTGCAAACTGAGGCTGAAAAGAGAAAACGCTTTAAATAGTCCCTTAAAAGTATTAGAAGAAAGTGTAGTTTACTAACAGTTCAAAATACATTTTTGGTCAAGTATACACACTTAACTTAATTAGATCTATAATCTATACGTACTGCACAAATGATTTTAAGCAGCATTAATATTCTAGGGAGAATCTTTATTATTGGTTAATATTCATTATATTATGTTATTAAATAGGCAATTAAAGTTTTATTTAAATAGAACTTTAAACATGTTCTAATTTTTACATACTGTGTTAAGTAATTCGTAAACGAGACAAGTAACTGTGGGAATATCAACAATTTGGTACAATAAATTCGATTTGATCTATTAAGTACATTTTTTATCTACTCTTGAAGGAAATTTCGAATTTTAAAATACTTATGTTAATTTATTACAAACATTTTTATAGTCTTCAACAAAAAGACTACTAACAAATAGGTTTTTTGTTTTTCATTTATAATTACTAACACAGTATGATCCTCGTTGGCCGAAATAAAATATTTTTATTTATTTATTTATTTAAGTCTTCTTTTGATAGTGGTAAATAAATCAACATTCAAACAAAGCTAAAAATCCTTTCAACGCATGACAAGGCTCACAAAAATCTCAATAAAAAGTTCAAGTCACTACAAAGTGAAAGGGAGTGCCTTAATGATGCCTTTGACGTAGCATCATTCCAACCGTCATAAACGTTGGCACATTAAAAGGAACACAAAACACTTTTTAGGTATCTAGTTTCAAGAACTATTTCTTTTAATAGTAGAGAATAATTTATCAGAATACGTCACACGAAAAACAAAAGAACCTTTTAGTGACCCTTCAACAAATGACACTATATCATTAAAAGCCGTAGGTTACTTTATGTTTTTAAAATAAAAGGTGTTACCTAATATATAGGGAGAATAGGCATGAAGAAGGTAAACGACAAAAGATGTTGCGTGTACAGGAAGATGAACATCGTTGTATCAACCGATACATGCTCTTGTTTTCATAGTACATACTAAACACAGTCATACCGGTACACACTAGGTTTCCTGTAAGGGTTATCAAACTCTACACCGTAACAAGCCGCCGCTACATGACTGTAGAGTCTACGGTCTTGTAGCGCTTGTGTGAAAGAGCTCCTATCAATTCCTATGACTGACCACGTAGTAGGAAGACTTTCAACACTGAGCTTTTAAATGAGGATCTATAAAAATCAAGAACCTTGGGTCCTCCAACGTCCATCAATGCTTCAACTTTGTTCCTGTACTGCTTCTCAACCCATTGACCACTGAGCAACGCAGGTAGTCTAATCCTATCCTATTTATAGAAATAAATAAAATGATATATAATAAAATTATGAGGATAGCTGCCAAATATCACTTATCACAGTACAATGGCAAAATATTTGTGATGCTGCACCAGCATTTTGGCCACACTACACAATCCGACAAAATCACTACCTTGCTACGCCGCAACGCACCGTGTGGCACATCTCTATTGCAATAATAGCCTTAAAAGTTAGGCACTAAAACAAGCTGTTCTCTTTGTTTTGATAGGAACACTAGAAAAATAAGAATTAAAAAACAATTCCCGTTTCAAGTTGCAGCTTTTTAACCTTCGCTCTGTACAGCTCAAAGTAGAAAAAGCTTGGTCTAATTAAAACAGGTTTTGATTGCTCTGAAGAAAGCAAAAGAGAAATGGCTCTTAGTAAAATGTAAAAGGACAATAAAACACATTTTTATTTAAAAACACTAATGATGAATTTATTTACGTTATAGCAAGTTCAACACCCTTCTTATTCGAGAGGGTGCTCTGTAGTGAGCCAATGATAGGTTGAGATGAATAAATGAAGGAATGAATGAAGTTCAATACTGACATGAATCTATCTTCCTATATATATAAAAGGAAAGGTGACTGACTGACTGATCTATCAACGCACAGTTCAAACAACTGACGGATCGGGCTGTTTAGCATACAGATACCTATTATGACGTAGACATCCGCTAAAAAAAGATTTTTGAAAATTCAATCCATAAGGGGGCAAAATAGGGGGCTTAAAAATAAAGTAAGCGTCGGCGTGGGAAAAAGCTAGTCCTAATGTATAATGTATATTTAAATAAAAGTGACTGCCCGACTAATCACGAAATCTCAAGAATAGAGAGAGTTCTACGAACGTCTACAAACTTGAAATTTGCGTTCCTTCTAAAGCGTAGACGTCAGTTAAGAAACAGTTTTGAGAGTATCCACCCCTAAGGGGGTGAAGTGGGGGTTGGAAGGTTATACGAAACTTCTGTTTTTGAAGTCAGAGACCTGAAAATCGACATTTTGGTAAGTAGATCAATAAAATTCTCTATATGTCATTTTAGAAAATCACCTCTCGAGGGGACAAAATTTTCAAAAATTAAAATATAATTATATATTTATGTAAATTGCAATTACGTTTTTAGTAGCGGTAGGACTTTTGCCAATAGAGGTGTATTGCAGCGGAAAAATTTATTATGATCTCGTAGGAAATCAAGAATTTTACGCGGCCAAAGTCGCAGGCGACCGCTAGTATAAACATCTTAGCATAGACATGATTACGAGGGTGTATGGTGTTTATGTTGTAACATAAATAATGCATACGGCGGCGTTAGGAATCACAACGAGTGTTATAAATGTTTTACGACCTGCTGCCATTTCGCGGAAAAGATGTAATGTTGAAGAGTGCCTTACAGCTAAGTGGTAATCCGGGAAAAAACATTATTAATTTGGAATTTTAGGAATAAAATATGGGGGTTTCAAGAGTTAATGTTTATAAATATGAATATATCCTAATACGCACCGCAAAAATTTGGAATGCCGTTCCGGCTTCCGTTTTTCCAACTAACTATAATGTGGGTGTCTTTAAATCAAGAGTGAATAGGCATCTTCTAGGCAAGCGCGTATCATCTTAGGCTGCATCTTCACTTACCATCAGGTGAGATCGCAGTCAAGCGCTAGTCTATATATTTAAAAAAAAAAAAAAAAAAAAATATAGGATCCACTATCTCTGAATTGTATAGGTATTCTTTTTTATTCCTGAGACTCGTGAACTCTTTTCCTTAATCACATTTTGGTAGGCGTTTTCTTGTGAGTTGGTTATATACTCAAAGGCCTTTGATTTTTTTCGGAATACTTTCCTTGTCCCATTCTTTGTGGATTACCTACTTATTTCTTCATATTAATCTGTAAGAATTTTACTTTATTTTGTCTATTTTGTACATACGTAATGTATTTATCTCAGCAAGAATAACTGTCATTGTGGGGATAATAATATTAATAATGATTATATTATACATATTATTTAAAGGGTTCCTGTAAATATACAAAATCTGATATCTCTCGGTAATAGATAGTCAACTGCTCGATTCCGTATATTCGGTATCAATCGTTAAATCACTGCATCATAATCAAAGTGACGAGGATGGAAATGACATAGTATGTTTATTTGTGATATTTGGTACTTTATCTTTAGCCTATGTCACTCTCCAGACACTACCTATGCGGTCTGTTTTCCTTCACCGTTAAAGCAGGTAATAATTAATACTTAATAGCTTGAAATGTATATAGCTTCGTTTAAGAGGTCCGTGCTTAAGGTATGAACTTCGGACCCCCAACCAGATAGCTGACGTCTTAACCATTAAACTATCACCATTATACAAATACTATAAGGTTAAATTATAACATTCAATTAAAATAATTAGGTAGGTAATACCTGATTATATATTTAACTGATACAAAATAATTATTATCAGACATAATGAGGATTGAAATTGTATAACCGTAACTTTGTGAATTTGAATTGTAGATGTCTTATGCAAGACGTGTGGAAACCTATACTTTACGATTCTAAATGGCTTCCAAAACTTGAATTCATACCTCTAAATTTGAATCGAAGCATTCTGGAAGCACTTACGGACAAGTTTTCGACAATTGCTGCTCTAAAATCTATAGTATCACTTGCCAGAGCTTGCCGGTGCTACATTCGATATAGCTCTTTGTAAAATATTCCTAGGTACTATTAGAAAAACTTTTGGAAATAATGTGCTAGTTTTTTGTTGAACTAGGTTTAAGTACACTTTTCAATTATTATTTTGCATAGGAGGTGTACGGGAGAACTATTTAAAAGTCATACTAATTACAATACAAAGCAAGCCGTGCCTATGCTAGACGTGTCTATTTTTAAAAGCTTTTATTGGTAGTAATATATTGTCAATATAAAAGCGGAAATACGTACCTATAAAATATTTTCATTTGAAATATTTGTTTTTTTTTTCAAAATGAAATATGAAAACTGATTTTTCATTTGGCGAGCTCTCTGTCCGCTTGAAATTATAATCACCAAGTGCCGCCAGCCTGCGTGGAGTAATATAATAGAAACCACGCACGGCATCAGCCATAATATGTGTGGAATACACTTTAAATGGTTTTATTTTATTTTTAGGAGCAAATGTATGATTTTGAACAAATTATTTTTAGTCAATGTAATTAAATGACGTAGTCAATTAAGTATGTGATCTAGAAAAGGTTTTAACTGTCATTTCAGTTGTCTTTCTTACCCGATCTTACATGTTGCAAAACAGAAAAAGAAAATGGTGAAATAGCGAAAAGAATAAGCATTTGTGGCTCTTTTATTTACTTCAAATCTAATATTACCACTTTGGAAACAGTTAACGTAAATACACTTTCTAATCAAAACATTAGAGACCCTTTGCTCTCTAAAGACAAAATTACAAAGGTACTAATATAATAGGAACATTTATAACGTTTAATTAAATCGTTGAGACATACTTGGAAAATACGACTTGATAGGATTACCGTGGAGATTACCTATAGGTAATCAGATAGAGTTGTATAGATAGTTCGAGCGAATAAGTAATGGAGAAGCTTTAAAGGATTGATATCGTAATATAGAGCTACATTCAAATAAATTATAGACTCTAAAGTAATATCAGTGTACATTTTTTTGAAAATATAACCTCCTCCTTTTTGGAAGTCGGTTAAAAATTGAAAAAAGCTTAGTTAAATGGTTGCGGAGCGAGATATGTGACATTATGCAACCATTTTTCTATCAGCCAAACGTGTTATAATTTTTTTGTATAATACACTTATATTTTTTTAATTATCCTTATTAATATCATAAATGTGAAATTATGTCTATTTTTTGGTTTGTCCTTCAATAACGGGATCCGCGGGATTTTAATAACCCTTACTTTATGCGGATGAAATCGCGGGCAAATGTTGGTAATTCATAAAATAGTGAACATCTCTTTCTAGTCTAGTCTATATCATTTATTATTATTGTTCGAATTTACTAAGACTTTATCTACGAATATCTGAATGAATGAATTAATGAACTGTTCTTTATTGTACACCAAAGAAGAATAAAAACAAAATATGTATTACACAAAGGTAAAAAAAACAGAGTAAAATGGGTAGCCTAATCTCTTCCAGGCAACCCATCTGATCTCATCTAAACCTAATCTGATCTGATCTGAATCTGATTATATTCTTTATATGTACTTTAACTTATAAAGTTTCCCCTATTTCTTAGTAAAAGGCTTCTCATAATTTTTTCAATAGAGCTTATTTTCGTAATATTCAAGGTTTTTGTGTGATTATTTTTACCTAGCCTTCGCAACCTCAGAGCACTAATTAACTAACTTCGCAATCCTTTCAAAAGCTTCGTATCGACAAGTGTTGGTCAAGTGGCTAGTTTATTCAACTGAGGATCCCGGGTTCAAGTCCCGATTTGCATCAAAAGAGTTATGGAGTTTTTCTGTGAAAAATAAAATAGAAGAATGGAGTGGAAGTAGGAAACTTTTCAGGGTTATAGCACCGTGCCTCGGAGAGCACGTCAAGTCAAGCCTTGGTCTTCGGCCGAGTTGGATTGCATGCCATTGAAACGGATTATGAGAGTCAGGGTGATTATGAGAGAGAATGTATCATTGTTTTCCGAAACACTAAGTGGTAGGTACATATTACCTGAGTAGTAGGTTCGTGTCTAACGAGATTGGCCACCGTGCCAATAATTAAATAACCCAACGGTTAAAGGACTAGAAACTGAAAGGAGGCAGGTTCCATCCCCACCCGTTACACTATTGTTGTACGCAATCCTAACATAAAAAATATAAATCTGTCTTTGACATTTTCATAACAGCGCAGAACACTTACGAATTCAAAGCCTTGTTGAGTATAAAAGGAGGTCAAATACATAATTATTATTGTTTTAGGTTTTGTAAATTTATTAGCCAACTAGTATATTATAACCTTACACTGTTGCCTTGCAGAACATTATTAACCAAGTCAATATAACAGGATTTCTCGTCTCACTCCGTAGGTTTATTTCGAAATCCGTTAAACTCTTCGTTTAAACTATCTTGCAGTCGAACACAGAGACATCCATTAAATTAAGTATTATTGTTGAATAAGTTTATTATAAATTTTATCATTAACTAATTATGATAAAATTTCTAAATAAGCTGTCATTTATAAGACTAGGAAACTCGGTGCTGTCATGGTTACAAAAATGGATATATAATGTTGATCAAATATACTTCTATTGTTTCATTTATGTTATATAATATGGAATGATATTATGACATATATAACATATGAAACCTTTTATCGGCCCTAGTTAGCCAATGCCTACTAGTAAAGCAATAAAACCGCACAGATCCTTTTTCGTTTATCACGATGACAATAAAAACATACCGCTATAAATTCCAACATCTCAAACTTAATCAACCCTTGCGTAAATAAGAGGAAATTTTGATGGCTTCTTTCAGAACATATTTTAGAATCTGGGAGTTATGATATAAAATACTATAAATAGGATTGCTTTCAATGTTTCGTAATTGAACCTTTGTTTGAATATGTAATAATCCTCTGCTCACGCAACCGACATACCTAGTTACCTACCTAATATAATATTTTCAAGCTCAAATATAATTATTGTGATCATATTTCAGAATAATATTCTTATTGTTATGTTGACATAAAATAGAAAATATCAAAACACATCTCGATCTTGAATAACATAGAAATGGCAGACAGACCACGCATTTTTTGATCATTTACTGAAAGCATGATCTAGGTAGGTATTTGTATTATATTATACTTGTAATATTTTTGAGTGGTAGGATATTTTTCATGTCGTAGCACGAAAAATATTTTCTGAAAGGTCTAACATGCCAAATGGAGTTTGGTAATTCTCACGATTGCAAGCAAGAATTCACACGCTTTGGAGAGATTTCAATTTTTACCGCGTATTTTAAAACTATATTTTTGTTTTCTTAAGCAAGTGGCGTAAAGATATCTGTTTAAAGTATAAAATTGTGCTAAATATCCAATCTAGATATTGTTAGATAGAGATGTGAGCAGTAATAGATTAAGAGTGCAGTCTCCTATTCTATTCTATACATCACATGCTTCAACGGTGAAGGTAAACATTGTGAGGAAACCTGCATGCTTGAGAGCAGGTAAATAAACAAAAGTCGTAAAGTTCGCCAATTTGCCCACTCCTGCCACAAGCTTTCTTTAAGAATTCTTTTAAAAAATTCCTACTAATCCTTACTAATATAATAAAATATGCGAAAGCGTGTTTATTTATTGGTTTATTGGTTTGTTGGTTTGTCCTTCAATCACGCTGCAACAGAGGAATTGATTTTTTGCATAGTTGAGGACCTGGAGAGTGACATAGGCTACTTTTTATCTCAGAAAATCAAAGTGTTCCCGCAAAGTTTAAAAATTATTTTAAGTCCATGAAGTCGCCGGCATCAGACAAAAAAACAGGGCAAAAAGACGTGAACCAAGTCTTTTATAGCTGAAGACATAAGTGAGCATTAAAATGTTAACGACTGCACCACAATTCCATATATATTAATTACTAGTACTTCAAATGAAACTGCCGTATTTGTAAGCTCTATTTATTTCGAATGAAATAACAACTATAAGAAAAGACGTCATCTAGTGCAACTTTTTCAGTTAATGTTAACTGTGAATAGTTTGGCATTTAAAATGGTCATAGAAACCCCATATATTTGGAATGTGGTCCCATAGTAAAAAAATATCCATTTTAGTAGACGCTTCCGATGACCCTTGTTTCAAATCTGTTAGTGGGTGGGGACGTTTTTAACCATTGTCCTTTCCCGAAAATTTAACGTTAAGTTGAAAAGTGACACTCAAAGCTGAGTAGGGTTAGTACAAGGTTAAATATCTCGAAAATATTGATAGGGGGCGGGGGGTCCCAATGTGCTGGAAAAGAGACCTCGCACCGGGAGGCGTAGCGTGGGTAGATTCTTAGTGGTCTGTATCTCATGCTCCGTAATATGTTGATCAGAGAATGTGTATGTGTGTATAGAAAATTAGAAATAGGCTTTAGAAAGTCTTTTACACTCGTATCTATTTTAGAGGCTATTCTATAGAGTATTAAAATATAAAGCCTAAGTTCAGAGAACGAACATCCACTTTGTTTGATTTCTGTCTAGCAAGAGTCTCTATTTATAATGAAATGAAAATAGATCATCTACACAATACAATACGGATTCTAGCTGAAAGTATTTTTTGTGATCACTGATGCACAGAAATTGTGCCATTAACAGTAAGGGTCATTGGTCGCAGGTTGTTGCTAAGAATTTATTTTACTAAAATATATCCTTTAATCAGGTGAAGGTCTCCCCAGATGAGCAGGATCTCAAAAAATATCTTAGTTCCATAGGAATGTACAACTCCAATGCAGATGTACAGTCGGAAAAAATCCAATATACATCATACATATTTGTGAAAGCTTGTGTTTGCAATAAACCATTGTTCAATAGTAAAATAATTTATGGTGGCTCTGTGTTTTGCAGCTGTCGAGAGTTCATTGATTTAGTGTCATGATAGACCATTGCCATTGGTCGGAAATTGCAGAAATAGAGACTACAAAATCATGTAAAAATTTATATAATTAGACGAAAATTTGAAAAATTTGTACCTGTTCATGTTCATATATCATCTGATGTAATTCTTAGTTATATTATAAATGCGAAAGTGTCTCTGTTTGATGGTTTGCTCTTCAATTTTGCAGCAACAGAACAACAGATTTTTTGAATGGGTATAGTATATATATAAAAAATTTGTTTGTTAAGGACTTGGAGAGTATTATAGGTTTTATGCTGGAAAAACAGAGGGTTCCTGCGGGATTTTTAAAAACCAAGCTCCAGGCGGATGAAGTCGCGGACAAAAGCTAGTAAACAATAAAATCACGCTAAAGAAAAAAATTGCAGCTTCAATGCTAAAAAATAATAACTTACTTTCCTTTGATTGTTTATTTAACGAATATAGCATTCAATTTCAGAAGTCTGGATTTTAGAAGCTTTGTGTATTCATTTTCAAAGAGATGATTAAAACTGGCGACAATATTAAAAATTCTTCGCGCAGCTCATAAAATTAAAATAAAGCTAATTAAAAATAAACTTAAGTTACAAAAGCTCACACAAACATTACTTTGAAGATATTTTTGTTGTATTGCTGATTTCCAATGGAATACATCCCGTCCCATACATTATATCAACTCATACACTAACTACTATACTACTATCTCGCGTTAAATGTACCCAGTCTGAGTGCCCAGTAGTGGCCAACGATTTGTTTGAGATGTACTAGGCTCTTACCAATGCTGGGCCTTCCAATGCCGTGGGGTCACCATTGCAGCCCATTGGAACCACGCACCATCCATTAGTTCTTCAAGCTATGTAGTATAGGTATATAATTTGGAATGTAACACTTGAATTAAATAGGGAATGGGTGCCCCCGTTACGTCGTGGGTTACACCATAATTAATTAGCGTTAAAGGGAAACGCGTCCTTTCAATTAAAGTTGATGATCCCTTTTAAGATGCTGGGCTTTATAAGACACAAAGATATTCATTTATGTGATGGGCTACGTCTTCTCATCTAAGTTGACGCATTTGAAGTATAAGAGTTAAGTAAATTAAGATCATAATACGTGATTTTATTGAATAATAACTCAATCCAAAGGAATCTGAGCTTCACAAGCCAAACTTAATCGCTGTTTATAAAACCCATTGTGATTTACTTAGGATCAAGGCAAATTGCGTAAGAGATTAATCAACGCAATTTGTGTTTTCTAAAGTGTTTCAATACGTATTTTTCTTGTAAATCTGGATTATAAACCACTAGATGATGCCCGTGACTTCGTACGCGTGGATTGAGGTATTTTGATTTCCGCGAGATTTTTTTAACGAAGCGAAGAAGCGAAACTGCAGGCAAAACTAGTCAACTATAATCTTGAAAGAGACGTAACTTCCATTGGGACATCACATTTAATTATACATTATGGATGCCCCAATTACATTATGGGCACCCACTGTAATTAATGGTCCCAAGGGGACAAAGGATTACGTGCCCTTTTGATTAGAAACCACTTCTTGGAGAACTGTTTTAAAGTCGGAACAAACACGATTCTTTAAGCAAGAGTAATAAATAAAATGCGTTTTAAACTAAGCAGATTTGATCGCTAGGGAGGCGATGGGAACAGGTTAGATATTAACCCCACTTCAGTCGCAATTAAAAATTATTTATTTTTAATTTCACATAAGTACTTTCATTTGAACAAAAAAAATGTCATTTCAATCTACCAAATTCTAGCTACTCGTGTAACCAATAAACCAACGCAGCGTTTTCATGATTCAATCTGCACAGTGCACACATTTGAACGCTAATCATTACAATTTAATGTAACTATGGTATACCATGAAATAACACAAAGTCATCAAAATGCGATGCAGCTTTGAAATAGTCACTATAATGCATGATTGTCACAGTACATGATTGCGACACAGTTCCATTACCACGCAGAGATCAATTGCGGGGTCTCAGCTCTCAAAGTGCTCAAATAGCGGCCATGACGCTTATTGGTTGAGACATTGAGATGGTAATATCGTAGTTATCGAAATGTGGTTTTTTCTGATCGCCGATGTCAAAGTATCGCGTGTGATTTGGCACTTAGATTAGCAGGCATAAAAACGATTACGTTAATGGTTTCTTTTAAGGTAATCGCTTTTTAGAAGTAAAAACGTCTTAGCAGGATAAAAAATATAAAAGAAAAAGGTTTTCTAACAATAAATATACTCTTTAATACAAATACTCTTCTACAAATTATTGCCACTGGAACGATATCTGTAGAAAAAGTTTGGAAAAAGTAGGTATCTCTAAAAAAACTTTGAGGTACAGTATACATGTATTCAAAATAAGGTTAAGTATTTAACTTTTGAATAAATAAATTTTGCGTATTGTTGTGTTATATCTGAAGGTATATCTTTGGAAACGTTTGCCGCATCACGGTTATTAATCTCCGTAACCTTTAACCCGATAGTTCCAGCAACTATAGACAGATATATTTTACAGATATCTAACAATACACTGTGTGTAGTATTGATACTTACAGCATTTTTTTTTTTTCAAACAGGGTGTCCTCTTTAATTGAAAGAGATCTTAGTTTGCTTGTTTAATTATTTTCAGCTACTTATTTCTTTTAATTTTTGTTTCAGTTTAAAAACATACTAAGGCGACTTACAGCATTTTATTGAAGACACATCGCATACGAGTTTCGGGTTTATGCTAATATTTTGACAAACTCATTTGAATATTATTGCTGAGTAAAGAGTAATGCTCTTTAGGATGCCGAAACTTAGTAGACGGTTCAACGATATGTAATGTTTTAAAAGATCAATCACCATTTATTACCATAGCAAGGTTACTTCAAGGCATTGAGTGCAAAAGGCAAAATACTCATAGTTTATTATATTGTATCAGGTATCAAAACAGCGATCTCCAGAGTAGAAGTTTGCTGCTCCGTAGATTAGCTTATTTAATTACCTAAATTTTATCTTTTATCATATTACTTTTTGCTATTAAAATTGCTAATTTGTTACTTTATTTTTGGCTGTTATATCTAGAGAATTTTAAATGCTCTATGGGTATATCCTACTTTCAAAGATAATAAATAAAATAAATAAAATAAAATAGCCATTTATTCTACTACCAATTAAATAATTCAGTATTTTACAATTGTTATTAACATAATTACCTACATAATATTTTTAAAATTGAGAAATTAAATTATTATTATAATACAATGTTTGAGATGTCAATTATTTGAATTATTATTATATTTTTTTTTTTTTATTTTATATATGTATGTACCTAGTTTATATGTCAGTATTATGTGTTTGTATGTCAGTATTATGTGTTGGTAGAAGTCGCCTGTTTGGCGTAGGCCTCCCCCAGCTCTCTCCAAGTCCGTCTATCTCGTGCGTTCCTCATCCACAGTGGTTCATTGATCCGTGCAAACACATCTGCCCAGCGTCTCCTGGGTCTTCCTCTTTTTCTCTTAGCATTGCGTGGTAACCACTCTGTCAAGATTTTTGTCCATTTAGTGTTACACGCTCGGCTAATATGGCCAGCCCATTTCCATTTTAATAGCCTTATCTGCCTAGTGACGTCGCTAACTCTTGTTTTATTACGAATAGCTTGGTTGCTGATTCTATCTGATAGTTTTATGCCCAGCATGCTTCTTTCCATTTTTCGCTGGCACACCGCGATTCTTTCCTCGTCTACCATCCTGAGTGCCCACGTTTGGCAGCCATATATTAAACATGGGAGTATTGCGACGTTAAACAATTTAGTCTTTATCTTTATATGTACACTCTTGTTTTTCATTATTTCTTTCAGACTCCAATATTTCTTCCAGGCTAAAGCGATTCGTCTTTGCACCTCTTTCTCCATATGGTCTTCGAATGATACTAGCTGTCCCAGGTAGACATATTCGTTGACAATTTCTATTTCGTCTCCATCAACTATTATCTGCGGTGTATTTTCACTGTTTGTCATTACTTTTGTTTTAGTTTTATTAAGTGCTAAACCTACTTTCTGACTTTCTCGTGCTAATTCAGATATCATGTCATTAAGGGTTTTTGGAGACTCAGAGAAAATCACGATATCATCCGCGAATCGCAAGTGACTTAAATATTCCCCGTTTATTTTAATTCCTTTGTTCGACCAATCTATTTTCCTAAATACTGTTTCCATTACCGCAGAGAATAATTTTGGCGATAAAGGATCTCCTTGCCTTACACCTTTTTTGATATAAAATTCCGGTCCTGTTTTTTCTAACTTTAGTTTTGCCGAACTTCTGCTATATATGCTGTGAATTACATCAATGTATTCGTTGTCGACGCCTTGTTGTTTAAGTGACTTCCATATTTCTGAGTGTCGTATAGTATCAAATGCTTTAGTAAAATCTATGAAGCAAATATATAAAGTGATACCGTATTCCTTGACCTTCTCTATTACTTGAGACACCACTTGAATGTGATCGGTAGTAGCCCAACCTTTGCGAAAACCCGCTTGCTCTCGAGGTTGGTTTTCTTCCAAAGGTTTCGTGATGCGATTTAGTACAAGTTTTGCAAACACTTTGTACAAGTTCGACATTAAGCTGATTGGTCTGTAATTTGATAAATCCGTCTTGTCTCCTTTCTTATGTATAAGGATCGTCGTGGATTTCGACCATTGTCCTGGGGTCTCTCCTTTTTTTAAGATATTATCATACAGTATCTTAAGTGCCGGCTTCAACGGTTCACAGAGAGATTTCAGTAGCTCATTCGATATACCGTCTTCACCTGGTGTTTTGTCCTTCTTTTGGGTGCTTATAGCGTACTCTATTTCCGATAGTAATATATCGCATATGTCATTGATGTCACTTTTATCATTTTTCTCTTGTTGTTCAGAGTGTTCTGTACAGGGAGTGTTACTTTCTTCTGATGAATATAATTGTTCATAGAAATCCGTAGCTTCTTTTAGAATGTCTGGACGTCTTATTAATTGTTTTCCTGTTTTACTTTTTATGGTCGCTGCCCATTCTCTTGTGCTTCTTAGATCTTTATAAGCTTTTTTAATAGCTCCTGATTTTTCTATATATTTTTCAAATGTCTTTGTCCTGTGCAATTTTTTGTCCATACTTATGCTTTTGGTTATTTCCTTGCTTATACGTGTTATTTTATTTTTTATTTCGCGTGTTCTTTTTAATTGATATAAAGCTTTCCTTTTTTTGAGGAGTTCTTGTGTGTGTGCACTTAATTGAGATGATTGTTTACGTTTTTTGTTAGTACAATCTTTAACAGCGGCATCTATTTCCCCTACTAGATTGTTATATTGCGTTTGAATGTCTTTGGTCTCATTTACTGCATTTAAAAATAGTTCTTTTAAGTGTTTCCCGTCCTCTTTGGTCAGTATTGGTAAGGATTTTAGAAGTTTATTATTATTTGTTATTTGTCTTCTCGTTCTTTTCATGGTGCCAAGGCAAATTTTACATCGTATCATTCTGTGGTCAGTATTGAAATTTAAATTATTAATAATGTCAAAGTTTTTAATATTAATAGGCTTATTGGTTAGGATGTAGTCGATTTCATTAAAATATCTATCTCCAGGTGATTTCCAAGTCCATTTTTTGTAAGGTTTTCTCTTAAATTCACTGTTTACAAACCTTAAGTCATGTTCCATGGCAAATTCGACCAGCCTATACCTTGTTTACTCCTTTTACCATACGAAAAATTCCCAAACACTCTGTCTTCCCCCAACTGAGCTTTTCCAATTTGCGCATTAAAGTCTCCCATGACTACTATATTTTGTTTGTTCATTAATTGCAAAGCAGTTTCTAGGGTAGCGTAGAACGCGGCTAAATCTTCGTCTTTGTAACTTTCGGTGGGAGCATATACTTGTATAATCGTCCACACACTACCGTTCGGAAACTTTAACTCGAGTGAAGCCAATCTATCTGAGTGACCTTTGAAACTGATAATGTTATTTCGAAGATATTTCTTAACTAAGAAGCCTACACCATTTCTTCCATCAGTACACGCAGTGTGGTATAAGATATAGTCGAGGTGTTCTTCAATCACTTCATATGGTCGTCTTAGTTCACTCAATCCGAGTACATCCCAATTAAGGTCATGAATAGCGAGTTGTAGTTCGGTAAGTCTTGCCTCTGTTGCTAGAGTTCGTACATTTAGGCTGGAAATGAACAAGCTGGATGTTTTGTTTTTTAATTTATGAGCTAGGGGGTTTTGGTCGTACTCCCCCACGGTGACCAACCGGATTGGGGGAGAGTCAATATTTTGTATTTGATGAAATTGTGATAAAGTGTTGTTATTGGAGGAGGCCTCGTACCCTCATGCGTTTTCGTTGCGTTTTAAGAATGACTGTAATGTGTTTGTCTTATATTTCTTGCTTGTTTGTGAAGATTGATTCTGTGGTGTATTCTGTGTGTAAGAATATTCCGAGGTTGTTGGGGGACTTTGCTGTGGCGATTTCAAAGATAATATCAAAGTTTTTTTTATTTTTATTAGTTACTTACTACCTATAATCGACTTCTATATTATCCATACTAATATTAATATTTAAAAAGCGAAATAACTTGATCGTTACCTTTTGTAATTCTAGCAGATCTAAATTAATGCAATAGTGGAATCATTTACAAGATTCATTTATAAATAAATACCTACATATTATGTGCTCAAATTTCAAGGATCAATATTACTTTGGCTCTCTTGAAATGTCGAAAAAAATTACCTTTGAAGCAATATACCTTCTAATAAAATAAATAATATGTACAATATATTTTTACAGATAGTCACGTCTGGTAATCCGATTGATCCGTCACTAACAAAATTTGTTACACGAAAATGTATGTAAGTTTGTACATAGAATACAAGTAGGGATGCTTAGTACAAGTATCTCATCTTATTTTTTCGATGACAAGATAGCCTTTGATTGCGACCTCACCTGATGGTTAGTTTTAAAAGAATATTACCCAAGTTGAACTTTACTAACATTGTCCTCTCCTAGAGGCTAAATCGCTTGGCGGCATGTCTTTGTCAGTAGGGTGGAAACTAGCCACAAACAGTCTCCCACCAGATATCATCATCTCAACAGCGTGGATAGATTTGGATCAACGAAACAAAACAACTTCTGATCAAAATGAACCAGAAGGTATCCAAATAAATTCAGATCAAAATGGACCCAAAGGTTTAAAGACGTGAATTCACATAATACCAACTTTATTTCGAAAAAATATCTTATGTGCCTCTATATGTGGTAAGGGTCCGTTTTATGTAAATGACGTGTTTCGAAACTCGACATCGATCAACGTTGTCTAGTTTTGACTCGTACACCCTATCCTACCCTACAGGAACGTAGACAGAGATCTTAGTAATCTGTATACGTCAACGCTCGACAGGAATATAGAATGGTACAATATGCCAAGACTTCAGCGGGCGTTTGTATGAATATTTGAACGTTTAGATCATTTTCAGGGTTCCGTAGTAAAATAACAAAGGACCCTTTTAGTTTCCCCAAGTCTGTCCGTCTGTCAATCTGTCCGCAGTTTAATTCATAGGCTATTGGTAATAAGGAGATTTAAATGGGTAAGGTATACCCGTACATATAAATCATGCCTACAAAGCTGTGAAATAAAATCTTGAAAATATTACCCTCTCTGAAGCGAGGATAATTTTTTTTATTCCTCATTCTTTTATTGTGATGGACAATTACGAAACGTTACACTGCGCAATGCGCATGACTTGATACGCACTTGGCCGTTTATTATGTTATGGAGCTCTTAAAACGATGTTTAATTGTATTTTCTATACCCCAGGAACTCTTTGATTTTCCGAGATAAGAAATAGAATATGTACTCAACTTTAAAAAAAACACGTCGATACATAATTTCACAGCTCTGTTACAGCGTGATTGAAGGACAAACCAACAAACTAACGTACAAATATATGTACTTTGGTATTTATAAAAAACATTTATCACCATGCCTTCATAATGGTATAAAACGTAAATTTTTTTATTGAATAAATATTAAGTTTTTATACAAATACATTGTTTAAAATGATACATACTCGCACCTAACAAAGTAAGCACGTCGTTTAAATTCACGTACTCGCTGAGATAAATATTCCAAGAAAGATTTTCTAAAATGAACATAGCCGCGTCGTAGTCATGTCAGTGTGCAGAATAACCTCCACTCTCCATTCATAAGAAGCTGTCAGCCTGCAAGACTGTTGTATCTTTCAAGATCTTTTAAATAAGAAAATACGAGTAAGTCTGCTCATACCTTCTTGGAAAATATCCTTGTCACATCATAACACACTATAATATTATACAGGCGAAAGTTTGTATGTGTATGTATGTGTGTGTGTGTGTGTATGTTTGTTACTCCTTCACGCCACAAGAAATAAACCGAATTGGCTGAAATTTGGAATGGAGGCAGCTCACATCCAGGATTAGAACATAGGCATTAAAAATACGGGAATTAAAAAAACCTTAATCCACGCGGACAAAGTCGCGGGCATCATCTAGTTTATTTATAAAATACTAGCTTTTATCACCAACTTCACGCGTATTAAGTACTGGCTGATGCCTGCGACTTCGTTCGCGTGGATTGAGGTTTTTTTATTCCCGCAGAAACTCTTTAATTTTCCGGGATAAAAAGTAGTCTGTGTGCTATTCCCGACCATAATGTATCTCTGTGCCAAATTTCAGCCAAATCGGTTTATAATATTAGTAGGAAGTAGGATAGTAGGAAAATGCTTCAGTTCAGACCCTCACCTCTCCTCCTCTTTTTATAAGAGAATATTAGTCAAGCTGAATTTGACTAATATTCGGAGTCGGAGTCAGACATAAAAATACCGGCGTTAACTTACAATAACTTACTTTACCCCTTTATCCTTTTACGGGTTGAATATTGGAAAATCTCGCCTCATTCCTCGTCTACAATTTATGATAAGCCCATTACCCAGTAAAGTATCAGCTGTTTAAGACTTATTTTATAAGTCATTTGACAATGATCTATCATTTTTATCTACACTATATAGTCTATTACTACACTACTAGTACTATTTAAAACATTACTGATATACTGCAAATGTTATGACTGACAAAAAAATTATAGCTTGAATAGAGCTTTGTTGCCGTAAATCCTTGTCATACACAACACATAGGCTACTTTTTATCCCGGAAAATTACAGAGTTCCCGCGGGAATTATAAAACCTTAATCCAAGCGAACGAAGTTGCGGGCATCAACTAGTAAATGATAATTAATAGTTATTATTATAAAAATTAAATAAAATAAAAAAATTGTATTTAATTAAGTTTATTAATAAGCATATTTAAATCCTTTTGAATTCATAAATTAGAATAGGTACGAAGAGAAAATTTAGTACATTCCACTTAAATACTACTAAAACAATTTCCTTTTGATTGCTTTACTATTTCTCCAGTAAATCTTCATACACAGTCGTGGGTAATGAGAGGTAGATATATAAAAAGTAATGACAGTCACACAATCACACAGTATTACTTTGCAGCGCTGCTATTAGCGCGAAACCACTTACCTGGATAACTTTGGTGGTTTCCTTTTATCGCCTGCCTAATACGTGTAATGAAATTTACATGACTTTATTCTGCAATGAATTTGTTTACGGTTTACTCGCGGATTTCTATGTACTTAATTATCTCAATAAGAGTTTAATCATAAGGGTGAGTTGAACTTGAATCATAAAAGGTTTTCAATTTTCAGTAGGGGAAAGTAAGTAGGGTAGGGTAGTACTCACATCTCAATCTCAATTGAGATCAATTTATACGTCCTTTAAATGGCTATATTTCAGGAAATAAAAGAAATATTGAAAGTAACTGTTATCGTAATTTAAAATTTCGTAAATTCTTTTACCACATTGTTATGCCAAAAAAATTTAGAATCTATTTAGGTATTTCAGTTGTACACACCTTTGTTTGTTATTTATTTTAAGTTTTTCTTTTAATGTGGTGTTCAAAAAAGTATATTCATTTCATTTTATTCAAGAACATACACTACTGTCTCTCTTATTTACTCCATAGGTAATGTATGAGGTAGTTGTAAACAGTCTGTTGGATAAATATTGAAAACGTGGGGCAATCGGGTTATTTCTAATAGTTGTTTATTATACAGTTGCAACGAAAGTGAATGCTAAAATGTGTAAAGTTAAGGAATAAATGTGTGCGCTTATGTGTATTTGAATTTAAAAAATCATTATTGCCTTGTCTTGTTCACCGCTCAACTATTTGGAAACAGTTAATTCATTTGACAATTCACCACCACCACAACATACTCGTATAGATGTCCACTAGTCATAGGTCTCTTGAAATGATCATCACAGAACACGATCTTGTGCCGCCTGCATCCAGCGGCTGCCAGCGACTGGCCTGAGATCATCCGTCCACAATAGGGGATGTAATGTACCTACTAATGCTGCGCTTCCTAGTGCAGGGTCGCCATTCCAAATCCTGCCTGTCTGCCGCCTGTTGTCAAAAATTCAGATATCTTCTTCGACTAAGCGTTGTTCCGCTAGGTGGGGTCCACTTTCCAGCATACTTTTGCCCACTTTGTCCGGTTTTGTTCATCCGATTTTCTTAATTTATTGGGTCTCATATCGGCACCTACAAGGTCTACCCAGCGCTTTCTTGGACGGCCGCGAGATTTAGCTCCAGGGACGGCGATGTTACGACATCTATTAACGACGTAGCTTTGTGGTTTCCTTGCTACATGACCGTACCATCTGTTCAAGCACCACAGAAGCTGATAATGATACCATAGTGAAGTTACAGACTTGCGGGTGGACAATAAAATATTATTGGTGTACTGTCAGTTGAAACTTGACTTTTTCGTTCTACCTTTTTTTATTCATCTTTTTCTCTTTGTAATTAACTAACTGCTCGTATCGAAAACAAGTTTTATTAAATTATTTTACCACAAAACCAAATCTTTAATTTTGGCCAACCGCGCGCCAACAAAAGTGGCGACCGTGCAAATCAAGAATCTGCAAAATAAAAGGATTTCAACCAACAAACAAGAAATACACAATTGCAACTCAGCGGCTACTCGACGATCCAGCTACCTATGACATCATCCTCTGGTCAGAGCAGCTCAAGCGGAGAAGGCATCGTGTTTCTGGAATTGAAGGACACCAGCACTGAAGTCAGCACCGATCAGCGATACGCATCTGTGCCGGCCTATTCAGATAAGTGCCCTACTTTTCCTATAACACACCCCCTTTTGTTACAACAATATCTCATATTCCAGCACATTAATTCACAAAATATCATTCAAATTCTTTCCTTCGTAAAGGCTACTATTAAATTATAGCTCGACACAGTGAAATAATAAAAAATAAAACAGTTTAATTGTGATTAGGTTAGGTACCGTCCGTTTTCACAACGATTGCATCATCTTTTCATTTTCATTTTTTTTTCGCGCGGGAGGCTTTTTACTGATAAAATAAATCTTAAAATAGCTAAATAATTATAAAAATACACTAAATATACCTATACCCAGCTGCAAATCAGCTGCATAGGTAATAAAATTAGGTAGTTATTGTTACTTTTTCTAAACTATTCTAACGTACTTACCTACCTAACTAGGTGAGTTGTAGTATTAAAACTCCTTTGTTATTGTTCTAAAATACATACTTAAGGTCTGTGTGCCGACTTTTTCAGCCGGACCGGGTACCTGCTCACGAATACAAAATAACCTTCGCGGGCGGCGGAGCTGCTTCGCACGGCAGGTCACAGGTGACACCAAGAGAGGAACGTGAGAAATTTTAGTTATTTCATTACTTGTTTGCTCATTAAAGTTAAAGTAACAAAATGCCGAATGAAAACGATGGTAAAGGTGAATTAAGGAGCTTGCTCACAAAAAGAACGTCAATTAAGGGGCGTATTACAAAGTTTAAAAACTATGTTGATGCTATTTCTAAAAAAGAAGTTTTAACGTCAGTTCAAATTTCGGAATTAACAATTAAATTAGAGAAGTTTCGTTTACTTTCGGTTCAATATGAGCAGTTGCAAGATTCAATCGATATTGTAAATTCAGAAAATATAACCTTTGAAATCAATGAACGCGATGCCATTGAGCAGGACTGCGCGACGTGTATGGCTATTGCGCAAACTATTATCAACGAATCAAATAGTCATAAAGACAGCCACGATCATAGTCAATCGTCCTTGTCTCAGTGCCATCGCGAACACCATGAAGTTGAGTTTAAGTTACCTCAATTGCAAATTAACAAATTCGATGGTGCCTATTTTCGGTGGCTTGAATTCCGCGACACGTTTTTATCGCTTATACATAATAACGAGCGCATCAAACCTATTCATAAATTTCATTATTTGGTATCATACTTAGAAGGTGACGCCGCACGTGTGATCGCAAATCTAGAGGTTTCCGAGTCTAACTATAGTGACGCGTGGCGCTTGTTGTGTGATAGATACGATAATAAGCGACAACTTATCAATCATCATTTGAATGCACTTTTTAAAATAGAAACTATGACACGTGAAACTGAGCGATCATTGCGCTTTGTGGTGGACACAGTTACAAAAAATTTACGTGCATTGTCCACTTTAGGCCAGCATACAGAACATTGGGACTTAATAATTATTCATATGATCTGTTCCAAACTAGATCCACACACATTAGCTAAATGGGAAGAATGGCGTAATTCTTTGGATGATATACCTACACTTGCGCAATTTAACAAATTTTTAACTGATCGGGCAGACATTTTGGAAACTATAAATCGCAATAGACAGGAGAGATCGAAATCAACTTCAAATTTCTCTCCACGGCCTGTTCCCAGCAGTGCTCAAACAAAATCATTTTCATCGCATACACAGAACTCAACAACACCTATTAAAGGTTGCGTCATATGCAGTGGTTCTCACAGAATATACGATTGTTCCGTGTTTAAGGCAAAGAGTTTAGATGAGAGAAAGGCTGATGTGCAGCGACTAAAGCTGTGTGTTCTTTGCCTTAGATATGGGCATAATCAGCGCACCTGCAGGCTGGGACCTTGCCGTAAGTGCAAAAGAGCCCATAATAGTTTTTTGTGTGATCAGAATCCACCATCTAATTCTAATAGTAACGACACAATTACCAATACTGTCGAAACAATTGTTAATTTTTCCAAACAACCTACAAATCAAGTTATATTATCTACAGCTATAGTCGAAGTTACAAATCCTAAACTAAACAAATCATTAAAGGTCCGTGCTCTATTAGACTGCGGAAGTCAATCATCATTTTTAACCAATCGTCTAAGAGACAGTCTAGGTCTCGAATCACAGCCTATCAATAAAATTAACGTTATAGGTATTGGCAACAACTCTTCAAGTTATGTCACTGAGAGTTGCATTGCTCATATTATTTCAATACACAAAGAATACAGCGTTACTTTAACCTGCTTTATACTTAAAGAACTAACAGGTTCGATTCCAGCTGCGCCTATAAATCTACAAGGCTTTACTATACCAAGTAATTTAAAACTTGCAGACCCGAACTTTGACGTTCCCTCGTCCATCGATATTCTCATTGGTGCAGACCTCTTCTGGGATGTCTTAGGTAATGACGTGCTTACGTTAGGTCCAAGTTTTCCACAATTGAGAAATACAAAGTTTGGCTGGATAATAGCCGGTCCTATTTCTAACAATATCAATATTTCAAACAAAATTCAATGTCACAATTCTATACTAAAGGAAAACGAAGAAAGCATACATGATTTATTACCAAAGTTCTGGAACATCGAAGAGGTTCCGAACAAACCACACCTCACTAAAACCGAAAAGGCTTGTGAACAACATTTTGTATCCAACACAACTCGATTGCCTAGTGGAAGGTTTTGCGTACAACTCCCGCTCATTGATACACCAGATTGTTTAGGTGATTCGTATAATATGGCCAAGCAGCGATTTCTAAGTTTGGAAAAGCGTTTTAGGAGGAATCCTCATATCAAGGAACAATATGTCGAATTTATACGCGAATATGCTAAGCTTGGTCACTTGGAAATTCTGCCTACAACCAAACCACCTGAACTATCACATTTTTTATGTCATCATGCTGTATTTAAAGAGGCAAGTGAATCAACTAAGATTAGAGTTGTTTTTGACGGATCTGCTCCCACTTCTTCAGGCTACGCGCTCAATGATCTTTTAATGGTGGGGCCAAATATTCAGGATTCACTCTTTGCAATTTTAATTCGAGCAAGACAATATAAATTTTTACTGACAGCTGATATCGAAAAAATGTATCGGCAAATTTCATTACATAATGACAATCAAAATCTACAACTAATTTTATGGCGGGAGCATGAATCCGAACCAATAAAAATATTGCGTCTTAAAACTGTAACATACGGTCTAGCTAGCTCAAGTTTTTTAAGTACACGTTGTCTTTGGCAGCTAGGACACGAATGTGCAGATAAATCAATCGAAACAATTATTAAAAACGATTTCTATGTTGATGATCTCATCACAGGAGCTAACACTGAAGAAGAACTCATACATATTCAAACATCTGTGTCTAAAGAGCTTAAGTTGGGATGTTTTAATCTTCGCAAGTATCGATCTAACTCGAAATCAATTTTCAATACAGAGGTTATAAATACTGAAGATAAATTAAGTATTAGTTCTTCTACTAGCACTTTAGGACTCGGTTGGACTCCTTGTAATGACAAGCTTCAGATTTCTTTTGAGATCCCAGTCAAATCATCACATGCAACGAAACGATCAATTCTTTCATTCACATTCAAAATATTCGATCCATTGGGATTGGTAAGTCCATGTGTTGTTTTACCTAAAATGTTATTGCAGTCTTTGTGGCATCAAAAGCTTGATTGGGACGAACCCGTGCCCAAAGATATACAAAGGGCTTGGGACGAATTCTCTAGTTCATTGCCTAGTCTCTCTAATTTTGAAGTTCCGAGGAGAGTTCTTTGTGACAATCCTACAATTATAGAACTTCATTCATTCAGTGACGCTTCGCAAAAGGCTTACGGAGCTTGTATCTACTTAAGGTCTATTAATAAAGAAGGCATCAGCGTCCAATTAATATGCGCTAAATCTAAGGTATCTCCAATGAAACCTACAACTATACCTCGTTTAGAACTCAGTGGAGCTCTTCTGGCATCCAAATTATCCAAGACCGTCGTCGACTCTCTTAGATGTCCAATTTCACGTCAGGTGCATTGGTGTGACTCCACAGTAGTTCTTGGATGGCTTAAAGCTAACTGTTGCAAATTAAAAACATTCGTGGCAAATAGAGTAGTTGAGATCTCCGAAATGACTGATATATCTTCATGGCGTTACGTGCCTACCGCACTTAATCCTGCAGACTATATTTCTAGAGGTGTTACGCCTAAGGATTTAGTATCCAAGCAGATGTGGTGGTCTGGTCCCGAATTTTTAGAACACCCAGAATCGGAATGGCCTGTTTTTACATCACATTGCATTGAAGAGGATCTACCCGAAACTAAAAGTTTTGCAGCTGCAGTAGTAGACAATCCTGAATCCACAATAGAATTCGAACGTTTTTCCAAATTAACAAAACTACAAAGAACTTTTGCGTATGTAAAGCGTTTTATTTTCAATTTAAGAAACAAAGCAAACAAACGAACAGGCAGTTTAACTTTAGAAGAATTAAACGATTCATTTGTGAGCCTTTGTGCAATATCACAAAGAAAATCTTTTTTGAAAGAATACAATTTATTAGCAAATGGCAAATCAATAGGAAATAAATCTAATATTATATCATTGACTCCTTTCTTTGATAATGATGCTAAATTAATTCGGGTTGGCGGCAGAATTGAGAATTCAAATTATGATTTCAATAAAAAACATCCTATTCTGTTAAACTCAAATCATCATTTTACTAAGCTAATTTTTGAACATTACCACCTTCGTCATATGCACGCTGGGCCACAGTTATTGCTCGCGTTAATTCGTGACTCACTTTGGCCAATAAATGGAAGACGGCTTGCCAGAAACACATTTCACAATTGCGTAACATGCAAACGACATCAAGGGAAAGCAATCTATCCCATAATGGGTAACTTACCCATCCAAAGGATTACTCCTGACTTTCCATTTAAAACTGTGGGAATAGACTTTGCTGGTCCATTCTATATTGCAAACAAGAAGGGTCGTGGGTCCAGAATCATTAAAGCATATTTGTGTTTATTTGTATGTTTTCGATTCAAATGTGTACACTTGGAGATTGTCAGCAACCTTACCAAAGAAGGTTTTCTCCAGGCGTTGAGAAAATTTACGTCGCGACGCGGAAAACCGTCGGAAATTTTTTGCGATAACGCTAAAAATTTTGTCTCAGCCTCTAAAGAAATAGGCAACTTCTTAAAGGCTAATAAACAAACTATCATTGACTCTGCAACTGACGAAAATATTAAATTCATATTCTCGCCCACGTACACTCCTCACTTTGGTGGCATCTGGGAAGCTGGTGTGAAATCAGCTAAGTACCATATTCGTCGCGTTATGGGTAACACCCATCTAACTTTTGAAGAATTAGGAACGTTGTTCACTCAAGTCGAGGCTATTTTAAATAGTAGACCTTTATGTCCCTTGACATCCAATCCTAACGATTACCTTCCCTTAACTCCGGGGCACTTTTTGATAGGTCGGCCACTTACCTCGTTGCCGTCACCTCCGTTACAAGATTACAATCCAAATCGTCTTCAACGTTATGAAAGGCTGGAACAAATCCGTCAGCACTTTTGGCAGCGGTGGCAAAAAGAATACATTGCAGAACTTCAGCAGCGATCTAAATGGAGAACAAATTTAGCCAAATTGAAAGAAGGAGAGCTAGTTCTCTTAATAGAAGACAATTTACCTCCACTATGCTGGAAGCTTGGAAGAGTCTCCCGATTATTTCCTGGCTCAGACGGAGTAGCACGTGTCGCTGAAATAACCACATCCAAGGGCACCTTCAGAAGACCCTTTATTAAACTTTGTCCACTGCTCACCGGCGATGATTCAGAAAGTTGAAAGCTGCGCTTTCCACGGAGAGGAGGTTGTTCAAGCACCACAGAAGCTGATAATGATACCATAGTGAAGTTACAGACTTGCGGGTGGACAATAAAATATTATTGGTGTACTGTCAGTTGAAACTTGACTTTTTCGTTCTACCTTTTTTTATTCATCTTTTTCTCTTTGTAATTAACTAACTGCTCGTATCGAAAACAAGTTTTATTAAATTATTTTACCACAAAACCAAATCTTTAATTTTGGCCAACCGCGCGCCAACACCATCTTAGACGAGCTTCTTGCAGCTTATGTCCGATGTCACGGACAATAATTCAAATATAATGTCTAGATATTCGTTAAACGAAAACAGACTTGTAAGCGGAATTCTAGTTTGCATGCTCGAATAATTTGTAAGCACACTCCTCGCCTATCTAAGGCAAGGCACACAAATTGTGCGCCCACAATCACGTGTTGCCTTCAAGATTACCGTTCGCACATAAATTGTATCTCTCAGTACAGTTCCACAGTGCAACCGGAAATTAGATTTCGCAAGTGTCGGGGGTCGTAAGCATTTGCAAGTGTCGAACCGGATCCATGCTTCGGAAAAAAATTCCATAGTAAATATTTTCTATGCTGAAATATTTTATATCAATTTATTTTCTTTTAGGAAAGCTAAGTTAAGAAAAAATATTGATGGATGATATTTTGTTGAAGATAGTGATTATATAACTAGGCTTTTATATTTATTTTTAACTCAAACTTTCTAACTGTTATTTTTAGACAAAAACAAAAATAGAGTTTTCTTTTTCCTCCCACACAATATAAATGACGTACGGGAACACAACAAAGTTACCGAAAAAGAGAATTCTCCGTAAAGAAATTACGGAACTCCATTTGGGATAACAGTACATATTGGGAACATTTGCGTGTTCAAATCTCTTACAAAATACGCTGAGGGAAGGTGTAACAAAATTAGATTACGCTTAGAGTTTCTGAAAATGTGTAATCTTTGTGGATTTTCGACTTGTCAATTATGTAAACAGAGGCAAACCTGTTTTTGTTGAATTTGTTGTTTTTCTTGAAAGTAATAACATCCACAACCCCCATATTCGTCCTACTTACCTAATAACAACCACTAAGAGCCCTTTCACGTTTTGGCTCGGTGCGGAATCGTCCTAAATAAATATTTTACTCTGTATAAAATAAAACTAAACCGCGACTGACTTACTGACAAAAATGCCCAGCCTAATCGGGTGGATAATATTATATTATGTATCTAAAAAACTATACTTTAAAGTGGATTTTTTTTTAATTCAATCCCTAAAGTTATTTATCTCTTTCATATCATCAGCAGTGCTTAAGTTCGTAAGATTTTTTTTACCTAAAACGGATTTTAATTAATTGTAAATAATCATCAACTTATAAATGCGAAATAATTTTATAAATGCGAAAGTGTGTTTGTTTGTTGGTTTGTTCCTGAACCACGCCGCAACAGAGCATGATTTTTTTGTATGGGTATAGTTGAGGACCTGTAGAGTGACACTACTACTTTCTGTCCTGGAAAATCAGACTTCCCATGGGATTATTAAAAACTAAATGTATGCGGATGAAGTCGCGGGCCTCAGCTAATAAATAATCAATAATAATATATCATGAACTAGCTGATGCCCGCGACTTCGTATCCCGCGGGAACACTTGGATTTTCCGTGTTAAAAGTAGCCTATGTCACTCTCCAAGTCCTTGATTATACTAAAAAAAAATCACGTCAATTCGTATCTCTGTTGCAGTGTGATTGAAGGACAAACCAACAAACAAACACACTTTCGTATTTATAATATTAGTAAGGATTATATTATCTGTTTCGTTGGCCTGCATTAATTGAGGATTTGTTCGACTCTTAGGAGAGAGTTTCAGTATGAAACTGTACTTAGTACCTACCTAAATAATAAAATGTATTGTAATATCATTACAAAGAATCCACCTGACTGTTCAAATCAGAAATGCTCTAAATATCCTTTGCATCATTCCACGCAAACGTAATTTTTATTTTTAAAAGATAAGTAAAGTCAACTTAAGAAAAAATATATTTGATATAAATATAACGAAAGTAAAGATAAATGAAATTGTTTAAAATACGAAGCTCGAGAGGTAGTAGGTAAGTACCTGGACATTTTCAGTAAATTGAATATTTGTCCTGAATAAAGTAGACGTTCCTTCTTAAAAAAATAGAGTTTGCTGTGAACTTGCAGTTAAAAAAGAAATTGTATAAATAAGTAGGTCACAAGCTAATTAACAGTACAAGTTAGCAGCTGAATAATTATGTCTGCTTGAGATTGCTAGCTTCTCTAATGAAATAAAAAGTTTGAATTAATAAGGTTAAGATAAGTCTGTTATTTTAAACGTGCAACTTTATAAAAGCTTTCTTCGTGTGATACCGTTCGAAAGCTCGAATATGAACTAAATCCTTGTTAGCTTACTTAGTGATTCATTTTTTCAATTATATAATCACACCTGATTTTAAGTGAAGATGCAAATTATTATGGAGCGTGCGTCTCTAGATGTTATTCATTATATTAAAGGTACCGAAGTTATAGTTAGTTCGAAAAATGGAAAAATTCCAAATCTAAACAAAAGTCTCATTCCAAATCTAAATAAAATCTTAATATTTTTTTTAATTCTAGATTTAAATAAGGATTTATGGAAGTTTGCATATGGTACACCATGCCACAGATTAACATTATTTTAATCTGTGTTGAGATCTTTAACATTTTATGCATACTCAGAGCAGGCCTGCCTCTATAAAATGGGCTTTGCTATCTTATCTCCGCGAATGTAGGCTTACACCACAGTTCTGTTAATGTGTTTCCACGTTTTACGATTATGATCCTTTTCTATGTTGGTATTAACATTCTGTTTTGACTGTAGTGCTTTGTTGATTTAATGCTTAATCTTAATGTTTTATTTAACGACCTTTTTTTGTATTCGAAGGGGTATGGCAGTGTACCGTCAAGACGTGCTTGGTTGCACATCTTTGACAGTAGGGTGGTAACTAGCAACGGCCACCAAACTAGACCAGAGTCAATTCAGAAATTATAAATTACCAGATTGCCTCCGCCAGGAATCGAACACGAGACCTCCCAATGATAAGACCACAGCGCCATAATGTGAAAACTGTGTTGCAGACTGCAGTATATGGTGTTCACGATCTCATCTGCGCGTATTTAGATTTTAAAGAATCCCCTATCAACTCCTTGATTTACTGGAACTAAAAGTAACTTATATCCGTCTTCGGAATGCAATTTATCTCTGTGCCTTTCATCAAGATCTATTTAGCGGTTAGACGATGTTATTGTCCCTAATATCATTATTATTTTCTGAATAAAAATGTGTAACCTAAGTTTCTCCAAGTTTCTTGAAAGGTTCACTTACATAAACCTTCAGAAAGAGTTTCGCTAGTTGATAATGAAAAGTTCATAATTCGTTGCGTAGTTCAGAAGAAATAAACGCAGAAATAGACAGATGCGGTCTCAAAATTGTTTAAAATAAAAAAAGAAATTAAGAGCCGAGTTAGTTAGTGGCAAGAATTGAGTCTATCATGTTTACTGAAACAGAGGCAGGTAATAAAAATAGAATCAGCTATAGACTAAGATACCCACCTTATAAGAAATTGCCAAAGTAAACACGGAGGCAATTTTCCAAAGTTGTCTCCATTTTGGAAGGATATAATGAGATCTTTCCTTGTCACGATGTGATTGAAATACTGTCTCACAAGCTTCGAGCGGAGATTGGAATAGTTATCGTCCAAAGAGACGCAATAATTTGCTAGCCTTTTCTTTATTTTATGTAATACCAGCTGATGCCCGCGACTTTATTCGCATGGATTTAGTTTTTAAAAAACTTTGATTTCCAGAGAAAATATGTAGTCTATCACGCTCTAGGTCCATCAATAAAAATTAAATCAATAATAATAATTCATGCGAAAAATCACGTTATTCTGTAGCTCTGTTTCAGTGTGATTGAAGGAAAAACCAACAAACAAATACACTTTTGCGTTCATAAGTCTTTGTTTGCATTAGTAAAGATCAATAACCTACAAAACAACCGATATAAGCAAATTGTTTTTTTTTGCTTCAATTTGCGGCTTTGAATAGACTAGAGCTTTTATTATTGTATTTTTTATATAACATTTGACTTTGGGTTTACATATTACTTATGAATTTGAAGTAACTATGTTCATTGATTTTGAAGTTCTAAGGAGACACTCAGATGGACGGGTAGGTAAGTTCGAATTCACCGTAGTTATACTTGGTGAACTCGCTTTGCTCGGTCAATTAATATTATGTGGATAAGATAGATTATCTTACCATTACTTTATTTTATCGGCAAATGAAATAGAACTAAAAATAAGAAGTGTCCTCTGTAATTATCTCAATTCTCCAGAAAGCTAGTTAAGCTAACAAGTTTGAGAGTTTCAGTTGTGCGGTCAATGTTACCAGGCGAAAATTTACCTAATTGAATGTTATCCGAGCGGTACAAGTTGGATAACGAATAAATTGGACTCTAAAATAGTGTTTAACTATTTTATTCCTTGAACCCTTAATATATCTGAGCTTGATATTTTAATCAAAATTTAGTTTCTCAGTTCTAAAACGTATTAGAACATATTAAGGTAAGTACTATACTATACTATACAGAAATACAGAAATTCTATAATTTCTAATATTTTATTATTATTATATCTTCTATAAATCATTTTACTTATTATAATAAACGATAATGTAAAAACTGAATCTTCACGAAGCAGCAAAATCACAAAATCTTATGATTTTAGCTTACGAATAAGACGAATAATTACTCAGTTTATGAATAAGATTTTCATAAAATATACAGCTTTTTCTTTGGGTACAATAACATTCTGCCTTAGTTTTTACTGATGCTGATCTAGTGCACTCGACTATAATTTTCTAAATGGATGCATTTACATAATAGTTTCATAGCGGGTTCCTACAGCGATTTGAAACACAATGCAATTGAGACCACATCTGTTCATGGGTACACTACATTGTTGTGAGTTGGCAATCTTTCTGCGGCTTTTCTCAAGTTTTATAATAACATGATATTTCTTTTGGAAAAAATCCAAGTGGATATACACTTTAACATATAGAACACTCAACGAGATAAAAATCTTTAAGAAGCATACATAGCATAAGTTATATTTTTATACATACATACATACATTACATAGCATAAATTTATAATGCCTGAGGGAATCCCAAGGAATGCTTAAAGGTCTTCGTCAGATGCCTTGCCTAAATGGATCAATCCTTCGTTGACGTAATTAAAGGTCAGAAATCTATTAAATTTGTTTTTCATTAGGCCTAAACTAAATAAGTGAATGTAAAAAAGTGGACTTGTTTTCGCAATTATAAAATTTTATAGGAAACATTTTCAGGAGAGTTCGTTACAATAACGGAAGCATTATAAAGCCGTAGTTCATGTATATCCATGAATAAATTACTCAGTTTAACTATCGTAACCTTCGTTACATAAGAAGGAAATTGTACAAAGCCTCCTTTCTTCTCGGTCTATTTTTAACAAAAATGACAGTTAAGTATACGTAAATAGGAAGACAATTTTATGAAAGTATTCTAGTCATTTTCGGAAAATCATGTAAAATCTCCACTTACTTGCGGGGAAGAAATACGCATACATATTAACAATATATAAGTCGCAGGCGGATTGTATGATCCGTCGTATTACATTACGGCTAGCCGTTTTAAAAAACAGCGCCGTTTTGTAATGCGGCATAAAGTATGATGCGGCGAAAGTATGTCGAAAAAAAATACTTTTATTTCATTTTACTTACTTACTTCAAATTGTAAATCTGCGGGCGCTCTTATAAGCATACTATATTAAGCATACTTTGAGATCGCAAATCTAAAAACACACTGGTAAGAATTAAAGTTGTAACAAAGAAAATATACAGTAAAATGGTCCGGGAGGTAGCGTTGCATTTTAGCTAGTGATTTCATTCCGATCGATTGCCATCATTTTTAATAGATCTCGGCTGACTCTCAAGTGAACCGACCGTCAGCTGACGCACCCGCGGTGGTAGGGGTTGTGGGACAACTTAGCTTAAATTAAGCTAGATCTCTAAATTGTATGAGCGCCCATACAGCTCAGAGGTCTATCTTAATTGGCGTTTACTGTGTATGTAAGGGGACATTAATTTTCAACTTTTTTTATTTTTCGGAATTTTTCCTTTACTTGTACTGTAAGATCTTACTTTTAACCAAAAGTGACAATTCTAGGTCAACGGGAACTTGGGCAGCTGACGGTCGGTTCGCTTATTAGTCATATAAGATCAACTATCGATGTCAATATCAGCCGGAATGCTATGACTTTTGTATTTGCAACGCTACCTCCCGGACCAAAAGTAAACATATCTATTGAACAATTCAGGTATGCTGTTCATACAGTAAGTACGCTCCAAAAGCAAAACAGCGGCGTTTCACGGAGTTGCTGCATTTAAAAAACCTTGCCAAGCCACACTACCCTGGCAAAATAGGTTACTGTCACAATACAATTCAAACGTGTCCCTATCATTCGACAAAATCCACACACATTGCATTGCTCTAAGGAAAATTGGAGGCAAATTGTATAATTTTCTTCTACATTTTCTGTACTTACTTATTAGCGAGTACAAACAATGTCGTCATGGAATAATGAAATTATTTGAAAGTTAATTGCTGTTTTCCCCTACAATATATAACACAGTCCCTTTCCTTATATTTCGTGTAAAATAAAAATATATGCTTGCAAAACTTTGAGCCGTAAAATTTTACCTGCTACCCAAAGAAGTTTGGCAATTCTTTTTGGGATAATATGAGTGATATGAGCTTTGGGAACATTTCCGTATTCTAAGTTTCCAAACAAAAAGTTAATCCATAACTACGATTCCCATTTTCAAGATTTTATTTTATTTTACTGACTTATTCGGTTCATATTTTCTTAAAGATTTTGGAAAAATCATATCAAAAACTCAGACTAAACTGATTTAATGGTATGGTATGATATTATGAGTATGTCTCTCACGTGTATGAATGTAATAAGATTGGTTTAAGTACTTTTCCAACTTCCATAAAAAATATGTCTCTACCTGAGCCAACAGATGAACACGGATTGGTCTCTGTAGCCATAGAAACAGAAGCAAATACTTTCTAGACAATGTTTAAATTGTCTATTATATTAGAGACGTCAAGGCCTTAATCATGACTTTCTAAGTAGGTAACACAGGTTCAAAGATTTACGCACAAAATCATTGAAATTACATCAATTTTCACTGTTCAATAAACCACAGACAGATATTAGTTTCTAGAGCTTGTAAGTGTACGGACTGCAGTGCAGTTCAGTGGAACGAAGTGCGTGTTCGAACCGCCATATTTAGTACCTAGTACATATTATAGTAATATATCGATGGCAGTAGGTTAGCATGCGTTGACCTCGTTCTTTTTATTACAACCTTACGCACGAGAATGCAATCGTCATCAAGTTAAAGTTACTGAAACTAGTTCACTTACATACAAAAAAAGGAATATTGAAGTAGGTCACTTCTGATAACCATCCTAAGCAATAAAAACTCTAATAAAACTTAATAGTGTTTTGTGGATAAGTTATAGCTGTATTGTATAAAATCGCGTGTTTCGGCATAGTTTTGTAATGGTGTCGATAGGTGACTTAAGAGGGTACTCTAGTGGGCCTTTCTCCATACAAACGTATTCTGCTGTTTTCTCCGTGGATAATGCCTCTAGAGCAATGATTTTTTTCCAAAAAATCTAGGTCTAATTAATACGTGCCCCTATGTTTTTCTTTTTTCCAAAACATTATCATTAAAAAAAATATGACAATCCAAAAACCCGAAAAAACCCCTCGATTTTACCGCCATTTTCAAACGAGTATCAGACAAATTTGATAAGTTTTTAACAAAAAAGAAAAACATAGAAGCATAGATATACTCTTCTTCTAAATTTTGATATAAGAATATTTGAGATTTGTCCAGTTTTGAAGAAGGAAACAGCAGAATACGAAACGTCTTTTGGTCAAGGTTTTTGTAGGTAAAAATCAGCCCGAGCTGCAGTTGTCCCTTTCGTACTTTACGGGGGTAGGGTGGAGGTGAGGGAGGGTAAGGCTACATGTACACTAATAGGGAAGTGACAATTGTCGATATTTTTATCGATACTCTAGTGATGTACTCTGATGTCGATATTTACACTATACAATGATTATTTTATTTATTACTAGCGGACACCCGTGACTTCATCCGCGTTCCTAAATCACCACAGTTTAGGTTGGCAGAACCCCTTCAGCATCAGGTTTAAGGAGTTGGATCCTGGAATTTAACGATGTCTTTACTTGGTCCCTACAATAACTATTCATAATAATCAACAATTCCTAAATCCCCACAGTTTAGGGAAGCAGTACCCCTGCAGCATCAGGATTGAAGAGTTGGAACCCGAAATTCCTATGGGACCATCTCGCAAAGTTTTTGTGTCGATTAAAAAAAGATTCACGCAAATCGGTTAAGAAATCACGGAGATATCGATATACAGAGGTAGAAAAACACAAATCCTCCTCCTTTTTCGAAAGTCGGTTAAAAAAGTAGCCTATACGATGCCCGATAATATCAGCTGTCTACCAGTGAAAGTCCCGTCAAAATCGGTTCAGCCAGTCCCGAGATTAGTGGCAACAAACAGACAGACAGACAACAATTTTAAAAAATTTTGTCTTGGTATAAGTACCGTATTTACTTTCGTATGCAGTTAGTAAAAAGCGGCCAAGTGCGAGTCGGACTCGCCCATGAAGGGTTCCGTAGCAGCAATTGCGGTTTACGATTTATGACGTATTAAAAAAACTACTTACTAGATCTCGTTCAAACTAATTTTCGGTGGAAGTTTGCATGGTAATGTACATCATATATTTTTTTTTACTTTTATCATTCTCTTATTTTAGAAGTTACAAGGAGGGGGGACACACATTTTACCACTTTGGAAGTGACTCTCGCGCAAACTATTCAGTTCAGAAAAAAATGATATCACCCTACAGGATTGAGGAGGATGACCTGGAGCTCTATGATCTAGTAGCAAGTATACCAATTCGTAAACGACAGTTCCTAAAGCTTTTAGGGAGAAAGTACCCCTGCAGCATCAGGTTTGAGGAGTTGAAGGTAAAAATTTTTAAGGGCCCATTAAAAAAAAATCGCGTGAATCGGTCCAGAAACCCCGGAGTAATCGGTGGACATACCTACATAGAAAAAAAAAGATACGGACCGAATTGATAACCTCCTCCTTTTTGAAGGTCGGTTCAAAATAGGGCTATCCATTATGGTTTACGATAGTGTGTTATGCCAGCTTAAAATGAGCCGTACATTCAAAGTTTCCTGTACGTAACGGGGTTCAAGTTATTTGGACCTATTACTGAGCATTGTGAAGTCTATAATTTCTGAACTACTAAACTGACGACCTTGAAATAATTACAGAACAATTATTGCAGTATGTTCTTTCTAATAAAAGATGAATGAATGAAATCGGAGTACACGTTAATGAATTACAATGAAATACACATTTTCACTTTCATCCCCTCTCCCAAGGGAACCGTGCTGAATTTCGGGATAAAAAGTATCCTATATTTTACCTCGTAGTATGAACTTAAATTATGTTACGTTTCGTTTAAATCCGTCCAGTAGTTTCAGTGTGATGCGCGGCCAAGATACAGACAGACGAAAAATTAAAAAAAAAATTGTTTTGGGCTCAGTATCAATAGTAAAGCATCATCCGATTCAAAGTTTCAAAATATATTTATTCACCCGCAGGCGGCCGGCGCGGCGGGTGAATGTTACGGGCATGAGAGGGGCGAGGGCTCGCGCACACAAATACACTACTCGTACACATGGATAACTCCTGTTGGTCGGGCGCAGCGCGACGGCGATATTTTCTTCAAATACCTATTTTTCAAATTCCTTGGGACTAGAGTACCGTCTTAACGTAAGTAAGCACGAAAATGGTATACAAAATGCCTACTTGATTAAGCAAATAAGTAATTTTGTTGTTTACTGACCAAAAGGAAAATGATTTCTCGATTCATACAGTAGGAAAGCAACTTTTTTTCATTTTGTTTTTCATTTATGGTTCAAGATATTTATAAAAACAAACTACCAAAAAATTTAAGCCATAAGCGTTAATGTGAGGAATAGAGAGTTCACTTATTCTAAACTTAAAATTAAAATATTTAATAATTATTGTTCTAAAATATCAAATTAAAGCAGAAAAAATTACAAAGACCTAATTGAATGATTTCTAGTTTTATACGTTTTTATTTCTTGTATCTATAAGAAAAATAGTAAAGTAGTACCTAACAAGCTTTATTACACTAAAATTTAAAATACAGAAAAACAAGACATTGAGACAGAATAAAAAAGAAGTCAGTAGTACCGAGTGCAAAGGCAGCCTTATCGCTAAAATGATCTTCGTAATAGTCGTGTATATTTCTTGCTTGTCTCACAAACATGAATTATGTTACGTAATGGGGTTACAGGTACTAATTAATACTTTCTTGTCTTCTAGGGAAACATCACTAACTCAATAACAAGTTACCATGTGAGAAATCAACACGGGAGCAAATAAACTATTTGGTCCAAGACTTTTTGTTACATAATCATAGTAAGGGAGTCACGTATGACTCCCTTACCCCGATTCCCGTATATTAGGTATATGGTATTATTGCCCTGAGTAATTATGTCATTCCCGTTAACATCCCATCTACGAGCTAACTGCTACAGTTGTCATTTTATTTAGAAGGATATCTTACAGCAAAAAAAGGAAATCAATAGAAACAGAAGAAAAATTAAAGCTAGTAACAAGTTTTCATAGATATAATTAGCATAAGATTTATATTAACAAAAAACACTCAACTGACAAAAAAATATTAAAGAATACAGGGAAAAAGTAGCAAAGAAAAAAAAACGAGGGAAAAAAGAGACAAAAAGAAGGATAAAATTGCATATTTATGATAAAAGGTAAGTGGTACAGAGCTTAGCTTCTCCTGGAAAAAGTATTATTTAAACTAGCAAATTCTCCCTGGCTCTACACGTGAGACCATTATTATTTGACGACCTCTCTGGCGTAGTGGTGAGCGCTGTGGTCTTATAACTGGGAGATCTCGGGTTCGATTCCCGGCGGGGCAATTTGGGAGCTTATAATTTCTGAATTGTTTCTGGTCTAGCCTGGTGGAAGTCTTTGGCCGTGGCTAGGTACCACCATACCGTCGAAGATGTGCCGCCAAGCGATTTAGGGTGCCAGTACGATGCCGTGTAGAAACCGATTAGGGCTATGGGTAGAATCTACACTGCCATACCGGCCGGGATGACATTATTTGTAGCTATAAGGGAAAGTCTAATACATTTATCGCAAGTTCACGTCGCTACACGGTCACGTAAAGAGCTCATGATCAACAGCCCCGGAAGGGTTTGAAACTAGACGCAATGTTCCTATAAATTTCATACGTGCACATTGCCGGCGTAATGTTCACCACATACCTATTCACGATGCGAACACTGTTGTTAATTCCAATAACTATCTACCTATTATGAAACTTTCATTTAACTAGCATTATTCCCTAGTTAATAGTTATTATTCTCTAGAGCTTAACGTTAGTAAACAGTTGAAAAACAAATCAATAAAGTTACACACTTCCGCATTTATTATGTTTATGATATTTCGGAGTGGATATACATAGAATGTTTTTTTATTCGATGACAAGATAGTCCTTGACTGCGATCACACCTGATGGTAAGTGACGATACGGTCTAAGATGGTATCGGGCTAACAACGGAGGGGTATGGCAGTGTAACTAGCCACGGCCAAAGCCTCTCACCAGACCAGACCAGTGAAAATTCAGAAATTATAAATTATCAAATTGTCCCTGCCGGGAATCGAATCCGAGATCCCCAGTAAGACCACAGCACCCACCACTACGCCAAGGAGGTTGTGAGGGAGGCATTAGTGCAAGCTTGAATTCTTACAGGTTTGCCTCGCTTGCTTAATGGGTTTTGCATAAAAATGTCTTAGTAATCCCAATAACCTGGTGCTTTTATTGAACCACAGGCGTAAGTTTAACGAAAAAGCCCCTTCTACGCTTATTCCACGCCCATTTTGCCTTGTATTTTGCTTTTGATAATAAATAATTGTAAAAGTTCATTATTAGGAAAATAATAAACAAAAATATTTTCCCTTCCATACTTTATGGAACTACTTATCACTTTAATTATACAAGAAAATCAAATAAAAATGTTTTTATTGTTGCGTGAGAAAAAGCGATGTTGTTATGAATAATAAAGCGCTGGAAAATTATGCCTGGTCTTTGAGTAAATTGTTGGGAATTACCCTTGAATTACCTTACTAATGTACTACCTAGCAGAATTTGTGCGTATACTGGTTTTTTTCATTAAGGTAATTGAATTTTTTATTCTATTAGTGAATGGCATTAGAAAATAGGAATATTTTAAGGCATATCTCAATAGGGCGTTCTGATTATTCCAAATATATTCCGGCCCATGTGTGGAGTTATGTTCTAGATTACTCCTGGAATATTGCACATATTTCAGTCTTGCTGCCTATAGATTGAGATTGATAATTGATTTGCTATTGGAATAGAAATTAATTTGAACGTTATGTAGTTTGATGCTAGAGAAGAATATACCTAATGTAAAATTTATGTTAAATAATTTAATATTTATATCAAATAAGTACGATACATAAGTATACCATAGATAGATAACAATAGCAAGTAAATGTTTAAATTGATAGATAATATAATGTTTTTTGAGAGAAAGCTGTCATAGATAATATTGTAAATAAAACAATAAAAACAAAGAACTTTAACATTAAAATTTTAATAAAAACTGTGTTCGCATTGCTAACATTGCAAAAGAAAAGAAAAAAGATGAAGTAATGATAGCTTTCACTGCGATACAATATTTAGCCTAAAACCATCTTGAAAATTAATTGAGGTCATTTGAAAGTTTGCTCTTTGTCAAAAAGAAATACATAGGTATTTCCTATAGGTTATTAGCTATAGAGCTAATAACTAACTAGTTTTAAGTAAATAGTTAAGATAGAGCTTAGAATTATAAAGCGAGGAAGTTAGAAAAGCTTGGCAGAGTAACAAAGCGGCGACTCAAATTAAAATAACTTTGATATTAATGAAAGTTTTAGAAAGACGGTATTACATAGCTCAACAAATTCATACTATTGAAACTAATTTAATTTCATTTAAAAGTTCTGCGTTATTCTTTAACTAAAATATTTTGATCAATAATATTATTATCGTTAATTCAGTTTTTATCTTTGTATTTGAAAACATTTTTGAGAACTTGCTTATATGCTGTAATAAGGCTCCGTGGTTCCGTGGCCCTAAAAAGGATTATATTTATTGATACAAATTGAATTGAGGCGTTGTTATTTCAATAGCTTTTTGAATGGACGCAACGAACCGCTAACAATGAAATATGAAACGCAAACCCATACCATATGTTCGGAGAGAGAGGAGAAAAAGTATTTTGTGCACAGAGAGCGCGGTTAACTGATTTAATGCCAAATTAATCTTCACCAAAAGCAACATAAATAAAAAGAAATTACATTTTTGGTACGTACAAATTTATAGAGCATGTCGCGCTGAATCTTGAAATATTAATCGAATGTTTACGATGGCTTTCCATGCGTCGCTGTTATGAGTCCATTATCATGATTCCCTGTTGCCATCGTTATCCCCTCAGGTGGGTTGAAAAAACAGACCTGAATTCTGATATTGCCCCAAAGATAGAGTCAATAGATAAAACTTTCTCCTACTGAATATCCGAGAGAGATAAAGAAGTTCCTTATTACCTCGAGAACAAAATATACTGCTCAGTAATTTGTGAGAAAGCCTACATTATGAGGAAATAGTGCGGATGCTTTAATTAATTTATTCACGCTCGATAATGCACAACTTTTAAACATCTGAGGCAAAACTAACTTTGCCATAATAATTTTGTATTACACTGAAAGTGAGCTTAAATAAACGATGATAAAGGAACACCTTTATGTTTACATGGAATTCATGTCACTTTATGAGAGTATTGTTCTATGCAGAGTGGGCACGAGTTGACCTTAGCTAATTGTTATTCTACCCTGCTCGCCGGCTTTGTAGTGGAGATATCACAGAGGTGAAATGGTTTGTGTGCTTCCCTGTTGACTGGGAGATTTGTTCTATCGAGCACAAGAGGTAACAGAAACGTTTAGGTATTCCCTGTATGCTGCTATTAAGGTAGTGAATAGTGATAGATTAAGACTTCAGCCGTCTTTTCAGCAGGTCCGGGGTTCGATACCAAGTTCTCATCTCCGAGCTTTCAGAAATATGTGCATTTTAAGCAAATAAATAACGGTAAGGGAAAATATCGTAATGATGCATCAATGATCTTTTGGAGTTACGTGTGTTTTAAGCTCTTAATATCAGGCTTTAAGAATAGATAAGAGAAGGTATCATGTTCATTGCGGAAGTCCATATTCTCTACAAGTTACAATAAGGTTATTTTGTCTTTGTTTTCTAATGCATTGTTGTGTCGACATTTACTGAGGATACATTGAGCGGAACGTGCGTAGATTTTGTCTTGAAGGATTTATGTGGAGATCCGTATTGCTTGCGTGCGTAATTTTTTCTTCAGAGAAATTTCAGATATTCTCCAGAAACCTAAACGTTAATGTGAGGATGGTTAGTAAAAGAAATGCTCAATACTTAATGATATAGTGATATATTTGAAGGATATAGTATATGTATAAAAAGTTCGAATATCAATATGAAGATATGAACTGTAAATAAATCTGCAACAAAAAATAACGTTCCAGCGGACGATAATATTATAAGGTTTGTTATTAATCATAACAACCTTAACTCCCCTGTCCAATGCTATTGTGTCAGGGGAGTAGTTTATTCGAGAAATGGAGACACAATATATCGGTATATTATGCGCTTATCGTTTATTTGAAAGGTATCAAGGGAGCGGTGATATCCCAAATAAAAAGAGAACGGTGTATGTGATGTCTTTCAATCAACCTTTTAACTTTTTTAGTGTCGGTTAGAAGCAATTGAAAATTTGATGTGAAAATCCTTTAGGGGTAAGGCCTACTTGTATGCCGTGACGGTTAACTGTATGACTCTTTTATGGCATCATATTTTCTTTCCGCCGTCGTTCTCTACGCCCTTGTGAGTGCGTGCGTAACTTTCCAAATCTGCTGGATGGCTTGTGAAAACCACACTTTTTAATACGAGTATTTATTCATCTTTTATCTTTTTCTGTACTAATTATATAATTACTAGTTGATTTTCGCGGCTTCGGTCGCGTGGATAAATTTTTTAAAACCCCGCGGGAACTCTTTGATTTTCTGGTATAAAAAGCCTAGCCTATATCACTCTCCCGCTCCTCAACTATACCCATGCAAAAAATCACGTCGATCCGTTGCTTTGTTGTGGCGTGATTGAAGGATAAACCAAAAAATCAACAAACATACACACTTTCGCATTTATAATATTAGCAAAGAGTATGTATAATATTAATAAGATTCAGTTGGGTACCTACTTTAAAACATTGAGCTAAGCATCGTAATAAAATAATTAATTAGAGTACTTCAGTATAATTAGGATTTGTTACAGTTCAAAACATCCAATAAACAAAGTCCAGCCCTCGCTTTTAGGAATTCAACCGTTGAACTCTAGGTCTGCAAGTTTTATCATCGGAAAACTTTCCAGAAGTTCGAAAAGGGGTAAAACACGACTGAATAAAATAATCGAAAAGTATCTTAACCTTAATTAGAAGTTAGGAGCTTCTGCGACACTATTCGTAAGTCTTGATAAGATATATTTAGGAAGTTTTCCAATATCTTAAATATTTTGTGGAAACTTTAAGCTTTGGTATCTGTAATAGTTCTAGCAATTCAAAGGGTGCGTGAGCTTTACTTGTAGTTACCTAGGTCATGTACATGCACATTGAGTAAGTATGCGTGCTTGTCCTGACAAGCACGCACCTCCTCCTCCACGCGGTTCCTGAGCCTAGATGGGAGCGGTCAGGCGCGAGCAAGCTTTCGCTCACACTTATACAGATTTTTTTCTGTGATCGAAGGACACACACACCACCCTGAGCCACGCGCCCTCGGGAATTGCAAGAACTATAACATAGGTACTTTTTGTTACTTGGTAGATTCAGTCAGGAAACGCAGTGTTGGCAGACCTCGCACTAGCTCGTCAGTTGTCGTCGGTATCCAGCAGGATATAGGTGGTGCAAGAATGATGTCTGTGGGAGTCCATACAGAATCTTCGTTCAGCAGTGGATGTATAGACATCGTTTGAAAAAGAAGATTCTGCTGCTGTTGAAATTAGGTAAACCTATTGTTGAGGAAGATTCTATTTATAGACTAAACAAAAATTTATGATTAGGTACGCAATCCGCGGGACTGGGCCCATAACCTGATGGTTTTATAAAATAATACAAAGATCAGCAACTGAGTAACACGGATTTTAATCTCGGAATGCTCGTAAACAAAATTAATTCACAGAGAGCGGTCATACAGCGTCCCTACGTTTAACAAAAGCGAGCACAGAATACTTACTACCAAAGACAACAGATATGGCATAGACCACAAACATTTACATGTCTATGCTAATAAGCAAAATACCTAATAAGGTCGGATTTACATTATCAACAAACCCATATTTTTAAATATGTACATTCTAATTATTACGAATACAAATTAACAAGCAGTTTCTGTTTCCTATTGGCAGAAGAAGGCACAGAAAACTAGTTATATATTACACCGAGATATGGCTTGAATTGCCCCTCTCAATCGGCAGACGACCACAAATATTCGAGAAATCCAGGAAAGATACTAATGTTTCCGCATGATGTAAATTGTTAACAGAGCGAGTGATTAATTATTGTGGTAATGTGGTTGTGCCTTCTCGTTCACTCAACCGAACTTAACTTAGTCATCCCTAAGAATATTTTAAATGCGAAAGTATGTTTGCTTGTTGTTTTCTTCTTCAACCATGTAAAAATGGAGCAAGAGATTGAAGTGATATTTTGCATTACTTGGAGAGAGACAAAAAGCTCCACTCGGACAAAAGGCTAGTAAAATATTATTACAATATTTATCTATTTCTAAAAAATGTTTACAAAAATACAGTTATCTATATAACATCCTAAAAAAATATAATGAAGTGGGTCCCACTTGCTGCGGGGTAGGACCCAAGCAGCCAGTGGTCAGGGCTGCAGAGTGAGGAACCTCCCCACAATGCGTGCCGTCTCAAGGAGTAACGCCTTCTGTATCCTGCCCTTGATACTACTAAGCGAAAGTTTCTTTCCGTTTTCCATAATTTTCTGGAATGAAAAGCAGCCTTTTTCAATCAAGATTTCTTTATGCAACGCGCTCAACCGAATTATCCAGAAAAAATATTTTTATCATTACACAGAAAGAAGATAAAAAATCTGATCTTTTGTTACGTAGTACCTAATAGAACCTCATATTACAGTAGGGATAGAGTCGTAAAGTTGAGGCGGTTTAATAAAGATCCGAATACTTGTGGAAACACATTCAAAGTAATGTGTTACTCATCTTGCACGCACTTTGTTTCTACCGCTTCAAGGCAAAATAAAATAAGCAATTTCAACGACAATTCGCACAAATAAAGTCGGTATTGTTTACGATCTTTTAATAAAATTGTTCTATAAGAAGTATTAACAAAATATTTATGATACTTACTAAGTTCTCTTGCGACCCGTTATTTAGCCATAATCATAATTCTAACTTCCGACCACATTCCCTAAAGTTGCGGTAAATCTTGGCAAACACACGTGAATTGTCTCCTTAATAATTATTTTCTATCTTCTTCGCTATCTACCAATAGACTTCCACAGGCCTCGGTCTGGCGCCACCTATATCAAGCGGCTCCCTGCGACTGCTCTGATGTTATCAGTCCACCTTGTGTGGGATTTATACTGCGCTTTCCGGTGCAGGGTCGCCACTCCAGCACTTTGGGACCCTAACGTTACTTAAATAGGTGAAGTTTATTCTTACGGTATCCAACAGACATAACTTTTACATTATTTGTTTGAAAGTACTTTTTTATACTTTAGGAGAAACAGTAGGTATATTCTTCAAATTACGAGTACTGGCAATAGCCAGTTCTTAATAAAGAACAAGCGGTCTTTATGTTATTTTTGATTGCCTGCTTTAGTTGAAAAGTTTTTCATTTAAAAATGCTTTTTTTTTCGACCATGATACATTTTAGTGAACTGCGAATATCTTTCCAGGTACACTAAGCAAGCGGTGATCAAGTGAAAGCACCAGGAGCAAATACCATTAGTTTCTGGTGGTGCGGAGAGCACGTCAGCACCGATGAAGCTTGTCAACCATGAGTGCTTGGTGCTACATCGTGATCATGATGGGCACGATCAACACCGGGGTGCTTTCACCGGCGCCGATGAATGCTGAAGTCAAGGAAACATACGGTACGTTTAACACTTTTGAATGCATCTTAACCACGCGTTGCAGTGCATTGCGTCGCGTTCTTACCCTGGGTGCCTGGAAGAGATTGCTTCTTAGGCTGAAATTTATAAAGATCACATTCTCACTCAGCTCAGACTCAAGACAGAGTTACAATGAGACAGATTTATGTTCGAGTTTATATTTGTGTCTCGTTTTAACCTCTATCTTGAGTCTGAGCTGAGTCAGAGCATGCTCTATAGATCTCAGCATTAGTGACAAGGCCGTCTATCATTGGCGAAATTTATCACGGAAAAGCCTTGCTTTTAGGAATTCGTTATAATCACGCTCATTAGTAAACTAGGAGAAATGATTTAGCATTAAATTCACATTTTGTGCTACATTTTGTTGCATTTAATTATTATTCTGCAATAAAATGTTATTACTCAAACTATAGTAAGCTGGAGTACATTTTGGGGAAAATCAGTTGACTGAAAAAGGGCCAAAAAAGGTGCTTAAGAACTGGGAAAAACCTACACTGGACACTGTAAAACACAATTTAAAGAGTTACAGATTCTTACTTTTCCTGTTCACATAATATTATACCTACGAGTATCTTTGGTATGTTTCGCTTTTCCGTCACTGGTTTTTATCTTCTCATATCCGTTTGACGTTTTTATCCGACGAGATTACGCACATGTTATTATCTTCTCTCATTCCTCGTTTGTTTTCTTCCCGTTTTTTCATTTCCGCTAACTCCACTATAAAAGGTTTGTCCTTTGATATTTTCAATATTTCAATCTACAAAACTTCTTTTGTTCTCAAAATCAAAAGTTCACGTCACACACATTTTTTCCATCCGTTGAAATGTCCTCTCGTCCAAAACATCTCAGTGCCTGAAGATCAATGTCTTCAAACAGTGCTTTTTGACATTGATGATTCATTGGTCAGACTTGCTTGGCCGTGGCTAGTTACCACCCTACCGTCAAAGACGTGCCGCCAAGCGATTTAGCATTCCAGCACGATGGCGAGTAGAAACCGATTACGGGTATAGGTTTTGAATGTACACTACCATACCCCTTCCAAGTTAGCCCGCTACCATTTTAGACTACATCGTCACTTACTATCAGGTGAGATCGCAGTCAAGGACTATCTTGTCATCGAATAAAAATAAAAAAACTTCAGATGAGTTGCAGGGAGCCGCATGATACAGGCAACGTAAGACCGAGGCATGTGAAAGTCTATGTCCAGCAGTGGAAGTCTACCTATCGGTTGACAAATAAAAAGATTTATTAATAAGTTTCAAAGTTGTTTGTGTAAATAGTTTTACTTGAAAGGATTTGGTGGAGACGACAATGGGTTTCCGAGAACACATTTTGATGCATTTTTGATTCAAAGCTTCGTTGTTGGAATTGTGGGTTCGAGGTTAGAAATATCAAATGTTTTCGCTTCGTCGGCCATTCTTCTGTATCTGCAATTTTTGCACTTTGTGTTTTTTACGTGAATTTTGCGAAATATTCTGGGGTTTTCTAGTGTAACCTGAATATGTTATGTAATAGGTAATGTTAGCAGATAACGTATGTAGGGCTATGAATATAAACAGAGGATTGATAGTAAGTTTCTAATCTGTTATCCTTTTTAGGTTTATCCAAAGGGTTACAACGGGACCCTATTACTAAGCCTCCGCTGTCCGTCCGTCCATCTGTCTATCAGCGGGCTGTATCTCATGAACTGTATAGGTTGATACTTAAATTTTCACAGAAAGTGTATATTTATTGCCGCTACAACAACAAATAATAAAAATAAAATAAATAATAAAGGGAGGTCCCCACTCCCCATACAAGAAACGTGATTTTTTCGGCGTTTTTGGGTCGACCTTAACAATCGCTGCTACGATGGTATGGAACCGTTCCTGTGCGAGTCCAACTCGCGTTTGGCCGATTTTATTAATTACTAGACTAATCTAGTCTACTTCAGTGGCGTGGATTGAGGTTTTTGATTTCCAAAGGAACTTTTCCCGGATAAAATGTAGCGTATGTATATGTATTAATCCTGGGTAAGAGCTATCATTCTAAACAGTCAAATTAAAATCACACACACACGCTTACACACACTCCCCTTAACCTTACCGTGAACGTATTCAGACCGTCCTTATGCCATTGAATTTATTGAAGCAATATATTGGGACAGTTTGGTTTGTGGTCATTTTCATGTGAATGTGTGAATGTGTGAGATTGGAAAGGTCAAAGCCAAAACGCATTCAAACTGATGTTTAATTTCGAGCAAGTAACATAATATACTGGGCTTGGATGTCCATCGAATACCTCAATTTATAATATGTATAAAAAGATATCATAGTCGAATACAAATATTTTGAACTATACGCACTTCATTTACATGATATTTAGCAAGCGTATTTACAATAGCAGTATTTTTGTTATACTTTCTCCATTTGTTTGTTTTTGTGGAAAAACAAGATAATTTGGTATAATTTCACATTCTGAATGATATTACAATATTTTAATGTAATCAAAACTCTCATAAGTTGCGAAACTTTGACATGGCTACTGTTTACAATGTAATGAACAAATCATAAACGTAATTATATATTGTGCATCCTCTAAATCAGAGATTCCCAAACTTTTTGTTATCATAGACCCCTTTCAAAATTTTGCTGGTTCCGGTAGACCCCCTGCAGCTTTTCTACCATATTCCCAGTCGACAAAAAATGAGCTATGGAAATTTGCGTTGCGGCTGAGTTCCAACCACGAATTAACTTTTTTTTGTGTGGAAAAAGTGAGAATTGATTGGTAAATTAATTAATCGATTGTGCTGTGAGTGGATATCAAAAAGTAAAGTTGGTCAATAAAAAGAAGTGATTCCATTTCAAGCTTACTTTTCTTTGACATCTACTCACAGCACAAGAAACCCAATCAATTGCTTGCAAGTCTCGACACGATGTACTGATTATGGAATATTACAAGTTTTTGCAAGTAACAGTCGCTAAGCTTATTAAAATATTATCTGCCAACATTGATAGGTGAAGTCAAGCCAATATTTTAGTTCTTTATTATCGAAACCAGATAAATTTTCGTGGACCCCCGCTTACGAATTGTGGACTCCCATTTTTTTGTAACGCCAACGTAGACCCCCGTCAAGTCTCCCGTGGACTCCTGGGAGCCCAGGTGGGCTCTGACCACTTTGGAAATCACTGCTCTAAACACATAAAAATATTATATTTTAATGGCAAATGATGTTTTACGAAAACATAATTTACGTAGAAACAATTTAACATAGCGCAAATTTTCAGCGCCATTGTTTTGTACGAACGCTTTGATAAATGGTTGTTGTGAATCCGTACGTTGTAACTATAAAAACATTTTGACATCAGTCAGAGTTCAGGGGACTATGATTCCTACTAATAATATTATAAATGCGAAAAGGTGTTTATATTTTAGGTTTGTCCTTCAATTACAAAAGAAAAGCAAAATAACAACGGATCTGGATGATTTTTTTGCATAGAAGTTGACGACCGGAAGAGTGTCATGGCAACTTTTTATCCAGTAAAAACAAAGCATTATTGTCTAGATTCCCCTACAAATCCAAAGAACATTTACTGATTTTAAAACATTCTCAAAACTACAAAATATATCCTAAGTTTCATTGACGTTTGTTTTCAAGAGAAAAGTGTTTGTAAGGCGTAGGCGATGCGCTATGAATGTTTAATTTTGTATTTTCTGGTCTTTAGAGTATACTTACATTGAATTTAAAGCTTTTACAAAATAATAGCTGAATTCCAAGATTTCGTCTGTAAACTTTACCGCCATTTCTACCTTCTTAAGATTGGAATTTGAAAGAAAATCCCTCCATGCGAGTTATTATTAATGGTATTTATTTATTTAACGTTTACCATAGGGAGTAAGTAGTTACAACTTCACGGAAACTGAAAATCTTGTACATTAAAGATGAAAGTAATAATAAAATAAAAATGTTCTCATATACTTTCTCCTCCTCTTCCTCTTATTTCGCAACATAACATAAAAGTCAAAGTAATATCGCGTTTCTAAATCCTGCTCTTTGAATATAATCTATAACTGAAACCATATAATTTTTTATTTCGTAGTCAGACTTCATGCAAATGAAACTTACTACTACGAAGTACTACGAAGAAAACCTAGTGCGATGTGCATAATTAAATATGAAGTAATTTATTCATAAGGGCCAAATTAGACTGTGTACCGTTTATCGTTCGTTTTTGCAATGAACGATGCACGATACCAGTGAAAATAAAAGCAAAAATCTTGAAAAACGAACCGTCTAATCTAGCCTTCAGGTATCCCTTGACTGCGATCTCACCTGATGGTATATGACAGTGCAATCCAAGATGGTAGAGGGCTAACTTGGAAAGTATTAACGTATTTAAAACCTTCGTTATTGTTACAGATCGCCAGTACTGGTATACACAAGCACAGGAGACGCTACAGAAACGACTTCAATACGCATCAGAAAAAAATCCTGTTGCGAAGTAAGTGTAACTGCATTCTTTGTCAAACATTTTGAATGCTCTGATCGCGCTTTGTGTATCCAAGCTTTATATTTGTAATGATTTTGTTCACTATACGTTTCAAAGCCCTTGTTAACATAGATACCTAATAAGGACGTATATATCACAAGTAAGTAGGTACCTACTGGATGCAAAGAAGGAAAAGATACAAAGAAGTTATATTCAATAAAGGTCAGCCGATGTGGTCACATGATATGATATTACGTAAAGGATTACTGGTATTAATGTTATTCAAAGAAATATGTAACATTTGCCCCTGTTCAAAGTTAATACTTAGAACATGGGCAAATGTTCAAAGTACCTGTAATCATCTATATTACCAAAGCGCAGCGTTGCGTCTTGTTAATCACACTAATATTATAAATGCGAAAGTGTGTATGTTTGTTGGTTTATCCTTCAACCATGTAGCAGCGGAGTAACGGATCGCTATCATTTTTTGCATGGCTATACTTAAAGATCTGGAGAGGGATATAGGCTATTTTTATCCGGGAAAATCAATCAACCTCCCACGGGATTTTAAAAACTAGATCCACGCGGATGGAGCAGCAGGCAACAGCTAGTACTAAATAATTTTATTTCACTTCATATACTATGAATAAATCATGTTTATTAACAAAATAAAATGGATACAAAAATTAGGTATCGTCAATGTACCTACCTACTTGTCCAGAACCTTTTACTATGTTAATCCCGATCGTTTCGGTCCTACTTAATGCAGATCGTAGCGATTTGATCTTTGATTCACTCAATTCCACATAGAGAATAATTTAATGCGTCAGTGAAGTTCCTTTCCTCGTTATTCCAAAATGGGACTTTTAGCTTGCTTTTAGTCACCCGTGTATACATAATGTTTTGTCTGATTTTCTCTTTGTTTCTGTATCTCCTTCCGTACCTACTTTATATTTACATTTATATATGTTATTATTATTTTGTTATTGTTATTTTTTTATATATGTTTATATTTATATTTACCATCAAGCGTGATGTCTGGGTGATGTCAGTCTGGACTTCCAGCGTCTGTGTTTCCGGCCACGTATAATTTGAGTACTTTCAAGCTTTCAAGACAAGAGTCAATACGTAAACATATTTTATGGAATACGGAATAATTTAAGTATACGGGTACGCTCCATATTAATATCAGTTGTACCTACAGAATTTATGACTTTAAATCAATAAAGTTAATGTATACTTTACTTTAACGCTAATGTTATCGATTACAAGTACGATTAATCGAATTAATTCATATAGTAACCTTACAACACGTCATATTTTACAAGCATTTATATACTCAAAGTTTACAAGACGTGTAGATTCAGTGTTATCGAGTTTTGATGAAACGATATTAGGAAATTATCTTTACAGTCAACCGAAAGTCGTCCACTGCCGAATATTGTACTTCTTCTAGGGACTTTCACACAAACGATCTTGTGCCATATGTATCCAGTGGTTTAAAACCTTCAAACAATTTTGGCTTGCGTGAAATTGCATGTTTGCACTATGTATAACCTACGTCACTTTCTACGAGGAACGAGGAATTTGATAAATTACATTGTTTAGTCTTTGATGCTATGAGCTGAATCTTGAAGCTTATCAACATAGTCTTAAATAACTACCTATAACTATTTGTAGATAGATATTGGATCCATTTTTCCTCTTTGAAACGTTAATCCAACTTAAAGAAGGTTGTTCATTAATTATTATAATTACAATAAGCTTAGATCTTGATAATATTCAAAGTCGAGCTAGTAAATTACTTTTTGATTTAATGGAGCAATATTAGGCTGAAGTGTAATTTGCCTGGGCACCAAATTGTTTCATAAATTATACTTACTTACTTCCCTATATGGTAAGATTTTATCTCGATGTCTAACTTGATTTTCATTTGGGCGAAAGGGTTGTAATTAGCAAAGGGGTTAATGATGATAATAATTGGTTAAGTCCATATTCAAGCCATCTGCTTATTTATGCACGACTGGCTGATGCCCGTAAGTCCACGCGGATTAAGTTTTTTTTAACAATATTAGCCAAGCTGAAGTTAACTAATAGTCTCCCTCCCCTCCAAATAAGCGGAAAGCTTGCGTTTGGAGTGGATACGACCATAATGCAATGGGTGGGATGAGTGTAAATAGTTTAGCGAATTTACGTCAATGTCTCAAAACTTAAAAATGTAAAATATCGCTTGGATCAATTTTATTTTCCAAGGTATCTAAGTAATGAGGAAACGATGCAACGTAGAAGAACTTCTAGAATGTTCTGGCAATCACATAAAAAATACATACGGACCCTTACTTGACATCTTCATTCGTACACCAATATTAAAGGGAAGTAATATTTCGGTCCTGTCCAACATGTCCGGGGTCACACATCCGGTCAATAAATTATGTCACAGAAGTAGCGACGGCCTTCGGAAATCTCTAGCGGATAGTGCCTTCGAAAAAAGTTTACAGAAGCAGTTAAGTCTGGAGTCACGAAACATGCAATCCACACGGAATAGAAAAAAATCCTCGTGTCAATAGAGATTTCTATTCCATATGCAAGAACTCCGATAAAACACACGATGTTCTTCATGTTTTATTTATCGAGAACTCCCTCGTATATCTATGTCACGAACTCGCGTCGCCCATTGTAATGAATCACAAATGTTGGATACGGTCGCTTTACTCGTAATTTGGGATATCTTCACTCTTAAGTGGAGTCCTGCGTATACTTAAGTGTTCCCACAAGGTTTCGGAAGAAACAATTTACTGGATAGAAGTAGTCGATGTATTACCTTTTTACAATTTTTTTTATAAAAAGCTGTTTATTATTCTAATCTAGCTTTTAAGATTTTAATGGTTGTGCTATTGTTACGGGTTAAATCCTGTGGGCGTGGAATTAAATAGGTAATAATAACATGACTATAAGAGTATGATAAAGGAAATAGGTGGTGGGACATGGATCTGAGTACCAAAGAATTGTTTTGGCCATCCAAAAGGGCAATGCTGCCAGCATCTCGGATACTATGTCGCGCTGCAGGTTTTAGGTTTATATTTATATGAGTTTTAATTTTAGAAAGAATTGTTAATTATATTGCCCGGAAAAGATAGATCGCTAGGTAGCAATAAGACCACCAAATTGTATAAGTTTAGTTTCATGGTTCTAATTTTGAATATTTTTCTAAGGAACGTGATACTAGTGGTGGGGGATGGTATGAGCTTGACCACGGCTACAGCAGCGAGGATACTGCGAGGTCAACGTCGAGGGCAGTCCGGGGAAGATACGGATTTAGTTTGGGATACATTTCCCGCTGTGGCTCTGGCGAAGGTGAGTTCTTAAATGTAATCAAGCGGTCAAGTAGTTTAGTAGGATGCTGCGTAATTTCACTTCAGTTTAAAAAACGACAACTGGTAATGACTCATAATTATTTGTCAGCTCGGTGGTAACTAACCTAATAAACTTTAATTATCTTTCCACTCAGCTAAACGTAATCCAATTTAGTTTTATTTTCTACTAGCGTTTGCTCGCCACTTTGTCCGCGTGAAGACTCTAAAAATCCCGTAGAAAATTCTGTTTCTCCGGGATAAAAGGCCTAGCAGGCACTTTCCTAGCCCTCAACTATTGCCACGCAAAAAACAAGCAGACATCCGAATTTAATATTATAAATATTAGTAAGGATTACAGGCCCTATGCCAGTGATTTTGTCCACGTTAGTAAAATACAGAGTGTAGATGCACTTAGATTATATTATTAAAACATTCTACTGGCATTTATAAATTAACAGGATTCCGATGTACCTACATTTTAATCTCAAAGCAATTTACCTTAAACAGTCCCCTAACATTAAGTAGTTAATATAATTGTATTACCTACGAAACAGGGTCCAACACTCTCGAGATCGAGGCTCTTATACATACTGGCCAACTTAATTAAAACTAAGTTAATATACAATGTTGTCTTAAGAGATGATGAAGACCGGAGGGGAAATGATATATGAAGTAGGTATTTTGTTATCTTTGAATATGTAGGTACATATTTTGCTGGTACAATACACACTGGCAGAATATATTTTATTGGATTTCCAAGCAAGATGCCAGAAAAATAAAACTAACACCGATGTCGAATCAACATGGCTGATGTTTTGTCAGTAACATTGTTATCAAGATTTGCTCAACTTTGTTAACAAAGGGTAGTAAATAACAGAATAACAGAAAAAGTACTACCGAATGTAATTACTGGTGATATTTAAACTTTTGCAAACGCGCATAAAACTGTTTAATTCGTGTTTGAGTATTGTGTGTACTTTTTTTAAAATGTAGTTTTCATGAAAATAAATAATTACCTCACCTTATTTGAGTCCGTAGCTGAACATACGTATATTATTATGATTACAGTTTCTATTTTCTGATTTTCTGAGTAGCGGAAAGGGCAAAGCGAGCAAAAATATAATCATTTGACGAACAGTGGAAGTGACGTAAAGGCAACTGTCAAGACACTTTGTTAGTGGAGGTGTAAAGGTCAAGGAGCGGGAACGGACTCTGTGTAGACAAAATAGGTTTACTTCCGGCTCTTCTGGAACTTGTTGAACTGTGTTTGCCCTTTTAGCCCTTTCCACTCATTTTTCACTAGAATTTTGGTTAGTGTAAATGCTTTGCCTCCTTTTTTTTCTCTACGAGAGTCCGAACGGAGCTCGCTCCGCCCGCTTAAGACAGAGAGACATCTATCGGTCGAAATGATGACCTTTACAACACTACATGAAATTACAACCATATTTATTTTGGACAAGTTCAGTTAAATAATATAACCTTAATTAATTATTTCAGTAATACGAATTGACACTGTGGAATAATCAAGTTCTTTTAACGGGCCACAACATTATTGTAACGTGGTTACCCAGAAAAAGCTTAATTAAATTTCAGCTCATTTCGCTTGGAATAACCATCACGGTTATCACTGTTGAACGGTGTATGCTTATGGAATATTAAAGGAGTGTGCGCTTCATAATGGACTTTAAAGTGGAAATTATGGGAATGAAAGTTATATTTCGTGTGATATTTTATTGTGCTATTAAAATAACGCTTGCAGTAAGAAATAGTGTTCGTAAAATTTAGAATATTAAAGATGAATAAAAAACTTAAACTACCAAAAATAAAGAAATAGGTATTCCTCTTTATTCTAGTCTTTATTTTGTGTATATTGTGTTAGTTTAGTACTGTTTCTAGTTCGATAGCAAACAAGCCTAAGCCTTACCAAGCAAAATTGACAGAGGTGTTAAAACTAAAATAGTGCTTACCTTTTTAGTATGTTTCCTGCGTAAAGGGATTGCAAACAGATTGTCTACAACCGAATGAGAAATCCTTTCTGAACCTTTTTGAACTGAGTTTTTATATTGGTAGCTACAGTACTTACTTAGTCTACTCTGTTTCGTAGGTATAAGGGACAAAGACAATGCTTTATGATGTTGAAGGTGGCCAATTTTCGGCCTGGTTCTGTACTATCGCTATATGCAATTAAAAATCACTTGCTTCAACGGTGAATGAAAACATCTTAAGAAACCTACATGCTAGACAGTTCTCCACAATATCCTCAAATGTATGTGAAGTCTACCAATTCGTATTTGGCCAGCGTGTGATCTACTTGACCTTCTAACCACCACCTTGACCTTCTCATTCTGAGCGGAGATCAGTGCCCACTTTATGTATTCATTGTTATGATTTTGACTGCCTATATGTATGTATGTATGTATGTATGTATGTATGTATCTATGTATTTATGATGTTTTTATTTAAGTATGTTCCACCGTAGCGTTTCATTGCTGAACCGATTTTGACGACTGAGGTGTGAGATATACTTCATCTATATTCGCGAACAAAATTAATATGACGAATGTTAGATTCAATTTCCGTAGTCGGGTTATGTTTTTGAACTTTTTGTTCAAACAGACGTACAACATCGACGCTCAAACAGGCGAGTCGTCCGCCTGCGCAACTGCTCTTCTATGTGGAGTGAAGGCGCGATACGAGACGTTGGGCCTCGACGCTGGAGGCCGATTCAACAGTTGCTCCTCAGCTATCAACTCCAAAGTTACCTCACTTATTGACTGGGCACATGAAGCTGGTGAGTTATATTCTTCTTCTTCTTGGTTTCTCAGCTTTGAGGATCATGGCTTCCTCGAAATATCACTTCCTTAATATTTTAGACTTGATTCGTGGTTTAATGACATAATTGACGTTCCTCTGAAAAGACCAAGGAGGCGGGTAGATAGCTTCAATATGCACAAAAACATTAATAAAAAACATTATCGAGAAATTTCAAAACGCCATTCTCTAAAATCATTATTTTTTTTAGTTCCGTCACTGTTCTCGCAAACCAGCGATATGTTCCGTCCAAGAAATGTTAAGCATCCGTCGCCCACATTTCAAAGTCCTTTTCCGGTCGGCGTATTTAAGGATAAGTGATATAAATATCCACAAGTTAACACGCAGATAACTTTTACGAGTATAGCCATTTGGTTTTATTACGCGGTAACATATGGGAGCTTAAAGCTCGCAATCTGCAAAGTTAATTTTGAAGCTCATGTTTTGGTTGTAAACCCCAAATAGTGATCTAATGTAATTAATTACCTTATCACGCTTAATTGAAAATTACGCAAATAATGCTTAAATTAACCACTCAACAAATGTGGTGTTGCATCGGTTTTGGTGGGTTTTACAATTGTGCAAGTTGCTCTGAGTCGGCATCGCCGTCATTTCAACCAATGGACGTCCCCTAATACAAGAATCTTCATAAAGCATGATCTTCTGCCACTTCCATCCAGCGACTGCCAGTAATGAGCTTCCATCTAACGTCTAACGCTGTCTTCCAATGCTGCGTGTCCAAGTGCAACGTCGTAATTCATTCACCTTTGGGCCTCGATGCATATCGGTTTTTCGAAAAATGAGCTCATGAGCGTCCCAACTAACTTCCTTAAGCTATATCAGTAATTGCCATTGCACTTGTTTATAAGAAAATTTCTATGCAGGTAAGTCAAGCGGCATCGTGACGACAGCGCGTATCACTCACGCGACACCAGCAGCGTTGTATGCGCATGCTCCTTCGCGGTACTGGGAAGACGATAGCCGGGTCCCGCCGACAGTGAGACGGGATTGTAAGGACATCGCTCTCCAGCTCGTCGAGAATGAACCTGGAAGAAATATAAATGTAAGAAAATTTAATTATGAGCTCGTTTGTATTCACTCCTGGACTTTTTTCCTTCTTAGTGGGCCGGTGCACACATGTAAACCGTCCGGTCCGTTTTATATATATGTGATATATCACTCCCATCAATGTCAAACTGCAGTCCCAGATTTTCGAGGACTTCCAGAGGCTGGGCATCCGAGGTGGTGGTTTTCTTCGCCTGTGCACTCCAGAAGTACATGTGTTAATTTTTTTCTGCGTAGAGGACTGTCGTAGACACCTATAAAAAAGTGTTTCGACTTAAATTTCCTGTAAAGCTATTCAGTACATTATAGAGAATTATATTTCTATGAAGGTGACCTTATTCACATGAATAACCATATGGATTTTTTATACACCTGTAAATCTGAAAGGGCACCCACTTTGTGTTGATCGACGTGGGGCACGATAATTATTTTTCCGATAACCTTTTTTCCTAGAAAGGATAGAAAATACAAGGGATTGAGGTGAAAATTTATGAAACAGTTCTTTGTTCGTCATTGTTAGAAAAATGAAATAAGTATTATACTCGTATATTATATTATTAAGTACCTATATATAAATTTTCAATTTGTAAAATTTCGCATTGAAGTTGCTTTAATGGACAGACTTGGAGACCATGAGCTAGGCATACCTGCTCATAGGTTACCGAAGTAGGTACCTCGTATTATTGCAGAGATATATAGCTAGAGTACAAGTACACTTCTGATTAGCTGATACTTTTTCACTATTGGCTTAAATCAAAGGTTGCAATAAGAATACCAAATTCGGTCAATCAGTTGAGATAGTAGAAGTAGGTTGTTTAAAATCCTCAATGTTTTTGTTATCCGGTAAATTTAACTATGCACAAGTACCAAATAAAATAGAGGTTAATTTTGTGTAAACAGGTTATAATGGGAGGTGGGCGTCGACACTTTCTTCCAACCGTAACTCCAGATCCAGAGCATCCAAATAGGGAAGGAAGAAGACTCGACGGAAGAAACTTAGCAGAAGATTGGGCAAGAGAGAAGAAGAGAAGGCGGTTACGGGCTCAGTACATTCATTCAAGAGAACAACTGGCTAAGATAGATCCACGAACAGTAGATTATTTATTAGGTACGTAATGTCATTTCATTAACCCCGTCACATAAAGAGGGGTGCTTTAATTTACAAGTTTAACCACTTTATCTGTCTAAACGTCAGTCTTGTGTTTAATCGTTATTTCTTTTCCAAGCTGTATTTAATAGATATAGTAATATAGTATTTTCAGGTTCAGGGTCTTAATTACAGCACCTCAGAATCCAATGATTATCAGTTCTCGAGCTCTTGTCTAGTCCATACGACTTTGACCGAAAAACAAGAGTCAAAGATATCAAACTATATTGTAATTGGTAGTTCTCTCGGATTAAAAGCGGATACCTACGTCTACTAAAGGCCGGTTCTACTATTAAATCTATCTGTAATCTTCCGTTTAGTTACCTAGCAATATTATTAATAGTCGAAAAATTGTATAGACTTTTTATGTTCAGATTACATTTAATTATTTTTTTATCTTTTATATCTTTCGATTCGACTCATTATTATGTTCAAATTCCTAACCACCAAAATTTGAGACTATTTTTTTCGAACGAAAAAGTTGTCAAGAAATGATGAGGAACAGAAACAGAGAATAATTTTCAAAGAAAAATTAACAGAGCATAAGTTTCTTCAAAACGATATACATCTTTGTTCTGTTTAACGGAGATAGTGAAAACGCTTTGCCACCAACTATTCAGAATAAGTTCTCAAACAATAATTGAGCGATGAATTATTCATTTTAAACAAAAGAAAAAGTATTTTGAGAGTGTCCATTCCTAACAAATGTATCCAAGCTGTTGTGTGAAAATACCGAAGTAGACTATATGATCTAAAAAACAAACTACAAAAAAGTACTTTTCTGAACTATTAACGTTTATGTAAGGACATTGGACTAACTTAATGAAATTTAAAAAAAGATTCTATTAAGGCTGTTTTCTTGTTGTTCATAACGAACAAGTCAGATTGAAGCCACTCTAATTGCAATAAGTAGCTCTCCGATATAATATAAAGGACTTAATTGCATGTTTCTCTTATTGAAATTAACGTATTCTATATCAGCATATGTTAGCATAATATGCCAAATATTCAAAGCAATTAGTATTGATCATGTACGAATAGGTACCTGCCTAAATTGGTAATTATTATAATTATCATACAAGGTTGCAATCTGTTCAACCTACATAATATTGTAATATACACCGGTAAAAGCACTAGCTCTTGCCGGTGACTTTGTCTGCGTGGAATGATGTTTATAAAATACCTCGGAAATCGTTTATTTTTCCGGGACGAAGCAGCTTATATCACGTTCCAGTTCTATATAAGTATACCCATGCAAAAAATCACACCGATCCTTTATCATTGCTCCGTGATTAAAGGACAAACCAACACTCTCGCATTTATTATATTAAAGTAAGGATTTCAGCATAATATGCATGTGTAAGCCCTACTTGTCATATGTGTTTTTTATTAATATACGGGGAGCCATAAAATCAGAAAACAGCTTTTAGAAAATGTAAAATAAAACGTTTTATTGAGACGTAAAACGTCTTTATGGGCCAATTTCTCCATTTAATGGTAAACGTGTAATTATTTATGTATGTTATTGTATACCTGTGGTTTCACATGGGTATTTGTCTACTCTGCAATCAAAATAATATTGTGTGATGGTCGATGGGGTCCCAAGGTGCTGGAGTGGCGACCCCACACTGGCAAGCGCAATGTTGACAGCCGCCCCTTTAGGTGGACCGACCACATCAAACGAGTCACAAGGAGCCGCTGGATACAGGCGGCGCAAGACCGAGGCTTGTCCATGCAAGAGACCTTTGTCCGGACTATCGGTTGATAAAGAAGAAGTATTACCACTTCGGATAACTTTTAATAGAAAGCGGGAGCGAAGCCGCGGGTAAACACTAGTATAATATGACAAACAGCTCCAAATATAAATTATTTTACATAAAAAAAGATTTCTAACGCAAATCAGTGATGCGCATCGATTTCGTTGTTTTTTCGTCATATGCTATGCTCACAAAACATCAACGTGCAGGTCCTAACCAAAAAGAATTTTCAAACTTAATAAATGTAGTTGCATTCAAAGCCGACTTTTTGTGAAAGAATTTTTATACGAGTAGATAGGGTCACGGTTACTAAAATATATTTTACAATGGTAAAAATTCATGAGTCTGCATAACTGTGTTAATCCTACAACCCAGTATAAACATTTGCACCAGACTTCATTTAGCCCTGTTTACATAACAACCGCAGCGGCTTTGTAAAATGCTCTTAAACCTTTTTAGTTCGAGATTACTCTGCGACTACTCTGGATTAAAAAGTTAATCTGTTCACGATTTTTAGAGACAGCTCATAGGCAAGACGAATCTTGTGTAGTTGAATAATTTATTTAACTTATATTATCTTTTGTTGTCGTTTCAACAGATGTCTATTTCAAAAGATCTTCATTGTAGGTGTCTAATAAGCCTCGATAGTCCAAGGGTTACAGGTGCGAACTGAAAACTTAAAGGTTGCAGGTTCTATTCTCTACCGTTGCACTATTGTTGTACCCACTCCTAAAACAAGTTTTCACTTATTTGGAGGGAAGACGAGAACATCAGTCAAGTTCAGCTTGGCTGATATTCTTTTTAAAAATGAAAAAAAAAAAAAATATAAGGACCTTTGAAAAATTTATCAACGTGTCAATCTGTTTTCTGAACCGGTGGTAGAGTTTTGACTTGTCATAAGCGCCACAAGTGGCCTACATTAAATAAATAATTTTGAATTTAAATATATACAGACCCTAAGTTCAATCATAATGTATGCTCTGGTTCATTCAATGGTTTACTTTTATCCGTCAAACATCAAGTGTTTCAAACAATGTAAATCTCGAATATTCCAGTGATTTTACTGTAGTACAACAGAGAACAACTGATCCAATATCGAAATTGTATCGTTTGATAAAAACCTATAATATTGAATCTTCAACGAATAAAATTTATTTCAGTAGGTATATATTGAAGATTTCATACGAGTATGACGAATTTTTATCGTATAAGTGCCTTTTGTATTTGAAGCTTTTATATTTTGCGTAATCAATTCAAGAGTAGAAATAGGTATTTCTACTCTTGAATTCTTGATAGCAGAAGTTATAGGACCGTTAAACAATATAATTTTTTTAATCCATTTAATTTTTTTTAAATCTGAAGTAAAAGTTTACCTTTTATTTTGACTTAAGGTTGACTGACTGTTCTATGAACGCACAGCTCCAACCACTGGACAGATCAGGCTGAAATCGGCTAAGAAATAATTTTTGAAAATTCAACCCCCAAGGCATTAAAATAGGGGTTTGAAAAATCGAACTTAACGTGAGCAAAGCCGCGGGCAAAAGCTCAAATTCAAATTCAAATTTTATTGTTTCGTGTAGGCCAACTTGTAGTTCTTATCTGCGTCATAAATCTACCACCGGTTAGGAATGCAGATTCTGCTGAGAAGAGCCGGCAAGAAACTCAGCAGTTGCTCTTTTCAAAAAAAAAAAAATAACTATTATAATAGGTAACAAAACTATGCTATGTATACAGTGCTTCCACAATAAAGCTTCAAAAATGCATACGTAGGTACACAATCCAACGCATGTCAACAGGGGCTGACAAAGCAGACCCATTCCCGCTGGTGGCACCCGTACACCATGACGCAAGATCTAGCCGTTGCTTCGCTCAACCATATTTTTTGAGGGAACGTAACAACCCACATCACACGACACCACCACAGAGAAATAGAAATGTTTAAAGAGAGCACGACATGAGCTAGTTCATAATATGTTTGCTTACACAGGTTTATTCGAATACTCCCACATGGAGTTCAATGCTGAACGAGGAGCTGTGTTGGACGCAGAAGAAGGCACAGCTGCCAGTACAACTGTCAAAGCGGATGATCCATCGCTTGCCGATATGACCCGCGCTGCTCTTGCCATCTTATCCAAAAATGATAAGGGATTCTTTCTGCTCATTGAAGGTAAGCATTTTTTTCAAGCTCTATCTTGTAATACGAGTACAAGCTAGTTTGATTCTCATATAAATAACGACGATTCAATATCAATTGAATTTAGAAGAAACGTCCTTCTTCTTCTTCATGTTAAAATTGGCAAAAAGCAAATTTATATTAAGTCGTATTAGAGAATATAAAATATGTAAAAATAATTATGTCTGCTCCATAAATATTATTAAAAAAATTTTTAAGTATTTAAAATGGATTACCCAAAGTAGCTACACATCCTCGCTGATCGGATCGTACTTTTTAACATATTTTACAGTTTTAAAGTTAAAGCGCGATCTAAATTAACTAGTAAGTATTTGGACTGTTTAAACGATAATTATACAGTGTCAAACTTATCGTACAAGAAAAATCGCAAGTGTACACGTGTAAAGAAAAAACGATATAAATAATCTGATCTAACGGAAGATTGTTGTTTGTATTTAAACTGTAACTTATTTCCCTATTTTACAGAGATATTAATTTTTTTAAATTTTTCAGGTGGGAGAATAGACCACGCCCACCACTACAATAATCCATACAGAGCGCTGGATGAGACATTAGAACTAGAGACAGCTTTGTTGGCAGCGTTGGAGAAAGTGAACCCCGCGGAGACTCTCATAGTGGTTACTGCCGATCATGGTCACGTGATGACTTTTGGTGGTCAGGCTACGCCGAGAGGACATCCAATTTTAGGTAAGTTTCTGTCTTCGTGCTGGGCTGGTTTCCACACGTAAACCAGTCGTGTGATACACCAACCCTTCCACTATCCCAGCTCTCTCCAGAAGCTTAGCAGGCCGTCCAGGTTGCCAAGGACTTCTCGAAGTGAATCTGGGGATCCCAGATGGTTCTTTGGTTTCATTCGCCTCCATGCAAGCCCTGCACAGAGGACTGTCGGTAACACCTATAATGAAAAGATCTTTTGTTTAATGGGCTGTGCCCGTTATAATTCCCAACACTTTCCTGAATTTACCTCTGTTCAGGCGTAGTATATTAGCTAGATGTTTGTCTAGATATTTTGTTTGTTTAGGTATATTATGCAGAGTTTTAAATGCAAGCAATAAACTTACCTTATATTGCATCTTATAATAATGAGAAAAGATGTTCGTTTTAAAATTTTTGTTTAATATAATTTTACTATTTTATTATATAGTTATAATTTTATTATTTTGTGTCTCACTGCTTGTAAAAAGCTGTATTTTTGTTTTAGTTGTTTGTTTGTTAAAACTAAACTAAATTAACCTGAAAATTGATTAGAAGGGACTACTTTATTTTGTAATTGTTTTTTTTTTTCAATATAAAGGGCAATATTATCGTAATTTTTAGTTCTTTTAATTTAGTTTTCTTTAATAATTAGAGGATGAGTGCATTTTTTTTTTTTCATAATAAAAGAAAAATTCGGCATTGCGTTTGTGCGGTTTCATAGACCGGAATGCGTTTGGAATCTTTGCAGCCACCACTGAACAGATACAAAATTACAAAAAGTGTTATTTATTCTGACAGATTTTAGGAAAATAAAATAGATAGGCAGGCTAATACAATATTTACGCTTAAATCACGGAACCGATCTTGATAAAGATCTTCTTTCGCGTAGAGCAGTGGCGTGCATACAGGCTAGGCATAAGCGGGCAGATGATATAAAATGGAGAAAATCTCCAGTACTAGTTATAAAAACTTAAGGGTAGGCTTTTTATAATTTGTACAATGTTAAGTTTTTATAGCTCGTACTGCAGATTTTTTTCATTTCATATTATCTGCCTACCCTGTTGTACATCCTGTGCACGCCACTGGCGTAGAGCTCATTAGATTTTTAATAAATCTTAAACCACATGAAGAGTATGTGTGTATGACAGTGGGCATGTGCTATTTAATAATAATAAATTAATATTCCAAGGTGCTGACACAGTGGTGTCAGATATCGACGGTCTCCGGTACACAACACTGCTGTATGGCACGGGGCCAGGCCATTCGGAGCCTCGGGCGCTACCACTAAACAGTACATCAAGCAGTCCTGCAGACGCGGTCCACGCTGCAGCTGTGCCACGGCAGTGGGCTACCCATGGTGGCGAAGATGTGCCTGTTTACGCTTTGGGTAAGTTTACTAGTTAGATAAAAATGTGATTGATCCAATCTCAATTTCGTGCATGCATTCTTACACGTTTACGTATACGAATATGCTCCAAATTAAAACTGGTTGTAGTGAATTTGTGACTTTAAATCAATAAATTAAAGCTTAATTTTACTTTGACGCGAATACTATAAATCGAATTAACTTTTATGCTAACCCCACAGGCTAAGAGGCGCAAATATGAAAATCTCGATAGTAGTTTATTTTGGTGTGGAGACCCCGAGGCCGTGGAGCTCGGAGGCTAGAGCCCTTTTTGTAGAACTATCAAAAAGGGTAATCGAGTCTACCGGGGATCCAAGAGCAGGCAGCTACCTTGGCCAAAGGATTAGTTTGGCCAAGGTTTTATTAATTTAGATAGATTTAAGTTTATTTTTAAATTAAGCCTTGATTGAACCAAATTTAATAATTAACAAAAAAATTTTAGAGTTATTTTGCTGTAATCCGCCAACAGAAAAAAATCTGTATGGTCAAACATGCAGTTATAAGCTAAGCACCGCTTACCTCCCCAACCAAGCAATAAAGCAAAGTTCCCAAGCAAGCAATGCCACCACCACTCACATGCACCACCACACAAGACTTTAATACTACTCTCGACGCACGTTTCGCCCCGACACCGGAGCATCCTCAGGTGCATGTGAGTGGTGGTGGCATTGCTTGCTTGGGAACTTTGCTTTATTGCTTGGTTGGGGAGGTAAGCGGTGCTTAGCTTATAACTGCATGTTTGACCATACAGATTTTTTTCTGTTGGCGGATTACAGCAAAATAACTCTAACATTTTTTTGTTAATCATGAACTTCCGCAAAGTAACGCCTGACTCTATCCAACTTTAATAATGTTTTTATGTCCGCATAGGTCCAATGGCAACGATTTTATTTGCGGGTGTAGTAGAGCAAAGCTATGTTCCGCACGCCATCGCTTACGCAGCGTGTCTCGCTCACCACGCCCGACGGTGTCAAGAGAGCACTTTTAATTTTACAAAACCCCAGGTGAGTTGATAATATAATAATAAAATTATTATTTAATTTTGGTATCCGCTGAGAAATGATGGAGAAATCCTACTCCTAGTAATATTATAAATGCGAAAGTTTGGAGCTATGGATGAATGGATGGATGTTTGTTACTCAATCACGCCGCAACGACTGAACCGATATGGCTGAAATTTGGCGCAGAGTTAGATTATAGTCTGGAATAACACATAGGCTACTTTTTATCCCGGAAAATAAGTTAGCACCCGCGGGAATTAAACACGTGGTTCTATACAAGTAAACTATAATATACCTGCGCCTGCGCTTCCATCGTAAATATACAGTTAATTCGAGTTTTTCAACTTTGTAATTTATTTTTTCCTAGTTAAAAGTACCAAACTGCGTCACACCTGAAGTCAGTAGCGTGTCAGCGGCAGAGGAAACAAGAAACGAAGGCTCGAGTGGTCGGCGCGTTGTCGTCGCCTCTAGCGTCATGTCCGACGAGCGAGTGCCGCGGTCGTCCGCATCGCTTATCGCTCCGCTTATGACTTGGCGCTACCTTAAAATATTTGCGCTAAACCTAGTAAGTTTTCTATTGATAAATCAAACATAAAATAATTATTTTGTACAGGGATCGTTTGTAGATATTACGGCACTAAAATACTGTAAATATAATTAATGTGTATTTGATAAATGTAAATAAATAATTATAATCATTCAGCTATTAATTGTTTTATTTAACCAACTCGCAAGAAACGCTTTAGTTCTTCATTTAATGTTTCTGAAACGAACCGTTAAGATGTGAAAAGCTCTTCCGGAATCCAACCTAGACGTTATCAGTTCTCTCCTTCATTCATTTTGGTCAAGGCTATTTCGCAATAAAAAAAATCATCATCACTTCAGCCGATAGACATTCACCGCTGGACATTTTTTTTTATTCGATGACAAGATAGTCCTTGACTGCGATCTCACCTAATGGTAAGTGACGATGCAGTCTAAGGGTAGCGGGCTAACTCGGAAGGAGTATGGTAGTGTAGATTCAACCCATACCCCTAATCTGTTTCTACACGCCATCGTGCCGGAACATAGCTCGCCTGAAAAATTCAAATTCAAAATTATTTCATGTAGGCCAACTTGTAGCTCTTATGACACATCATGATTCTACCACCGGTTCAGAATGCAGAAAAGATCGCCACAAAACACGATCTTCTGCTGCCATTGTTTTATTCCTATTTATAAAAGCTAACAAAAGCTTAGCTCGTTTAGAGCTTAGAGATGAGAGACAAAAAAAAATAGCGTGGAAAATGTCTACTCATTATTCAGCCTTTACGGTTATTTTTTATAACGTGATAGACGGCATTGGGAAAACACCATTCAAGGAACCGGCTAGCCTTATTATTTAAGGGTTGTATCTTTACAATGTTATATTTTAGGGAAAACGGTTTGTTGACAAAGATGAATGGTGGTAATAGCGAGGTCTCAGACGGGGTGAGATTGATGTAAGGTTAACTTATCTGATCTTACTTTGTGCTGTGAGGCTAGTGTGAGACTATATTGTTCTGTGCTACACATTTACGTGGGTCGTAGGGTTGCCAGATTTTTTTTCAGCCTATAAGGGACAAATGGGCAAAAAAATACGGGATTTCAGTTTTTTACCCGGGACAAATAAAAAAAAATTATTTAGTGTCATTTTTTATTATTTTTTATATTTTTCCGAGGATCGAGTCAGTTTTAACATTGTCATTCTGACACTAATACTGTCATTGGTCGATGCGGGCTGCGAGTGCAAGTTAGTAGCGAGACGAGTACGTTTTACGAACTTTGAGTGTGTGGATCAATCTAAGTAGATTGATTTCATAATGAAAAACGACCTACGGTTCAAATACGGGACAGAGTCAGTCCCGCCGGGACATTTTAAACTATGCCTAAAATACGGGATGTCCCGGGAAATACGGGACGTCTGGCAACCCTAGTGGGTCGGCAAATTCGACTTCGCAATATATGTTAAACAACAAAGTCGACCCGAAGCACATAATGATATTCGGCTGGAGTTTTTTGGAGTGATGTTTTTGGCATTATTTTTTTTAAATTAAAATGTTACAATAAAACTTATTTAAACTAATCTAATTACTATACAAAATCTGACAAAACAGTTGGTCAAAATTAGGACTCAACTTTTACTCACGCGAATTTTAATTTGAACATAACATTTGCTTATCTAAGTACGAAGGTACCATATTTAAATTACAATGAAAGTTATAAAATTTACGTTGAAAATAAAAAAAAATAATAAGAAAATACGTGAATACAAGTACCTACTACAAGTTTATTTTATACTAAAGAAGATATAATAAATAAAATTAATTTAATATCGATACAGAATCCTAACTATTGACATAACTTCCTAATACCTTATCCTATTGGTTCATATCTGGTTCGAAATCGAACTGCTTTCTTGAAACGTCCGACTTTATTTTATTACCTTTTCTGGCTTTACCGTTTAAGATACCTTTCTACGAAATGACAATAAAATTCGTTTTTATTGTAATTCGGTAGCGATAAATTATATCGAAAAGGGAGATAGGTACCTAGGCGACGTCCCCGTCAGATGGTTGAAAGTTTTAAATTAACTGATGAAACAAAAATTGTACCTATTCACTAATTTTTAAGAGGACGTCGTATATTCATAGGAAGACATCATTTTTTTTTAAGTAAAAGTTTAAGTTTTTTGGGGCGCAACAAAATAAAACTATCCTTACTAATATTATAAATGCGAAAGTGTGTTTGTTTTTTGGTTTTCTGGTTTATCCTTCAATCACGCCGCAACAAAGCAACGGATCGACGTGATTTTTTGCATGAGTATAGTTGAGGACCGGGAGAGTGACATAAGCTAATTTTTATTCCGGAAAATCAAAGAGTTCCCGCAGGATTTTAAATACTAAATCCACGCGAGCGAAGCCACGGCCATCAACTAGTAAGACAATAAAAATATGGTATTATTTTTATGTTTTTATGTCTACGATTTTAAAGCGCTACGTGATAGAAAGACCATAATATTATATTTTCAAACTGGATGTTTGCATTGAATTTCGATACCTACTTGAACACAAAAATATTGATATCTGAACGGAAAATCTTCTGGCAATGCTATAGGTACACCTACTAAAAGAAAATAGAGAATAGAGAAGAAAAAAAGAACGATATAATGCTTACTACAAGAGCTCATAAAAATTTCAACCATCCTAATTGGTCTCATAAAACCAAATCACGCTGGACCTGCGCTGGACCTATTAGGAAAGAAGATAAAAATAACAATTTCTATATTTCGAGGTTATGAGACAGTAACAATGTTAAAAGGTTAGCTTAAAGGTTGTCAATTAATTAACTCCCAAGAAAATTGATGAAATCGTTCAAAAAAATTATTACTCTAATTCTGTTCAATTCTATAAAAAATCTGAGGGCCTAGGTATTTCACCAGCGTTATTCTGAAAGTTTTGTAATGAAAATCTATCAGAACGTCTATATTCGTTTAAAGTTTACTTGTCAATTGAGTTACTCTGTAGCTTCGACCACAGCTCCGATTCCAAAGTGTAAGGTACTATAAAAATAGTAGCTTAAATTATGCCCTAAATTACGACCTTATGATTACAGACTTCTTAAAAGTACATTGACGTTGTAATGATATTAAAGAGAATGAAAACCATTTTAGCACTGGCTCCATTTAATTTTTAAAAGCCGGAAAGCAGCTTTTTTGAAATTAAGTCAGGTCTTACGGAGTCACAGTTGCATTTAGTAAATTAATTTTTAAAGAACGTCTTAGGAAATGGAAAGGAGTAGGTACATAAATTTTAATTTAAATAGGAATTAATTTTAATTTGTTAAATTTCAAAAGAAAAATATTTTTAGTTAAAATTATAAATAGTTTTGGTTGGGAAAGTTTTTGAAGAATCACGTCCAAGACTCTTGTAAGCAGTATGCTATTTGTGACGAAAGAGAAGAATATAATATAATTAATTTATGTATAGGTTATCACTATGAAATTATATCTTCTTCTTAAATATTGACTGACTGATCTATCAACGAGTAGTTCAAATCACGGAACAGATCGAGCTGAAATTGGAATAAAGATAGCTATTAACATAGCGTAGGCATCCCCGCTAAGAAAGGATTTTTGAAAATTAAGGTTCAAATTTCAAATTCAAATTCATTTATTGATTGCATAAACTGTGTAACAAGGTTGAATTTTTCCTGCTGTTAGGGAACTATTGAAAAAAAAAATTGCAGAGCATTAATTTAATTCTAAATTTCAGCAAAGGATAAAAATCCGTCGAAATGTTGACACGGCGGAAATTGGCAAACTGTAAAAGCTATCGAAATCTTTTATAGCAAGCAGTTTGAGTGAATATTATGAAATATAGGATAAAAAGTAAGTACTAGTAGCATGTCTCTCCAGGTCCTCAATTTAGGTATAGATACCCATGCAAAATATCAAATATCAAGACGATAGTAGATGTTGAGGGGACAAACCAACACACTTTAGCATTAATAATACCTAATCGCAAGGAAGTCAGGATTCACTATTGTATTTATGCAAAGCAATCTCGTGACAAAAAGATAGCATCAAACATAAAAGTATCGAGTTATCGAGTTATGAGTAGTTATGGGGCACACCGCGTTCTACAAAATGAGGTTATTTCCTAATTCCTATTATATGGAAAATACACGAGAGAAAAAGTATCTGACAATATTTATAAAAAAAAAATTAAACGCGAGAGGTGAAACTCAGTAAATCCCAATATGATCACAATATAAGCTCAGATTAATAACAATTTTCATGAAACTGAACGTGGAATAACTCGATATCGATATAAAAGATAGCACATCTTATATCATTGCAAATATTGCGTGCTTTTGAAAATGGCCTCCTCGTTTTATTGGTAGCATAATATAATTCTAAAAAAGGAATAGAAAATATTTACTAATATTATAAATGCGAAAGTTATTTGTTTGCTTGTCTGTTTGTTCTGCAATCACGCAACAACGGAGCGTGGTTTTTTGTGTAGATTACGTACTTGAAGGTAGGCTACCTTTTATTTCGGAAAAACTGAGGGTTTCAACAGGATATTTAAAAAGCTATCTTGAACAAAAACTATTGTTATGTACATGGGACAGCGTGTTTCCATTTTATTTTGTCGTAACTGGCATGTTGATATTTCAACATGAACATTGAACGTGAGCTGATACAACCTAAATTCGGTGGCTTTAATCCTTCGTTGCCGGATAGGTTTTTACAATAGTTCATTCTAAAAGCGTTGGTATTCAAGGATTTGAGAGTTTTGCTCAAAAATTCTATCTATTTTATTTGAAAACACACCCATACGGACCACTGTACCTGAGCTCACCGCACCGCAAACATATTTGTTTCTCTCCCATATAGAGTTTGTTCCAAAAACACTCAGTTCCAATTATTATATTCAGGAATGAATCCGTAAGTTAATCAGAGATACCAACTTAGCTCATCTAATCCCGTAGTTGAAGTGGCAAAGGACAAGGCACATGGCTCGATTGGGATAGGTACTTGAGATGGCAAGTGGCAACCTCGCACCGAGACGCTGGTAGTTGCTGGACACAGGTGGCACAAGATCATGATCTGTGGCAATCTTGCAGCGACCTATGACCTGCTGTGGATATTAATGAGTTGAGACAATAACGACATTTCGGAGAATCATCTTGATTGATTAATTTTAATCCCTACTAATCTTATTATCCTATTTATTTAATATTATAAATTGCGAAAGATTCAAGTATGTTTGTTACTCAATCACGTTGCAAAGACTGAACCGATTTGGCTGAAATTTGGCACGTAGATAAATTATAGTCTGGAATAGCACATAGGCTACTTTTCATATGAGAGTTCCAGCGGGATTCCAAAAAGAAAACCTTAATCCACGCGAACGAAGTCGATATATCAGGGTATCATCTAGTATTATATCAATGTGAAAGTGTATTTGTGTCTGGGCTTGTTGATTTGTCCTTCAATCGGATAAAAGAGCTACGGATCGACGTGATTCTAAGGGTTCCGTACCCAAAGATGTCAAAGGCACCCTATTACTCAGCTTCCGCTGTCCGTTCGTCCGTTCGTCTATCTATCAGCGGGCTATTACCTCACAAACTGTAATAATAGGTAGAAACTTGAAATTTTCACAGAATGAGTATATCTATTGTCGCTCTAGCAAAACATAGTAAAAATAAAATAAAATAATTTTTTTTTCTTTATAATATTTATTATTTTTAAAATAAAAATAAAAATTGCATTAGTATAGTTGAGTACTGTTTATCTCGGAAAATCAAAGAGCACCCGCGGGATATTAAAAAAATTAATCGACTCGGGCGAAGCTGCGGGCTACTATCAGCTAGTATACAATAATGGCTTGTGAACATTAGTATCCCATAATAAACTGCAACACGATAACAAACTATAACTTTTTAATGGCACTAATATTACCTAGTTGCAAAATTTTGTACCTACATCGTTAATGCAACATGTTAGAAAGTTGTTACCCATGTGGATAGTAAATAAAATTAAACAAAGTGTTGGAATATATAACTTACGAGTTAGAGAATAATATTACCGCTGTTAAATTACAACTGTAATTTACCAACGGTTGATTTACTTGTGTCCAATACTGCAGCATTGGAGACAAGTAAATCAAGTTTTTTTTCTTTATTGACGACAAGACAGCCCTTGACTGTGATCTCACGGCTCACCTGATGGCAAGTGACGGTCAAAGATAATTTTCGTTGGGCAGCTGGGAATAATGTATCACACACTTTATTTGCTTATTAACATTAACAAAACATTTTGATAAAATTAAATATATTTTTATTTTAAAGTAAAACTAAAACTGGTAATTTGGAAATTGATGGTGTTTAACAATAAACACGCCCGTGTCTCGAAGAGTGCAAGCTACGAGTATTAGTACGAGTATTAGTACGAGTAGCTATTCTGCACCTAATAGGTCTCCGGTTGGAACGGATTGCCGTCCCATCGGATTAAGAAAGTGAGGGAACAGAGAGATCACCTGCGTCTTCGCACACAATATCTCTTGTGTGGCACGTCTATAGCTAGCACTGCGTAATCTACGCTACCGTTGAGATTATCCGCTGTAGGTGATCCGGATTTATTATCCGTAGCTTGGGATGATTTGATCCGGAAGAAATTAAATTAGTAGCTATCACAGTTCTTTTCTTTTACGATGACGTTGTTGAAACGACCCTTCGAGCAAGTTCGGTCCTTATCTTTGTGTTTCGGATGTATCTTCATAAAGATAGCGGTTAATTGATGAAGATTAATAGTTGGAACTGTAATTAATGTCATCGAGAGACGGTTTATGAGCGGCTAACTCGACCTTGATACCTCGATACTTGTATATAGATATTGTTTTGTCTACGTTTCTAAAAGATAGAGCAAGGACGAAAAATTGTGTTGTTTCAGCTGTTTGTTCGGTATTTTAATCGTAATTATAGTGATAGATATCTCTAAATACAGGCCGAAATCAAATAATCAACTTTATTTAGCAAAATACCAGGTTTTACCAGCATGTATTGTATAAAATCAGACATGTCCACAATTTACTTTCAGAAACAAGAGTTAAATAACATTCACATTTTTGTTAGTGATATTATTCTATGGTTCCCTATAATTTTATTATTTATTCAAATATTCGCTAGGTATTATTTCATAGTTGGGTACACTTAATAAGTGGCAAATAAAGGCAATATAAATTAAAAAGCGTATCTTCTTTACGTCACATAAATCACTGTACAGTGTACACCCACGCACTATTAATCTTAGTCAACAAACTGCTATCCTTAAAAAGATAGTCAATATAGAAAGATAGCAGATGTTTGAAAGGAAACATCCTGCCGATGTCGATTTAAAAAGTTTCCTGTATCAATCTACTACTCGCACTATGTCCATGAACATGGACGATAAAGGTCGTAGCTCACTTACACATCACCGCTTCCGCACACTAAAAGAATGTACATAAAATGGCGTGTTAAAGTCGTACTCGGTACATTTCAGAGTCAAAATAAAATACCAACAATGTAAAAATTCACATTGCACATTGTAAAAATCTAGCTACTCATGAATTAGAATGAGTAGATTCGCGATAAGGATAACCATAAATGTCATGGTTATCGCGCGAGACTATAGCGATTGGGCTGATTATCTGATATGCGCAGCCTCTTCTCCAACCATTCGCGGACAGGGAAGTTACTGCTAGCCGTCATCGCATAAACACCACGCTTTTTGCTAGCGAGCTAGTGAGCTAGTGAGCGGTCATTTCCGTGTAATGGCGACGGTGCCGTGCGGGAGCGGTGTCGTGTCAATGAGCTATGAACTTTACACGGCTTGCATGGTTCTGAGCGTTGTGGTAGGTATAGATAGATATAAACCTCATCTATCGCATACTTACCCATCGCTAAAAACGATAATTTTTATGGAATCAGGGTAAATTGGAGCAGAATTTAAAGCATCTTAAAAGTAAATTCATCCAACGCCACATCAATTCGTGTATAAAGTGAATTCTCTTTAAATGTAATTTTAGGTCTTTTATCAACACAAATCTATTACATTATATCATAGAGTGGAGATAATGTTCAGTTAGTATACTTTGAAACATTACATAAAATTCACTTGTCGCTTCAATGTGCTTTAAGCCCCAACTAGACTGTAACATAAACTTCTTGAACTTACGATAAACTAAGAATACTGCCACATAAAGAAAGATCACATTTGATAACGTTTTCTAAGAATTATGGGCAAAGTACTTGTAATCTACGATATGGGTACAGCATAAAGTTCGAGGAATGTATATGATAACAACGAGAGTACAGAGAAAATAGTAGTCAGGGTTTAATACTCAAAGTAGTCATTAGATAGATTGCCGTTATTTCACTCGAGTCCCGTAAGTAATTTACGTACTTTTATCCCTATCTATTTGTCACAATATATTTTAATATTTACGTTAAATTAATTCCTCAGATTTTTTTTTATTTTTTATTTTTTTTATGCATGTTACCCGATTACTCGAAGACGCCTGGACGGTTTTTAAAATTATTTTTTTGTTTGAAAGGGTATACACTTCTCAGGTGGTCCCATTATCATTAGGTCAGGATCTGATGATGGAATCTTGGAAAAATCGAGGGAACTCTTCGAATTTTATAGGCACGCTTGATACACCTACCTACATTGTAGTGGCGTTTGAAGTCGGTTTTGTAAAAAGAATTTTTATGTTTATAATATTTTCACCTCACTAAAACACTTTGCTGTCCAAAAACCTTTGCTGTAAAACCAGTGAGAAAAAGTATTGTCTCAAGAAAAGTTCAACCCTTTTTCTCACTGAGAGAGCAAAAACGACTTTTGCTCACTGGTTTTAGACAGCAAAGGCGCCCTTTTTGAACTATTTATTTATTCTGTACATTATGATCTTAAAAACTAACTACTACTATTACTAGTGAGGTGAAAAGTATCTATCACACGATAACAAAGTTTTTGTTTCTTGTGTCTTTGAATCCCTCACTACACTCAGGATTCTAACTTAGAATTACTCGCTACGAATCTTCTGTTATAAAATCCTTCGCTCGCTCGCGGTTCAAACTAGGCGCTCGCGACAAAAATGATCTTTGCTATCTTGTTGAACAAATAACTATATCAAATGGACGAAGCACTCCGATTGATACAAGCGATGATTGAGAGAGGTTTTTCGTCGATTTGTGCGCTATAAATTTCTGCATACCCGAAGTGCGCACATATATCCTACTCTGGAAATCCACTCGCTCTCGGAAATAAACTCGTCTTTTATCTTGCTTAGATTCAATTTCCTTAAACAAACAAACGAGTACCCACGAGAAGTTTAATTTGTCTGACGACAGGCTGTCTTTCCACATGGATATACGAGAATACGTTGATAGTATGATACTAGCTGATGTCCGCGACTTCGTTCGCGTGGATTGAGGTTTTTTGGATTCCCGTGGGAACTCTCTTATTTGTCGAGATAAAAAGTATCCTATGTGTTATTCCAGACAACAAGCTATCTCCTTGGCAAATTTCAACCAAATCGGTTCAGGCGTTGCGGCGTGATTGAGTAACGAACATCCATCCATCCATACATCTAAACTTTCGCATTTATAATTCGATGGTTTGGTTTGTTCTCGAGCCATTAACCATCGAATTTATAATATTGGTAGGATTAGTAGGATAGGAAGTACGATCATATCAGGGGTATGGGTTTTTAATTATACTGCCATACGCCTTTTTCCAAGTGAGATCGTTACCATGTTAGTCTATTATCGTCACTCACCATCAGGTGAGATCGCAGGGAAGGGCTACTTGTCATCCAATCAAAAGTTCCAGCTCCCAGTCAACTAAAATATTAGTAGCCCCTCTTACATAAGTATTGTTTAATCGCTTTATAAATTGCATAATCTGGTGTCAGAAGGGCAAGCTAATTTTTTTGCGCAAAGAATCAGCCAGACAGTTAAAAGTGCAAAAATGCGGCAAAATTTTTTGGTACCGTTCTAAGCGATTATGATTTATAATATTATAGTTACCAGCACTTGCTGTTGTGACTTATAATATTTTACTGATTATGATTGGATCAACAGATAATAATAATTTATTGTTACAAGAACCATTTACCACCAAAGCTAACCAATCGTTTCATTGATCGATGAAGCCAATTTGTGCCGACATATTGGTACAAAGCGGTTTCTATTTGATGAGTTTCACTCAAAGATTCGATGTAATATTCTCTGTAGGCTTTCGGCTTAACAATTTCGCGCCAGCTTTGCTAGCGAAAATATCTTTTCCGTGTTGATATTGTACCTGCAAAATATAGACTACGTAGTCCCACAGTGCCACCATAAAAAATTTTTTTCTCTCCATAATGATGAATCAAGGATTATTTATTTGTCCTCTATCTAAATATATAAAAAGAAAAAGTGACTGACTGACTGATTGATCTATCAACGTGCAGCTTAAACCACTTTACGGGTCGGGCTGTTTGGCATCCAGATAGCTATGATGGTGTAGGCATCCGCTAAGAAAGGATTTTTGAAAATTCAATCCCGAAGGTGGTAAAATAGAGGCTTTCAAAAATCGAACTTAACTTGAGCAAAGCCGCGTGTAAAAACTAGTATGATATAAATTGTTGAGCCGAATTGAGTTACAGCTAGCGAAATAATCTGGAATTTTCATTAAAAATAGTTTTACTGCAAAAAGAAGTTCACGCTCCATTGCGAATGAAAAGTTTATTGTGGCGGAACGGATTCGTACAAACACGTTTTCACTGGCTCAATTCGCTTTGTTGGCTTTAAGTAGCTAGACGAACTAATCCAAAACAATATTAATATTGTTTCATTGGGATAATAGTTGATGCCCGCGACTTTTGGCGATGTTACCTACTCCATAACTCCGTCTAATCTGGGCCGATTTCAATAATTTTACTACTACTATTACTACACTAAAAAGCTTAAAATAATATCAGCAGTGAGATTGTCTAAAAATTATTGCATCAATGTGACGATCGCACTTTTTATTGGCTGGTACTCTCTCGTTATTGGTTTAAATGTATTGATGCAGCAACAACGCTATAAAACCAGTCAGAGATAATTAATTATCGACACATTGATGCAATCATTTTTAGGCAGTCCTACACCCGATTAGTGGCTGAGCTGAAAACTACAACACACACTATGGCTAAAGCCTACATAAATGTAGAGACATAGAAAGCAGATGGCCTTTTTGTGTAGAACCAATATTGATTCATCCGACTGCTTTTAGGCCACGGATAAGTTGAGCAGAACACGAAATTATTGCGCTAAATACCTGCTCGGATAAAATGAAACAGATTAATTACATTATTGCGTATTCCCTTGTAGTTATATTTTATCGTTCTTTTCGTCAAATATCAAATGGAGTAGGGAAGAATAAAATTGGTCACACTACAGCTGCAGCGATTTTAGTGGGACCTTTTTTATGTGACGTCTGCGTTAAAGTAATAAAAGTTCTTTTTGCTGACTTTTATCGGAGTGACCTCAGACGATCCTCCTGATCTCTGCTGTGGGATTGTCTTAAAGTGATTGCTGCATTGTGACAATTGCAGTCATCTTAGATTGACTGAATTTATGGTGTTTTTGCTGCTTCAATGCATTTTAACTAATAACGAAAGAATTACTTACGAATTACGTAATGTGCTCGTACCAAAAATATGGAATCTCGTGAATTGCAAGAACTATATTTTCATGTACCTACATATATAGGTATTATTATTTATGTTAGTATTTTTTTAAAATGACGAGTGCGATCAACTCAAACTTTAAAGATTAAACTAACTAAAATAAAAATGTTATAAAAGTCATAACAATATCTTTTTACCGTTCCACTTGTTGATGGTCTAAATCGATAAATAAAAATATAAAATCTCGAATAGCCTATCCCATAAAGTTGAATCCGCTAATATCTGTAAAAATTGTAGACAAAGAGAACTTTACGAGAACACGTAAGTATTTAATAGGATATCAATCCATATAAATATGGACAAATCGTTTTTCTTTACCTTCTATTATTTTAGATCTCTTTTCTATTTGTATGGGAATTTATACGACTGAAAGAGCATTTAAACACGTCTTTGTCATGGAAATACTTGTATCAGTAAATATATTCTGTCAACACTGAAAATTTATGAGCTTCAGGTGCTTATATTTCCATACAAAAATACAAAACTGTTAGGTCATACCATAAACGTATATTATTTATTATTACCGTGTCATACCATGAATATTTGAATTTAGGTCATGCAAAAATAGTAGATACTAGATGACGCCCGCGACTTTGTTCACGCGGATCAAGAGTTTTTATTCCCGCAGGAATTCTTTAATTTTCCGTTTTAATGATTTTTTTAGTTGTAATGATTGCTACTACATTATGAAATTTCATCAAAATCCGTCCAATAACGTCCATTCATCCATCCTCACAAACTTTCACATTTATATAAATAAGTAGCTTATTTTTGCCTTATTACCTATTATTTTATTCTATAGCCTCAATAGCCCAACGGTTAAAGGTGCGGACTGAAAACTGTAAGGTCGCAGGTTCGAATCCCACCCATTGCACTATTGTCGTACCCACTCCTAACACAAGCTCTCCGCTTATTTGGAGGGGATAGGAAGATATTACTTAGACAACCTCAGGTTGCCTAATATTCTTTAAAAAAAAAAAAAAAATTTGTTTAGCATCTCACTCTTATTTTAATTGATTGGTGGCCTAATGGCTTAGTGGCCTAAGAGATAGTGGTTAAGACTTCAGCCTCCATCTCAGAAATTAAATATCACTTGCTTCAACGTTGAAGGAAAACATCGTGAGGAAGCCTGAACTTTCTTCATAATATTCTTATGGGTCTATGAAGTCTGTCAATTTACACTTAGTCAGTATGGAGGACTATAAAATTCTTCTCATTCGAGAGGATACCTTTACCCAGTAGTGGACTGGCAATGGATTTAGATGAATGAACACAGTTTTATCCAAGTTTTGCTTCAAAAGATGCAAGTAATGGACTCTTTCACATAACTACCGACATTACTTCAGTGGTATTCTGCTAAGATATGGACGGAAATATAGTGAAGTAGACGTTTGAATATTTTTCTAGCTCGAGTCGAGACAGTGCATCATAAACCAGCTAACGTTAAAAATATTTTTAGGAAAGATCAGAACATTTTCGTACTTAATTCAAACATAAAATACCTTTTTAGAAGTTGGTATTCTCATTTTAAGACCGACTTTTCTATATTTTTTAAAATAAATCCAAATTCAAATTTATTTATTTTCCAGTACCGTCATTAAACTTTAGGTAAATATAGGAACAATTTCTATCCCCTTAATCTTATAGTCAGTAACCCGAACGCTCGCCAAGATCACGTTTACAACTTAAAACTTGTAAGACTTCAAGTTAATAACGAAACTTCCGTCAGAAAAAAAAGAAGAAAAATTCTGTAGATTAGATTAGAAAAACTGTCTAGTCTATATTAGAATAGTTCTTTTCTTGCAGATTCTTTTCAGTTGGAACGGCATTCCGAGCCAGCGGTAGGTAGTTGGTTGACTTGAGGATTCAAAGGCACTCTGTAAAAGTTTACTTGAAATCAAAAATGTTTCTATTTCTATTACTACTTTAAATGGCTTAAAACCAAGTTAAGTCGATACGTATCAATAGTATGTACCAAATTATTTAACTCAAGTTGCGAAATTATTTATTTGCTTATTTTTGGAAAATTGGCTGTATTCTCAGCTATTAGTAATACGGAGTTTGGCAAGCAAAACGCACAGCAGTTATCGGGACGGTGTGGTTGAGCTCAACGTAGCATGTGGTATTAAGAGCTCTGTGCAGTATCTGTGTTCTATCCCAACTATGATTAATTGATGTAGGTAATTTTAACAATAGTCACATCTCGTGCTCTCCGGTAAGTTAAGTAGCAATAATTTATATTGGTAAACATAATTCATGAATAATTGCTAAACACATTCTTAGCACTATTCCACGCGTGCATGATTTGTATAGTAATAAGATTAGGTTAGGATATATATAAGTTTAAATGTAAAAGTTTAATTAAAAAAATACTTAAGATAAGAAATACAAAGAAATGTAAACATTTTTAACCAGTATTATTATACATAATATTATTTTGCTTCACTCGTTTTAAACTACTAGGAGTGACATTGCTGGTGGGAGGTGAGGTGAAAACTAGTATTATAAAATATAATTATGTGTTATAATTATAACATAAATTCAGGTATCATTTGCTAAGTCATTAACGAGTTATTAGAGTATATCAATCATAATAAGTTACCGCGCCTGATACTGTGACATGGTTTCTAATGGAAAAGCTATGTATGTTTGGGCATGAAATCTATTAAATGTTATTTGTGGTACAAGCGCTAATAACCTTTTATATTTTGAACAAATGTTTGGACACCATAACATTAATTAGGTTCTTTTTCAAGGTCCACCAACCAAAGTATTAAAATTAATTAAATGGTTAAGTGCATCTCGGGCCTTGCGTAGTGTAGGGTTTCGAAATTGCCCGTCAAAATATGTGTACTTAGAAGGGAGAACATACGATTTTTTTCTCTTTATGAATAGAATAGAAACATTTTTTATTCAAATAAACTTTTACAAGCACTTTTGAATCGTCAATGAATCTACCACTGGTTCGGAATGCCTTTCCTGCCGAGAAGAGCCAGCAAGAAACGCGGCGGTTGCTCTTTTCAAAAAAATAAAAATTTTACAATTGTTATTGAAACTATGCTATGTATTCATGCTTCCACGATGAATTTTCCCGAGTACAATACAAGTAAAAATAAATACAATACAAATACAAATAAATACAATCCAATACATGTTAACACAGGCAGGCAAAAGCAGACCCATTCCCGTTGGTGGCACCCGTTCACGAGCATGACGCATGATCCAGCCATTGCTTCGCTCAACCATAATATTTGAGGGAACGTAACAACCCGCACCACACGACACCACCACAGAAACTTTAAAGAGAGCATGACATACTTAGGCTACCCATGTTAAGGCATCGAATTGAATACTAATATTAAACTACTCATTTTACTCATTTTATTGTATTTTTTTATTGTATTTATTTATTTTTGACATACAATTGTGTGCCGCTTGGTCGATTGACCAGCCATGGCTTCGTAGAGCGTAGTCTCTGCCACTCACTGTGGTGGAATCACTTGATTATTTGAAAGCACTTTTTAAAAGTATAACTTCCTGTTTTGCTTCTGCTTTCATATCCACTTTCGTCTCCGCTTCCATCTCCACTTCTACCTCAGCTTCCGTTTCCACTTCTGATTCCGTCTCCATTGTCGCTTCCATATCCAGTGCCGCAGTCATCTCCGCTGCTTTCGTCTGCATTTCCACTTCCATCGCTGCTTCCGTCTCTTTTTCCATTTACTTCTTCGCTTCCGGAGATAATTAATCAGATAAAAATCTTATTTATATCTAGTCTAGTTCCAAAAAATGTTTGTTAGTTCTGGCTGCCTGATGTTTTCTTTTCACAGTACAATCGCAGGATTTGGTATAGAAATAGCTTATTTCTATGTGGTTGAATTCGAAGACAATAATCACCTATAACTTTATTCTTCTTCTTTAGACTTCTATTTTAGGTTTGTACTTTAACTTTTGTGTTTCTTCAGTTGATATTATAAATAATATAAAAATATTCAACTCCTTATAGCATATTATGTAAAAAATATTGCTTCCGAACTGAAGAAGAATTTAAGTATCTTAAGTTTTCTTGGGAAGGCATTAAATGAAATCTTCAGACATATTTGGCCACAAAATTGAGATTTGTAATGCCAAGGATTTTAATATATTTTGTTTACGAAGGCAACTTTTTCAAAGTTAATTTATGTTCGACATAAATTTTATTTCGTAGCTTTTGGAATTGAATTGTGAATCGTGAGCGGGGCCAAAGTATACATAGCCGATACATAGAGTATCGACAAAGAATAATTTAAGTAGGCTTATAAAGCTTTCCCATTGGACTATCGTAAGCTTATAAAGCTAACCGAAAAAAAAAGATACCAGCCGAATTGATAACCTCCTCCTTTTTGAAAATCGGTTAAAGAGACATAAGCATTAAGCATTCGAAAAAGAAAAAAGTAAAATATATATTTTATCACCTGCGGCAAGCCTGCGGCAATCTTCTCTTTTCGGATAAATTGTAGGATTATCGGATTGTAATTACTTTTCAAGAATTACTGCGTTTATCAAATTTATAAAGGCGGAATTTACACTGAATCGTCTTTCTGTAGGTACTTACATAAAGTTAATCATTGATGAATAATTATCCTTGTTTATATTTTTTATCCTGCACTATAGTTTAATCTTTCATATAGCCTCAATAGCCCAACGGTTAAAGGTGGGGTCTCTTGAAAGGTTGCAGGTTCGAATCCCACCCGTTGCACTATTGTCGTACCCACTATTAGCACAAGTTTTCCGCTTATTTGGATCGGATAGGAGGATATAAGACAACTTCAGCTTGGCTAATATCCTTTTTAAAACAAAAAAAATAAAAAAAAAACTTTCACGCACACCGTTTAGTTGATGATGGCACTGCTGAGAAATTGGATGGACCATAGTTTGTGTTTAAATTTTCTGTACCTTTGGATCAATTAATTATTATCCGTTTAGGGAACACCCTTTCATGTTGGTACGGTTCATCGTTCGTCCGTCTTTAGTGAAAGCTGGATTTCCACTTTGGATGAAATAAAATGAAAGACAAACTACACTTATCACATACTTAGTAATGTGTGAAGTTTACTTTTTAATTTATACTTATGTTTAATGATTAATCATAAGGTATTTCAAACTTTTTATTAAGTATTTGTGGCCTAGCGAAAAACTATACAATAATTTTAAAAAACCAAGTTTGGGCTGCTCTGCTTATTATCAACCAACGAGAAAAAAGGGGAAGGTTCTCAATTCATCTTCTAAAGATATAAAAGGCAAAGGTGACTGACTGACTGACTGACTGACTGATCTATCAACGCACAGCTCTAACCACTGGACCGATCGAGCTGAAATTTGGCATACAGGTAGCTGTTAGGGCGTAGGCATCCGCTAAGAAAGAATTTTGGAAAATTTCAATCCCAAGAGGGTTAAATAGGGGGTTAAAAAATCGAACCTAACGTGAGCGAAGCCGCGGGTTAAAACTAGTCGTGTATATTTTTCTTTCAATACTATTACTCCTTACCTACACTAACTACACTAAAGGATCAGTAATTAATTTTATTCGTGGAGCTATTTCATTACAATAGCCACATATTATTATAATTACAGAGACCAATTTCACAGAACAATAGACCATAACAGAGATTCTCATGGGAAAACGTGAATTCAGTGCCTGCTGTCGCGCTAGAATTCCATAAGTACCTACCTACCTATTCAAATATTTCAGTGATGCATTGAGCAGCGTATTACACTCTGGTGAACTGGTGGGTTAAAGGATAAATGTAGTCTTACGGTCTTTAAAATTTTAATCCTCTTGTTAAAAAAGCTAGTTGCTTTGCTTAGCTTAGTTAACTCTGAATTAGATTTTGATTGTTGATTTGTTGATTACCACAAGTCACAACAACAAGTATGTATTATAGTCATCCTATTATGGGTATATAATATCATAAATGCGAAAGTTTGGATGTATGTTTGTTACTCAATCACGCCGCAAAGTCGGAACCGATTTTGCTGAAATTTGGCACATAGATAGATTATAGTCTGGAATAGCGCAGAGGCTACTTATTTCCCGCGGGAAACTCAAAAATCCTCAATCCACGCGAACCATGTCGCGGGCATCATCTAGTTTAGAAATAAAGCTTATGAGTTTTATTTTGAATATGGAATAACTTATATAGAAATTCTGGGTCGCACAATTGGTTGCTCATTTTTTAAGATGTCAAAGATATTTCATGCGGCGTTCGGATGATCAAAGCTATGATCATCGTAGAGTTTAGAGCATGGAGCGGCATACACATCTGTACGAGTAGGTATATACGAGTATGTACGAGTATATCAAAGTCAAAACGTTCGCTCCCCTAAAAGACGCAAATAACTTGTATTCGTAAGTATTACAATATCATATGACAAAAATACTCTTTCAAGGGAAGCTGGAAAAAAATTTCTTTTCTTAGAGATAAGTGCCACCTATGTCTACTTCTTCTAATATATGTTTTCTTGTAATTCCATTATATGTGCAAAAAAAAAAAAAAAATAAATAAAGATTACTACTAGATTTACTTACTTACAGATAGGTATGAGTAAAATAAGGTACCAATATTGCTAGTTTACTTGATGAAAAAAATCTTTAGCATAAAACACGACTGATGAACTCCTACATATCTAATGCACGTTATCTATTGTGCAGGGCATTGCTGCTCTTGTCATAATATCGTGAGAACTCTCTGGCTATGATGGATAGCAGCTGTCATTTGCATTCCTTTTCTTCACTGCCTCTTTATTTTACTGGGAATCAGAATATTTCCGCTTAGCTCTAACGGGATTAGTTTTATTAGGAAACGATATCAAAGAAAAGCATTTTTATCTCATCCTTTCATAAGAGATTAATTTGGATTTAACTAAAAAAATACTGAACAAATTCCCCCTATATTTTCCAACGAAGCGTAAAGTTTAAGTTAGTTTTTACACACAGTGTTTCACTAATGAAGCTTTATCGATATTTGTTTTGAAACACACACTTCTTTTTTCCATAATATTTGATGAAATGTCTTGTCATCGTGGATTTTGTTTTTCGTGGAACTCTTTGATTTCCCGGGATAAAAAGATCCCATATATCCCATCATTACCATAAGGCAATAACCCATTATTTTAGTGGGAACGGCAATGCTATTGCATGATAAATTTGAGAAAAAAATTTTTAAACACCATTTGAATTAGAAAAATGTATAGTTTAGTACCAGTAGTACCTTCAATACTAGTCAACTACCTAGCTTACTTTATATATATATAGGTGCCTATTACAGGAAAAACAATATGTGCAATACCGATATCGGTAAAAATATAAGCTTATGAGCTTATCCTTATAACCATAAGTTATTGCGCAATAACCTTCATAGTCCTCGACTTATCATTGTTACGAAAATACGTCTATTGCATTTAAAATATTGTCTCGTTTGTATACTTTTACGATCAAAATGTGTATTTTCATATTATCTATATCATATTTTACCCTGGTAGAGCCTGACCGCTTCTCCAGCATTATCGTACAGTGGACCCAGCATGTACATGTTGTACATTCCGAACACGCATATTCTTAGTTTTTATTTTTATTAAACTGGAAAGTATTGTACTACGAGTATATTGCCGCACCCATTGATCCGTTCTTGATAATTGTTATATTTCTGTGTGTTGTAATTTCAAGATATCTAGATAGATCCACGCACAAAAAATCTAGTTTGAATACCTTCTGATTAATCATTATAAAGGATAAATTTTCTTTAGCACAGTTCAACTGTGCCTAGACCGCAATGTTCCAAGCGTCATAGTTGCTTCGTTCAGCCACTTCTGAAAAGATATTCTAACTTGAGTTGTCTGACATTGAAATGATGACGGATTTGACTCAATAGCTTACTTGACTGTACCTACTTTCTGGGCCAAGGCAGCCTAGGTTATTATATGGCGGCGCCTGCATTCACTATGCTTTGCTTGTAATGTGGTTTTACACACATTTCAGTACGTATGTATGTAGTAGAATTTATGCTTCCATTTTTAATCCCAAGGCTTTTATTTTCTAAAGCAAACGAGCTATTTCATTTCATGACGGATTCCAATTTTTTTTCAGTAGTTTGTTCTATTTTTAACTATGGATAAATCATTAATATAAAATTAGAACCCTGAACGTTGTGTATTGTGAAAATTAACACAAATGTTCTCGTAATTCCGGTAGGCTGGTAAAAGGGAGCATATTTAACTCTGTCTTACGCTGTTTATATACAAACTTTTACTCATGATTTATTACGACCTAAATTACTTATATATCAAATTATCATGACCTCGTTTTTCGCACGTGTTGGTACAGCAGTCACATAATAATTATACCCGAATCGGGGCAGTGTAGAGGCGGAGTAAAACCGTATTCATACTAGTATAACCTAAGGCTCAGTATCCCTTTGAACATACTCTGATTAAGCAGTTTTGTACACATAGTTCGAAGAACTTATAGAATGTAGCGATTCTATAGCCTCCTAATTTGGGCACACAGAACTAGAACTCTGGTTAACTTATAATGAAACTTTTACAGTTTGATAAAAGTAAGTTGCAAGACGTTCACAGTATAATGGCATCTAATCATTTACTATGAAAGTTTTACTTTCAAAAAGCCGACTATTAAACGTTAACTAGTAAAGCCTACTTGCCCGTAATAGTTGGAAGACCTTTTCAATGATTCCCCACACAGATAGACGAGTAGAAAAATATCATGCCCCCCTTTACGTGGTGGTGTAGGTACCAAAAAGAATGTTTTTTTTGAAAATTTTATTCTACAACTTTTCCGGTGTAATTAATATGCATATCCTTGGCATATTACAGCTCTTTAGTACCAATAGTCTCTGCGCTATGCTACGGACTGTTGGACTGACGGACGGACTTGGCGAAACTATAAGGGTTCCTTGTAGTTTTACTACGGAACCCCAAAAAAGAAAGCGCTAAAGTGAAAAAAAGGGACGTGTGGGATACATTGGATGCTATCCATCATCTCCCTGATAATCCAAGTGAGCGTAGAATTTAAGGCTATAAAAAATGGCAACGGACTTGGGTTAGGTTACATGCTACGATAAAAAGGTATCTAAGTTTTAACTTTTCCATCTTTTGTATTGCAAATGATATTTATCAAACAAGTGCAAAGTTTTGGAAGTTATATCGGGTTTTTCCCAAGAAACCATTGTGTTCTATTAATAGTAAAAAACATTGGCTTTTAATACGAATGTAACACTATTAATATAACGTTTTTATTTTTTTTTAATTAATAATTACTCATTACAAAACCGTGATTGCGTTTCAGCAAATTAACAATTTTTTAAGTTTGTGCCTGGAAAAAAAGATGTGAATGAAGACTTTTTCGCAACTACCATCATTTTTTATAGCTTTCATTATTACAGATGAATTGATAACTTAATTCTCTTCCTCAATTCAGAGTGATTACTTCAAGCAAACGCAAATGAATTTAAATACTTTAATTGACCAAAAGATCGTCCCTATTTACCAGCATTTTAATACCACTCCAACCGTTTTTCCGTTGCTACTAAGAAAAACAAAATGGCCTTTCATTTTGACCCAAATTGTTCGCTTTTATCTTAGCTCTTGAACTTCTTAATTGCAATGTTTTGACTTCTCTTTTTAGTACTTTTTAAAATTATAAAATGAGGGGATATCTCAAAGTTGACTTTTGTTTAAAATATAATATGTGATCAAATGAACTTCTGTGAAGTTCGATCAATATTATATGAGTCGCTTTATTCGAAGATACTATTATAAACACGTAGTACTTTTAACTTACTAGGTAGCTTCGCACGTCTTAAGAGATTTTTGGAAATCGATATTGTGTCGATTTTCTACCAACCACACCGGATCGCCTAGATCTGGCCACACCACGGACTAGCTGTCATTCTTTTTAGAGATCAGTGAGACAAATGCAAAAACATTGTTTACGGGTTTGGGTTGGGAGGGTTCTTATATCTTCGAATAAAGCGACTCATATAATATTGATCGAACTTCACAGAAGTTCATTTGATCACATATTATATTTCTTTCGCTTTATTCGAAGATACTATTATAAACACGTAGATGTTTAGAGATTTTTGCATTTGTTTGCGATAAAACAATGGTTTTAGTAGGCATGATATATGGTTTTAATCGATATGGATATTTCTTAGTAACAAAATATAGGTAATTACATATTTTTATGCTTAATTAAGTAAACTTAAGCACTTATGCCTAATTAAATGAAATAATTTGAAATTAAAAATAATTGGACTTCTATTTTTAATTCAGCTACTTTTAAGCAGTTATCTTAAAGAATCATCTAATTATTTACGTTTTGTAAAATCGATTGGACAAAACTATTATCGTCTACGAGTGGACGAGGGTAAATGCCAAAGACCTTCAATGTATGAGCCTATCTCGCGGCCTTTCTTATACCTAGTGTCAACGAGTAATGTCTGCGGACGTGAACCGCCTGGTGTGCGCGCTGAACGCCGCCACGTCCAAGCCGCTCTTCGCCATCTGCTTATTGACAGTGCTGATGCGCATAAGGGCGCTTCACAGTTATTATAAGAGATTGGATACATTTGCAAAAGCATTTGCTTCACTTGTAACATAGAAATAATCCTTGAAAGTGGTCGCGGGACAGATTTAGGGTTTTCCACGGACATACAGTAGGAAAAAAGTTAGCTGACCGCGAACTGCCGCGGCCGCGTATAAAATATCTTTGATTGTTATGATGGTTCCGTTAAAACTTGTACTTATATTTTCAAGCTTTGTCAATGAAATCATTTACATACATAACCGTTGGGCTGTACAATATATTACGAGTAAAATTGCCAATTTCTTGGTAATTCCTTTCTACTGAGCTCTCTATTGGTACGAGTGCCAGGTAAAAAGGAGATAGAGTTTTTCCTTTTTTTTTTTTTTTTTTTTTTTTTTAATTTTTTACGATGTTGCCTTATTGTACTGCTGGAACAGAATAATCAAAGATATATGTATTATAATAATCGTGTACTGTGGTCAGTGGCACCCGGAATAAGCGGATTTCTGTTACGAGATTTAACGCGAGCATCGCGTTAGGATCAAACCAAATGATATCAGAAACAATTTTTATTTTATTAATTACTTTGGTTGTGGATACCAGGCTTCGATCACAGAAGAAATTGTGTTGTGATCGAAGATACCATAAGATAAGGCCTAAGACTGAGAGAAGAAGAATCCCATTAGCCTTTTTATTTTTTATTTTTATATATATAATTTTTTAAGGCAAGGCAAGAATAAGTGAAAACGGGGGAAAAGCATACGAGAACTTTGTGTTCCAGTTTACTGTTGTCTATGGACAACGCATCAGGATATTTTTCTCTGACATATAATATTTGTTACAATGAACATAGGACGATCAAGAAGCGAATAGATCTATTCCGGTTCGTTCTACAAAATGTTTATCATTTCTAAAGCTAATTTTATCCAAATTACCTTCAGTGTCAGTTTTTTTTTTTTTTTTTTTAATGTTTATGTAAGAAACAAATGAACAGATACTTATTAAAATATAATATCTTTTTTTTTTTTTTTTGACTGACTGACCACTGTTAAATTTGCCTGGATAGATAATTTAGATGAGGGTGTTATATGTCGCCCATTCTATTTCATAGCTGATAGCTGTTGTGTTGTCCATGCGCAGTAAAATGGGAGTTAGATTTCTCGCATTGCAAAATATTTTAGAGCTAAGAAAACAGCTAACAACTTAATAACTCTAAATAGTTAATATGTGATTCCAGTTCACTATTTTCCCTAGTTCCATGAACTCTTTAATTGTTGCAAACCGCTCTTCAACCAGTACGGGATGTGTCGTTTTTTCTGAATCGTAATAAGCTGTTTTCAAGGAGTTACTGGTACTAGTCAACACGTTTAGTTTCTACCAGTTTAAGTCATCTAAAATTACAGGATGAAAGAACTGTGCTTCCGTATTTTTGTAAGGCAAGAAATTTTTGTCATTCAAGAATTTTAGTATACAACCAACCGCATTTGGCTGCGGGATATGCAGCAATAAGGACGCTAACTAATTTAGCGAATTTACCTTACACTTTCGCAGTGGTAAGAATTTCTACATAGGTTTAATGATTTTCTGTCATTTTTCTGGAAGCAAGAAAATTGTTTGATTTACATAATTAAACATAAAACCCAGGTACTGGCATGATTGTTTTGGTATGTGATTGACATGAATCCAAGACATACAAGCAGTTTTTTATAATATTTATAGAAATTATCTTCTATGCAGAGTATATTAATTATCTAAATAAACACATTTTTAAAGCCTTAGTACCGTAAAACTTAATTAATAAATTTCGTTCATTATCTTAGTGAAGACTTTGAGAGGTAACGAAAGAGTGTATGGCATAGTATTGAACTCATAAGTTATGAGATCCCGAGGCTCAACTTCAAACGGGAATCTCAAATATTATTGGTCCGATTCTCAAATCGGCACTAGAAAAGAAAGGAAATAGGCTTCTCGTAGATCAATGGTAGCCATGAACTCTTTAGCGGGTATCAGTCTAAAATCCAGCAATCTGGTTTTCCATCTTAAAATGTAATTTAGAAACATTATAATTTAAGTTCTTAAAATTTAAAATAAATCGTGTATCACTCTTCAGTTTTACCTTCAAAGTAAACTGATCATTGGTAGGTATATAAGGGCTGACACCTGTCTGCACTTTTTTAATAGCTACGGTCATGTCTATTTTTTCGGAGACTGACAAAGAAAGTTTTGGTACATATGAATTTGTGTAACGTTAAATTCAAAAGATATAATACGGAAACCGTTACGTATCCAATTTAAAACTACAGAGCTCGATGTAATATTGAGCCAGCCACTGTAAGATTGCACCACCATGGTGTACCTGATGCATTGACGCGTCGCAGACTGCTTCTGCTTGTTCGGGCCGGTTGCAACCGCTGTCTGATGCGGTTGAGGCGTCGGCCAGCGGCTCGTTGCAATGGCGTAAGTCCTGCCCGACCCTCTACGCCCCCCCTGTTCTACTGAAGGCGTGAGGGCCCGGACCAGTTTCCCTGGTACGTGCCTTGTTGTAACTAGGGGTCACCTGTTCCGTCATCGCCTCTGTGTTAGGCTCAAGAGTAATCCCGTATGGGGCACCTGCAGTATCGGTGTCGTATTGCCAGCTGTTCCGAGAACCGAATCTGGCCTTTGGCCAGAGTCTGTGACTCTGTGACGCATATATCGTCTGAAATGTACAAGACGAAACTTTTAGCATTTATTAAACTTTCGTGTCATCTCTCAATTAACCGCCAGATCGACCGGTTGAAAAATTTTCGTATGAAACGTAGGCACAAGATGAAACTTTAATAGCTATAAAACCCTCGTGTTAACTCTCGGTTTACCGCTCGGTCGGTCGGTTACAAAACATTATCATATTAAACATACTAGACAAAACTTTGAGTAGGCATATAACATCTATTAAACCTTCGTGTTAACTCTCGGTTAACTGCCAGGTTGTTAGGTTATACAATCTTATAGTATTAAACATACAAGACAAAATTTTCAGTATCTAATATCTATTTAACCTTCGTGATAACTCTCGGTTAACCGCTAGGTTATTCGATTACCCAATATTATCATATCAAACGTAGGAATAAGACCAAACTTTAAGTAGTATCTATTAAACCTTCGTGTTAACTCTCGGTTAACCGCCAGGTTGTTTGGTTAAACGCCATTAGCGTATGGAACCTAGGTACTCATATTACACCGAACTTTTAGTAGCATCTATTAAACCATCGTGTTAACTCTCGGTTAACCGCCAGGTTGTTCGGCTACACAACTTTATCTTATGAAACGTAGGAATAATACCGAACTTCTATTAGTATCTATTAAACCTTCGTGTTAACGCTCGGTTAACCGCCAGGTTGTTCGGTCGCATAACATTATCGTCTGAAACGAAGACATAAGACTGAATTTTTAAGTGGTATCTATTAAACCTTCGTGTTAACGCTCGGTTAACTACCAGGTTGTTCGGTCACATAACATTATCATATGAAGCCTAGGCATAAGACCGAACTTTTATTAGTATCTATAAAACCTTCGTGTTAACGCTCGGTTAACCGCCAGGTAAACCTTCGTGTTAACGCTCGGTTAACCGCCAGGTTGTTCGGTCGCATAACATTATCGTCTGAAACGTAGACATAAGACCGAATTTTTAGTGGTATCTATTAAACCTTCGTGTTAACGCTCGGTTAACCGCCAGGTTGTTCGGTCACATAACATTATCATATGAAGCTTAGGCATAAGACCGAACTTTTATTCGTATTTATTAAACCTTCGTGTTAACTCTCGGTTAACCGCCAGGTTGTTCGGTTCACAACATCATCCTATAAAACGTAGGTGTAAGACCGAAGTTTTAGTTGTATTAATAAAACGTTCGTGTTAACGCTCGGTTAACGGCCAGGTTGTTCGGTTACACAACATTGTCGTATGAAACGTAAGTACTCATATTAGGCTGAACTTTTAATAGTATGTATAAAACAAGCATGAAACCTTCGTGTTAACTCTCGGTTAACCGCCAGGATGTTCAGTTACACAGCATTAACGTAAGAAACGTAGGTAGATACTCTTATTAGATCGAACTTTTAGTAATACCTTTATTAACTTTTGTGTTAACTCTTGGCTAACCGCCAGTTTGTTTGTTTACACATCAGTATCGTATGAAACATACCGGACAAAAATAGTATCAATTAAGCGTTCATATACCCCACAATTTGTGATTTATCGAGAGAAAGTTTAATAAAATGGTACACTAAAACGTAAAGTAGGGTAGGTAGGTCGATAAAGTATATGGCCATCGCCATCGTGTTCATTCAACTGCCAGGCGATTATATATTCATATGAAAAGCAAGATTTCTGCTTTGAAAGCGATGTAATTTAGCTTTATTGGAATGCTTAATTAGGTACATTGAATAATTACGTTTAATTACGATACTGAAAAATGATACTTATATGAGGGTAGGTTGAATAGGTACATACCGGAGTCTGATGAGAATTGTATTATAATCCCCGAAGGATTATACGTTACGTCTCTGCTGTTTCTCGAATTTCTTTATTATCCGTCGATAATATTCCGTTCAGTTTTCGCAATTTCGTTTCGGCATTTTAATATTCACTTTTATATAAATAGTGCGCGTGCGCTTGCTACCTCGCACGAAAAAAGAATGACAGCTAGTCCGTGGTGTGGCCAGATCTAGGCGATCCGGTGTGGTTGGTAGAAAATCGACACAATATCGATTTCCAAAAATCTCTTAAGACGTGCGAAGCTACCTAGTAAGTTAAAAGTACTACGTGTTTATAATAGTATCTTCGAATAAAGCGAAAGAAATATAATTCTAATTATAAACATATTTTCTAGAATATATAAAAATAAATCTAATTCGATGTACCCATATAATTATTATGAGTTTTTCGTGTAAGTAATTAGAAGCATGTTTCAACGATAACTTTGTAATGAATTCGGAATAAATTTAGTAATTAAAATTGTTTGCACACATTTTTACAGTGTTGCATAGTTGGAAAGTGCTTCTTCGTAATTACTTTACGAAGAAGGGTTTCACACTAGATACTTTAATTAATGAGTTGGTAAAGTTATTATGTACGTAAAATGTAGGTAGGTACATAAAAGGTTGTAAGTAAATGTAAATATTTATAATCTGTGATTGTAATGATGTAAAAACAATACGCAATAAAACATACAGTTGAAGAAATATTCAATTATTCCCCAAACGGAGATGTTTTATGCTATATAATTATTATAATTGAGAAGAGATGCTTAACATATTGGTATTGTTCAGTTTTACTATATTCACATAGGGCTGTTCGATAAAATAACCTTACAAACAAAAAACAGTTGTTTTGTTGTGAGCTCTTTAGATGATCTCATTTGGAACTAGGTGAGCTAATTTAGCTGTGTACTAGAGCCCCACGCTTAGAGAGAATTACAAATAGGTATAATTGTGTCAGCGGCACATTACATACGAGTATTTGCTTTTAAATTTGAAAACGAATTAGATTTAAAATATTGTTTTCATTTGAGATAAAAGTTAACTCTACATTATATTTCACCCACAAATGTGGATTAGTGGATTTTATGAACCGATTTTTATTAAAATATACATACTTTTTCTTGACATATTAGTGTACAACTAGCTATGCACTAAAAGAGCTGCCCAATAACCTGGGTTATATTTTTCCTGGTCATCATTGTAATCTCAATAGATGTTCACTGCTGACATAAGTCTGTAGAAAGTATCGCCACAGGACACGGTCTTGTGTTGCTTCTATCCAGGGACTCCTCTGTGATCGTCCGTCCACATAATGCGTCCTAGTGGGGAGATGTACAATGATATGCTACTGTGGCTTTATTTGTCACTGATGATCCAATAAAGCTTTTGAAGATCAAAAAATATTAATTGTAATTCGCATATGAATCGGTATCTATAATAACTTATCAAACGCAAGTCGGTCTCGCATACGAAGGGTTCTGTACAAAAACGCTGCAATAAACACTTTTTTAGTAGCGGAGTTCTCTTTAATTTTTAATCTATTTTTGTTTTTGTTGTTATATTGGCAACAGAAATACACATTTACTGAAAATTTCAACTCTCTACGTATTGCGGATCATGAGATACAGCCCGCTGACATACAGACGGACAGACGGACGGACGGACAGCGGATACTTAGTAATAGAGTCCCGTTGGTTACTCTTCGAGAATGAAACCCTAAAAATGACAAAATATTTACATTATTGGAGTAATTGGAAGGATAATTTTCCGCTACGTATGTAGGTAGATGTAGGTACGTTTCACGTCTCGGCAGATTATTATCTGTGTCAAATCGCTTCTTTCCAAGGGAAAAAATCAACTTTTCATCCGTCATTAAGTCCAAGGAAACGAAATTCACGGAATTATACGATACGAAATATATATTATTAGCTGTTTACGACATCGCTATGTTGTACTTCTGAAATATTTTTTGAATATTATTAAAATGTATGCGTAGGCCGCAACTACGTTAAACGTATACAAAAAAAAAATACGGCTAGGAGGTAATAAAGACGGATAAAAATAAATTTCACAATAGCTAAATATTTTGTAACCTTAAATTACCACAACTTTATTTGTGCATTTTTAAAAATAGAATAAATAATATAATATTAAAGTACCTGACGATAGATAAGTGCAATGATGAAAGATGCAGCCTAAAACGGAGCCCGCTTGCCCCCTTGGTACCCAAGTTGTAGTTAGAAAAATGAAAGTGGAAAATCCATACCAAAAAATAATTTAGTACAATTACTAGAAAGTAGGTTTCCCATGTGTCGTAGAATTTAAGGACTTTTTAATTGAATGCATATAAAAATCTGTGAGCCTAAGAATAGGATAGCCTCGTTCAGGCGTAATAGATTTTATACAACACAATACAGACGGCGAGCTTAAGTGCTCGGGCGTATTAAGCGTCTGGAACCTTTTAGGCTCTGCAGTAGACAAAGTTGTTAACTTGAATAATTATTCGTTCAATTTACAGCGATTTGTCTTATTAGGAATGCGAAGACGAAGTAGCAGGGGTAAGTTTGGGTCGTGCGCTAATTTAGTAGTAAAAATAGGTTCGTGCCGAATAACAAACAAATTAGGTATGCCCAGATTAGGTTTCTTTTCTCATTTGACTGGTATTTTCGAGATAGATCTCACACAAAGAGAAATTAATCGAAATACAAACAAAAAAAATCAAGAAACGGTAATTGTTTTATTAAAATGTTTTGTAATTTTGTTCACCAAGCGGTAGATTTTAAAAACAAGAGAATTAGATTTTGAAACTTACTAATATAATAATATCATAAATGCGAAATTGTGTTTGTTAGTTTGTTCTTCAATCAGGCTGCCACAGAGTTACCGATTGATGTGATTTATTGCATGAGTAGAGTTGAATATCTGGTGAGTGATATGGGCTACTTTTACCTGAAAAATCACAGATTTTCTGAAGGATTAAAAAAAAATCCAGCGAACGAAGTCGCAGGCATCAACTAACTAGTTGATGCCTAGCTGAGACTTCGTTCGCGTGGATTTAGTTTTTATAAAGGTGGTGGTGGCGTGGTATAAAGGTAATTTTCTCAATATGAGAACTCTCTCATTTATCGTTCTCAAATACGACAAAGGACATAACATTCATCCTCCATTAAAAGTTTCAACAAAAGGATTTGTAACTTAAATATCCCTTTAATTTTTCCCCCCTTTTAAAACATATTTAAATAAAATTGTTTATAAAGTAGAAAGCAGCATATGCACACGCGTACGTACTTCGTTAATCTAGGGTCGTGTGAAGTTGGATTAAGGTACAAAGGTATTCGTCACGTTTCAATAGCGTCAGCGTTCACGAGCATTATTGCCGTTACAATGTCTATGGCACGTTGTCCCATAAAGAGCGAGTCCCTTCGGAAATGTTAGAAGTTCAGCTAACTCTACAGATATACTTTGTACCTATCTCTGTACTGATAAGACAATTAAGTACTGTTTGAAATAAAATTTTCTTTTCGAAGGAGCAAAAGAAAATAATGGCCTAACGGCCTAACTTTTATATTCATGTCCTTTAGGTCCACACTACCTTCAACAAATCACACTTACGTACGCTCAGATATTTTCATTGTAATATTATCACTGAGAAACCGATCTTATTAACTATTCATGCCTTTTCCTAAAGCCCATATCCATTGTCTACCACTTAGTGCAGACTGATAAACACATTCCCCTCCTTTCCGTGCCGCAGTCGGGTAAAAAACCAACAGCTTTCCTAAGTTAGTTGTAACTTGAAATAGTGTTAATCTTAAGATTTGATTATGACTAGGAATAGCCAACCGTCTTTCTGGCATTCGTTTTAGCTATCACATGAAAACGAGACTCAAGATTAATCAACCAAGAAGATTCTTATCTCCACAGTGGATAACGGACTACGTTCAACGTAAGTTCGCACTTAGCTTACGTAGAAGCCGCAGATGTTCGGAAGCAAGTTACGATGACAGCTACGTGAAACGCGCACGTTGTTCCCTTGTTTAAGTCAAAACTTTGACAACAAACGGCTGACTCGGGTTTCATGGCCAACAAAGTTGCCGATATCTATGTTTTGTTGCTGTTTTCGGTAAACCCTTCAAATATAAAAGGCTCGTTTGATCACTTTCATAACAATCTCTGTAACCTATATGTGTAAATTGTGAAAATGATAGGTTTAGGTGGTTTACATTACACTTTTAGGTGCTTAGGAGTATTTCGCTACGCAAGTATAAATAAAATATAATATCGACAGTTATTGACGATATTGACTTTGTTAGTGTCGACTATTTTATTTTTTATTTTATTTTATTAGGTTTACTTACAAACACTTACACTAATACATCAATGAACATACTAAAGATTAACTTTATACTAGCTGAGTGTAGTGATTACTTAAAAGTAAACACAACATGGACAAATAACAAAAACATTCAAAAAGACAAAAATATTTAAAAAAAACAAACAAAAGTGCTATCATAGAAACAAAACTAAATATTAGAGTGACAATAATAATATATCCTAGGATTCATAGTTGAAAAAATGAAATGAAGTGAAATGAAATTCTTCAGTCCTACATACTTTCAGAGGGGTAAGCAAGTAGGACTCAAGACTTCCAAGATTTAAATAAATTTTCACGAAATTTATATAGCGAGTCAGAAAAAATATCAACAACTGTACTATAATGGTTTAAAGTCTTACATAATTTAGAAATTGGGGAATTCGCACCAAGAACTGTTCGGCGTAAAGGAGGATATAGTGGTGTAATGGGTTTACGTGGATAATGGATTGGGAGTCTTAAACTAAATTTATTCAGCAATTGTGGACAGTCAATTTTATTATTAAATATTTTATACAGAAATTGTAGATCTAATAGTTCTCTGCGTTTTTCTAGTGAGATAAATCCAAAATGCGACAGCCTTTCCTTGTATCCAAAGTTTCTGCTTGCCTTTCCAACACTGGCCGCTAAATGCCAAAGAAATCTTTTTTGTATGCGTTCTAATCTCAATATATGCGTTGCATAATGAGACTATTGATCTTCAGCTATGATAAAGAACTGGAAAAAAGAGAGTAGTTACTCGTACATATAGATAACTTTGACTAAGTATTCCTTTTGAATGGGTAATCCCATTCAAAAGGAATACTTAGTCAAAGTTAGTTAGTATAACCGTAATCGAAGCTGAGGATTTGAGGATATATATATTATACAAAAATGCTTTAACTTTTTCTTGGGTCCCTACTAATCTTTTCGAATCTTTTGTTTTAATTCATAAAGAGCCAATTTTCTCTTAATTCTCAGGATTTTGGTAGAGACAAACAATGATAAGATTTCATTGCAAGTAACTTAATATTTACATTGATGAATCGTATCAACTAGAACTTTATCTAATAAACTCGTATTTACTATCCAATCATGAGAGGCGTCACGGTGACTTTGATGTTCTGCCTACCAGATTTATTATTACGTTGAAGGCAACACCTACCTACATAATTAATGAGCATAACAACGTTTGATGATATTATATTCTTGGTAATAATACACAAGTAAATAAAACATAAAATAAAACTCACTTTTTTGCCGAACTTTAAATGACCTTCCTCCAAAAAGACCAAGAAGGTGGGTAGATAGATTCTACCCATGACAGCTTCAACTTGACGTCTCGCAACACCGCAGTCCCGTCGTGACCACGGTCCATGCAACTGGTTCGAAATATCGACAATTCCAACTAAAACATTTAACGTGGTACGTATTCGTATAATGTTATCATAATGATCAAGTCTAAAATCTTTAATAAAACAAAAATTTAAAAACCCATCCAAGTCCTAAGGTCCTGGTCTGATGTAGTTACTTATTGAATAGATACAACCGCATAACTAATTACTGGCTCGCTACTGAGCATGGGTCTGATCTCAGAATAAGAAGGGTTAAGAACACAGGAGAAGTGTAAATTAGCACACACCTTTCAGAGCATTAGGTATACTATATCTATACATATTTACAAAGCCTCAATAGCCCAACGGTTTAAGGTGTGAACTGAAAACTGTAAGGTCGCAGGTTCGAATCCCACCCGATGCACTATCCGTACCCACTCCTAATACAAGCTTTGCGCTTATTTGGAGGGGACAGGGGAATATTAGTCAACTTTAGGTTGGCAAATATTCTTTAAAAAAAAAAAAAAACAAAAAAAAACCGTATAATTCTCGCGCATGGAGGTTTCCTCACGACGTTTTCTTTCACCCTTAAAGCAAATGATATTTAATTACATAATTTGTTCAGAACATACATATAAAATGTTAGAATTGAGAGCAGCAGAGCTATTCAGTAAAATATCATACAAACTCACTTCGAAAGCAAACTCAAAGTGAGTTTAGTTGACTAATCGCGAAATAAGTAAAAAAGACTAAAACAGTTATGACACTCGTCCTAATTCAAAATAGGAACGATTCATTATCATCATTCTGTGTTATCAATAATGTCAAATTATCCCTTATTTGACATAATTGACAAGTGAGCTCGCTTTCAAAGTGAGTTTTAATTTAGTGAGTAAACCTGCTGGTCTATCATGTAGAGCCATACTATTCATTACAATTTTAGTGATTAACACTAGAATAGTTTCAAATGTAACGTTTCTTGCTACCTGTAAACAGAGAATGTTAGTATTATTTATGCAATGAAGGTTCCTCGCAAATTACCTACTAATCCATAACCAAGGGCGTAATCAATCTACGTGACCGCCGCACAAGGCCATGATAATGTAATTATGTGATTGATCGATTCCTGACAACGCACTTTCAGGGTGCCATAACACCGGATATAGTAAATAATTACCGACCGACCGGTTATGTTTAATATAATTATTATTATTTTAATTCACTATTGCAATGTAAAGGGATTAATCTAGACTTATAATATAATAAAGTGCAAGAGTTTGTTTGTTTGAACGCGCTAATCTCTGGAACCATCCGTCGGATTTGAAAAATTCTTTTTGTATCTGATAGCCTAATTCTTGAGGAAGGTTATAGTTTTTTCTACCTTTTATTATCTTGTTACGACTGTTAGAAGTTGAGCAAAAAGAAAAAAATTGTGCGGGCGAGCAATGCGATGCGGTAAGTCGGTGGTCGAGGGCGGTCACCCGACGAGAACCGCGAACAAGAACCGAACCGAAGGCTATTTATTAATCCGGAAGATCAAAGCGTTCCCACGGGATTATTAGAAACTAAATCCACGCGGACAAAGTCGCGGGCAACAGCTAGTAATAATATAAACGTAAAAATTCTTTTTACAAAACTGACTTCAAACGCCACTACAAAGTATATCAATTGTGCCTATAGAAGAGTTCCCTCGAATCAGTAAGACAATTAATATTCATAAGTAAAAGAACTCAAAACAAAATTAACCGAAAGTCAAACAATATTTAGCAAGAACACAAAAGGGTCGTAAAATACTTCGACAATTCAAGAGTCGTATATTCACAGTATACCCTCGTTGAATAATAATGGCGAGACGGTTTTTCAAGTCACCAACTGTAATAAAAATACCAAGCAAGGATCTCTAGGAATTTGCTTTTTCGACCGGCTATTGTGTTTGAGAAGATACTATATTTTTTCATTTAACGACGTATCCAATACTTTAGCATATATCAAATACTTAAGAATTTTTGGTACACTTTAATTAAGAACATGTTATCATCATACCAATAAATAAAATTAAGGTGCATAATTTCCTTTTATTAAACTCATTAAAATATTGCTTATCTTAATTCAATTTTTGAAAAAGGGTCACCATAGAGCACCACACGTTGAAGGTTCACCATTTCCGAGCCGATTTTGATAGGAGCTGTTGGCAGAATCTGCTCAGAAACTTCAATCTTTAAATTGAGACAGCGTCTCAATGTGACATCGCGGAGTAACGTTTAAGCGAAAAATTTTGCCATTTAAACTGTACAATATACATATTGAGGCTTTTTAATACAATAAATGGTCAATCAGGCCACGCGCATTGAAGGGTTCTGTTGTTGCATTTCACAATGCGTACAAAAAGGGATGTGTACAAATTACAATATTAATGGCATCTAAGTCATCATCTCAAATCATTACTTTTAAAAGTTTGTCTCGGATTACTCGTTAACAGTGCGTAGAATGCCAGAAAAAAACCCCCATGATAGATGAAATAAAACATACCCGAAACCTCGTGTGAAACGCGATAGATGCTAGCGTATATAAGAGCGCCAAATACATCATATATTCTTATTCTTATTCTTGTAACTCGTAAGATATTAATTTTTTTGGGTTTATCATCTCTTAGTAATATGTATATGAATTTAATATAAAAATTTTGACTCCGTAAAATAAATGCAAATTGGTTAAAAATTAGATCTAACTTCGCGATTTTTTTTTGTCGAATAAATTTCATTATTTTATATTTCTACTGAGTATTTTTCTTTGAAAATATGATGTCATTTTTGTCTGTTTTTTTTTCTTAGGAAACAACTAACTAAAACTTGATCTACCGCTGTAAAAATCAAATCTACATCTGAAGATTTACCATTACACGCGCTCTTAACTAGTAAAGCCTACTTACTAGTAAAAGTTTTCTTTTAAAGATCGTTATCGAACGAAAATCGAAAAAATGTTCATAACGTACCTCAAATACTATTAAAAGACCTTTCCATCAATACCCCACACAATGGGTTAGACGAGTAAAAAAAAATATTATCTCCCCTTTACGTGTAAGGGAGATACCTTAAATAATATTTTTTTTTCAAAATTTTACTGTACATTTTTTGCGGCGTAATTTATATGCATAATCTTGCCAAATTACAGCTCTTTAGTGCCAATAGTGTCTGCGCTATGCTGCGGAGAGACGGACGGACTTGGCGAAACTACAAGGGTTCCTTGTAGTTTTACTATGGAACCCTAAAAACAGTCAGAAGGTTAAATTTATTCCTTGGTTAAGCGTTACTCGGCGACGGTGAAATTGGCACTTAATATTATAATGACGTTGGGAACAGCAAAAAATTTGAAGTTTCAGGGCTAAAGAGTATCACAGCGGGGACATAAAAAGTAAAAAGTGTTGATTGTTAAACATGTTTTCGCCCACGCCTTTATTCTTTCTTTATTTTTTCGCAAACTGTTATAGAAACCACTGATGTTAAAAATCCTATTCAACGAAATCCGACTAAAGGGACCGGGCGATGTAAAAAGTTTCGCTGGAAAATATTCGTTAGTGGTTGCTAACCACATTCGCCACTGCTTCTTTTTTTTTTTTTTGAGGAGTCACCCACTCAGTGTCACACCAAAAAAGGCGAATTTAATGACACCCTATTTATTAAAATCCTTCAACCCATTAAGGCTACATGCGGATAGATAGAAAGGTACCTTTCACACATAAACCCGTATTAGAACGTTACTCTATTTCTAATAAATGGTCAATCACGTTTCAGGCCACGGACGGTAGAGTTCCGTAGTTGCATATAACAATGTGCAACGACATCATCTAGATCATTTACTACGAAATTTTTCCTTTCAAAAGTTAGCCGACTATACTCGTCAACTAGAAATGACTTCTTAACAATTATAGTTTTTCTTTAAAGTTCTTTATATTTACTACTATCGTGACTACTTTACATAATTATATTAAAAATCAATAGTTTAGTTTAGAGGGCAGGGTATCCAAAATAATATTTTTTTTAAATTTTATTGTACACAACTTTTTCGGTGTATTGAACATGCATTTCCTTGTCAAATTGTCTCTTTAGTACCAATAGTCTCTGTGCTATGCTGCGGACAGACGGACGGAGTAGTGAAACAATAAGGGTTTCTTGTAGTTTTACTACGAACCCCTAAAAATACTGTAAACAAAGAAGTTCAAGCAGTGTTTGTTTTTTTTTTGTATAAAAAAGAGTTTACGCCACTAATAGCATGGCTAGCACTTTATCTCAAAGTAATGGAAGGAAATGCGAAAACATTTTTACTACCGGTCAATGTTCGCCCGTGGGAAAATCAGCACGTGGTTTCACTAGAATTAGGGATGGATAGCGCTGGCCAGTGAAGCGAAGCTAGCGAAGTTTTGTGGTCGTTCAATCGAATCGAGCCTGTTGATGTTTGCGAAATAGTTACCATTGTATTTTGTAAACATATTTTTACTGAATACAGTGGTTGATTAAGAATTTCAGCCAAACTTGACTTATAGAAGTGGGTATACAATAATAGTGCAACGGGTGAAGATCGAACCGACGACCTATCAGCTTTCAGTCCACACCTTTAACCGTTAGACTATTGAGGCTTTCATTGTCTGTATAAGTATATAACGCCGTTTCTCGTGGCCATCAAAGAAAGCGCTGGAATCGTTCTTCTTGAGTTAATAGAATCTGGAAATCTAATCTTAAAGTGGGTTAGATTAACATACACATACACTCACACACTCACACACCCACACGCACGCACGCACGCGCGCACGCACGCACGCACGCACGCACGCACGCACGCACTGACGGACACACACACACACACATACACACACACGTCAAACTTATAACACCCCGTCGTTTTTGCGTCGGGGTTTAAAGACTTGGCTGACCATTACAACCTGATGTAGTGTTCATTCTGTTTACACGATTTCCCACCTCGCCTGTTGGGAATAACTAGTGCGCTAATTTGGACGTGTAAACATTTCCCTTGTTGGAGATTCAACAACTTGTTTGTTTTATTCCAATTAATATCAGCTAATTAATGTATTTACTATTTATTAATTATTGTTAATTCCAGTTTTTCGTTTTCGAGTAATAGTTTTTTAACTTTTATCCTTGTTTACTCAGAGAATCAGCCTGGCAGTTAAGAGCGCTTACAATAGAGTAATCAGATAAAGTTAGCAGAAATTTTTTCTTTTATGACAAAATTATTTTTTGGTCACAGCAAAAAAGGCCAAAAATGTGGCCTCTATAAAAATGTTTTACCTGCTACATGCCATCCATCTATTCTAGCTTAAGTTACAGTCTTCACACTGAATTTTAAATTGCATCGTAGGTTATGGTTCGGGAGCCGGTGACGCTAAAAACCATGCGGAATTGATTCTTTTAATGTGAATTAGTAGGTATTTAACAATTTACATTAAATTAAGTTTGGTATGCGTTAATTTAAATACTTGGCCGAAAAAATTTAAAAATAAATATTTTAAATGAAAAAAATGTTGTACCGTTATCGCACTTATTGATTACCTATTTGCAGTGTATTCGATGGAAACTTTGGTACTTTTTCGAAAAACATTACACAAGTGCACAAGATGACGAAACTGTATCCCCTATCGTATATTTTTCAGGTAGGAATGCGAGATTGGTCCAAAAATTGGTGTTTGCACATAGTTCTACTGAAAGAGTACAACATTTTCTATAGAATACACTGCAAATTATTTATCAAAATTCGGTATGTCGGTAGAACATTTTTGCATAAAAAAACATTAATAGTTAAAACATTTTTTCGACTTTTTAAATTAACGCATAACAAGTTTATTTTGTTCTTCTAATTTATTTTAACCATCAATTCACATAAAAAAAATTCATTGTGCAGACGGAGCTTTCAATGATACCGGCTCTTAGTGTAGGAGATTAAGACTAGACGTGAGGATAATACATAAAATCTAGTAAAAATCTCCTAAGAATTTTAACATCATTTGCTATCATAAGCAATCTCAGCTATTCCGTAATAAGCCGGCCAACTACATGATGTAATCGTTTCTGCGGGATATGTGGAATACGCAAAATAGCATTGCAATACCAGAGCCTGAGTTAGGGTGTCTATCCTACTGAAGCGAAGCGGAGCGGACTCCTTTCAGACTGCCCACGTTAAGTTTTTGAGTATCACGTTACTATTAAGACCTTACTTATTTTGATTGTAATTATCCTTGATAGTTTGATAGTTAGTGATAGTTTGGTGTTTAGTTCTCCCATCACGTAGCAACGAAGTAATGGATCGATGTGATCTGGAGAGTGGCAAAAGCTATCCCGGAAAATCGATGGGTTCCCGCGGGATTTTTACAAACTTAACTCCAAGCAGAAGAAGTAGCAGACTCCTTTAAAACTTCTCCATCCATCCATCCTATTCTCCATCTTATTGGATATAATTAATATATAGGAATGAAATTAATGTTTTAAATTTTAAAACGAAGCCTCTTGGTTCAAGTAACTTAATACCTATCAAATTACTCGAATTTTAACAAAAGTTAAACTTTCTAAACGAAGTCTCAAAATGAATATTCGTAGCAATTATTTATCAGAGCTAAATAATAAAAGTTACTTCCCGGGGTCAAAATTGAGTTAGCCGTCGACCGCTTGGCAGTAATTCAATAAACAGGATGAAATTCAAGAGAAGAGTGAAGAGAAACCTTTTTAATTCAAACAATAAGTCCTGTATTCATTACACGACTGTAATCGATTCACAAACATGGATCGACCCAATCTCATCAGACTAGACGGTCTGGCAAACATGCTCGTTCGTGGAATCGTGTCTTCATTTAGGTACAGGCAGAATTAGTCGGCCAATGAATGTTGGAATTTATTTCTTTGTTTGTCTTTGTCTTGGCTTTACCTTTGCGTTTGTCTTTGTCTTTGTCTTTGTCTTTGTCTTTGCCATAACTTTGTCTTTGCTATGCCTTTGCCTTTGCCTTTACCTTTGCCTTAGTCTTAGCTTTTGCTTTAGCCCATAGCCTTAACTTTGCCTTAGCATTCGCCTTCACATACACGTCGGTATTCCCCTTCGCCTAAGCGTTCGCCATCGCATTAGAGAATTCGCATTCGCTTTCGTCTTCGTCTTCCCTTTCGTCTTCGCCCAGCCTTGCCTTGCCCTTGTCTTTTCCTTTTGTCTTTTTTTATTTGTTTCAATTCACATTGAATGCAGATTGAATAATATGAGCCTGAGATTTCCATAGATAATGTACTCAAAGGTATGTGAAATCTGCCAATCTGTACTAGCTTTGTGGACTGTCTTAAACTATTCTCATTCTGATGGGAGACCTAACTTTTAAATAACGAAAAAAATACGGACCGTGGCTTAAGGAAAAGCCCAGTATCAATAATTCTGTATTAGTAAAAAACATTTCGTAAATTATCCCAGCTGCCCGCCCTTTCACGCTTCGTAAGCTTTTAGATAAGGTAGTTCTTTATCATTTACAGGATTTTTTTTGGATTTGTAAAAATAAACTGAAAGAGGATAAGCCCTATACCTAGATTCCAGTTCCTTTCAAACTCAGTTGCATAATAATAATAATAATCCGATAAAGCCTATATAGAGCATTACAAGTCAGCTGTTTGTAGTTCTGAGGGCACGCATTCTGTATTAGAAATTACACACAGACTAAACTACTTCCATGAACTAAACAGTACATTCTCTGCGTATAGACCGCACAAATAGAACGTCATTTTGCAACTAACGTGCAGGACTTTTTTTAAATATAACATTTCAAATTAATCACGTGTGATTCACGTAAGCATAGTATATTGTCGCTGTGTAAAACGTACGTACCGTACATTTTCGAAGTTATTTTCCACTACGAAAAGCTGGTGATAACTTACCAACCCACGGTGAAATGTCAAGATAATGTCCGAGCTCTCTCATTAATAACAGATAAATTTTTAAGCTCGTGCTTTTTAGTGCACATTCCTCTACCGTGTCACTGTGACCTAGGAAATTATGAAGACACAAAATTTATTTTGAACTGTTTTTTATTTTGCGATCCAGATTTGACGGAGTTATGGAGTATTTTTTTTTTTGAGTTGAACTGAGAACCTTCTTTGAAGTCGGTTAAAAAGATTAACGTGACTAACTGACAGAAAACGTATATAAGCCTAGATAAGAAGTCCCGGGTTCGATTTCTAGGTCGGTCGGACTTAAAATGTATTGGGCTTTTCTGATAAGAAATTCTCAATTCCAGCCTGGAGTTAGGAAGTTGTTCGTGAGTCACTCCTGTGCCTCAGAGAGCATGTAAAGCCGTCGGTCCTGCTTCTGATTTCTCTCCGGTCATGTCGGATTTCCATTCCTTCGGACTATGAGAGTAAGGGAATAAAGAGTGCATTTGTTTTTACACATACTTTTGCACAGTATATTAGATCAACTTTCTCATGAAGCCTCTATATTGTGCAACCTTATATATTCTTTGTTCTTTGTACAATATTATTATCTTCAATATTTAATTAGTTTTCCGTAATTTTCTTTAATTTGTAAAATCTGACAGAAAATATTTCTTGCTTCAAATAGAGCACGCGCTTAAAGTAAGAACAAGATAAACAAAGTCAAGATATACAATTATTAAAGCGCTATGTAATGTAGTACAGTGAAAATTTTCTTAAATAATAATTTATAATTAATATTGTTTCGGATAGTAGAACAGGCGTTGGCAACCGTGATTGAAGCCTTTTATTAAAATTGCTCGTAGTTGATTAAAGATTCACATCGAAGCTCGGGATCGTTCGGTAGATGGCCCCTGAATGTAATGAAGTAACATGGGATGGGATTTAAAAGTAAATTTAAATTATATTGTAGCTACATTCCACTACATTCCATCAAGCAATTTCATACACGATGTAATCAGAAAAAAATATTTGTAATATTTTCTATCATATGATACACTGATTGCTGGTCGCGCGTGGTGGTAAGAGACAAAGCACTGGCAGATGAAGACGGGGTAACTTAGACGGGCTGTGGCAGTATTTAAATCCATACCCTCAATCGATTTGTTTACGGTATCGTATTGGAAAGCTAAATCGTTTGGTGACACAACTTTGCTTAAGCCTGCCATAACACCAAAAAAAACCATATGTAAATTAAATTTCTGAATTGTCTCAACCACAAATTGAACCCGAGACCTTTAAGGTCTCGGGTCACGAATATAGTGCAGCAATATCTTAATACATTCAATACCTATAAATAGTTAGTTAGACAGGTAGTTTAAACATGCATTAAAAGTTCTAAAACTCCTAGTGTTGAATTTCTAAGATCTAATGAAATTTTTGGGCCACAAGTGATTTTCTGTTGTCAGTGTTTGTGGTTACTATTTTAAGTACTACTTCCAGTCCAATATAAACTAAAGCAAACGGCGATCAAATCAAAAATAGGAAGATCCATAGGAGTCCAAAGTCATCTACATAGCTCAGCGAGTCGCGAATCTGAAATGAGTGGTAATGGGCGAGGACATAGTTCGAATGGTCGTTGGGGTATCAAAGTGCTGAATTGGCGACCCCACACCGGGAAGCACATCGTTGGCAGAGCCCCCACTAAACTGAAAAACATGAAACAAGTCATAGGGAGCCGCTGGATTCAAGCGGCGCAAGACCGGAGCTGTGGAAGTCCAGCTGTGGACGTCTATAGGTTGATAAAGAAAAAGAAGAAGATAATCTAATGCGGAGCCTGCAAAATGACTGCACTATTGCTTACTGTTTGACTAAAATGATCACCTAAAAATACCTTTTAAGGAATTTACGATTTCTAAAAAGTGTCCTAAACGTCTTCCGAGAAACTAAATTATTAATAATTATAAGCCTTAAATCTAACAACTTTGGAGATTATTAAATTTATATCCAAAATGTAGCGCTTCTTAAGCCCCGAATAAAAAGTTTAGCCAACTCCTTAATAAAAAACACGTTACAATATTGCGGAAGGTAAATAGCTCTACAACTTTTTACTCAAAAATTGATGGAATATTTTACAAAAAGAACCATCGGACGTATTTTCCCTTGATCCTATTCTTCTAGCAAAAACTTAGAATGCAATTAAACGGTATAATTTGATCGTTTCTTATTCTGGAAAAAGAAATTTTTGTTATGCAACTTTTTCTCACAGTTGAAAACCCTATGAGACGTGATTGAAAATAAAGAATGAATATAAATGAATGGAATATCCCAGAGGCAGTTTAAATAGTGAATCTACTTTGAACTTCTTATCTCAAAGACTAAAATTCGAAAGTTTGATTCAAATCCTACACGTTGCATTATTGTCGTACCGACTTTACACGTAATTTGGAGGAGAAAGGGGAATTTTTTTTTTCGTATATAAAGAATAACAAGTATAATTTAAAGAAAACACTATCGTTTATTTCCCAAAATTTTTCATCGACAAGTAATTATTATTTTCGGTTTAAAGACTCTTCGTTCTTCTTTTTTTTCTCACTATACTTATAACTAATTTAGTTACCAATTAGTAGAGAAAATGGAACCCTATTAGAGCAGCAGTAGAAGCATCGCCCTGTAATTATGTTAGCATGCACTTCATCATTATGATGCTTAGTAGTGCATAAATTTAACTTAGGAGCTCCAACGATCCTTATTTTTGGCAAGAAGAATAGATTTATTCACTACGACGATGCCCGCGACTTCGTTCGTGTGGATTAAGGTTTTTAAATTTCCGCGGGAACTCTCTAGCCTATGTGTTATTCCAGACTATAGTCAATCTCTGTGCCAAATTTCAGCCGAATCGGTTCAGTTGTTGCGGCATGATTGAGTAACAAACATCCATCCATCCATTCAACCATCCATACATCCAAACTTTCGCATTTATAATATTAAAAGGATCTTGTACTGAGAATAAGATGACACTAGAGAAAAGTAAAAAATATCAAATCACTTACTAGCTAATGCCCGAGACTTAGTCTGCGTGGATAAAGTTAAACACATTTTTTACTTCTTATCTGAATTGAAACTCGTCGTTCAACGCTTTTAAGTACATGGTAGGTTTAAGAGAAAGGATTTTCTCCTCCCCCATCTCTCTCTATCTCTCTGCGAAAACCCTTCTCATTAGAGAAGAGATGTGTTTCCGGCCACGTATAATTTGAAACAAGACTGAATAGCCATTTTCTAGGCAAGCGCGCTCCAACCTAGACCCCATCAGTGCGTTTCATCACTAATTGTCGTCAGGCGTAAGCCTATTTCGTAAGTAATAAAGAAAAGATCTGTACCCAGTAGAAGGCCGGCGATGGGTGTAGATGAATGACTTCTTCCAAATTACTCTGCGTATCCAAATTAAATTCAAAGTGTAAAAAAAGACTCTTTAGAAACTTTATTAATCACTCGGCGACAAGCCACTTAGGCTTAAGGAAACACAAGAAATAAAAATCTCATTCAGGAAACCCATTAAGTATTGTAACAAACTAAAGTCATTAGTACCCATCTTAAAAAAGTCCCCCTTATTTTTTTTAAGTTAAATTGTTTTACCCGTGCAATTTATCAATCCCAAAGTTATACCTACCATTTTTATTGGTATTTTATTTTAGAATTAAATTTTTTTTTAGAATTTACTCATCATTTTCGAGTTACCTGAATTGATAAAAACTTTTTAAAATAAATCCACGAACACGTCCTACTTCATATTTGTGGCTATGCCATTTTGCATCATTAGTTGTCCAGAAGATCACAGTGCATCGATAAAGACTGCCATTTTCAATTATACATTGTTATGTTTTCTGTGTTTTTTCTCTATGTTATGTGGTGTAGCAATACCTATTTAAATTCATACAAACTCACATTTTTGTAACATAAATGAAAAATAAAGGAAATATGAATGCCTATTTTTTTTTATTCGATGACAAGATAGTCCTTGACTGCGATCTCACCTGATGGTACGTGACGATGCAGTCTAAGATGGTAGCGGGGTAACTTTTAAGGGGTATAGCAGTGTAAATTCAACCCATACCCCTAATCGGTTTCTACACGCCATCGTGCCGGAACGCTAAATCGCTTGGCGGCACGTCTTTGACGGTAGGGTGGTAACTAGCCACGGCCAAAGCCTCCCACCAGACCAGACCAGAGACAATTTAGAAATTATAAATTCCTAAATTGCTCCCGCCGGGAATCGAACCCGAGACCTCCCAGTTATAAGACCACAGCGCTCACCACTGCGCCAGGGAGGTCGTCAGTTGCCTATTATACATGCTGACATCTACAGAGCGTGCTTCGACTATAACTCTCGGTAGAGCGTAGTATATTCCTTGGACTATAATCTCGGAGTTAAAACAAGAACTGTCAGTTTGTCTCGATTGAACTCTTGAGTCTGAACAGAGTGAATGTGTACCAACTCAATATAAACGATCTAAAGATTTTTTATCAAGTTGTACAAAATATCATCAGTATTTATATTTCTTTTCTTATGATAAAGTAAGAGTCCTCAGAAAAATTCTACATTGCATGTAAATGCATTTCCATTTCCGCTGGAGAACTTATAATCTTGGGAACATAATATAAAATATCTCGGTATTTCTCCTAGAATTTATGAGTTTCGTCAGAACACGAAGAGATTGGCCGGCGAGCCAAAACGAATTTAAGTGGCTACTGGATTGAAAATATAACGGTCGTTTGGCTGCAACCTGTCACAGGAAAAGACGTGGTTTCCCTGAAAGTGGTCAGTAAATAAACTAGTTTTTAAAATCCCGCGGGATTTCCTTGATTTTCCGGGATAAAAAAGAGCCTATGTTACTCTCCCGGCCCTCATGTATACTCGTGTTGGTTATATACTCAAAGATACCCATACAAAAACTTATGTTAATCCGTAGATCCTTTGCTACATGATTGAAGGACAAACCAATAAACACACTTTTGATTCTTCTTCTATGTAAAAAATCAATTGCTGTTCATTAGCTTTGTTGCTATTTTATTTGTTTTGGTCTCTCTAATACAATAAAACAAAGAAAAAATAGAGAAAAAGAATAGTGGAAAAATCTAAATTGGTAATTTTGTATAGGAAGAACCACTTTGGATAACTTTTAATTGATGGCGAGAGCGAAGCTGTAGGTTGGGTTTGTATACCTACTTGTGATATTGTATCTTGTCTAAAGCACAATGAGAAATGCCACGTTGTGTTAAAAGGATTACTTGGATTGATAGATTAACTGATCTGGATTTACAGGATGCGTTACAGATTGCTATTTTGTTACGATTCTATTGCGATTTGTTTATAACCGAAGTCATAACAGACTGAACCGATTTGGTTGAAATTTAGCATAGAGGTAGATTATAATCTGAAATAATACTTTAACATATAGACTACTTTTTTCTGAAAAATAAGAGTTCTCGCGGGAATTAAAAAACCTCAATCCACGCGAACAAGTCGCGGGCAATCTGGCATCAGCTAGTTATGAATAGTGGAGGACTCGGAGACTGATATAGGCTTTTATCTCGGAAAAACACAGAGGCACTGCGGAATTTTTAAAAATCTAAATCCACGCGGATGAATTCGCGGGCAAAACCTAATAAATTTTTCTTAATTCAATTTTAATAAAAAGAGAATGATTTTTTGGTGTATAAACTTCCACGTGTACAAGGTTGAACTAATTAAATTTCGGTGAAATTAGTTTCCCTAAATCGTGAAAGTGAAATTTACAAGTTGTTAAATATTTTGAGCTGATATATGAACTCAATAACCTGTACCAATATAATAGGCTTTTTAACATATAATCCGGTATATATAAACTCGAATGCTCAGACTGCAAAGCCAATATTGGTCAAACAGGTCGAAAATTTGAAACACGCTACAAAGAACATATAGCCGCTGTTAGGAACAATCAACCACAGAAATCACACTTTGCTAAACATCTCCTAGACAGTGGACACAAATTATCATCCAACCATACATATAAAATCCTACACACCTGCGATAAAGGTCTTCGACTGAGCATGTTCGAACAATTAGAAATAATAAAACATAATAAAAATAATCAGTTTGAATTGCTAAATGAACAGGTCAATGTTTCAAATTCCCCATTACTTCGTTTATTTGAAGGGACGAATCCGGGGGGGTCCGGGGGGAGTTCGGGGGGTAGTGGGCGGGGCAACAGTAGTGGGGATTAAAAAAAGTATATAATACCGCGCATTTCACACAAACATCACTAGACAATACAGCATTGTAAAGTCGATATCTCCTGAGGATGCTCCGGTATCGGGGCGAAACGTGCGTCGAGAGTAGTATAAAAGTCTTGTGTGGTGGTGCATGTGAGTGGTGGTGGCATTGCTTGCTTGGGAACTTTGCTTTATCGCTTTGTTGGGGAGGTAAGCGGTGCTTAGCTTATAACTGCATGTTTGACCATACAGATTTTTTCTGTTGGCGGATTACAGCAAAATAATTCTAGCATTTTTTGTTAATAGTATGTCACATGAATCATTACACATTGTGGTATTATTTAAAGACATGTTCAAATTGTGGCAATCACTGAATGTAGGTTCGAAATTCGAATTCGTGATCGAAATAGTAAAACCAATCACATTAGTAATAATAATAATAATTAGTAAGTTCATTCATTTAACTTAGCATTTCTCTTAAAAGATAAACACTCTATAGAGCGCCAATCTTTCAAGAATTACTAGACGGTATACCATCTAGTAACTCTTTCGTTAACTAATTTAGTAATATAACTATCAGTATCAGGATATATGTATATTTTGTAAATACTAAACTTCGAAATTGAGGATAATTTTTCATAATTACCATTACTTTAAATTAGTATGTGAGCTACCCTCTAGCGAACAATATTAGGAAGACAATGCCGCGGATGTCTGCTGATTGATTTTTCAAAGGGCCTAAGTAATATGCTCACACATATTATTATGTAGCTTATATTTTGGGTGAACTGGGATTCAATTTTATTGGCTCTAAGACATGATAGATGATATTAAAATGCAATAATGATAGTTAACTAGAAACCTCGTATGAAACTTCACTCAACGGGCGATAGAAAGAGCTATGCTGGAGTTTCTCTACGTGATAAAATCAGGAGATCAGTAGAGAAACCAGAGAAGCAATGAGCAGGGCGCAAAGATTAGAAGAGCCGAGATACTTAGTACCCCAGTACTGGAATGGCGACCTCGCACAGAACATCACAGTGCTGGTAGATCTCCAAGTAGATAATATGCAGACGACATCAAACGAGGAACAGAAGGCTAATGGATACAAGTTGAAATCTAAACCAGAGTATATAATATTGGATAGAGTCAGGCGTTACTTTGCGGAAGTTCATGATTACAGCAAAATAACTCTAACATTTTTTTGTTAATCAGAGTATATAAATTAATAGCCTCAAAACAGTATTAATGATGATGAGATTGTAATCAATACCGAATATCATAGTATGGAAACCTCATTTATGTTCGTATTTACAGATACAGGCAATTCACGACGCAAATATATTGTGTAAAGTGCACAAATCCTTCTGATAATGATACGATCGCTAAATCGATTGCACATCCAAACGTAGTACGTAGTTAACGATGATTGCGTGTTGTAAACTTGTACCAATCATTATGCTGGTGATTTTAATTTCGGAATCCAGAATTATGAATCGGCTTCATGATATGTTATTCGTATTGAGATTGACCACGATCTCGTTGAAATTAATGGTTAAAGATGGGCGGAATCAGAATTCAGACATAGTTTAGGGTTAGCTACCAGCTCTCAATATTCCTAAGTACCCCCCTGGTTTATTTTATTGTTTATATCATTTTTGCTACTTGCTTAATTACATTGTAGTCTAATTTCTTTAGCAATAACTTTTAATTTTATTTTATTAAGGTACATACAAATGAACGTTGGTTTAAGTAAAAAGAGACTAAACCACAAGAGCTTTAAGTAGATAGACTGAATGGCAGAATATTATCTACCAAATAATTGTGTGACGGAAGAAATAGCCAGTTCACCAGTGTGTGTGCACACTTGTTCTATGTGCTATCTTTTCACCGAAACAAACGTTTAACAATATAATAGAACAGAAAATAAATCGTGTAAATTATGCAAAAAATGTAAAAGTTTCTATTTGAAAATACTGGTAGAAATAAGGTTCGTGATCATAGGAATACAAAAGCTCGGGTATCATTAAGGCTGTATTAGAAAAAATGTCCCGTAAATTTTATCCAGCCGCAGAATTGCCGCCCCTTTCACGCTTCGCGAGTTTCAGCTGTGGCAGCCTTTTAAAACCATTATTAGTTCCACACCAGCAATATTGAGATTTTTTTTATTTTGATTCAAGTATTAAAATAAATAAAAAATATTAAAAAACAAGAAGCATTTTTGTCTACCTTATCTTAAGTTTCAAAATACATGAAATCAAAAAATTTAGTTAAATTAAGTAATTACATAATTAAAATTTATATTTGAGCTTAAAATGGATTTCTCTTTGTTCTTTTGAAAATTCATGATCTTGGCAATAGGACTCCCAACTATATTCACATACCTAAGTTCCTACCTACGCGTCGGTATTTCTATTGTCGTATAAGGACAAAGGTTTGGTTTTGTGCCTACAGGCTTAACTATGTTATTGACGTTTGATGACAAAAACTTAATCCTACCCATTGATTGGATCTTTTATCTTAATACAAAGAGAGCCACTTATAAAAGCCGTACTTAAAGTACTTTTAAAAAGACTTGTCCTGACTGACTGACGGATCTATCGTCGAACAGCCTGAAGTTAGAAAATTAAAATTTTGACAGTAGGTAAGTCCCTTTTATCATCTACGCACCTATTAAGAAAGGATTCTATGAAATTCCATGCCCAAAGGGATTAAATAGTTTAAAACATGAAACTCGAAACTCAGAAAAACTCGGTATTTCAACTAAAAATACAATATAGGCACGATACACATAAGGTTTGCATATAACTTGGTAAGCATTTCAATACAAAACGTTTCACGATTTTCTATTTATTAGTAAGAATATGTAAGCGGTTTCTTTGTGTACTCCCGCTTAATTCTTGGAATTATGGTATTGTGCAGCTCTACGTAAGAGTCATGATAATGGAATCGCGGCATTGTGCCCTCAACGCTTCAGGAAATTGGATTTGTCACTACAATTTTATTGTGAACAACAAATAATATAGAAAAATCTTATCAATCTCTATAATGCCATTTAGGTACCTATAAAATGTCTCTCTCTCTGCATCATACCTTTAGTGTTCCTAAATTCGTGAGGAAAAAGCTGGTTTTCAAATTATGTTATGTCATGACTATTATTACTAGTCGATGCCCGCGGTTTCGCTCGCGTGGATTTAGTTTTAAAATCCCGCGGGAACTCTTTAATTTTCCGGGATAAAAAGTAACCTATGTCACTCTCCCGATCCTCAACTATATCCATGCAAAAAATCACAACGATCCGTTGCTTTGTTGGTGCATGATTGAAGGACAAACTAACAAACAAACACACTTTCGGATTTATAATATAAGTAAGGATTATTATTAAAATAAATACTGGGACAAGACGAAAGAATAGAGTTATACTTATGAAGGCTTTTTATATAAACGAGGTCAGTAAACGTCTTGCCAATTGCTCCCCGAAGAATTGGTCGCTGGGACAATAGTCCGAAACTGGAGCACGACCATTTTTAAAATGCTACCACAAATGCTTTCTTTGTGAGGGTCAACAGAGAATAGACCTGCTCAATTTCTATGGAAAATGGACGTGAAAGCTTCGATTTAACATTTTGTATCCAGGAAAAACATAATAATTCTAAACGGTAAGTACTTTTTTTCTTTGCAGAGATTTTTATTAGCCATGTTGAACACTTCGTAACTTACTACGTAATGATTTGTTGTTTCAGTTCTTTTCGTAGGGCTTGATTGCCATCACATCTTTATAAGCGCAAGTGTAAATTGAAAATTTAAAACAGTTCTGACGTGTTTAATAAATAACTAATATCCTCCTATCCTCTGCCTTAATTTTGACTCCGCGACGAAAAGTTATCTGGTATCGTGCATCGTTTTTCGCAAAAATGAACGATGAATGGTGAATCGTCTAATTTGGCCCTAACGAAAATTGTATACTAAATTCCCGATCCCAGATGCCAAGTTTGTTTTTTTAATATCTGTGAGGTATAGTTATAATCTAAGGAGCTAGGTATATTGAATAATATATTCGTGATATTGTGAAGATGCTTACGGTGAAGGATATGAAATTTCGGTAGGCACTTTTATTATGATTGTCCCTTGTAAACGATCACAATTTACGACATATTATTCCATATTAAAGTGTCAATTGAACAAAATCTATGATATAACAGTAATATAAATGTAGTACTTTATGGGTAAAAAGCTGTTTAAGGTGTTGGAATAAAACGAGTAGCAGTAAAAAAAAAACTTTTTTGATTCGTGATTTATCATTAGAGGTTGAATACTTTTTTCATTATTTAATTCAAAATAACAATAACAATAGAAATAGAAATAGAAATAGAAATATTTTTTATTCAAATAAACTTTTACAAGCACTTTTGAATCGTCAATGAATCTACCACTGGTTCGGAATGCCTTTCCTGCCGAGAAGAGCCAGCAAGAAACTCGGCGGTTGCTCTTTTCAAAAAAAAATAATAAATTTTTTACAATAGTTAATGAAAGCTATGCTATGTATACAGTGCTTCCACAATAAAGCTTCAAAAATGCAAAAATGCATACGTAGGTACATCAATCCAACGCATGTCAAGACGGGCAGTCAGAGCAGACCCATTCCCGTTGGTGGCACCCGTTCACGAGCATGACGCATGATCCAGCCATTGCTTCGCTCAACCATATTTGAGGGAACGTAACAACCCGCACCACACGACACCACCACAGAAATGTTTAAAGAGAGCATGACTACTCAGGCTACCTATGTTGAGGCATCGAATTGAGTATTAATATTAAACTATTCATTTTGAGACATGACTGAGACACAATATTTATAATCCTCACAATATACTTCAATCACGCTGCAACAAAGCTACAGATTGACATAATTTTTTGCATGGGTATAGTTGAGGACCTGTAGAGTGACACAGACTACTTTTGATCCCGGGAATTCAAAAAGTTCTCGTGGAATTTTAAAAACTAAATCCACGTGGATGAAGTCACAGGCATCAGCTAGTCAATAATATACTTAATTGATAGTACATACGTTCTCGCAACTTAAGCCCACAACACTAAAAACCAAATATAAAATTAATTAATTTTAAAATGAAACGGCTGACTAAGTGTGATCAGTAGGTATGCAAAATGTTTACTAATTAATTATTATTATTGTTAAATTAAGTAGAAATTTCTCTGAAGTAGTTTTGAAATCCCGCCAAGTTGTTTTCAGAGGCCACAGCTTTTTCAATCTTCGATTTATCTCGAGCGAGATGTAAACTTCGCCCGACTGTGAAACAAGTTTTAAATTATTTTAAACAGTATGCTTACACATTTTTCCTGTTCATTTACACTATTTATTGGAATCTGAGAGGGAAATTGTGCAGCGCGATCGCGATTACAATGACGTATCGATCACTCGAAAGCACATGCACATCGTCTCGTACTTTTCGGAGCTTTTAATCAACTAAATATCTTGCTTTAATGGTGTAAGAAATTATGGTGTGGAAATAAACATACCTAATAGTGTTGGCGACTAGCATTAAGATTTACATTTTATTATTTGGGACTATGAATTATTGTTTGCAGTTATAGAGTAAGTTCGTTCAAGTGCATTGAAATTTATAGGCACTTTGAGTGCGGTGACTAGGTTAAATATGGTTAAATAAGACTCTTTGCGTTATCGAACTTTGTTTGGAACCCTTGTTTGGCACTTACGTTTGAATTTTTCTGGCGCCTAGTGGTAATTCCGGCCTGTTATAAATAGTGAGAATTAGTAAGAGCTTTTTTATGTTGTTTCTTAGCTTTTGAGGTTTTGTTTTACGAGCGATGTATTAGGTGCTAGTAATACGTTTAAAAGAACTTGTGTTGATTAAAGAGACTCACAAAAGGGTTCATTTATTGGCGATCGTGAGAATATTAGAATTGTTCCACGACCCTTTCGTATAAATAATGCAGTAAGAACGAACGTCAGTCAGTCAACCCAGAGCACTGCAATTGGAAAGATTTCTTTTATTTCCAAGAAGTACCGCTACGTCTACCTGTCGCGGTGTAGGTGCACGACCGGGGTGCACGTGACGGGACGCCTACCAGTGCAACATCGAGGGGCCTTACGGTCGGGGCAAACTCTCCGCCCCGTAAATCTAGCCCCCGCTAACTCCGCGTCTCCGTCAACTTTTGCGGGACAAGTTCCCGGGCGTTGTCGTGTCACTTCAGAACCGACGCGCCGCAACAAATAGTTTTCTAAGCATTCTGAGTCCTTAAAATAATTACTCTGATTTTTTCACTGGGCCGGTCGATCTATCCTGAAAAAAAAATTCAAAATTATTTCATGTAATGTGTCATAAATATGTATCATAAAATGTGTCATGTAACCTCACATCATTGACGTGGCATTTAAAACCATCCTTACTTCCTTATTAATATGATAAAAGTGAAAGTGTTTTTGTTTGTTGGTTTGACCTTCAATCACACTGCAATAAAGCAATGTATCGACGTGAGTTTTACAGTTAAGGACCGGGAGAGTAAAATAAACTACTTTTACACTTAATCTTATTAATTATGAAGTTAATGAGATAGAGATTCAAAGTCAACTGGAAATATATGTAAGTAACCCTTACGAAAAATAGTGGGGCGCGTCTTCATGATCTATGGTACCGTACCTTTCCCGATTTCAATTGGAACTAAGTTCGTAATAATAGTGTTTTCCCATATCGGAACTAAGGAATGTAATTTCAGTACTGATGATGGTCTCTAATTAGCAATTGCCATCAATTTTTCATCATTGCCGATTGCGATTGTGTTATGTAATTTCCCAGGTTTTAATCAGAGTTTATGCCCGGAAAATTTATTATCGGCTTATAGGATTTCCTATAAAGCACTACAACAGCGAAAATTTCAATAACATAAACAAAATTAGGGACGGGAACAATTCCGATCCTAAAATAACAAAACTGATCACAGAGTTAATTGCTTTGGATATTTGCCCATATTTATGAAGGCACTCGAACGTGACAGCCTGCAATAAAAATTTACCAGGCAAAACTTTTGACCGGTGACCTGTACTGAATGAGTTTGATCAATTTAAAAATCTAATTTAGTTCAGGGTGTGACATGTCAACCAATTACCTTATTAATTCTTCCATGTTACTGCCTGTCACTAAATTCAATGAATCTGTTTTCTTATCGGATTTCTTGATGACAATAATAACAACAGATAATTTAAGTACCTTTTTCCTTATTCATCAACTGATAGACGCCCTAGGTACTGCTTTACAAAGGTCTCTTGCATGGACTTCTACAGGTACTGTATTGCGCCCCCTATATCCAGCGGCTCAGCCAAGATTGGCCTCTACGATGCAGTGTCACTACTTTAGCATTTTAGGACCCCAACGACCATCAGTTCTTCGAACTACATCATCAACATCTATACGAGAAGTTCTACGATTTCTAACGTCACTAAGTCGTGAATTCTTACCACGATTACGGATGCGTATCCACAAATGAAGTCCATCTAAGCTACCTCTTTCACCCCACCGAGGTCCGTTTTATTAAAACGGCCTCACATTAAAACATATTATATCTTATGGTCTGATCTGGTGGGAGGCTTTGGCCGTAGTTAGTTACCACCCTACCGTCAAAGATGTGCCGCCAAGCGATTTGCGTTCCAGCACGATGGCGTGTAGAAACTGATTAGGGGTATGGGTTGAATTTATACTGCTATGCCCCTTCCAAATTAGCTCGCTACCATCTAAGACTGCATCATCACTTACCATCAGGTGAGATCGCAGTCAAAGGCTATCTTGTCATTGTATAAAAAAAATTAAACACCTCACATTAAACGCTTAAATTAAAATTAGGAAGAAGTTCCTTAGGGCTTAACTTTACAGGCGAAGTATTGCACTGACGTTAGCGTCACCAGCAGGAATGGCGTGTGCTATGAGGGCCAGCACAAACTCCATCAAAAACAAAAAAACTTTTTGGTCGACGTCTCTGTACTGCAGTAACCTGTATCAATTATAGAACATTTTCATAAATCTGCCAGTAATATTTTGAATTACATCATTGTGCTACAGCCATTTAGCAAATGAAGGCGGAATTTTATTACACCTAATTTCTCCCTTGGCCTTTTATATTTCTTTCGAAATAAGACTTCCTATTTTTTGATGTGTTAATCAAAGGGGGAAATATGTCAACTTATATCACCTACATCCATTGCCATTTATTACTGACTCGCGAAAATGATGATACAATCTAGAATTCTTCCACAATTGTGATATTATCTGGGTTATGTCATAGGTATGTATACAGCGGAACGTTTAGTCATATACCTTTTGTTCGTCGTTTCTTCACCATATATCATGTAGGTATCTATTCGATTTTGGCCACGGATATTTTTGAGGTGGTGTGCGTTCAGATTATTATTATTTTTTAATAAATCTTCGAAATACAGTCTTAATAACGATTTTATATTTCATAATTAGTTACTTTGTTGTATGTGTTGTAGTACGATTTCTGTTTTCAAAATTAACCAGATAACTTTATTCTGTACGATATTTTCATTTTGAGTGGCTTATCCGTTTATCTGATATTTTTCAATCAAGTTGAAATGCGCGCCAAATAATTCAACCAACTCTGGCACTTTTGTCGTACTAGCAATATTTTTGATGACATCATTTTGCCATTTCGCAAATGGATACATAATTTTATTTTACAGCGTTTCGTGCATTACAATGTTTTTCTTTATGATCTGGTTGTTTGTTTACAGCAAAAGTGAGCATTTTCTATTGGATTTTAAGAGTAAAATATAACAATTTATCAGTCTCTAGCGATATCTTCCAGGCGTCCAAGCAATGGTGCAAAAATATCTAATAGCTATATAACCCTACCTGAGTAACAAAAATTGACACCTACCGACATAAATGTAAATGTAACATCAAATCAATTTGCGTAAATAAAGACAATACGATTAATCCAGAACGAATGTAAACACAGCTTCCAAATTAAATTCAATTTACTTTTGTTGAAATTAAACAATTTGATTGCGCTGTGCGTGTCCAAATGACAATATGAACTTTGAGTTTTGAACAGGTGACTGGTTTATTTTATAAAAACGTTGACTAATTTTTTTATTGCGGACTGGCTTGGCAACGCTAGCATATACCTATTCACGTTCTTTGATCATGAACGTTTTCAAGTGTGCAAGAATTCAAAATTATAATTTGAACTCATGCACACTTGAAAACGTTCATTATATATTAATAAAAAATAACACTGGTCAACAAAATTTGAACTTTTTTTTGTCACATGAAAACTTATATCAAATTTTGAATGTACTAGGGCCACCAAACAATAATATGTGAATGAAAAAAAATTGACACGTCAGGTTTCCTTGTGACATCAAAACATATATTTTCGTAAAAAATACAAACATCGGCTACATTTAGAGTAATTTTTGGTTAAAATAGAGTAAATACTTATGATTTTCGTAAATATTTGGCTTCTGGAAGGTCTCTTTTAAGTTTCCAACATTAATCTGCTAGCATTCCTGGACTCCATTTCCCTTGATAGCGCTTTTCCATTAAGGAAATGTCCTGATGGAACCTCTCGCCTTGTTCGTCACTCACATCACCCAAATTTGCCGGAAAGAAATCTAGATGAAAGTCTAGCATATGTATTTTTAAGGACATATTACACCCCAAAGCTTTATATGACATTATAAGTTCATTTATTAAGTCTTTGTAATTTTCCGATTTATGGTTTCCTAGAAAATTTTGGACAACGTTCACAAAACATTTGGAGGCTTTGATACAGGCAGTTTGGCACTGTAGGATGGGCCTATTGGCCGAAGACAAGTTTGGATACTGGATAGTGTGTTTGGACTTGGTTGTAATGCCTTTTGTCTGAGTCAAACAAAAATAACAATCACTTACTTGATCCTTTGGTTCGGTCCAAATCATTGGTATAACAAATGGCTCTTTTCTAGGTTCTTGTGTAGCCCAACCTAATAGCAGACTCACACGCGTTACACAACATTTATGTGGGACCCAGGATTTATTTTGATTCCTCACAGGAAATCCAAAATATTCTAAATAGCACTTGTCCAATTAATGATGTGAAATTTCGACGCTGACATGTAAAAGTTAATTCTCCACACCCATAACAAAAACTGTCGGGGTTGTTAGAACACTGTCTTGGCATGTTTACGATGTAACAAACGTATATAAAATGTAAGTTAGTTGAATGCAATAGTTATACAGTCAAAAATGAAGTTATTCAAAAAAGACTCGTATATGAGGTCAGAAATGAATATGTAGCTGTCACAAAAAAACTGGACGTGATTGAAACAAAATTATTGTATATTGTTAATGAGGGTACATCAACATAAACAAAAATCATCACAAAGTTCGTGTGACAAAAACAGTGTTTACCAGTGTAATTATTCATTTCATGTAGGTATGCCAACCTGTGACTCTTATGACAAGTCAAGACTCTACCAATGGTTCGAGAAGCAAAGTCACTTGAGAAGAGGCGGCAAGAAACTGAGCAGTTGCTCTTTTGTTACAATATTATTATGAAGCTAGATATTATAATGTAATAATAATAAGTTATTACACTATCTTGGGTGCAATCTTGGTTGGGTCAATAAACTCTACCTAATAAAAAAAATAAAACGGATATAGCTTTCATCCTTAGAAAATATGGACATATATATTTTATTTAAGTAGTAAAATAAAAAAAATCTTTTAATGACACGCTGACAAAATTGTGGGGTCTGATACTCGTTAATCCTTAAATACAGCCAAATACGTCATTTAATGTCCTGAAAGACATCTGACACTAAACAGAGCTATTAGGACTGGTTCAGGATCATTTTCAATATCCGTTGCTTTAAATAAGGTTTCATAAACGTGCGCCAAATTATTCACTACCAAAGGAACTCCTGATAAAGGAGCGGGTAATATTTTGAAGACTTTATTGTGCACAGCCATTTCCCAAATGGACTCATTTCATTCAACCCAATTTCTTGCATAATGTTCCCTTTCATCTTTTATATTTTTTTTGGTAATAAACGTCATAAATAGTCATAAGCAGTTACGAAATTGTGGGAATTAATTTTGCGTTGTATTTATTACTTGTCATATTCATCCGATTACGGTGCAATATAAATATCTAGATCTAGTCTCTGTTCGAAACTGTATCCTTACACCAGTATATTTCATACAAATACGAGTACCTACCAAATTCAATACCCATGCATCATCAAATAAGTTAAATATCAGCTATAAAATTGAACTTACTAGGTAAGTAGTTTATTCCTTTTATAGTTATTTGGGTCTGATAATTAATATTTAGTTGGCCAAATCCTAGTTTGGTCTAATCACAGATTAGACACACTAATGATTGTTGATGATGATGATGAAACATGATTTTGCCAGTGACATGACTATGGTTGACTTAAAAAACATTTAGATTGTGTATCGTTGTTTGTTTGTGGAGTGCTCTGCCGTTGCATGAAAATAAGAAATAAAATTGATAGGTCAATGTTTATTGGTAAAAATCTATAAAAATCACAGAATATAAAACGAAAAAATGTACACCGGGAAAATTCCGCCTTTTTTACAAATGGACGAACTGAAAATGTTAAGTAAGCATCTTGTGAAGCGACCTGTTAGCGGCGCGCTTTTGAGGGTAATTGGATTGCAAAAGTACCTAAACGTTCAGTTGCCTCATTATAGTGTTACCCACTGCTCGTGTGATATTGTTGACTGATTGTTGTGTATTTTAATTCAGAGATCCTTTTTTAAACCGAATCCCAAAGCAGAAAAATGATCTTAATTTGCCATTCATAGGGTTCCGTAGGCGACGGGTAACCAACGCTACCCTGTCACTAAGCCTCCGCCGTCAGTCCGTCCATCCGTCCGTCTGTCAGCGGGCTGTATCTCATGATCCGTAATAGGTAGAAAACTGAAACTTTCAGAGGATGTGTATTTCTGTTGCTGCTATAACAAAAAATAATAAAAATAAAAATTAATTAATAATTACTAGATACATGTTTTTTCGGCGTTTTTTGGTACAGAACCCTTCGTATGCGAATCCGACTCGCATTTAACCGATTATTTTAAGTCTAATACGAGTACATACAATAATTTTTTCAAGTTTTCAGAACCAATTTTCGTTTATATACCTACTTATGTAAACCAATTTTTGCGTGTTTCTATTTGGTATCAAATCTGTTATCAGAAGTATACCCATGTCACTCTGCAGATTGTAGACTATATCCAAACAAAAAATTACGTCAACCCGAAGCTCTGTTGTGGTGTGATTAAAGAACAAAAAACAAATCAAATAAACACACATTGACATACTCATTTTATTACATTAGTGAAGAATAAAAATTCTTTTCAGAAACAAACTTCAACACTGCAAAGTTTAAAAATAAATTTTGTTTGAAATTAGTTTTCTGCAAAAAAATAATTACACATAATGTGTACAGCTATATTGTATACCTATTATGAAATCTATAGCATGTTTGGAATCTACAGAACACGATCTAGTATCGGTAATGTTGACGCAAACATTTCCGGTTTTGACCCAGGATAAACAAAGGGAAGCTGTGTTATCCTTTGGTTTGTATTTGTCTAGCGTAAATATGAACAAACACTTACATAATTGTATTGCACATAAATCATATTCTATCTGTTAGATCGACGATATTCACGTCTGCAACACAAGTAGATATAGTTCTTGCAATTCACGAGCGCGCGTGGCTCATTGTTGTGTGTGTGTCGTATCTGTATAAGTGTGAGCGAGAGTTTGCTCGCGCCTGACCCCTCCCACTAATATAATTATACCTATCTACTTCACCTATGCACAATATTTGTCTTCCTAACCATAAACTTTCTAAAGAGATAATAATAATATTATGTTCATAACTAGCCAGTGGTGTTGAGAAAAACCGGCCAAGTGCGAGTCATACTCTCGCACTGAGAGTTGCATACCTTGTGAAGATTATATTAATGACTAGGCTAGATTACCAGCTTAGTGGCGTTTTGTTTTGATTTTGTTGTTGTTTTGGCGTGTAATTTATTACTAGAGACGTGACGTCAGTGGATTTTTTGTATATAAATACGCATTGAAAGCTATACCTAACTTTTCATTGAGTTTGAACTTGAAATTTTCACAGCATTCAGAAACCATATTCAGTATAAAATTTAACTTAGTAGGTACTTCAAGCCATTTGTGAGAAAAAAAAGCCTTGACACACAGACGGATAACAAAGTGATCCTATAAGGGTTTTTTTTTTTCGGAACCCTAATAAGAAAAAAATAGGATCCTGATCTTGAGAAAGAAAAAAATACCTACACATAAAAAGATAATGACGCTGAACTAGCTAAAATTCAGGAAAAATCTTTTCTATAAAAACTTGATTGTCACGCTTCCATCGTCGAGGTTGGCGCGAAGTTACTTTGAATCTGACTTTCATTTTTTCCTTACAAACTTAATTACTGACTCTGAAGTTGACCTCAGACACTTTTATCTCTTTATCGCATATTTCCACTAGATTATCACAAATAAAATTAAGTACTACCAACAAAAGTAAATTGCGCCAAGGTTCTTGGAGTAAAACTCTTTAAAATTGAACAGCAGTTTGAAAATTGTAATTTTTTGCTGTAAGTTGAAAGGGAGGGAGGAGTGGTTGGTTAATTTTCAATTTACGAAAATTTAAAACCGCGACATGTATAATTAAAAAAAATATATGTAATTCGCCAATTTGTGGTGGCGGCCATCTTGGATTTGAAATTGGTCATAGTGTTCTACTAGTCAAGCTCTTTCATTTGATACCCATTTTGAGGGAGTTGTGAAGAAATATGTAATCCGCCATTTTGTGGCGGACAATCTTAGACAATCTTAGACAATTTTCATCAAACATAGCTAAGAACAAGAACTCTCTCAACCAATTCACTTTTCAAACAAAATCAAAATCCATTCATCCGTTCGGCTGCTACGATGCCACACACACACACACACACACACACACATACACACACACACACATCAAACTTATAACACCCTGTCGTTTTTGGTTTGGGAGTTAAAAATTATAAACATACTAGTAATCACTTTTCTTTACTTATTCAAAAGAAGAGGAAAAAAGCTTTGAAGAAAAAAAGGATTCTACTTGAAAATAAATAAGCGTGTGGAGTGTAGGGCCTTTCAATTACGGATCAAAGGTCATTCTGTAGCGAAGCTGCTTTTAAATAAATCTGAGAATAAACAGAGTGCGAAGATCCTTAAGATTCGAAATGAAAATCTATTTCAATAGGCTTTTGATAAATCTCTCACGTGTAAGAAGGAAAGCTTGCTACCTTATAGTAGTCACGAAATGTATACAACATATTGCTTATGTACTATATTGTTGCTTCATTCTGTATAGTTTTTAAAGTCTGCGCGTTTTTAAGTTTTTTGGTTTTTAAAAATCATGCGGAAATCCTTTTTTATCCAGAATAAATAAATTTTAAATACAGGAGTTCTTATTATCCTTTTCATAGCCATTTTATATCCTAAGCAACGTTATTTAATAAATAAATAATAAAAATGTAAACGTCTTCTTGGTACAACATTGCATACAAAAGGCTAGGCGGGGGCTTAGTAATAGAGTCCCGTTGGTTACCCTTCGTGTACGGAACCCTAAAAACTACCTCCAAGCGGACGTCGTCGCAGGCATTGCCTAGTTATTCATAAAATTATAGGGTAAAGGTAAAAACCATTGCTAACAGTGCCAATATTTTTGATCATGGTAAATATTAAACACACATTCCGATATATTTAATGACCTAACTTTCCGGGTCATTACACTTCGATTAGGTATATAACTGATCTGATTGTTGATTTTAATAATTGTTTTTAAACCACCTTTCGAAGCAGTAAATGAGATGAAAGCTCCGCTGCAGTCACGGTGCTTTATTAATTAGGGAGAGGGCAGACTGGCTACCTTTAGCGGCAGTATTAGATGTCTTTATGGCCTTTTGCGATTCTCAATCGCTGTCGAGCCTCCGGACAGTGACTGAGAATCGCAAAAGGCCATAAAAACACCGAACGCTGCCACTAAAAGTTGCCAGTCTACCTTCTTCTTTAGCTAGGTAGCTGGTGTCTGCGATTTCGTCCGCTTGGATGCAGGATAGGTATCTACTCTTTAATTTTGTGGTTCTATGTAGCTGATGTCTGAAACTTCATCTGCTTGGATTTAGCATACTCTTTAATTTTCTGGTCTTAAAAATTTCCTATGGACCTCATCGTTATTTAGTTATATAATATTTCAGATAGGTACTTTTTTGATGATTGCGCTCTACAAGTTCATAAATTGTGACAAAATTTTATGACACCCAATTTCATGGATAATAAATTCATTCCCAAATCGGAACGTTGAAGTTCGTAACACATATAAATACACTAGTACATATAAATTATTTTTCCTTCGTCGTTTTTATTTTTTATACTATTAAGCGCCGATTTTACCAACATCGAGGGGACCTTTAACCGAGAATAAATTGGGCGTTCTGACAGTTTTTGTAATGAAAGTCTGACAAAATACTCAGATGCCCTTTATCGAAGGAGACCAGAATAAATGGAATGGAGGAATGTAAGAGATAAAGTTGGTATAAAAGGCAGGCAGTAGATCCGTGAGGCGGTCCTATGTTTGTGGCTTGTAAATTATTTATTGGAAAAACCCTCCATAAAAATTTAACACAAAAAAAAATATACCGGCCGAATTGATAACCTCCTCCTTTTTGGAAGTCGGTTAAAAATGACTTAGTTTACGTTGGTGAAATCAGCCCTTAGTGGCAATTTCAATTTGAAATTATAACTTAATGGATTTCAAGGCTTTCTTCACCTGACACCTTCTCATTCAATGCAAATCATGGAAATCAAATCAAAGGACTAAACTAATCCTACTTCCATGATGCAAATGAAGCCGCAGGCAGGGGGCAACTGCTAATGACAGATAATTCACAGAATCCTTTTGTTAAAAGAAACTAATTGTCTCGCTTCCGATCTCTCGAGTCCAAAAGCGTAAACTTTGACGTCTTGCTTTTGAATTCTCTTGAAAGACTTCATCAATCTTAAGTTTCCGAATTAGTTCCTGACACTTAGTTCCGTTTAGCTTTTGTATTCAAATTAAAGAGTGACCATTGACCACTATCGCCTAAGCAATCGTTTCTTGTAACTTAAACTTTAAGTAACTTAGACCTCTGAATTTAAAACTTTCCTTAATTGACGTAGAAAAGCCTGAGCTGTTGTTTTAGACGCTATCACTGTTAAATAAGCTAAACAGACTATAGATTTATCATCACCATTGCGAAATAATCTTTCTTAACCGACGAATTTATGTCAAATCAATTAATTTTCATTCAAAACGTCAACTTTATTCATTGGTCAAACACAATTGTGAAAGCCCTAGGCGTAAACATATTTTACTCTATACTTTGAGATCTTGGCTATGTTAGTACTCACAATTCACATGCCTGTAAAAAATATTAGCTTTACCTAGATATAAAATATCAGCTTTAGACGCTCAGGCAACACTAGCCAAGAACCAGAAAAAAATATCCAAAAAAATATTCATAAAATTTTATTCGTACAAAAGCACCGAACTTAGTAAAATTTACTAACTATAAATTGAATAATCTCTTGATCTAAAGCCAATTTAACTTCGGTGCAGAACTGCAGTTTTCAACGACGGGCTGCGAAAATATTCAAAGAGATATTCGGCTATAAAATCGAGGTTTTAATAGGATGTGAAGCGATAATTTGAAAAATAAGCTCAACTCTTTTTGATGGTTATTATAAAATTAAAAGTGATTTTCAATTTATTTTTTCGTCATAATATATTTTAATGACTTTCTGCACAGATTAGAGAGTACACTCTCTAATCTGTGACTTTCTGTGTCTGATTTGATTGTACGCTTGTCAAAAATGTATCTAGTTTACTATAGTCTGATTTTTAATTCGGTGGAATTCTGACAGATGTCATTTTATAAATAGAGCGAGTTATTTGTATGAAAAACAGTATTACCACCTGTAGTTCGATTTTACCCCAAACTATCTGTCAGGCATTTGTCATATATCTATGTGCGGCCATTGATTTTTATTTGTATAAGTTTCAATTTATTATCTTTTTTGTGGGATTTTTTAAATCTCTGGTAACATTAAGATACGTCAGAATTCCACGGAATTAAAAATCAGACTATAACAAAAAAATCTAAATCTACACGGATAAATACTCACAAAATTACTTTGTGGTATTAAAATAATTAAACCCAGAAGAGTTAATGTGGCGAGTAATGGAATGGGAAAGTGTTAGTTTGTTTTTTCGTCAATTACGCAGCAGCGAAGCACTGAGTTTTTACATGGATAGGTACAATATCCTAAGCATGAACATTTTCGAATAATAAAGGTAAAGTTAACACCAATGTATGAAAATGACAGGAGCGCTCCTGTGATTTTCACACAAAATTTCTTTCTGGCTTTAACTATTTACCTTTACTATTTGAAAGTTAAAATGTTTGCGCTTAGGCTATATTTAATTCGTGTGAGAGAGTGGAGATTAACATCTTTTTCCTCTTAAAAAATTCATTCTAAATATTTAAAAAAAATCGGTAAGCACTGAAAGTTGCCGGTAGTAATAAAACGTTTATGTAGAGAAGGGTCACGTGTAAATTAGTGCGATCCGACGAGGGTCGTTTTAATTATATCGGGAATTTATGATCCGTGAGTCAGCACCGTCAATTAAGTACAAGAATTATCGTCAATTTTCACCCTTCTGACGCCGTCACGTTGAATACCAAAGAGGGATGCCACAAATTGCGTTGCGGCGCTATAACTTAGTGATTTTGTCAGATTACATGCTACACAGCTTTTGCAGCATCGCAAGACGTGAAGTATGTGGAACACAGACTATCTCCTCTACAGCTTATACCACCTCTGTCCTCTGACACATACTTTCTCCGAGGAAGGGTTGCGGGGCGAGAGAGGCATCAGCCGCATAGTAACTCCTGCGCCCCCGCTTCGACCGTAGTGTGACATCAGCAGATAAAGTGTGATACAACTTTCTTATATAGCAAAGGATTACTCTTTCTTTTCAGTATTGGTCTGGGTATGGGTGTCTACCACAAAAATATAGTCGACGGTTAACCGCCAGCAACTCCTAACAAAATGTCAAAAGTTTCCACAAGGCACAAAATATATTTTATATATTTTTTGTTTGAATGCAGATATGATTAAAACAAAAATATAATTCTATAAAATAAATAGTTTTAAATATTTACAATAGGTATTAATTTTATTTAGGAGAATTTTCTATATCTAGTGTGAGATAGAATTTTTTTATGCAAAAAAAGCAGTTTGACTGAAAATATCAGATCAGCTCGTGGTGGTCAACCGTAGTGACATTCAGAAATGGACCATTTAGCTCACCCAGCAACGCAGCAACGCCACATGAGTAAAGACCGATTCGGTCGGAGTCGGTCTTTACCCATGTGGCACCGCCGCGTGGTGACTTGTGGTGTCTTCTGTGATTGTCTCGAAATGAGAACTGCGTTAGTTTGCAGTAAGAACTAATTGATCCGTTCTGATGACCGCAAGCGTATCTGCTACGAGTACATTATTTGTCGAAGATGGTACTTACTGATTAAAACTTGAATTAAATCTATTCCGTGCTTGTTGAGATTACCGCTTTTAACGATTTTAATTAATTACCTTAGATATTACCTTTTACACAAAATATTATCAATTATTCGAAATGTTAATAGCTTAAAAGAAGTCCAACCTAGGCTGATTACACAACATAGAAAAGGAATGAAAAAAAAAATCGGTAAATTAACGTCTTCTCTAAACTTTATCCTAAAGTCTCAATGGTCCACCCCATTTTTATTGAATTACTTCAAAACGCAAGATGCTAAATTCAACTTTAACTAAGGAGAAAAGATTTTTATTACTCTTTCAACAAGAAATACAATTAAAATAGATTGCTTTAACCGATTTCAAAAGTGGAGGATTGTTTTACAATATTCTTCTACACGGTAGCCCCTAACCGCGATGGCTTCTGACGGTATGTGATGATGGTAAGACAAACGGGCTAATTATGGGTCTCTGGTCTGGTCTGACTTGGCTTTAGCCGTCACTTGTTACCACTCTACCGTCAAAACCGTGCCGCCATAAGCGATTTAGCATGAAACACATTTAGCGTGAAACAGAGACAGGGTACATTCAGCCCACATCTCTGGGTTGAATGTACCCTGCCATGTCTTCCAAGTTAGACTGCTACCATCTTAGACTGCATCATTACTTTTAACATCAGGTGAGATCGTAGTCAAGGACTATCTTGTCATCGAATAAAAGAAATACTAAACGTAAAATTAGCTTCGATCACAGAATTTTTTTTTCTGTGATCGAAGAAAATTAGTTTTATGCGAACGTAATATTTTGGCAGTTTTTGACAGACAGAAAATCGTCCAAAATATTAAATTTACGTCCGTATTTTTTTACTTTTTTTATTTTTTATAAAGAATATTAGCCAAGCTGAACTTGACTTATATTCTCCTCTCCCCTCCAATTAAGCGTAAAGCTTGTGCTAGGAGGGGGCACGACAATAGTGCAACGGGTGGGGCTTGAACCTGCGACCGTTAAGACCTTATAATGTAAATTATTGCAACTAAAGTACCTACTCTAGAGGCGATATTCATTTTGATTTGTTCCATCTTTTGCTTGTTAAGCGACATTCGCCAGTACGAACGGCACGGTCAGATCAACAAGGCCATGATGAATAGGCTTCTCTCTTGCCTCCTTTCATCGCTTCTGCCGCTTTATTTTTTATGGCCTGAAAATCTGAAATACGCTTATTCATTCGGCATTTCGTGACGGCTATAAAATGTAGGCACTGAGATTAAACTTGTTATATTTGATGAATACAAATGTCTGCCTGTTTCATGTTGGCACTGTGAAATATTTCGTTTCAAGAAGCTATAATTTTGTTGAGGAAGAATATAACGGTTAAATTAAATCTTAAACTAATGTAAATACGAATTCTGAAAGCAGAGATAATTATTTCCGCTCTTACAATTAGTTTTCGGTAAATCTTCTCAATCGATATTGGCACAGCGACTATTCAATCACTGAATCATTCAGTGATATTTGTTGTAATTACGTATTGTACCCACACCCATTGTATGTTTCCGTCCTAAATATCCTTCATCAGGTTCATCTATTCTGCGACTATGTGTAAATTTAGAACTTTGGCTAGAATTTCATAACCTAACTTCACAATTAGTAAAAAGACCGATTTTTCATTTTAATTTTAATTTTCTCACCAATAATCAAAACATTTTTAAAACTGTTTTTTTTAAATACAATTTTTTTATTGTTGTTTTTTATTTTACTTATCATTTTGATTTAAATCCAGCGAAAGAAATTGAAGCGTTTCCCATTCCGATGATTTAAGAGTCTACTTAAGCGTGTTCGTATTCGTAGCTGAATCAGTACGTGCACTATGCAGTCTGATTTGTTAACCAATCCGGAGCGGGGCAAATCTGCAGGATAAATGTTTACGGTCGAGTTTTCCCGAATAGTGAAACTAGAACGTCGAGGCAGGCTGTATTTTGCTTGTCGCTCGCACAACGTAATTCAAGGTATTAACGCAATGTAGTTGTTACTCTGCAAATTGCACAGCTAAATATTTTGTCACTGCATGGCATTACTTCCTACGCTATTTTTATTATTATTACAAAAAAATATATATCTTTTGTACTATAATACACGCACAAATAGACAGACGCGCATAATACCTCTGTTTGTTAGTTAGTCTTAGATCTTCGTTTCAGTATTTTATTTTATTTATTCCTTTGCATTCGTAATATGTAGATAGGTACATGATCTTACAAATTACAATGACATGAAACCCCATCAGGGCAAAGGTTACATGCGTTTAGTGCATTTTTAACAAAATTAGGTATTTCATGTAACTACAATAAAATGATCACGATGTGATAATTTTGCAAACTAACTTCTAAAGTAAGTTAAGGATTTTATAGGATTTTCAGTATTATTTAGAAGATCTCTAGGGGTAAGTTTGTGTGTAATGTAAAACAACAGTTGTTTGCGCAAACAAAGTCTTTAGCGCTATTCAGTAAAATATAAACTCACTTCGAAAGCAAACTCACTTCGACAATCACCGAATGGTAAAAAATATCATCCCCACCTTACTTGTAGGGAAGGGAGCCAAAATAATAGTTTCTTTCAAGATTTTAATGTACAACTTTGTTGGCGTAATTAATATGTATAACCTTGTAGTCTTTCGTACTAATAGTAACTCTTTAGTACTAAATCTTTAGTACTAACAGTCTCTACGCTAAGCCGTGGACAGATGGACAGACGGACGGACTTTGCGAAACTCTAAGAGCTCCTTGTAGTTTTACTACGGAATCCTAAAAATAGTTCATCTAATAAAAATGAATTCTGTAATTCAGTGATTGTACCTTCATAGAAGTCTAATTCAACTTTAACCATAACCTTAATTTTACAGTGTGATGTGCAATGTGCAATCCACCCATATATATTGCTAGATATCTGTAACGAACATCTAATTTCTACACATTTTCTCTTGGCCCGCTGCCAGTCGCGTGTCGCTCAGTTCTAGATAAAAAAACATTTAAAATATCAAATTACTCTTCATAATGATAGGTTTTTAGCTCACAGGCTAAAATTCAAGTTTGCAAAGAATCCCTAAGGACCTTAAAAAATACCAATTAAAAATACAACCTAGTTCTAAAACTAAAATTTAAATTAAAATAGCAGTGAGAAAAGCATTCAAGTATAAGTTATAAGAGCATGGCAATGTATTATCTCATTTCTGATCCTGTTGGAAATTCAACCAGTAATAATGTGCAATCACGTCTAAGTATCTCCATTGAGAACAGCTGGCTGGATCTTATTGAACATTGATAATATTTTTTATGATAGGTATTCCTGTCCCTTACTCCATTAGTGGTTTTGTACTTAAGACTTTGTTTGAAAAAACGTTTTTTTCCGCTCTTTGTGTCTTGCTGTTGATGAGACGTGGTAAGTTATCTTAATTGTAGTCTATAACTCTTTCAGAGTTAACTCGTGAATAAGATTCTTACTTTCAATTTATGGAAAAAAATTATTTCCCAGAAAACTTTTAGTACTTTATAAAATTTTTACTTCTTTCAAAATCAAAGCAAAAGTCTTTTTATATGAGTCTTTATAAAGTATTCATTCATCACATAAACCTTTCAAAATATTATATCTTACAATATTTTCAGTTCGTTTGACTACGTAAAAATTATATAAGGAATCACAGCCAGTTAATCTTAACCAAAGACAACTGTAACAAGAAAAACTGGCATAAGATACCACAGACCGATCTCCTACTCAATAAATTACAGTAGTAAGTTAACAGGGTCGGCAACTATTGGCATTGGCCCAACATCTTGACATATTCTGGTGCTGTCTTTACAAGAGTGCTTGTGAGCACTTTATCACATGAAAACTCGCCTTTTCCGCGTAATGTAGTGAAAGTTGATACAGCAAAGTTGGATTGATGGATGTTGGGCAAACTTTTGTAGACTTATCCAATATTCATATTAAGCTGGATTATTGTAATCCATTTGAAGATCCAAGGTGCTGGAGTGGCAACCCCAATATCCGAAAACGCAGTGTTGGTAGACCCTACACAAGGTGAACAAACGACATCAGATGGAGAAATACAGGATAAAGCGTCGCAAAACCGTTGCATGTGGAAGTTCATAAAAGAGACTACGTCCAGCACTGGACGTCTATTGGTGGATAAGGAAGATAAAGAAGAGGACTTGATAATTAACAATGTTGTAAACTTAATATTTTAAGTAGGTACAATTTCGATAGCAATTTGATAACGTGGATGGATTTGGAACGTTGAGAAATCTTTAGCGAGTTTCTGGAACAAGGCGACACTAATATTGAACCAATAGTCATAGGGTACCTGTTAATCTAAATATATAAAAGGCAAAGGTGACTGACTGACTGATCTATCAACGCACAGCTCTAACCACTGGTCGAATCGGGCAGAAATTTGGCATACAGATAGCTATTATGCTGCAGGCATCCGCTAAGAAATAATTTTTGAAAATTCAACCCCAAGAGGGTTAAAAAGTGGGTTGAAAAATCGAAATTTAACGCGAGTGGAGCTGCGGGCAAAAGCTAGTCAGAGATAATTGCGCTCGTCACAGTATACAACTATAGTAATAACTTTTATATAATCCCACAGCTGGATAAAAGCAGGACAGCAACGATATTTTTGTACTTCCTAACAAGAGATTAATAAGTGTACAGTTTGTAATATAAATCGGTGATAGAATAAAGACTTGAGCATTTGACGTCGATAAATCAGGTACTCAATGATACCAAGAAGAAACTATTTCAGAATTCTGCTTATTATGTGAGCATTGATATTTTACGTAAAAGAAAGTCTTTTCATAATTTATTTCTAGAATTCTCGCAATCTGATAAATCCAAACGTAGTATCTGATCTGATAAATTTATGATAAATCTTCTTGAAAATGCTATACTTACCCAATATTTCAAGAAATCTATAGTTACCATAGAGTTAGTAAGCAAGTAACAATTTATTTAGTTTATGGATAAGGTTTATGTATGTGTCTTTATGTGTCTTCGTGTTTATGTCGTTTATTATTTATTTATATTATATAGCAGGTATAATAGTTCATATAGTGATGTACATTTTTGGTCTATACACTCTATAATTTCACTTTACTCACTTTCAAGGGAAGCTCAAAGTTTCTTTTTTTAAAGATAAGCTCACCTATGTCCACTTCTAATATTTTTTATTGTAATTCTTTATTACATAAAAAATAAAAAATAAAAATTACTATTGAAAATTAAATTTTTTTAGTACCTATTCGTAGTTCAGTTCAGTGATTTACAAGTTGTTTTCTCAAGTCAAGTCTCAAGTCGTTGCGGTTTTCCGCTAGTGATGGATAGCGTCAGTAAATTACTGCTGATGTAAGTGGTTTTGTGGACTTCAGTTTCAGTAGTTTTTAACCTACGATAGTTTGTAATGATGCAAGTAAGTTATAAATTCTAGTAAATGGACCCGCGTGGAATTAGATTTTTAAAAATCCAGCGGGAAACTGATTTTCCGGGATAAATGTAGCCTATGTCACTCTCCAGGTTGTCTCTCACCCGTGCAAAAATTCTCGTTCCATTGTTACGTGATTGGAGGACAAACCAAGAAATAGACACACTTTTGCACTTATTTATAAGTAAGAATTTATGAATATACTTGCACGGAATTTAACGGGGATTTACGAACAAATAGACAGAAAGTTGCGCATTTATAATTTCATCGCTTGTTTCAATTTAAATGTTGGCAAAAGCGTTAAACGCAATTAAAAGAATTATTATTATTATATCAATAACAGAGGGAGTGTCATTCAATTAGGAATAAATCCCTCGTTAGTAGGTAAATGAAAAGAATAAAATACAACAATATTTTTTCCTGCTATAAATGTTTTCATTCATGAATTTTAATTTCAATTTGAAGAGTCAACGTGGTGTCTTCACACTCGATGGAAAATAAAAAATATATTTTTTGTTTAGCTCAGGTGAAGAACAGATTCTCGCCTGTTAATTTTTAGGGTCCCGTAGAACAATTGATACGACAGGGGACTTCATTATTAAATTTAAAAAAATCTAAACTGTGGCTATTATGACAAGTCAAGATTCTAGCATGATTCTGAAAGCAGTGGATTTCGTTTTGAAATTCCCGCGGGAAGTTTTTGATTTTCTGGGATAAAAAGTTGCCTATGTCAGTCTCCCGGTCCTCAACTATACCCATGGAAAATACCAACAAGCCAACAAACAAACACACTTTCGCATATTTAATATTATTGTAAGGATAGTAATGATAGCCACACACCTTGAAGCTAAAATCCCCTTCAAAAAATCGGCGTGACGACCCAGATTCTTTGTTCACGAATTAATCAACCGGCCGGAATAATTTGCTAGAAAGTTTATACAGCTGGTAGATATACGAACGGTTGCAAGAGAGAGAAAATTAATTATATGAAGATAATGATCTCTTAATAGGGTGGTCTTGCAGTACGTTTTGTCTTGCCCCACGAGACCACTTGCATTGTGCAAGGTGTATTAATGACCACGCCACAATAAATGGCGACTTTAATAGCTCTTTAATGTGCTTTTGGAAAGTTTATTTAAAAATTTAACATTTATAGCATCTTCCTTACCTCTTGAAACTATACCTTGAATATTCGGGGCTTACCAACAGCTATGAATTACGTACATAACTTTTCCACTAACACGGAAAACATTTTGTTTTAAAAGTAAAATATAGTAAATCTTTGTTATTACAATCAAAAGAGAAAACTGTAATAAATAATGGGAAAACACGTTCGAAGGAGTAGGAAATGTGTAGGTTTACAAACTCTTACTCAGTATTTAGCTTTTTATCTATGTTCAATAAATATTTTTATTCTTATCAAACATCATAAATACATTTATTTTGTATCATCCGCGTAGATTTATGTTTAAAAAAATCCCTCATTATTACATCTCTAGGGTACTTAAGCAATGTTTCCTATAAACAAACCTTTAGGTTCAACATGGACTTATGAAGTCCCTACTTCTTAAGTATAAAGTTTTAGCGTATGCGTTGTCTCTTAGGCGCTTAATACCTATACATTGATGATTTATATATTAATTGTATGTAGGATTTTATAACTATTATTGTAATCACCGTACGATGTTAGCGTAATACTAGCTTTTGCCCGCATCTTCGTCCACGTTAGGATACTTTTTATTCCTTTGTCACTGTCCACTAGATATCCAAAAGCAAAAGGTACGCTTTCGCATGTATGATATTAGTAAGGACATTATGTAGATAATATACCATAGGTTGCTACATAAAACTTTGGCATGAAGCCCACGTTACCTTAGTTTAATCAATTAACCTAAATATGTTACTCACGTACCAAACGACACAATTGTACCTACACTACGACATCTAAATAAATCAAGCTGTTAATGAGTTCCTGTCGATGAACTCACATTCGCGCCACGGTAGTTCCCTCCATTCGCAGGTGTATGAGCATCTTTGCTACTTCCTTTGACTTTGTACAAAATAAACGAGCTGAGCAAGTAAGCCGCTAATGACGTAGCGTTGCGTTTATCGTTTGCGCTGCCGCTATAGTTCTTGTTTCTGGAAGTTTTATGAATGGGTAACTTTTGCATGCCTTTTTGTTGGTTTCCCCTGTTATTTATAGAGTAAAAGTGCAGTACGAAGTTAAAACCTTGTTTATTTTTTAACAGAATTTAATTTGCATAAATAAATTGGTGGGATTTTTTTTTAACTAGGTACAGAAAGACTTGGGACGAGAGGACGAGCGAGGCGTGGCCTAGAGGCACTTATAAAACGATCACGCTAAACACGCTAACTCCGGTCGGTAACTGGATGGGTGACTGACATTGGATGTCCTTTGGCCTTTTGGTTTCCTCTTTCGCTTGAAATAATATTTAATAAAACAGAAAAAAGGACGGAACAGTTTTGAGGTGAAATCATTTTTACGACCTCCCTGGCGCAGTGGTGAACGCTATGGTCTTATAACTAGGAGGTCTCAGGTTCGATTCCCGGCTGGGGCAATTTGGGAACTTATAATTTATGTATTGTCTCGGGCCTGGTCTGTTGGAAGGCTCTGGCCGTGGCTAGTTAACACCCTACCGTCAAAGATGTGCCACCAAGCAATTTAGCGTTCCGGCACAATGGCGTGCAGAAACAGATTAGGGGTATGGGTTAAATTTACACTGTCATATCCCTTCCAAGTTAGCCTGCTACCATCTTAAACTACATCCTCACTTACCATCAGGTGAGATCGCAGTCAAAGGCTATCTGTCATCGAATAAATTCAAATTCAAAATTAATTTATTTCATGTAGGCTAACTTGTAGCTCTTATGACACGTCATAAATCTACCACCGCGCCGGTTCGGAATGCAGATTCTGCTGAGAAGAGCCGGTAAGAAACTCAGCAGTTGCTCTTTTCATTTTTTTTTTTTTTTTAAAGAACTTTCAATAGAACTGAATATTACAGCAGGAATTATATCCATTTTGTAAGGAAACATAAAGACTCGAGTCTGCGGTCGATTGCTGCGGGATTCGCTTCACACGCTCCAAATTTATATCCGTTTTGTAGAGGGAGTGGAAGTATATTTGATAAACTGCTTTAAATTTATTACCCTCAGTTGATGTATTAAATATATTACACTGTAGAATTTATAGTAGGTACGAGCTCGCAGTTATCTATTCGAAAACATGTAATATGATTCTAACAGTACCTTGGTAATTCTATTTTTTAATAACAGGTATAAAATAATCCTGCTTTTGATTTTCCTTCTATATTAATATTCTAAACACATTGAGAATGATAAGTTCGCCAATTGCTGGTTTTTTTTTTATCTTTAGGAAGTGCATTTTAAATAAAAGGTAAAATTTCTGAGTACCTACTCAATAACTTTTTAAGTTTTTTCAAAGTATATATAATAATTAATAATACATTATTTTTAATTTTTTATTGATGTGTTAACTTGCACTTAAAGGAAATAACCTAATTTGAAAAAAAAACTATTGGATTGAAAAACTATCACTGATTTCGTGGCTGACGTGTGGTTCGGCCGTGGTGTAACGGTTAACACACTCGGGCGCGATTCCCAGAGAGATGTGGGTTCGAATCTTGCCGGCCTCGGAATTTTTGATATGTATTTATAAATCTATTAAATAATAAATTACTTCTAAAATTGGTTTTAAAATTGATACATTCTTGGTGAAGTTTACAAAATAGAATTCTAATCACACCCAGTCAGACGTGTCACAAAAAGATTCTTCAGTATACTAATAATATTATCTGACTTCGGACACAACTGAACGAACATAACGATGATAAACATGACAATCGTTTAGCGATCGTCGTCGACGTTTAAGTATTGATTTCTGTATCTAATAGCCAATGCTATCAAATGCAGACAACGATTTTCTTGGGTGTGATAATATTCTGCTTCGCCTGTGCGGCTCAATCTCTTTGTTATTAAATGAAATGAAATGAAAAGACGAATTCAACAATACACCATGTTATCGTCAAAGTCATCGCCTAGCGATGTGCGTTCCAGTAGGTACTTTGCCATGTAGAAATCCTTACTATAATAATATGTACAGACAGAAATGTACTATTATAATAGTTTATTATTTTTAGAAGAACTGATTTATGTATGGTCTGGTGTCTGGTAGGAGTCTTTGGCCCTGGCTAGTTACCACCCTATCGTCAAAGACGTGCCGCCAAGCGAATCAGCGTTCCCACACAATGGCAGTGTAGAAACCGATTAGGGGTATAGGTTGAATCTTCACTGGCATACCCCTTCTAAGTTAGCCCGCTACCATCTTAGACTGCACCGTCACTTACCATCAGGTGAGATCGCAGTCAAGGACTATCTTGTCATCGAATAAAGAAAAATAAAAGGTATATGGCTTACCTACCCCAAATCAGTTTCTACTAAAAATAATAAAATATGATTTGAAGGTGCCATGAATATGAAAAAAAAAACTGTCACTTAAAGTGTACTCTTGCAGGAAATTATTATTTGATTGTTCTGATGTAAGTAATAGGTACTGCAGTATCGAGTTTAGAGCAAACCATTTCAAATACGATCACGTACTGGTTTGATGTTATGCGCTATCGTTGCTGGTTTTCTACTATAGCTCCAAATCTGTAAGCAACATTTTATACAACGTCGTTCTGAATAATATTCAGTACAATAGTATTTTTTACAATCCAGTTACAGCAGTACCTAAACCATGTTTGAGATTATTATGGTTCCGTATGGTTTCCGTACCCAAAGGGTGCCAACCCTACTACTAAGCCTTCGCTGTCCAGCCATCTGTCCGACCGTTCGTACGTCCGTATGTCCGTATCTCATTAACCGTAATAGGCAGATACTTATCACGTCAATTTTTTGTATTTCTATTGCCACTATAACCACATATAAATCTATACATATAATAAAATTGTAGAAAAGTGGTGTCTGTACAATGGAAATATATAAAAAAAAGTAGCAGGGGTTGTTATTATATCGATGCCGAACCCGAAATTGTAATTAATTTTTTTTGTCTGTTTGTCTGTTTGTCTGTGTGTTTGTGCACGCTAATATCAGAAACGGCTTATTCGATTTAGATACAGTTTTCACTAATATATTGTAGTAAGCTTCACTTAACATTTAATGTTTATTTCATGTCAATCGGTTCATAAATAAAAAAGTTATGTCAATTTAAAGAATCACGGCGAACATTTTCAACGTACAGAGTACGTACTACACGCCTCGCGCCTGAGCGTCGACGGTATATGTAATTCAAAATATGCTGCCCGAAAAGTCACTATTCCACGCGAACGAAGTCGCGGGCACAGCTAGTCAAAAAATAAAGTTAAAGAGGGTCTCCATTCAATAATCTTTTGTTTTTGCTCGATCTTAATAATAGTTGTTAAATCTTGTACGATGGTACAAGATTTAACACCGCTCTGTCAGTAGGTATCGTAGTTTGAAACAAAAAGCGATTCAAAATTATATTAGGCTCTTTAATCCCAGAACTGAGTAGATTTATTTGTATCATCAATTGTCACTTCAATCTTATAGCACCTCTTCTACAAGATTCTCTACCACCTCTGTCATAGTAACTATAGTTATTTATTAATCTGTAAACATAGGTAAGTAAACTTTGCATAATAAATCACAGTGCATCGGCGAAGCAATCTGTTCGCGACTGTCAGAGTTTACAGCAGTTTAAATTTTGAAACTCAAGTCGTTAATCATTATTTAAATGTATGTAAGTACTAGCTTTTTCCCGCGGCTTCGCTCTCGTTAAGTTCGATTTTTCAAACCCCTATTTTATCCCTTTAGGGGTTGAATTTTCGAAAATCCTTTCTTAGCGGATACCTACGTTATAATAGCTATCTACATGCAAAATTTCAGCCTGATCCGCCCAGTGGTTTGAGCTGTGCGTTGATAGATCAGTCAGTCAACCTTTGCCTTTGCCTTTTATATATTTAGACTAGCTTTAACCCGCGGCTTCGCTCACGTTAGGTTCGATTTTTTAACCCCCTATTTAACCCTCTTGGGGTTGAAATTTTCCAAAATCCTTTCTTAGCGGATGTCTACGTCCTAACAGCTACCTGTATACCAAATTTCAGCTCGATCGGTGCAGTGGTTAGAGCTGTGCGTTGATAGATCAGTCAGTCAGTCAGTCACCTTTGCCTTTTATATATTTATAGATTACCTACCTAAAAATATAAAATGTATAAAAGTCTGTGAATGCGCCAAATTTGCCAGATACGATTTACGAGTAAAATATATTATAACGAAGCAATCCAACATACGATTTTTAGGGTTTCATGCCAGAATGGTTAAAAAGAAAATATTACGATACGACTTCATCAAAAATGCAATTGAATTTCAAGCTATTAATTTGATAACAATTATTAAAATGTATATTTCTTCGTCTTCTATAGCTATTAACTTCAATTCGCTTAATAGCAGTGTTATTTCAATTTTGTTTTGATAAGCTTAATGCAATTAGTTTAAGATTGACATTGTATGATATTTCAAAACAAAATTGAATAATGCTTGAAACTTTGGTATCGTTCTTTTAATCCACGAGGGCGCGTGAGCTTTACTTGTGGTTACGTCGTGTTCATGCACATTGCTTAAGTGTATGTGCCTGTCAGGAGCCTAGATGGGAGCGGTCAGGCGCGAGAACGCTCTCGCTTCCACTTATATAGATACGATACACACAACCACGAGCCACGCGCCCTCGTGAATTGCAAGAACTATAATTAATAGTTTTTAATTTTTTTTATTGAAGTGTTAACCTACACTTAAAGGAAATAACTAAGGAAAAAAAATAAGGAATAAAAAAATAAAAAAATTAAAAATTGTAACAAGCAATGTGGCATCTATAATTTCTTAAGAAGCTCCATTGTAATATGTGTCGCTACTAGATGTCGCTAACAGTTGCTATAAAACTGATTGAAAAAGTAGATACATATCACTAATTTCGTGGCTGACGTGTGGTTCGGCCGTGGTGTAGCGATTAACACACTCGGGAGCGATTCCCAGAGAGATGTGGGTTCGAATCCCGCCAGCCTCGGAATTTTTGATATGTATTGATAAACCTATTAGTTATAATTAATAGACCCAGACGTTAATGTTTTACATTTAAACCACAGACCCCGCTAAAAGGAGGAGTTTTAACCATTAGGCTTCATAATACATATATGACGACGGTGGTACTTGTTAGCAATCAAATGCACACTTCACCAGCTGCCCGATAGCTAAACTCTAACTAGTTTATTTGTACGAAATGTTAGCGCTCTTACTACTCCTTAGTTTGGGCGTACACTGTGTTAGTACAGTTCGTACAGTGTAGTATTACTGGTAGTAATTCAGCTCTAAGTGTATTGGGTATTCGGGTGTGAAGTGTTCTGCTTTAATTTTATCCGAGTGCAGTGAAAACAAGCCCGTGCGGTGTTTTACTATACATTGTAGCGCAAACATTGTTTTCGTTCTTTAATACTTTTTCCTTTTCTCTTTAAAAGTACGTAGTATAAAACATAGTCGCAATCCGCATTTGTCTTCATTTAAAATTTTTACACTCCTAACATGGATTTCATAATTATTAATCTATTGCCATCTTTTCAAATTAATTACATTACCGTTTCTCTTTGTGATTTCGTACCTACTCTTAACATGGTTATTTACACATTATTAAAACTCAAACATCTATTTGTAAGATTTTATTTGTTTTTATGTTCTCTGTTTCTTTCTGTCAGATGAATTTTTCCAATGGTCAATAGCTAAATCGATATTGAAGGACTATGAAAGAGGGAGCTTTGCTATTTTTCTGACGAAAACCAAAAATTACATGAGATTTTTAAAACCAGATGTAGAGTAGATATATCATGAATAGGATTTACATAGTATAAAAAAATCATATTAACAGGTAATCTAAAGAAACCACGTTGAAGTGTATATTTTCAATCTGTTCTTGTAACTTTATAATTCGATTTCGACATTCTGTGTTTCAACAACTGTAGTATAATGTTAAATGACATGAAATAGAACCGCAAGCTGTGTGCTTATCTGAAATAGGTACTCAAAGCGTGTATAAAGTACGGCTGTAACTAGGGCTGTCAGCTTTCTCAATAAATTTGATGCATAGGGGTCGAGCAAAACAGGCCTCCGGCATCCTACTCATATATGTTATATAATAATATATATTTTTTTCATATTATATATGAATAGTGAGCAAACGAGCAGAAGGATCACCTGATGTTCAGTGATTTTATCGCCGCCCATGTTCATTTTTTATAGCACCAGAGGCACCACCAATGCAATGCCGGCTTTTCAGGAATTTGTTGCTCCACCATTTGAATATCCCGATGTTGTAATCAAGTAAGAACACTATCGTAGGGACTTGGTTCAATAGTTTGGTAGAGAGTGGGAAAAAAATCTGGCACAACGGATGGTTGAAGTGTTCCAAGGACCAAGAAATATTGCACACCATGTAAATGGTAAAATGTGAGAAACTTTAACTATGTACCATACCACCTGTGCATTGAACTCACATTTGGCAAATAAAGACATTTCATTTCATTTCATTTCAAGATAGTGAGGGTGAATTGCATTCAGTGGCATGCGGTGCGGTTATAAAAGAGACATGGATGAGATCAAATAGCTCTTCAAAAACTCCTTGTTCCCCTCTGTATAAGAATACGCAGAGAGAGCTTACGTCTCTGCGGTGCCCCAGGTTTTCAAGCGAGCTGGTTAATTTGGATTTTATTTTTTGTATTCGATGACAAGATAGCCCTTGATTGCGATTTCACCTGATGGTAAGTGACGATGCAGTCTAAGATGGTAGCGGGCTAACTTGGAAGGGGTATAGAAGTGTAAATTCAACCCATACCCCTAATCGGTTTCTACACGCAATCGTGCCGGAACGCTATATCGCTTGGCGGCACGTCTTTGACGGTAGGGTGGTAACTAGCCACGACCAAAGCCTCCCACAAGACCAGACCAGAGACAATTTAGAAATTATAAATTCCTAAATTGCCCCCGCCGGGAATGGAACCTGAAACCTCCCAGTTATAAGACCAGAGCGCTCACCACTGCGCCAGGGAGGTTGTCAAAATTGGAGTCGGAATCGTCGGAATGTCCATGAACCGAACTAATAGGCATTGTTATTAATAGTAACCCGCACATGTTATCCAACTAAACTGTCAATCATTTCTTTGTCAAAATCGTTGTGTTTGATAGTCGGCCAACTTCAAATAAATGCATGCCTGCGGTCACTCTAAACAAAAAAATTAAATAACTTTTAATTGGATATCACCTAGTAGGATAATGTTCCGTCAAAGGAGACTGCTTAATACAGAGTGATTGACAACCCTAGCTTTAACAAGAAATGGTCAAAGTTTAACAGTTAAAGTCGCGTTAACTGAGGGCGATCCGAGTTATACCGTCATAAAAAGGGTTTCCTTTTGTTATTCCCCGAAATCTTGTAGAGTTTAAGGGTCACGAAAGTACAGCTTCGTTTTGTTGGATTTAAATTACATTTTAACTTATTAGAACTAGAAAGTTTTTAGTTAGTCGTTCAGTCGGTAGACTTGACTTTAAAGTAAGAATGAATATAGACATCTTCTAGACAAGCGCGTTAAACCTAGTGACCATCATTGCATCAATGCTTGAAAGAAAAACCGCATGCCAGAAAGTTCGTTATAATGTTTTCAAACGTGTTGCACACACCGCTTCGCTTATCCATAATTGGCCAGCGTGGTGGCTATTACCTTAACACTTATTTTAAACCGACTTCCAAAAAGGCGGAGGTTATCAATTCGGCCGGTATCTTTTTTAAAACTTATTGTTTTAACACTTATTTCAGAAACATTGAATAAACGCGTTTCGTGCTATAGTTCTTGCAATTTACGAGGGCGCGTGAGCTTTACTTGTGGATACGTCGTGTACATACACATTGCGTAAGTGTGCGTGCCTGTCTGGAGCCTAGGTGGGAGCAGTCAGGCGCGAGCAAACTCTCACTCACACTTATAGAGATAGGACACGCACACAACCATGAGCCACGCGCCCTCGAAAATTGCAAGAACTATACGCGATAAATTTCCATATAAAACTGTACGCCATTTTCAATTTGTCCAGATTTAGTCCCAATATAGAAAAATCTGTACTATTATAGAAAACTGCCAAATAAAGAGTTTGTATTTTCTGTTTTTCGTTTATAAATCTCATTTGGTTTGCCCTGGTTTATTAATACTCAAAGGGTCTGCCGGGTTTTATTTAAGTTATACGCTATAGTACGAGTTGAAAGAACTATAGTAGGTTATATTCCGACTACGTAAGGATGCCAACGCTCAAAACTTCTGTGTGTCCTCAGTCGATAGGACCCGTCCTCATTCGGCAATGGGTTGAGAATTGAGAGTATGACGTAACTTTACATTAACCGAAAAACGTCCAACTGGCCCTTAAAAGAAGAAAATACCTTCCCCAACTCCGCGATTCTGAAAACTGCAAACGCAAATTAATTAAAAAAATTACTTAAGATAGCCGGTGGCAAAAAAAGGGAAATAAAATGTAAAAATCGACTTCAATAGAACTCATTGTAAAAGGTATTTAAGAAGATTTTCTCTATGGACAGATCAGTAAGCGTCTCTCAAATTGCTCCCCAAGGGGATGCCCGTGACTCTGACAAAAGGCTTTAATCTGGAGCGCGGCAAATTTTTAAACGCTCCGTGCAAATACTTCCTTTGTGTAGGTCAACAAAGATTAACCGTTGTTTTGTTGAGACTGTAAGACGTTTGAAATGTATTATACTCGTACCGTCCATTAGACTGTATTCATGTGTAATGTGCTAATCCTATTATTTATTTATCCTCTGTTTGTTATTCTATCACGCTGTAACGCTTGAACCGATTTGCCTGAAATTTGGCACAGCGATAGATTAATTATTATAGACTGGAATAGCACATACTTTTTATTCCGAAAAATAAGAGAGTTCCCGCGAGAATCCAAAAAAAGCTCAATCCACGCGAAAGACGTTGCGGGCATCAATTAGTATTACAAATACGAAAGTGTGTTTGTTTGTTAGTTTGTTCTTCAATCAAGCCGCACCGGAGCAACAAATCAACGTAAGTTTTATGGGTTAAATTCAAATGAAAGTAAAAATTGATTTATTACAAAAAATAATAAAAAATAAAAAAATAATTTATAAAATTCTTGTCTGTCTGTCTGTTTGTTTGTTCCAGCTAATATCGGGAACGGCTGGATCAATTTTGACGGGACTTTCACTGGCAGCTTATTAGCTATAATAGCTAATAAGCTCCTGGCAAATCCTGCTAGCTCCTGGTAATATTTTACCAGGAGTAACTTAGGCTATTTTTAACTGACTTTCGAAAAAGGAGGAGAAGGACTTGTGCTTTTCTACCTATATATACCGATATCTCCATGATTTCTTAACCGATTTGATTTGATATAAATATTTTTTTTAATTGATACTAAAACTTTGTGAGATGGTCCTATAAAATCTTCGGATTCTAACTCTTCAATACTGATGCTACAGGGGTACTGGCCATCTAAACTGTGGGGATAGGAACTGTCAATTATTATTAATACGAGTAGATACTGTAAGTACCAAGTAAAGACTACATAGTTGAAGTCCAGAACTTAACTTCTCAATCCTGATGCTGCAAGGAACTGCAAAATCACAATGATTTAAAAAATGTCGATTGTAAATTGAAGACGCGGACGAAGCCGCGGGCGTCTGCTAGTTTTAATGTAAGAAAAAAGTGATCTTATATTATAAGATTTCTTTAATGTCCGTTTGTCTGTGTGTTAAGGCATCTTTTCTGAGAAACGGCTTGAGGTACTAATTTGAAATTTGTACTGAATACAAAGGTCAATGTTTCCTTAATGCTGTGAAAATTTCAAGTTTCTAGTTAAACTTAATGAAAAGCTTTTGAAAGCGTATTTCCATAGAACATTTCCAGTGACTTCTTAGGTCATTATAATTTTGTAATGTTATTTTAAAATGTAAAAAAATACATTAATACATTTTATGATGAAAATTGCAAAATATGTATTTATTCCCTTTTAAGTATGCATATAGCGACGAGAAAATACCGAACCCTACCCTGCACTATTATAATATTTAACTTTTTAGTAAGCACATCACTGAATAAAATGTACCTTATGCCCAATTTCACCGTTCCTTAATCTTTACGGGCCACCGGGGCCACCTAAGCTGTTAGGTGTCGCTTTTCAATTTCGTTTTCACGAACCTTGGGGGAACGCCTAAAGATTAAAATTACATTGGGTAAGGAATTATATTATTTAAGGGTTACCTACGTAAAGAGACACCTACTTAGGGGATGATTTAGGTATGGTTGGTGAAAACGGGCATTAGATGCCCTTTTGAAAGTTTTGAATCACGAGAGATTTGCGAAATTTACAGACATGACGTTTCATAAACTGAAAATTACTTACTTTCTCATTTGCATTCAGCAAGTATTTGGAAAACTTGTAGACTCCTACGTTTCTCAGAAGAGATTTGATGAGAGTTACTCGTAGTTTATTAGTCGAAAAATTAAAATAGAAAGGACATCAACCTATGTACTACAACTTGTTTTAAAATAAAAATAGCAAAATAAATAATTTAGTAATTTTATGTGATAAGTAGATTATTTATCAAAGTCTCCTTCTTTTTCTTACTCTTATTCTTCTCCCACGCTATGTGAGGTCAATGGGCATGCATCAACAACATGTCTTATTCTTCCACTCGCTTCTATCATTCATCAACTCATTACCCACTCCTCTTACACACGTATCTTCTTTCATACAATCCATTCACCTTTTCTTTGGCATGCCTTTACTCTTTTGTCCTTCTACGTGCAAATTCAACATTCTTCTAGTAATTATATGGTTTTCTTCCCTCCGCATTATATTATATGCACATACCATGCCAGCCTTTTGCTCAACAACTTATCTGTCACTGGCGCTACTTTCAAAGTTCCTCTTTTATATTATTTCATTATTTTATCTTATTAGTAGATTAATTTATTTTTGTAGATTGTATTCAACAAAGTTGCGTTACTTTGATGCATGCAATTATGCGCATATTCTAACCAAACTAAATAAACGTTAAAAACATCTAATCAGATTTATACGGCTTCCAAGTTTGATGTTTGATGAAAGTTACGTAGTTAATTACTTAGCTCGGGTCTGGAAACGTTCGATCTTTGTATATTACTTTCCCCGAAATAGAAAATTCTCACTAATATTATGAATGCAAAATCGTTTTTTTTTGCTTTATCCTTCAATCATGAGGCAAAGGAGCAATCGTCATGATATTTTGCATGGCTTCTGTGATTTTGAGAGCGACATAGTCTTCTTCTTATTGCAGATAATTACTTTTTACAAAAAAATTGGACCGACGATAGAAGCAACTAAAACGGCGGAAAAAATAGAAATTTTTTTAGTCTCCTAAACTAATGTAAGTAACTAGTTTTGAGTCGACGACAAACTTTTTTCAAAGCATAACTACGAGCTGTATTTTTAAGCATCGCTGTGAAATGCCTGATGAAAAAAAATTACAATAAAAAATATATATCTATATATACGCAACGAATTGAGAACCTCCTTTTTTCATCGGTTAAAATAAAGTAGCACACACACGCAGGATTTTATAAAAAAGCTAACTCGTTCGTGTAACTTCGTTCGAAGTAGCTAGCAAAAGTACTTATTTTACCTACTTAGGTATGTAATATAACTTTAATACATCTTTAAAATAACATATTCAGCACTAGTTGATACCCGCGACTTCGTTCGCGTGGATTAAGGTTTTTAATTCCCACGGGAACTCTATTATTTTCCAAGATAAAAAGTAGCCTATGTGCTATTCAAGACTATAATCAATCTCTGTGCCAAGTTTCAGCCAAATCGGTTCAGTCATTGCGGCGTGTTTGAGTAACAAACATCCATCCATCCATCCAGTAGGTACATGCATCCATCGATACATACATACATCCAAACTTTCGCATTTATAATACGAGTATTAATAAGATTAGGTATTCCAAGTAGATGATTAAGTTTGTTAAATACTACTGCAAGTACAACGCTGGTAGTTGCTACAACTCCTTAAAGTTGTCATACGGCAAAATACAAATGCAAAACGTTTGAGAAATTACGCTTTAATAGCATCAAGATATCAAAATTGCAAGGAAACAAAGCTTGCACAAACCAAGAGAGATTGCATGAGATAACTTGAACTTTAATCTTACTAAGTGGCATTAATTAATGACTACGCTTGAATGCTTTTAGCACAGGTTTTGGTTTTTACTTGTTTGAATATCTAAAGTAAATCCTGAATAACGTGATTTTACCAGATTTAGTTTGTATTGCTTTGTTTTGATTTAAGAGCAAACAATATCGATCGAGACAATATCGATAGTAGTGATATGTACTCAAGAACAAAAGTCTGACAAAAACAGCCGTATATTTGTTTTTCAATTCAAAATTATGGAGAAATAATTATTTTATAAATAAACTAGCTTTTGTCCGCTTTTAAACGTACGCCATAGTAGGTTTGAGCTTTGCGTTGACAGATCAGTCAGTCAGTCAGTCACCTCTTTTCTTTTTATCTATTCAGAATAAAATTCCCAGTTCTATAATTGTTGTAATTGTAATATTATTATAAAATAACATATTTTTATAATGTTGAGTGCTTACTTCATCATTGCCAAGTAACTTAGCTTTAATCCAAAACTAAAATTGACGTTTTGACAGTTTTTGTATTTGTCCTTCAACTTTATTCGATCGCTCTTTCTTGCTATACAATAGCCCTAATGGCAACCAATCTCCGGTGGGATGACTTCGCAATAAGAAGAAAACCTTAATCCTAAGCGGTTATTAATTATTAATATTCAATTCCAACCGACTTGCAGTGTGAATCCACCTTATCTCGTAACTAATCCGGGAAACCACATCGTCCCGGAGGAAAACTAAATCCTTGGATATTCTATTTATTAGGTTAGCTTGCGTTAGTTGATATTGACATTAGTATTTAGGGAAAGATTTAACGTTACATATTATGTAAGTACGTTGAAATAATATTCGATTACTCAAAGGTTGCCCTAGAGAGTAATATTATTATTATCTTCGAGGATGACAACGCCGTTAATTAAAGATTATTATTTTTAAAATATTTAATGAGTAAAGTATAATTAAAATTTATATTTTTGACATTCGTTCATTAAATAACTGAACATTTTTGTCTGATAGTACTAATTGGTCCCTCAGGACATTTTTCTTAATTTTAAATACTGATTAATACCAGTCTAGCGTTTTAAATAATTTTTTTATAAATAATTTCATCATCATCATCATCATTTCAGCCTGCGGACGTCCACTGCTGAACATAGGCCTTTCCTAAACAGCGCCACCACACCCGGTCCTCAGCCTTCCTCATCCAGCCACTTCCCGCCACTCTCTTTAAGTCGTCGGTCCACCTTGCTGGAGGGCGCCCCACACTACGCTTGCTTGTTCGCGGTCTCCACTCCAGGACTTTTCGGCTCCGGCGGCCATCGCTCCTGCGACAAGCATGGCCTGCCCACTGCCACTTCAGCTTACTGATGGTTTGGGCTATGTCAGTGACCTTGGTTCTCCTACGGATCTCTTCATTGCGAATTTTATCCTTCAGAGAAACTCCTAACATAGCCCTCTCCATAGCTCAAATAATTTATTAAGTTGAAATTGTATCCAAAATCGACGTATGTTTATTTTTGGTTTGTTCTTTAATCACGCAGCAACGAAGCAACAGATCGACTTGATATTTTGCATTGGTAAGTATAGCAAAAGTTTTTTCATTCCGGAAAATAAGTGCTATTTTTACAAACTATATTTGAAGCAGATAAAAAAGCATAGTAGGTGAAAGCTAGTAAGAACAAATGAAAACAAAAAACATGAAAATGCTCTGAAAAGTAGACTGTTATTTATATGTAAGGTACGATGATATAAGTAGGTATGGACATACTGTTACGACAATTTTAAATATTCGTAATAACTAAGAATAATTTCTCTACTACTAAAGACTTAAATGAGCGATGAGATTTAACGGTAAGAAAAAGAAACTCCTAGAGTTACCTCGTTCAAAGTGAGAAAGTCTAGCGACCGTAGTTAGCGCAGCGAAGACGTTTCAGCATAATTACTTCGAGTGAACCGTTTATTTGTAAGTTTCTTTGTATTCAATTTGAACTGCTTCGTTGGTCTAGCGGTTAGCATGTTTGACTGTGAATGACGAGGCCCCGGGTTCGATTCTCGGGTCGAACCAATATTAATTAATTTATTGGGTTTTTCTGTCAAGAAATTCTCAATGCTAGCCCGGAGTTAGAAATTTGGCAGTGCCTTGGAGAGCACGAAAAGCTGTTGATGCTGCGCCTGATCTCTCTCAGCTCATCCGGCAGATTTCCCGTCCTTTTTCCCGAGTGAGAGATGGAGAGTGAATCTGTGTTCGCGCCTACGAATAAATAATAAGTAATGAAGTCTGACTGTGTAAAATTGTGCCGAAGTGGGTGGAGATTAAAATTAAGCCGTTAGAGGCGGGGATTATAAACAAAAATAGCACGTCAACAGTTGGTCATTTTTCATGCACGTCAAATTTTCATAACATCGTCCAATGGCTCAGCTGTCATAGCAAACATAGCAGCACGCGCGCGAACCAATTCCTGCTTTCGTTCTGAATTTGAACCAAGCCCCAAGCAGGTCTATCTGTAACCTCTTGAAATTTTGAATCATACGTCGTGTTGGTTTGAAGTAGGGCCATTTTTTGAGTGGATTTTGTTCTACGTTAAACTTCCTTACTTATTATTTATTCGTAGGTTTGCGCACATACTTGAGAACTTTAATATTTCCCGTGCAGATGGCTAATCTCTGAGGAGGTTGACCGCCGTGACCGGTCAGTGATTCGGTCGGAAGGACATTATTATTCAAATTATATTATTATTGAAGTAAGGATGCCACATTACTTCAATAATAATATAATTATTCTTCCTTTTTTACATTTAAAAATCTTAAGAGTTCTTCAACCTGGCTTTTATAATAAATAATTTTTAAAATTTTTTAGAGCTTTATTCCTAAAAACCTCCAACAATGTTTTCTAAAATATTATCCTGTCACTGACATAGAAAACTACAATGTACGTCGTTCGTTCTAACTTAAAAGTGGTGGACGTAAGTATTTTGTAACTTTGTAACGTACGAATTTAAAATTTTATCATTTGATCGCGACGCTAGAAAGTTACACAATATACCAACGCTCTTGTTATTCTACGAAGGTATCTTAATTAGGAATCTCAAGAGGGGAACTGGATTTAAGATTCCATAAAAAATCGTGTTATCTTAGTCATTAAAAAAAATACAACTAAGTACACTAGGGAGCGATTTTTTTTAAATTTCATTCATATATGGATGATAAAATTTATATCATGAAGCATTTCTTAAACCAGTACCTACTAGTGGTATTCTCTGTGGTGTAGAAACGGACGCCACTGTCCACCTTCGACAGCCTGAGCTTGTGGACTGTATGAATTTTGAATTTTGATGTTCCGAAGGATCAGGGGCGAATGAAGGGATAGCGGGATCTCCGTGCACTAACCTTGTAAGTCCCCGGGACTGGAGCCAGGTGCGCACCTCCACTATCGGCCACTCCGGAACACGTCGGCGTCAGCTGGACAGCGAAGTCGTTCACACACACTCTTTTTTGTTGGTTGGTTAAAACACGAGGACGGGCGACACAAAGAGTGCATGCGCCTCGCGGAGACGAAAAATTCGAACTGACGTTTTGACGTAATTTGAGGTCATTCTAGTGCACAGAGGGAAATGGAGGGTAGATAGGAATTGATATGACATTTAATGTCAATCCAAACAAGACACCAAAGAGAAAATGATTGCATCAGTGCAACGATTGCAAAGACCTCTGATTGGTTGAATTTATAGCGTTCTTGCTGCATCAATGCATTTTAACCAATAGCGGGAGAGTATTAGCCAATCAGAGGTAATTTTCTCTAAAATTGATTGTATCGTTACACAGATGCTATCAATACAGAATACCACTACTGAATACAAGCGGACTGATGCCGAGATCTATATAGAGCGTTCTCGGCTAGAGATTTAGTTCGGACATAAGATAGAGTTAAAGGAGACACAAATATGCTAACGAAATCGGTCTCGTTTTAACTCTGTTTTGAGTCTGAGTAGAGAGAGTAACAAGCATGTTATTTTTTTTATTTCATGACAAGATAGTCCATGACTGCGATCTCACCTCATGGTAAGTAAAGATACAGTCTAAGATGGTAGCGAGCTAACTCAGAAGCGGTGGTATGGCAGTGTACATTCAACCCATACCCCTTGTCGGTGTCTACATAACATCGTGCCGGAACGCTAAATTGGTTGGCGGCACGTCTTTGACGGTAGAGTGGTAACTAGTCACGTTCTATGCCTCCCACCAGACCAGAGACAATTTAGAAATTGTAAATTCCCAAATTGTCCCGCCGGGAGTCGAACCCGAGACCTCCCAATTATACGCTCACCACTACGCCAGGGAGGTCAACGAAATTTTTTGTTTGTGTTCATGTTAACGATTGCTCCGTCTTATCTATTGTTTTATCGGTTTATATTTAGGGGAAAAAGATGCCTAGTATTTACTAAGAAAACGGCGCTTGCCCCTAAGCTTGATCGGCACATGTAGGTATTACATTGTGTTTTTAAGATCTCTTACCTTAATCCTAAGCTTTGTTTTACTTGATAACAAATGGTGTTCAGGGAGGTTACAGAGGATAGGTACCTTTATACAATGATACCTACTTACGAGTAAGTAAGTATCTATTGTACCTACTCTCAAGTCTCAGTGCTTTGTGAAAATAAATAATAACATGTACTTTGTCAGAGATTAACGCAGGTTATGGTTAGATACAAGGATTATGTTTAGGGGTCATTCTATTGTACAATGTTATCATAATAACATTTAATCTGGGGTTTTTCTCGTGGCGTTTTATTCATACTGGGTGTTTCAGCGGAAGGCTGGTAGCCTTCTGTCCACATGAAAAAGGAACATTTTTTTTATTCAATAACAAGATTGTTCTTGACTGCTATCTCACCTGATGGTACGTGACGATGCAGTCTATGATGGTAGCGCACTAACCGTCGTAATACACATCCTGCCGGAACGCTAACTCGCTTGGCGGCATGTCACTGACGGCAGGGTGGTAATAATTCGCCACGGCCAAAGCTTCCCACTAGACCAGAGACAATTCAGAAATTCCCAAATTGCACCCGCCGGGAATATCCCGAGACCTCCCAGTTATAAGACCACAGCGCTTAGGTACCACTGCGCCAGGGAGATCGTCAAAATATAGTTAAATAATATGAATCAAATGGTTCGCAAAGATGTTCAGAAATATATCCGTATTTAATAATATTTTAAGCTTAGCCAATACCGCCGTTTCAAAGGGAAGGTGGGATAAAATGTCTGTAACGGAGCTTGTTACGGAGTTCGAAATTTATACCATTTCCAGATGGAGGGGCGAAATATAAAAGGATTCCGGAGACCAATCTGCACGGCGAAAGGGGCTTGGTAAATTATGACACTCGTATGAGCAACATTTCTATTGAGCCAATTTTGTAAGCGTTCATAAAGTCGGACGACACATAAAAATGTTTATTATTTTAGGTTACTTTTAAACATCGGACTATAACTATAACTAGAAGTACAATAGTCGATGTGCAGATAAGTCATTTTTGGTAAATCTTAAAAGGCCGACTACTCAGCATCGTTGACAAGCTCACAGAAAATTATTAAAAAATGACGTATTGTGCTTTGAAGGGGTGTCAATTCATCACAATAACTGATATTTGGTTACAACCTCCCTGCAAAAACCGGTAAAAACGTATTTATCAGTACAGAAAATAATTACATGGCCCTCACACATTCACTGATTGTTTTGAGCCTGCGTTTCGAGAACTTTGGCAGGAACTTGTGTTCTAAGCGTTATAGTTCGAAATATATTATAGCTTTTAAAAAGGAATAAAATAGTTCACTATTCTTATCCTTACAAATATCATAAATGTGAAAGTGTGTCTGTTTGTCTGTTCTTTCCTCAATCACGTAGGCTAAATGTTAGCTGTAAAAAAATATTTATTTATTTATTTACATAGATACCCAAAATAGATAGTAGAATAGTCCCTGCTGTCCCTACTAAGTACCTACTAACTAATATTATAATTGTAAATGTGTGTTTGTTTATTTATATATCCTTCAGTCACGTGTGTAACCATATTGTACTCTTGTATGTATTAAAATTTATAAAAGCATCGATATTTCTTTCTAGGTATACAAAATATCAATGTAGAGTAAAATATATACTCGTACATACATTGTTGTTGCCAAAGATCAGCTCGTCTGTGCTGAGACGTGATATTAAACTAGTTTTAACATCACAAGAGGATAGTTGTAGTCTGTAACTCAACCACTAACTTTAGTTAGTGGTCGTAAAGTTATTCCGAGATCTTATAACTTAGGATTCGTATGAATAGAGCTTCAGAGGAAGTTGATAAAATCCTTAAAAAGTTATGCGAGTAATTACAGTTGTATAAACTAAGTTATTTCTTTTTAATGAGAAAGGTGAAATTATTCATAGTTTATTCAGGAGTTAATCGATTACAATATTTTTAAACCCTGTTATATATTTTCATCCCTAACTAATATTTTTAAATGTGAAAGTAACTCTGTCTGTCTGTCTGCTTCACGCGTAAAACGCTATGCCAATTTTGATGGTTTTTGGTATAGAGATAAATTGAACCTTGGGAAAGGGCATATACTACCTGCATAGGAGATGATAGTTTTTGGCGCTTTTACTCAATAACTGCATCAAATCTGATTTCATTTTGATAATTCTTTGTTTATTAGAAGTGTGTACAACCAAGCAAGTTTTGCTAAATGTTGGTGAAGATCTAATAAATATTACCGGAAATACAGGGCAGAACTCCTCACCGATAGCAGCAATAAATCACTGATTTAACGATCTTAACAGGAGGATCTTGACTGTAGCCATTAATGAAACATCTTACCTACTAATATTACAAATTCGAAAGTGGGTTTGTCGATATGTCCTTCGATCCTTGAGCTAACAACTATGACTGGTCCTTAACTATAAGTACTCATGCAATTGCACTTGGATGAATGAAGGACGAATAAACAAATACATTTTCCCATAATAATATTAACGATTAACTACCTACTATATTTGTCTGATGGGAGGCTTTGGCCGTGGCTAGTTACCACCCTACCGTGAAAGACGTGCCGCCAAGCGATTTAGCGTTTCGGCACGATGCAATGGCGTGTATAAAATCCGATTAGTGATATACGTTGAATGTATACTGCCATGCCCCTCCCAAGTTAGCGCGCTACCATCTTAGGCTGCATCATCACTTACCATCAGGTGAGATCGCAGTCAAGGACTGTCTTGTCATCGAATAAAAAATACTCTATGTTTTGTAAATACGCAAGGTTTATAGAAACTAATATCTGTGTTTTAAATTAAATCTGTATTTAAATATTTGTAGTTTCAAAGTAGCAATAGGGGCTCCAATCTTTGAGACTGTGTAACTTTGAAATTTCTTTCATCTGTAAGGAACGCTCTAGAGACAAACTTCTGTTATAGTTCTTGCAACTCACGAGGGTGCGTGGCTCATGGTTGTGTTTGTGTCGTATCTGTATATATGGGCGAGAGCTTGCTTGCCGACAAGCAGGCACACTTGTGAATTTAAAAAGCTATAAGAAATTGCTAAAATGTCACTTACATAAAAAGCAGCCCTTATTCAAGCAAAGTATGCTTGCCAGATAGTAAAAATAGATAGTGCCGGGACTGCGGCAGAGCCGACAGTATACCCAGACATAAATAGACATAAATAGTGATATAAAATAGTCGGATGCCACCCCTTGGCAGCTTAATGGTCTGTCGAATCGCATAGAGTTACGTGTACTATTAAGCTATATAGTGAGTTATATCTATAGATTTAGAGTTCTTACATGGAGTAGTAGAGTGGTGTAGTAGTTCTTACATAAGACAGTAACGTGCTATTTTGGAAAGGGCAGTATGGCAGTTTTTAACCGACTTAGATTATCTGCGGGATACCGAACCCCTCAACAAATTGTAGCAGATATAGCTTATAGCATTTGGATAGATTATAATCGAGGATCGAGGAGGAGTATCTGAGGTTAGAGCAGAATACTGGGTAACAGAAAAGTATAGCACAAATAGTCCGCCCCAGAATCCACATGACGGGGGTGTTTTAAATTTCTACTTTACATTTGTTTAAGTATGTTTAAAAAAAAATCTATTTAAAATTTCCCAAAGGCTCCCTTAAAGAGTAAAAGCTGTATTATATAATGCAGTTTTTACTCGTATTAGTAAAAAAGAGTTTAAGAATTCAGCTCACGTGAGCCATTCTCAAGGAAGTTAACGTGCTCTCCGCTAAAATTGTAGCTTGCTCGGTGTGCTAAGAAAAATAGCTTTTCGTATCAAGACATGTTCACATTTTCCGGATATTTAACTTCTTATTTCATCCCATATTAGATCGCCTATAAGTTTCACGTGGAAGTTTTTTCATCTGAAAAGCGAACCAAGTTACGTTTTATTTATTCAGAGGGTTGTGTGTAGATATTTTCTTGTATGACTAGAAAGGTAAGCTGGTATGTTAGTTTTATTTTATCGTTATCTGAGGGTAGTTCTGTTAAGTTTGCTTTTTTCAGTCTGTGGTGCAATAAAGAATAAATAAATAAATAGTTCAACCTTATTTACCTTGAGACTCCAACTTTTAACGGTTCTTCAAATCTCCTTGGCATTGCCTTTTCAATTTCGCGCAGTGAATGAAGACCTCTATTATATGGAATGCCGAGCATTCCATATAATGTTCTGTAACAATCCTTGCTAGAGATCAATGTCAAAAAGTATTTCATTACATTGACCTGGAGTATCAGCTACCACTATACCAAATTTCATTCAAATCCGTTCAGTAGTTTTTACGTGATGTGCGCACTGACAGACAGACAGATAGACAAAAAATTCAAAAAAATTGTTTTTGGGCTCACTATCGATAATAAAGCATTCTCCGATACAAAATATATTTAATGTACAGAATTCGTCCCGATACAGTTTTATTATAAGTAGGTATAGATATTAACGTCAACGTTCTAATAAAAGCTCTGGATCTGGATAGTACAGTGATTTGTTATGGCACTGTGGTCTTTGAAGCTGTCGCAAGCTCGCCCAACGTTCATTTGTAAGCACTGCCAAATGTGTCTGTACAATTCTTGTACAATTACATGCCGAATTGTATTCTAGCAAACGCACTACGTTGAGCTACAATGCGAAAACAATTTCACATGTCTGTTTGCAGATTGGAAAAAATTTAATGATGGTTAAAACAAGATTTGCCGTACACAGTTTACAAGAAGAAGAATTTATAAATTTTTTTTTTTTTTATTCGATGACAAGATAGCCCTTGACTGCGATCTCACCTGATGGTAAGTGACGATGCAGTCTAAGATGGTAGCGGGCTAACTTGGAAGGGGTATAGCCCGTATAGCAATGTAAATTCAACCCATACCCCTAATCGGTTTCTACACGCCATCGTGCCGGAACGCTAAATCGCTTGGCGGCACGTTTTTGACGGTAGGGTGGTAACTAGCTACGGCCAAAGCCTCCCACCAGACCAGACCAGAGACAATTTAGAAATAATAAATTCCTAAATTGCCCTCGCCGGGAATCGAACCCGAGACCTCCCAGTTATAAGACCACAACGCTCACCACTGCGCCAGGGAGGCCGTCAAAATTACAAAAAGAAGAATTTTTAAATAAAGCAGGATATAGTATATATACTGCTTTATTTAAAAATAATTTCCCTCGAGCGTGTCAGAACTCAGAAACAGGCAAAAATGAAATATTAATTTATTTAAAAATAATAAATGAAATGTTAATTTTTTCAAGCTTTATTGCATTTTCATAGCCATGTCTCTAGTCTGCCGCAGTATAAAAGTATAGAAGTGTGCGAAAGTTTCAACAGGTTAAATAGCGTTGCGCTACACAAACGAAGTTGTTTTGGTACCTGTTTCTCTTGGAAAATTGCGGCAGTCCTTTGGGAGCAGTAACATACGAACCCAGGCTAACAAAGGTTGAAAACTGAGGCTCCGGGGATTGCTCATTGGGTTGTTCGAACAGTTGGCACTTGACCGTCCCGGTTTCATAACTCAAATAAATTCGAAAACTAATACTTACCTGTATCTGTGTCAGGTACCAACCTGTTACTTATGTTTTAGTAATAATGTATTCCCGACCGAATCATCGTAGATTTTGAATTATGATTAACATTTTTGCCATTAGTAAGCGCATTTGTAACTCACAATCGAAGAAATATACAATACATTAAAATAAAATATACGTAGAACGCGCGGCAGTCAATCTCCACATAATTAGCTATTTAAAGATATTATAGCGCACAAGTGTGTGTTCAAACAAAAGTCCTCTCCCTATTCCCTCACTCTAAGTCTCAAATCTATAGACCGCACTCTCACTCTGCTCAGATTCAAGACAGAGATAAAACGAGACAGATTTATGTCAGAGCATATTTATGTCTCGTTTTAACTCTTATCTTGAGTCCGAGCAAAAAAATCTCACTTTCGGGAAAATTCTCGGAAAGCTGGATTCTGGTGTTATTATTGTTGTTCCAAACAAAATGTTAAAAGTTTACTTACATTGATTATAGCGATAGAGGGTCATCATAAATTGACAAAAAATAATTTTTTTGGTAATCTTTGAGGTTACCAAAAATATTTTTTTTTTGTGAATATCTCAGTAACTTATGTTACTGAACCTAAAGCAGCCAAACTGTCTACTTTAATAATAGCTTTAATAGTTTTGGAATTGAAGCTATGGAGAACAACATTCAACTCATGTGAAATTACCACTCTGGCATTACATATTTAGAATAGAATAGAATAGAATATCGTTTATTCATTGACATGTATTAATACAAATGAAATAGGTACACTTAAGACTTACACATTACAATTTCTTAAAATATAACTCAACTAGTAGGTATCTACTATGTATCATGCCAATGAAAGGGTCCTAACTCAGCTCAATGCTGTGGATACAACTATGTAACCACAACGCTGTTATTCTGCTATGGCCCGCCCGAGGGAAGTTCATGATTAATTAAATAAATAAACGTACATAAAAAGCGAAAGTGTATTATTATCCTAAAATACTGTTAAAATGTTCTTTACTTTTTGAATTTTGGAAGGTTTTTTATTTTTAATATAATTTTACTTAAATTTCTAAAGTTTTTGTTTTTTTTTTTTTTTACCCAAAGCGGCAGAGCGGCAGAGCCAAAAGGAGAACTTTAGCGTTTGTATTTGCGTAAGTACGAGCACGTTTCACCGTAGCACCTTTAATTACTGAGCTGTTTTTGATGAATACCATGTCAAATGTCCGTCGATTCGTTATTTAATTATAGACCGGCTATATGATCCGGTTGTTTGACATAGGCTACATTTTATATACGAACAAAATCAATATGATGGATTTTACATAAAATTTTCCATAGCCAGTTTATAGTTTTTAAACTTTTTTCGAAAACTTTTCAAATTTTTATTTTATTATTCCGGATACTTTAATTGACAAACGGCACATATTTTTTTTTTACAAAATTCGCTTGCTATCTATGTTATGGCTGTAACAACTATTTTTAATTTCCGCTTTACCTCTTCTTTAGTTTCTATTGAAAGGAACCAGTTTCTACTGAAGGTATCACCATACATCACGATCACGGTATCTAATGAATATTATATCGGTGAGTCCAATCTTTTCGTATTTGAAATTATGTAACATGCAAGAATTATGAAGAATTATGGTTTAAATTCTATTGTATGTCCACGTGGAGATAGGTTTTTTAAATCCCTTGAGAACCCTTTGTTTTTTGAGATAGCCTATATCACTCTCCAGGTTCTCAACTATACCCAATAATACCCATGCAAACGATATGTTGCTCCGTTGCTGAATGACTGAAGAACAATCCATCAAACCAATAAACAAACACACTTTCGCATTTGTTAACAAGAAAAATCATAATAGTAAAGATAATACATACGTACATAAGTCTATGAAATGGGTGAGCCAACCTTAACTTCGGAATCTGGGGTGGCTCAGCTAGTGAATAATAAATTGTAATATGAATTGCTCAAGTAAACCAACTTCACTTGTAAGTTACTTGCGTAGACTTCCTAGAACACAAATAAAACGAAACAAAACTTTGTCGGTAACAAGAACTCGCGTTACCAAGTAGTAGTTCAACTCTCCAGAGAACGCTCATCAGGAGGTCTAACATTTGACCATTCGTGGAACTACATACATTGAAATTATGTGCGATTTACATGTTTCTTAACCAATAGGAATTCTTTCCTTAAACTGTTCGGCGAACAGATATGCTGAGCAGAGCCGGCAAGAAACTCAGGAATTGCTTTTTTAAAACAAATTATTACAAATACTATGGGCTGGCTTCAGCTGTTTGTTAGTATCTATGTAGGTCGAAAACAAACCAAAGCATGAATGTGTTGAAGAGCAAACACGCTCGCGCAGATTTAGTTGAATTTCGGGAAAAAATTACTTTACACCAATGTAATATGGAATAAAAATAAAACTCTCAATTGAAAATATTTTTTTTTGTGTGCAAGAATTAATTAAAAAGCTTGTGTCGTTTTTGAGAACATTTGCCAATTATGACAACCATTCTGTTCACAATTTGATAAATATCCATGAATTTAGGCATTTCACACCTCTAAGCGCCTTAAGCAAATATTTAAATATGAACTCAAACAAGCAAATAGTAAAAATTGAATACCTCCGGGGAACGTTCGAGGCACTTGACCGCCTCGTACAGTTTCATAACTCGAATAAAAGCCCGGGCGAACGCGTCGGGCTTGGCGAGCCTCTTTGTCTGGTATTTTCCGAAACATGCTGCGAACAACTGAAATATTGGCTTGGCAAGCCTCAATATCTCAAAGGTTATCAGGGGTGGAGTAAAATCCATGGGCGCAAATTCCATTTCGTGTAGTTTTTAAACTACAATCGACTTACCTACCAAGATTTTACTATTTCGTATCCTCGCGTTGAATGCGGAAGCACTCGTATTAAATACTAGCTGATGCCCGCGACTTCGTCCGCGTGGATTTTAATTCCCGCGAGAAATATTTGATTTCCCGGGATAAAAAGTAGCCTATGTCACTCTCAAGGTCCTCAACTATATCCATACAAAAAATCACGTTGTATAGTAAGAATAAGGATTTTAAACAACAATAGGTACGTTACGTACCTATTGTTGTTTAAAATCCTAATATATATAAATATCCTAATATATTAATAAAATATTAATATAATATATACGTACGTACCGTACGTACGTATATATTATATTAATATTAAATATTGTTCCATGATGTAATAAGTTAAAAAAATGAAAAAAAAAAAAACCAGCGCAGAGTGACTCAGAATCATAATATACTGTAGGGTTAGTATAAGATTTAATTCGATTGATCGTATTCATATTCGTGACATTAGCGTCAAAGTAAAAAGTAAATTGAACCATAAGTTTATTGAATTAGAGCTTAATTTGTATACGCATTCTCATACTTTCACGTACATGCTCCACATTAAAAACGATTGTACTAAAGTGACTTTGAACATTTTACTTTGACGCTAATGTTATCGAATACGAACACGATCAATCTAATTGCATCTTATACTAACTCTACTGGTACTCTGGTTTTAGTTTTCCATAGGGTGTCTCTTACACCCTGTAAAGGTATATCTTTAGAGACATTATTTGTAGGGAGACATGGGTAGACAAGAGAAGATGAAATCTTTGCTAGAAACGTTATACATCCAATGTCCCTACTCCCAATAAAGCCAACAAAATAACCTGTCAACGACGGGTGCGGGGAATGGCGCAGTTTGCAACTAATGTTTTATTTTTGTTGTTCTTTTTCTCATCAAAGCTATTACGGAGTTTAGTTTGTTTATTTGTGCAATCAGTCACGTACAGTGCGTATATCAGTATTATAGTGAGCCGAACGCATCTGTTGGTGTATCTCGGTTAAGATCCATATCTGAAACAAGTTGATACCTTCTTCAAAGCGACTTCGCCGGTGTGTTTTACGGTTTTCGAAAAATTTTGTGGGAACTTTTTGATTTTATGCAATAAAACGAACCCAAGCTTAGTCGTTCACCGTAAAATGTAGGAGTAGTAGCAGGAACCAAATATTTCAAGGATTAGTAGCCTAGATTTTTCTATGTATGATCAACTTCTTGCCTGTGAAAATCTCGTCAGTATCGGTTCAGCCATTCCTAAGATTAGACTGGACAAACAGACAGGCAGGCAAAATTAATTGAAAAGACGTGTTTGAGTTACGGTATCGTTCAAAATCATCATAATATAATACTTATATATGCTTAAAAAGCAATTCAAAATTACAATTTAGTTTAATTTTTTTGTTTGTACTATGTTCACTGGTTGTTATTTTTGCACGATGATATTAGACGAAATAAAAACAAGGCTCAGGGATCATAATTATAATATTCGTAAATAAAATAAACAAATAAAAAGTCTTTATGGTTCCCTAGTTACAATGATTAAATTTAAATTCCTTTATAACTCAAATGCTAACATAAATAATATATTTACGAAAATAAAACATAAAGATGTATTCTACACAGGGGATAATTGAATATAACGGGTTGTTACGTTCCCTCAAATATTGTTGAGCGAAGCAATGGCTGGATCATGCGTCGTGATCGGGAATGGGTCTGCTTTGTGTCTACCCATCTTAACATATGTTAGGTTGTGGTAGGTGTGCATTTTTGAAACTTCTTTGTGGAAACACTGTGTGCATAGCATAGTTTTGTTAATCATTGTAAAAATTTTTTTTTTTTGAAAAGAGCAACTGCTGAGTTTCTTGCCGGCTCTCCTCAGCAGAATCTGCACTCCGAACCGGTGGTAGATTTATGACGTGTCATTAGAGCCACAAGTTGGCCTACATGAAATAAATAAATTTTGATTTTGATTTTTTGATAAATTAGTTAATAACTAAGGCCCCTTGCGGGTAAAGGCCTCCTCCAATTTGTACCACTCGATGACAAGTTAGTCTATCCACTGTCCTATATAAGTCCAGGTGTTACCAGCAATGCCTACTATTTCATCTCAACATCTTTCAGGGGATATAATATATATCAACATATATATGATGTGTAAGTAATAATTTAATAAATTTTACGTTTATGGTGGTGTCTGGTGGGAGGCTTCGGCCGTAGCTAGTTACCACCCTACGTCAAAAGACGTGCCGCCAAGCGATTTAGCGTTCCGGCACGATGGCGTGTAGAAACCAATTAGGGGTATGGTTTGAATGGACACTGCCGTACCAACTGCACATCTTCCAAGTTAGCCCGCTACCATCTTAGACTGCATCATCACTTACCACTAGGTGAGATCGCAGTCAAGGACTAACTTGTCATCGAATAAAAAAACGAAATTATTAACCCTATAATAGTAGCACAAAGTACCTAAGTAGGTTCCTAATGTTCTGTAAGATAGTCTGTAAGTTACCTGTACCTTTCCAATTTCAGTACAACCGACAAGTTGTATCGAACTTATACAGTAGAGTGGTCACTTAAGCTTTCGCTCCTTTTACATTGGCCGCCATTACGGTGATAAAGTGAAATGTCCTTTCAAAGTACATTCACTTTGCCTAAGTGCATTCAATAAATGTAACTTTAATGCAGACTGCAACTGCACATGTAGATTCGGGATTCCATTTCCTTTAGAGGAATATTTTTCAAAATTCGGCAGTTTTGTAATGTAGGTAAGGTAACAATTTATTTATTATTATGAATTTGTTACTTTTAGTTATTAAACCATAGGGGCACTAAGTAAGGACTCGCCCAGATACTTGGCGTAAGATTCATACTATCTCGTGTTAAGTTCCTACATAAATGAAAAAAATAAATAAACGGAGACTGAAAAATTTCGCGCTCGTTGCGCTTGCTTTAGTCAGCACTTCTCACTGTGAGAGTTACAAGCTAAGGGAAGTCTCACTTATTTCGTTGAAACGTTAAATAATTTCAGACAAATCGTGGTCGATCAGCACTTGAAGGAGGAACACTAGTCATTTTTGAGCTAGAAAATGCTGCTTTTGAATGCCTTCGATAGAGAAATCTGTTTGACGATGATGTTGGATGATGATTGATATTTAATTTGATTGTGACTTAATTTATTTTTAAAGTAATATCTTAATCCTTGCTCGCGTTAGTAGGGACCTTATTGCCCATGTTTATTCAAAATACAGAGCAAGAGCGCCTCGGGAATGAAGTTTCTGCTTTGAATAACAGTAGATATTTTTCTACTCTGCAAATAAATAGAACTTCCGCTGAAATAAGGTAAATACAACTCTAGCACAACAATATTAGGTTGTTATTCCTTGAAATTTTCTAAACGACAAATTGCACGCATATGCTTTTCAGATGGAATTTAGAGCACAAATTGGAAACAAAAGCCAATGCCTCGAATCAGGGACAAGTATTATGCTCTCTATACATAATAGGTAGATACTGAGTACATTCCTCTTATTATAAATGAGCAACGATATTAGGTAAACATCTAATAGAGTATCATTAGGTACCGTAATGCCTTTAGTTTTACCTACACCGACGATTTCCAATAAATTCACACTAATACTTATAATATCAAGGTCAACTGAACAGTTGACTGTCACACACACACAAACAAGTGATAGACAGTTAAGTTGAAACTTGAGACTTTGGACTTTTTCTTATCTCGAGAAACTAAAGAGTTAAGTATAACGACCAACAAATTCCTGAAAACCCGGTAATGCATTGATGGTGCATCAGGTGCTACAAATGTTCATGGGCGGCGGTAATCACTTAACATCAGGTGACCCGCTTGCTCGTTTGCTTGCTAAAAATATATAAAAAAAACGAATTTCCGACATTCTTTAGTAGCTATAAAAGTTATCCTCTAACATATATTAAAACTTTCATTTTTTTAATGAAACTAGTTTTTTTTTTGCAAAATTATCATTGAATTTTTAAACCTATATAAGTTAACCAAAATTAACGCAGTAATTGGTTATTATTAATCGATATTATTTGCTATTTAGCTGTGAGATACACGAAAACATTCGGGTTTGATTAGTATCAGTGTCAAACTGAGTAAGATCCTACCAGTAAAAAAGTCGTCTATAAACTACCCTTATCATTATATATAAATCATGGCTATCAGATAGTTTGGAATGTGAAGCTACTCAGAGGGTATTAGCGTTGCCAGTTGCCACAAAACCGACCAGACGTTCAGGCGTAGTAATTTACTTCGACAACTAATCCAAATGGCTATCGTTAAGATCAGTACAGTTCAGAACCAATAGGTATAAAATTATTGTACTATTTCCAGAATATTTTTAAGCTATTGCATAGCTACTATCGCGGGCCTTGAGCGTGGTGACCGAATCCAGAAATTCCGTAACGAAAATAACCTGACACGGGTCTCCTCTCACCGCTAGATGGCGTTGATAAAAAATGCTATGCAATAGCTTTACTGCGGCAGTCCCCGAGTGCCACACGTCTTTTTTTCTTCTCTTATGAACATATTCCTTCGTATTACTCTACTTCCTATTAGGTACGTCCTTTCTATATTTAACCTTTAAGTACTGACGTGGTTATGCCAGGTCATAAATGGTGACGTGACGTATCTCAGACGGCTATAGAAATAATTAATAAATAGTATGATTATGTAATAATAAACACATTAATCATTTCAAATATATTCCATCTACTATATAAGAAAATAATGAATATGAAGAAGTATAAGAAAACAACAAAATATTCATGTTTAATCAACATTTATTTAAGCAACATGTGATTTGATTCAGTTTGGTGGACATTGGTGATAGGTCTGTTTTGTAGCTGACTCTGATTCTCCGTATCTTGTTCATCTTCTGACTGCTCTGATTCCGTATCGTGATCACTTTCCAAAATAAAATTAGGGTCTGACACTTAGAAAAATATAGTTATAATGTTCAACAGACTCTACTGACCTTACGTCTGAGAGACACTGCCAAGCTCTACAGCCGAACATGTTGCCGCACCGCTTCTGAACGCTCGACTGACCAATCAACGCGAAAAATCCCGAAGCTACCGGAAAGGGCGAGGGGGTCTCATTAAACACGACGAAATAATACTCAAATTTATTTGCACGCCGTCTGTGAGACACCCACGTCATTACTTAAAGGTTAAGTTTAGTTTTTAAGGTTAAAGTGTACAGAATAACTAAATAAATATATTTAAAGCTGTCAATAGGGCCCTTTACACGTAGAGTTCGGACCCACGCAACTGGAACTGCGTTCCAATTCGCGGATGGATCCGTACGGTTTGGACTGTCAAACTGTTGTGCTAATTAAGACCTAAAAATTGTCCACGGTTTGGTACGCGGGTGAATCTTACATAATTTAGGCAAACGATCTGAACTGTGCGTGTAAATCGATTTTCAAGAGTTCTGACTGCAATTTGGACTGGCGCGTGGAACGTTATAAGTTTTAAAAGTTTTTTCGTGAGTTCTTAGTAGTACGATAAATGGATACTCGTTTGGTCATCGCGTTAGCTGGATTTGTTGTTAATTTAAACAACCGAAAAAAACGGCAAAAGGAATACAGACGAAGATTCGGACATTTACCAATGTTAAGAGAGTTACGAGAGTGTCACTCAGAAGATTTTAAAAATTACCTAAGAATGGATAGGTAGTGACGATTTTGATTGTTTATTAGCACTGGTACGTTTCAAAATAACCAAGCAAGATACAGTTATGAGAAAATGTATAACAGCAGAAGAACGGTTGGTTGCCACGTTAAGGTTTCTAGCGACCGGACGTTCTTATGAAGATCTCTTTAGTACGGGCATGTCTACATCAGCCTTAAGTAAATTAATCGACGCTCCATACCGTCATTTATAAATTTTGCCTCCACACGTGGATGCACAGACAAAACCGTTATAAATGCGCTCGCGTCGACGTGCCAGATCGGACTGTCAGGCCCGCGCATCTACATGTACGTTTCGGAGCGAGGGATGGAACGGCGCGTGCTGTTTCCCGCGTTCCGAACTCTACGTGTGGAGGGCGCTATTGTAAGCTTTCTATACTGGGGTAGGTACTAACTACTAAAAGTATGTATGTATGTATGTATAAAATATATATAATTTATGTATTTATATATATTTTATACTAGCTGTTGCCTGCGACTTCGTCCGCGTCAATTTCTGTTATTATGATCAGCGTGATGTAATAACATTTTTCAGCCTAATGAGGCTGAAGCCTTTCTCGATAAATGGACTATCCAACACAAAAATAATTTTTCAATTCGAACCAGTAGTTCCTGAGATTAGCGCGTTCAAACAAACAAACTCTTCAGCTTTATATATTAGTATAGATTATTATATGCTTATTTTTACGAAAAGTCACGAAGCGGAAGTGTCAATGGGCGGGGTATATGCGTAGCTCGGAAAGAATATGGACCCCATTTTGTGACACGTTCGTTCTCAGCAAATCTTTGGGAGCCGCTGGGCAAAGGAGGGATTAGATTGTGTTTTCAGGCGATCCTTGAAAAAGACCTGTGTCCAGCAGTGAACGTCTATCGATTGGGAAAACAGCGATGAAATTACAAACAATGTATTTATTACTAGCTGAGGCCTGCGGCGTCGTCCGCGTGGATTTATTTTTTAACTATACCCATGCAAAATATCACGTCGATCCGTAAATCTGTTGCAGCGTGATTGAAGGACAAACCAACAAACAAACACACTTTCGCATTTATAATATTAGTAAAGAAGTAAGGATTAAGATAAAGATAGTCTAGCCATTGGGAAAACGATGAAATTACAAACAATTCAACAATTCAAAAAATATTAAATCAAACAGAAGCTTATAAATATCACATCACTATTTAATATAGAGATTTACAAAATGTCCGTCTGCATCTAAGTTTCACGAGATTCCCGACAAAGTTGCTGCAAACTATTCTGATAACGCCCATCTGCAATGATAGGGGCAATATCTAGTCTGTGATGTGCTTTAATATAATTAATTAGTATTCCATAGGTATTTTTACAATCCTTGACGTCCCTTTTAAGCTCAATTAAAAACAGAAATATAATTGTTGTTGGCGACATAAATATAGACATTAAAACAAACTCTTCAGATTCTCGGGCATCAAACTATCTTGACCTAATGTCATCTTTTGGTCTAATTCCAGTGCACACATTAGCTACGAGGCTCGAAAACTGTCTAGATCACGTATTTGCCAGAACCACTTATCCATCGACGGCTTTAATTATTGAAAACTCATTAACAGACCACGATACGGTATTACTCTCACTAGAATTAAAAAACTCGCTTTCATTTACAGCTCCTACCTATAAAACAAAATACAACTTTATAAATATTCAAACTGAAATAAAAAATCATGACTTTGGAAACATTTTAAACGTTAAAAATGCAGATATGGCAGCAGAAAGTTTGGTCACTGTACTGCAAAAAATTATAAATGATAATTGTACACAAATAAAATTATCCCGCCGTAAGACTCCAATTAAGCCTTGGATAACCCCGGGTCTCTTACGATGCCTTAGACATAGAGATAAGCTTCACGCTAAAGCAAAAAGGGACCCAGAAAATGTAACTCTAAACACAACATACAAAAGGTATCGAAATTTCTGCTGTAATATTCTAAAAAAATTAAAAAATCAACATTTTAGGCACGATCTAAAAAATGCAAATAACATTAAAAAAACATGGGACATAATAAACACCGTTACACACTTCAAAAATAAAAAGGCTATTTCACATAATCTACTTAATATACTAAATTCACCATCTAAATCAGTAAATCAGGTAAACAACCATTTTATAAATACAGGTAAAACGTTAGCGGATAAGATCGTTGTTAATATGGAAGGTGATCCCCAAATAAAATACAATGACTATTCATGTCACTCCCATCTAAATTCATTTGTATTGTTAAACACTGATTTACAAGAAGTAATATCGATAATTAATTCTCTCAAAAATACAGATTCAATGGGATGGGATGGTATATCAGCCAAGATCCTCAAACAAAATAAGGAATCACTCGCAGGCATTTTAGTCCACATATGTAACTTATCTTTTGGCTCTGGAATTTTTCCAGAAGTCTTTAAAAAATCCATTATAACACCCATTTTTAAACAAGGTGATAAGAATCTCGTGTCGAATTACCGTCCTATATCAATACTACCCACCATTTCAAAAATTTTAGAGCGAATTATTAATAAGCAACTGGTTAAATATTTTGAATCTAACAAGCTACTAGCAAATAATCAATATGGTTTTCGAAAACAAAAGTCAGCAACAGATGCTGTCTATGACCTTGTAGATTGTATTGTTACACATATGGATGACGGTGACAAATGCCTGACTATCTTCCTAGATCTCGCCAAGGCTTTTGATACCGTCTCCATACCCCTACTTCTACTTAAGCTTGAAAAACTCGGTATTAGAGGCCTGCAGCTTCAACTTCTAAAAAGCTACTTGTCAAACAGACACCAGTCAGTTAGAATAGGAAATGTCATCAGTGATGAACTTCCCATCACCTACGGAGTTCCACAAGGAAGTATCTTGGCTCCAACCCTCTTCCTTATATATATGAACCAGCTTTGTAACCTTAAAATTACAAATGGAAAAATTATGAGTTTTGCTGATGATACAGCTCTTATAGTATGGGGGAAAACATGGGAAGAAGTTTTTTCTCAAGCCCAAAAAAATTTTAATAATATATCTCTTTGGTTAAGACAAAATCGTTTGAGTCTTAATGCTGACAAAACTAAATACATAACTTTTTCTATAACTAACAAGTCCCAACCAATACCAGAAGTTCATCAAATACACGGCCATTCTGGATTATGTGAAGACCAAACGTGCCAATGTCCGAAATTAGAAAGAGTACCATATATAAGATATTTAGGTATAATAATAGATAAAAATCTTAATTTTAACGAACACATAAAAACACTTACAAATAGGATAAGGAAACTAATAGCTATTTTTAGAAATATAAGAGAAGTTGCAGATCTTAAACTTATAAAAACTATTTACATTTCACTATGCCAATCTTTATTAATATACGGTATTGATATTTGGGGCGGAGCAGCCAAATCGCACTTGATCCAACTGGAAAGAGCACAAAGACTTCTGTTGAAAGTAAGCCGCTTTCTACCGCACCATTATCCTACGGTATTACTATATCGGGAGAGTAAGGTCCTTACAGTACGAAAGCTATTTATACAAAAATTGATTATGAGATACCATGGGAAAATTAAAGATAAAGTTAGCAACACAGATAAGAGGCGAAATTATAAAATCTTTACCATTCACAAATTTAAAAAATCGTTTGTAAATAATTTTCCATGCTTCCTTGGAAGCTACCTATATAATAAAGCTAATAAAATTCTAAATATATACGATCTGAATACACACAATTGCAAAACCCGAATATTTGACTGGCTAATAGAACTAGACTACGATGAGACGGAAAAATTCATTAGAACCCTAAAATAGTAACACACATACATACATACACACACGCACACGCACACACACCCACATGCACACAGACACGCAGACAGACAGACACACACACACACACATACACACACACACACACACACACACACACACACACACACGCGCGCGCGCGCGCGCGCGCGCGTGCGCGCAATACAAATAACTTAATATCCATGCAAACACATTACTCCCGTTGTTTCTTGTATTATATGTATCCTTTAGTTTTAAGGGAAAGGGCCTGGTGACTTGAAACACAGGTTTTACCTAGTTTAAGCACCAGTCCCCACATTAGTAATGTAAAATCAAATGTAAAATCCTATGATATTGTGTGTAATGTGGAGGAAATAAATGAATTATTATTATTATGACGCATATTATTTTGACTCTCACGCCCGCATACAAAATAAATACATATAAAACCAAAGATTGTGTGAAATGTGAATTACTTATATTTATTTTTTACAAGATGAGGCTCGTGGCTTCATCCGCGTGGATTAAGTTTTTTTCATTTCTGCGGGAACTTTTTAATTTTCCGGTATAAAAAGTAGCCTATGTGTTAATCCAGGGTGCAATAATTTATCTCCATTCCAAATTTAGCCAAATCCATCCAGTAGTTTTTGTGCGAAAGAGTAACAAACATACACAATCACATAAAAACTTTCGACTTTATAATATTTGGTGTGATGTGATATTTATTAGTGTGATTTTTTATCTGGTTCTTGCGACTCTGGTGATGGGAACTCTTTAATTTTATGGCATAAAAAGATTATGTTCATCTTTGGAGTGAAAGCCATTTGGAATCTGTGGAAAATACAAGGTCGGTTCAGTAGCAATATCACGGTGTCCCTAACATCAAAAAATCTTTTTTGGAAAGGAAACTTTATTCGGCATAAAATATAGATTAAGTTGTTTCTTATTTCTTATTACGATGTACTACCATTAACTGCTCGTCATTACACATCCCGACAGAGTTCAGTCATTTCAAAGATAAGCCCATATAAATAAACAGATAGACAGACGAAAAACGGGAAATAAAATGTTAATTTAATGTAATATATATATGTTAATTTAATGTAATAAGTATATATGTTAATTTAATGTAATATATATATTTAATGTAATGTAAGGACAAAGTCGCAGTCAAAAGCTAGTTGTCATAAATTATCTGGGCACCAGAAGGTACCTATACGAACATCGAATCACAATATTCATAGTTTATTGAAGTGGGTACCTGTGCATTTGAAGCATCACTTACGCAAAACATTTTATTGAAGACTTAAGTTCAGAAAATGTAAGACGAAGCAAAAGTCTAACTTATTGCTAGTACAAATAAAACACATCTTAGTTTGCGCTTCTTCATAGCTTTCATGTATAAAATACACAAAATGTATGTTCTATATTTACTAGGAAATGTTCTATATTTACTAGGAAATGTGTTATCGAATATTTTAGTAGTAATGCAGACTTTGGAGGGAGTTGAGTGTAGGTATAATACACACGCCGGCAGAATTAGTGGAACACAAAAAAGGGGGAATATAAAATACTTAATTTTATTTTTAAGCAAATAATAAAATTAAACATGAAACAACAATTAAATTAACATGTTTTGACATTAATTTGCAACACCATACTTATACGTGAAAAAAAAAAACTAAAGTAAGCAAAATGCATCTTTCTTAGATTTCGTAATGATAGAGAAACAGTTTTTAAGATTTTCTGACGGTTTACAATTAATTAAAAGAATGTTTAATATCGAGTGTTTCCTCCCCGTGCTCTGATTATGGTTTCCATCCATCTGAGCATGCTGCGGATGATGTTGTCAATGATTTCTTGGGGCAACCTCTGCCATTCTTAAAGTGCGTTTCGCAACTCGCCCAGATTGTTGGAAAGTGGCACCCTTGATCTGACACTCCTCTTTAGGAACTCCCAAACGTGTTTTATTGGATTCATATCCGGGAACCGTGATGGCCACTTATCACCGTTACACCTGGTTTAGGTATGCGTGTACTGAGTTAGCACTGTAAGCATTATCCTGCAATAAAATGAAGTCGTTGCCAATAAAGGGGCACAATATGTTCTTCTAAAATCTCCCCGATATACCGATCAGCAGTCAGAATAGGTAACAACTAGTTAGGTATAAAAGAGCAACTGTCACACACACACTCCTACATACCACATATTATAACTCGTCAGTGATTTACTTATTCTTATCAAGCAGATATTGCCCTGATATTTTCCTCAAACAAGTTCCTTCCGTATTGCGCAGCGAAGAACAGGGAAACAGATGACCCCATTACTGTTATTTGGGGTATTTTTCACTGGATATAAAGTATCCATTACTTACGTATATATGAGTATATTTTTACGATTATAGATTTTATACGAATTTGTTACTCTAATTGCCAACTTACTGTGATTAATACTTTCGCTGGGAAAAATAATAATTGTTGTTTTTAGCCTTTTAGAATGAGTGTTAAAGTTTCCAATACATAAACTTGAACTACCATAGAAATTAAGCTAACATAATATAACAGGGCTCCAAAGTGTGAGTGAGGAACCTCCGCTCAAATTGTGTCGTTTCATACTACTTGCACCTTGTTCTTTCTATAACCATCTTAATTATTTTTACTAATCATATCTACTTACTACTTAGGCTCTTCTAAAGTAATTATTAATTATTGTGCCATATTTTATGAACGCGAAATTGTGTTTCCTTCTTAGTTTGATGGTTTTTCCTTAAAAAGTGCAGCAACGTAGCAACTAGCAGTCGATCAACTTGATCTCTTGCAATTGAATCCACTGTTGAAAACCTATAGACTTCAAGGTTTTTAATAGGTTTTTACCCTTACTGTATAAACAAAAATTAGCCTATTTACTCTTATGGAAAAATTCTAAATCACAGCAAATTTTCCACCGGCAAAAATCCACCGCTCGGAATTAATAAACAAATATTCCATTACACCAAGGTCGAGGCCCCCGGCTGAAGTTATGCTAACGAACTGCTATTATGTCGTTCCCCCGTGTCACTATGTGAAGGTTTGTGGTCCTAGAGAGTAACAGAATTCTTTCAATCTCAAGAAAACAAAGATTTCCCGTGGAGTTCTAAAAAAACCTAACTTTGTGCGAAAGAAGTAAAACTAGTCTATTATAAGTAATTAACGACCATTTTGGCCGGCCGGATATTGAGCTGACCTTCCTCGCTGACAAACTCATTTCATATTATAGGTCAGTGAAGAGCGGAAAAATAATACTCGGCCTTATTAATATTTATCTTACCACTTGATATGAATATAGGTATCCTTTGTGTCTTATTATTATTTCAGCTTAATTTATATTATAACTGATCCAACTCTATAAAAAAGTTATAAAAAGTCATAAACTAGTTTTCGAAGTGAAATACGGTCTTTAGTTTGCGCTTCCATTGAAGGAAAGATCCGCGAAGTGGAGACATGAGTTATAGTGACTAATCTCATTCTCAATATGAATGAAAGAAAGAAAGAAACGTTTATTTTATAAATTTTGCCACACATCACCAAATAGGTATCCCTCTGCCCTAGATTAGGTTATCTAGATTAGGTTGTCCCGGCGCCTCCACCACTTGAGCATTAAAGACAAAAGTCCTGAAGCAGAAGATGCGTCGGAACAACTAAGTCATGTGTGGCACAGCCCGGAAAAAGGGTCCCAACTCAGCATAATGCTGTATGCTTTGTACATGCACAAGAGCATACAGCGCTGATTTTCAGCCAGGACCCTGATTTCGGAGAATGAATATCATAATCTCTTGATTATCATCAGCCAATATGCATCGCCTGTTGATGTAGCGCAGCGGAAAGCGCAGTGTTAACAAAGGCCCACTAGGTGGAGCGACATCGGAGCGGAGTTGGATATAGGCGGCGCAAACTGAGGCCTGTGAAAGTCTATACAAGAGACCTTTGTGTAGCAGTGAGCGTCTATCGGTTGATAAAGAAGTTGAACACACGCTTTCCAAATAAGCGGAAAGTTTGTCTTACGAGTGTGCATAACAAGAGTACAACGGGTGGCAACTGATCCGTCGACCTTTCAGTTTTCTTAACCGTTGGACTATTGAGACTTTTAAATTTTATTCATGGAAGTTTTGCGGTCAACATGTTGAAATAAAATTCTATATAAAGAATATTTCGTGTCGCCGCTCGCCACTTCTGAATAAACCGCGCCTAATCTCGGTTGGCGAACACAAAGGAAGCATTTCGGGAAACGTTTAAAAATTTGTCGCGCTCCAGATTAGAGCCCTTTGTCCCTGGAGAGAGGAAAAGAGATGCTCTTGACTCGTCATAAGCACCTCAGCAAAGAGCCATTTGAAAGATGTTCGTCGATCTACCTAATGTGAAAATCATTTTCAATATTTAGGGCAGTCTTTTTATATAATTTTACTCGCTAAAACATCAGTGTTAGTGAAATTATAAGAAAAGACAACTTGGAGAACAGGATGATCTTACTCCTAATTAATAAATGTACACAGTTCAAGAAAAAAAAACGAAGATCTTTACAGAAAGAGAAAGTAGAATATCTGCTTGAATGCTGTTTATTTTATTCTTCAATCAAAAATTTTTAGCTGCTGTCCATTGTCATGCATTTGCAACAACCCAATGAGCATCTTAATTAAACCAACATCTTGTTTTTTTTTATATGAATAGCGGGCAAACGTGCTGGCAGGTCACCTGATGTAAAGTGATTACCGCCGCCCATGAACACATGTTTGGTGTCTTTTGTGAAGATTACATTTAAAAAAATTATAACTTTGTATCTACCTTTGTATTCAATCTCCGATATTATTTTTTTATTGATCTCAATAAGCAGGTTAAAGACGAGAACGTTACTATGTACGAGTACCTACAGTTCCACAAAAATAACATTTCAAGTAAGTTCTAAAAATATGTATGAAAAATTATGTCGAGGGAGAGACTCGTGACCTTATCGGTCGGTCTGAGTTTCTTGAAGTAGCATTTAAGGTTCGGTGCTTTTATAAGACTTTCTTGATGATATGTTATAGAATAGAATAGAACTTTTTATTCAAATAAACTTTTACGAGTTGGAGTTCCAGTAGGTATACCCGTTACGTAACTAAGCCATTAAATATCACTATTTTTAACGGTGACGGAAAATATTGTAAGGAAACCCGCATGTCTGAGAGTTCTTCATAATTTTCTCAATCGTGTGTGATATTTATAACATCTTCTAAACAAATAAATAAAATTGAAGTGTCTATTTGTAATATCCAAAAAAAAACCGCTTTTTACTAAATGCATATGTAATACATAGCTAGATATTATCGGAAGTAACATAGGCTACTTTTTTAACCGACTTCGAAGAAGGAAGAGAAGGAGTAGTGTTTTTCTACCTATGTGTATTGATATCTCCGTGATTTCTAAACCGATTTGCGTAAATCTTTTTTTAATCGATACGAAAGCTTTGCGAGATGGTTCCATAAAATCTCCAGGTTCCAACTCCTCAATCCTGATGCTGCAGGGGTACTGCCCCTAAACTATGGGTATTTAGGAACTGTCGATTGTCGAGGATGAATTCCTAAATAAAATGGAAAGAAAGAAGATTTTTAATTTTTCATTGATACAATTATATACTATAAATCATATAAACGAAGAAAATATTAAATTAAAAAAGCCCTTGTATTTGGAAAATCTAAAAGATTTTTGTTTTGTAACAAACAAAAACTTCTTACAGGGTAGGAAAAAACTTATCGATACGAGAAGTTGGTTAACTAAAATATAAAGTACACAACTTTCCACACCAAGTCTTAAGAAATACAAATCTCTTTTTACATTTTGTTACTTATCATTCCTTAAAGTAAAACTAAAATAGGACACTCTCGAAGAAGGAATAAAAATCTTGTTTGCAGGCTCTTGGTAGCTGTTCTCATGTTCTTTTATTTTCTTTTTAACAGCGTCTCGCAGACTTCTCTAAATTTATTATTCTGAGCTTAAAATATGAAATAAGATATAGAAATTCAGAATTCGTGCGCTGACTGCCTTTATGCAACAGAGCTCGATTTTATCTGCGCTTTACAAAACACCTTTTGAAAACTATTTTCGTTAACTGGCATGATGATGACAATCTGATAATACAACAAAGGCAAAGTATCTTTTCATTCGAGAGGATCCATGTGGGCCGGCGATGAATTGAAATGAATGAATGAAAAATTAATAGCACAAATGATTTAAAAAGGTATTGCTCCGAATGACTGTAACTTAACTTTGCTATTACTGACACTAATAGGTAATTAGTTAGAATTTCCACCAATCAGAATACCTACAGTAAGATGACAATATGATTACGCTATCTTTTAGTTCTTGCAATTCACGAGGGCGCGTAGCTCATGGTTGTGTGTGTGTCGTATCTGTATAAGTGTGAGCGAGAGCTTGCTCGCGCCTGACTGCTCCCACCTATGCTCCTGACAAGCACGCACACTTACGCAATGTGCATGTACAAGACACATATAAAGCTCACGTGCCCTCGTGAATTGAAAGAAGAAAATTCATTCAAACTTCTGCTCGAGTCTCAACGGCGGTGATTGGCTACAGATATCATATTCTTGCTGCAACAGTACATTTTAGCCAACAGCGGGAGAGTATCGGTGAATTAAAGATGATTACGATCGCCACTCTGTAGCAATCAGATTTAGACAATCCTGCAGCTAATTTTTTCTTCGAATGCACTGTAACATGCGACACTACAAAGTAACTTTCTACGTATCTACTCGTACGACGCTAAATTGTGTATAGTTTTATGGCGTGGATAAAATACAAGAGCGGGTCTTCGAAGTAATGAAACTTTTAGCTATCAATGTTTCCTCACAAAATTTAGGTCCTAAAAGGCCAAATGGATTTGTTTTCATCGGAATCGGGTAAAATTAAGGTGGAGTGCTTTCAGTCGAGTACCCGATGCACTTTCATGGAATTACAAGTACGTGAGAACTGCGGTGCTCCGCTTCAACATTTTGTACAATGTAAGCTTTCTTATTTGGTATTTTGGCTTTTGTAATCGTATAATTGTTCATCGTCAACGAATTTCTGGAGATGATTCTCTCATTAGGACATCCTCATACTTGTACCCAGCGGATTGTATCACGAAAACACGTCTATTGGTAGGCATTCGCCATTGAAATTCAAAAGCAATTTCTCAGTTTTTTTTTTCTTTAACTTTTATGCTGATTTTATCAATGCTGCCCCCACCCCCGTACGTTCTTGAACACATATTAATAAGTACAATATATTTTTTTATGTATGGCGACTTGTTTAACCCACTTAATATTATAAAAACGAAAGTTTGTATGTGTGTGTGTTTTTGTTACTTCTTCACGCCAAACGAATGAACCGATTTGGCTGTTTGGAATGGAGACAGCTCATACTCAGGATTAATACAGGGACTACATTTTATCCTGGAATATTAAAGAGTTCCCACGGTAACTAAAAAACCTTAATTAATCCACAGGTACAGTAATTTAATAATACGTAGTAAGTAGGTTGACAACTTGACTTCAAAATTTGATAGAAATTATTTTTCGTGCACTGCATACGTCTAGCATGCAAAGGCGACGACAAAGATCGTGCAAGCCTATAAAATGTAAGAAAATATAAGAACACTTACTACTCATGTTCACTTTTAATTTGGAACCACAGTGTTTAATCTCGGAGGAATTTCAGAGATCAGATTGCGGCTTTGTGTAAAAGCTGGCGAGCCGCCAAAAATGGTTTGGGAAATTCATTGGTTAAGAAAAATAAAAAAGCGCTATATCACGACAGCGTTCCTATTACGTATTTTTAACTTGAAAGTACAAAATGAAACATAAAAGTACAAAAAAGGGAGCGGAATAGGCTGATTAATATTGAACGTGCCACGGGTTTTTGTACCCGGACGAAGAACATTAGCCAAGCTGAAGTTGACTAATATCCTCCTATCCCCTCCAAATAAGCGGAAATTGTGCTAGGAGTGCTTACGATAATAGTGCAACGGGTGGGATTCGAACCTGCGACCTTCCATTTTTCAGTCCGCACCTTTAACCGTTGGGGTATTGAGGCTTAAATTGCACTAGAAAGGCGTGAGTTTCAGTAAAGAGAAAAAAGAAAATGATGAATGTTTCAGGTCCAACACATTATGATTCCTATCTTATCTTGATTCTTGTCATAAGAGCCATAGAGGAAGTAAAGAGATGAAACTTGAAGTATGTATTCATTAAGCAGGAACACAAATTTCAAGAGATGAAAAAATTCTCTGTACATGCTTAACGAATTTACGCTTAATTAATTACAGTTCTTGCAATTCACGAGGGCGCGTGAGCTTTACTTTATGGTTACGGCGTGTATATGCATATTGCGTGTGCCTGTCAGGAGCCTAGGTGGAAGCGGTCAGGTGCGAGCAAGCTCTCGCTCCCATCTTATATAGATACGACACATACACTGTCATGAGCCGCATACCCTCGTGAATTGAAAGAACTATAATTTGAACGTTAACACAAGACCCTCAGAGCATGACAAAGACCTACGTATGCTTATATCACTGATCACCAAGTTTGTATGTTTATACGTGTGTGTGTGTGTTTGTTACTCGATCACACCACAACAAATGAACCGATTTGGCTGAAATTTGGAATAGAGATAGCTCATACCCAGGATTAACAGATAGGCTACATTGTATCCCGGCAAGTTAAGGGCACGATCTTCGGCCGCAGTAACTTGCAAGCAATTGAAGTCAGGTGCACGAGCCACTTTGTTATAAAAAAAGTAAAACAGTCATGATAAAAAAAAAGAAAACTTTTTACAGAAAAATTAACGGTAAAATATTCTTCTAAAAGCTTTTGTCTATTTTTTGTCATTTTTTTTTTTTAGTTTAACTTTACTATAAATACAACCTGAAAAACAATTAAAAACTACACTGTTTTCGGAATATTATTTGATCGAGTGAAGTTCAAAATATGGACTTTTGAACGGTAAAATAATTTAGAACGTGTATTAAACTACAACATATATTTTTAACCTATCAAAACAAAGAATATTTGATTGTTTACTATTGAATCAAAAACAGGCTGTTTTCGGAGATCCTGCCGTTAAGGAGTTCGTAAGAAAATCATTACCCTCCGTCGCCATTTGGATAAACAAGAAGATCTCTTGTACAGTTATTAGATATTAGGCGTCGCAGCAGGTAGTACTTAATCTTATTTACCTACCTACTCGCAGCGATTCGACACGCCATTAAACTTGTATGGGGCTGTGGGCTGCTGGATGTTTGTATCACGATTTATGTGCTGCAGCCCCGAAAATGTCTGTTTTCGCTATCTGGTACGTAGAGATTGTTGGCTGTGCTCACATTCATCAACACTAATTTCCGACCGGACGATAAATCGTCAGGCCTACTCCTCATTAGTCTTAATGAAACTTGTCTCATCATCACCGATGGATCGATTCGAGTTTTAGACACGTGATTTTTGGAGATGATAAGTCATACTAATCTTTTCCGATTCGATTACAAAATCTGTTAATTTTACAAAATTGATAAAACTAGATACGTTTTTATTTCAAAAATTTCACAAGATGTGTGGAATGGCCATGAAGTCTTCAGTGCCATGAGATTTTTACGAGCATTTCATAAATCGTAATATTATAAATGTCAAATTTTGGATATATGGATGGATGGATGGATGGATGGATTGATGAATGGATGGATGGATGGACGTTTGTTACTCAATCATACCACAACAACTGAACCGATTTTGCTGAAATTTTATTTATGTTGCAAAATAAGAGAGTTTCCGCGGAAATTAATAACCTTAATCCACGTGAACGGAGTCGCGGGAATCGTCTAGTAACTCATATAAGTAACATTATGCGCTGTCCAGCCAACGATACGTGTTTTTTTTTTTTAATTAAGGTGTCATTCCAAACTTTCGTGAAGAAGCGTCGTTTTAAAAATACGTTTAAGTATTATGTGAATATAATCACGTGTGTTGGTAAGTTCAACATTGGCGCCTTAAATTCAATTACATATTGTAATATGAACACGTCCCCGAGAGCGTATTAAACCTCGGTAAGCTCTCTGAGAAAATTGAGCGCTACGCAAACCTAACCTTTCCGCAATTTAAATAATCCGAGCATGCTCCAACAGTTCCGGCGGCGACTTTGAAGATAATGTGACATTTGCTGCGAATACTAAACCACGATCCAATATAGAGTTGCACGATTTTCTGTCAACGGTTATAGAAAAAGGAATTTCTATAGTTTAGGCATCGAACTATATAACGCAAAAAGCACAGTCAACGCGGTGAAAAGCCATCCTATTCACTACATAGTATAAAACAATGTAGGTATATATAGGGTCGCAGGGAAGAGAAAAGAAAAGACGTCTGCACTGTTCGACTGTCCGCTTTATAATGAATAAAAATTCAGAACACATCGTACAAGAAATGTAGGTAAACAAATGAAAAAAATGAATGATCTAGAGTGGGTGTTGGAATGAATCATAGCCACAGACAACACAGACTATTGTACCAAAGACTTGGATTTTTGCTATATTCCAACAGTCCCCCTCAAAAATACAAGTAATCAAACAAATCGACCGTAGCAATTAACAGTGTCGGATCTACATTTTGGCGATTTTCGTTTTGTTGCATTAAGGGTCTTCGAATGGGGATAGCAATGCCCCCACCAATTGTGAAACTTTTGGAATCAACCAACCATCTTTGGTTTTTGCAAGTGCAAGGGTTGGATATGTTGACTGTTTTTCACTTTTCACATATTTGAAGCTTTGAGCGGCCGTGCCCTGGAGTAGTGGTTTTTCACATGCGACTATGTTAATTGCTACGGTCGAAATTATAATTATTAATAATAACAATCATTCATTTAACTTAAATTTAGATTTTCTCTTAAATCAATAAATTTCTTGAAGGGTATCGCTTTTGTAAACATGTCAGCTAGTTGGTTTCCTGTGGAAATAGATTCTAGCTTTATTATTTTATTAGCGATTTTTTCCCTTATAAAATGATATTTAACGTCTATATGTTTAGACCTTTTGTGATTTGCAGGGTTATTAGCAATGCGGATACAACTGTTGTTGTCTTCATATATGGTTATTGATCCATTTATTTGAAAAGAGATGCTGTTAAGTAATGACTTTATCCAGACTGCTTCTTTAACAGCCTCAAACAAAGCCATATATTCAGCTTCCGTTGAAGAGACGGCTACAGAATTTTGTTTTCGCGTGTTCCACGAAATTGTACAATTATCAAAGGCCTTAAATATATAGCCACTTGTACTTTTTCTATCTGTTTCATCGCCTCCCCAATCGGAATCCGCATAGCCAGTAATTACCTGCTTATAATCACATTTTTCATACACTAATTTTAAATTAATTGTACCTTTAATGTAACGTAAAAGGTGTTTTAAACATTTCCACAATTCTATATTGTTTTTAGACTGAAATCTGCTCAATATACTAATAGCGGCACAGATGTCTGGTCGCGTACATAGCATTGCATACATAAGGCAACCTATTACATTTTTGCATGGTGCATCACATTGAATATCAGAGTTCAATGCTAAAAAGTCTAATTTACAAGGAAACGGTGATTTTGAGGGATTACACTCATTCATAGAAAATCTATTTAAAACATTTTGTAAGTATGTACACTGATCTAAAGATATTTTATTGGTTGATCTTTGAATTCTAATGCCTAGAAACAGTTTAATATCTTTTAAATCTGACATTTCAAAATTTTTCATTAAATTATTTTTATAAAATTGTAAAACTTCCGGATTCTTAGTTGCAATAATTAAATCATCAACGTATAAAACTATATATACATTTTTATCCATGCATTGTTGATCTAAAATATATAAACACGGATCAACTTCAGAGTTTTTAAAACCCATATCCTTAAGAGCATGATCGAAGCGTTCGAACCAACATCTGGATGATTGTTTTAAGCCGTATAATGTTTTATTTAATTTACATACTTGGTTATCTTTAGCTATAATTCCTTCTGGTACTTCCATGTAAATATTTTCTTTTAATATACCATTGAGGAACGCGGTTTTAACATCCATGTGATGTAAAAGTAAATCAAATTGATTAGCTAAAGCCAAAATAAATCTAAATGTAGTCATCCGAGCCACTGGTGCGAACGTTTCATCATAATCCTGTAAATACTGTTGAGTAAAACCTCGAGCTACTAAGTGGGCCTTATACCGTGTGGGTTCACCTGATTCATTATTTTTAATAGTAAATACCCACTTGCAACTAACAATATTAACATCTTTAGGAATCTCAACAAGATCCCATGTTTTATTGCTTCGAAGTGACTCAATTTCACTCTGTATGGCTTTTAACCATTTATCTGTATCAGTTCTGTTAAAAACATCTTTGAATGACGATGGCAACGAATTTACAGATACGAGTGATAAAAATAAATCGGGGTCGTTCATTTGCATATAATCTTTAGGCGGTAGTTTACTAATTCTTTCGCTACGCCTTAGATTACTATTTGATGAACTTTCTATTGAGGGATTTTCAGGATTTTTGTTCAAAGAATCTTGATGTTGACTTTCTATTAGCTTTACCGATTCAAAGTCAGGTTTACTAATTTTTGTGGGAATTTCAATGTTTTCACTAATGCTACGTACAGGTCGAGTTTGCTCAAAATTTAATTCATCAAATGTAACATCGCGAGCTATAAAAACCTCGTTATTATTAACGTTAAATAATTTATATCCGTTTGGATTGTAACCAACTAATATTGACTTGAACGATTTTTCGTCAAATTTAGTTTTGCGTGTTTTGTTATGTACGTATGCAGTAGCGCCAAACATTTTTAAATGATTAATTTTCGGCCTTTTACCATGCCACATTTCATATGGTGTTTTGTTTGTCAGAGCTTTAGTGGGTAGCATATTTAAGAATCAAACGAACTTACCTTGTGAAGTTTGATATCTAATTATACGAGTGTCTTGACCGAAGATGATTATATTGTTTACAAGCAGCAGATCGCGAGATTGTACTGTCCTTATCACACATTTAGAGCTATTTAATATATATAAAATATATATTTTCATTATTATTTTTAAATTTTATTATGACAAAAAAGTTTCTTATTTACTCCCACCAAACACATCACCCGGCCCCACCAAATCCCGCCTAGCGTCATTCTTTAGAGCCGTATTTTTTCGATAGGTCGAGGGATTTTGAAAAAATTAGGGTGGGTGGGTTTGTAATCATCTTCGGTCAAGACACTCGTATAATTAGATATCAAACTTCACAAGGTAAGTTCGTTTGATTCTTAATTATACTTCGCATCTTTCCCGAAGATGATTATATTGTTTACAAGCAGATGTTTAGAGCATCGAAAAAATGCAACAACATTACATAAATTATTTCTTGTTCGTTGATACTTGACAAATTAATCGACAGAAATAATTTACATACCAAACTATAAGTCATTATTAAATAACATCTACGTTATTCTTGTATTAAGGTAGAAATTAGTTATTTGTTGAATAATAATTTTAACTTTGAATTAACTAAGAATTCAGTTTTACCTGATTTTTAGAAGTTTATTGTACTACTGTAATAGTACTTTAGAATATATTAAATGAGGATTCAGACTAACTTACTGCTTTTAGGAACACCTGCCTTGCAGTCAGTTAACTTCGACGCATGTCGCGTGTTAGGGGCACCGTTTAATGTTATACGTAATTAATGCCACATATCCAGAATTGATTTAACACAATGAGATAAAATTGGAGATTTTTTTTTTTTTTTTTTTTAACTGACAAAAAACAACCTATCTACTGATGCAAGGAATAGGTTTTATCTGAAAGCGTTTTAAGGGAGAACTGGATACACTTTAAAATTTTCTTTAATAAGTATATGGCAAAACAATGAACGGTTAAAAACTACTTGGTTTTGAGCCTTTCTAAAATCATCTATTTTAATACGAATATTTTCCGATTCAAAAGGGAATGTTTTGAATATTTATAATGCTAAGGATGCTTGCATTCTTTTTTAAGAGTTAATGTGTTTAAAGACAAGTCTTTTAGAGAGATTAATTCATTAGGGAAATTATTTTGTAGATACATTAATAGGTACTAGATTAGGAAATCAAGACACCTTTAAAGACCTTTATACCGTAGTATTATGACCAGAGATTTCGCTTATTTGGCCAGATAAAAAGATAGCGCGAACTTGTAACGTTATGTTACATTTGAATACTACTAACGCCATCTATGGTGTCGTGGTGGCATCTTTACTTACGTGGTGGCTGATTAGATCAAATAATCGTTAGGTATTGTTTATAATGTTAGGAATGTTACAAACTCATAACTGTTTTCCTGAAATAAAAATATAATATTAGAACCACAATAATTTAAACCTTTGTTCTTGCATAAAACAACCATGACTTAATCGTACTAAGAATGAGACCATTACTATGTCTAGCGATGCATTAGAGACATCGCGCCTCAGTAGTGACTGCCTAATAATTTCCCTGCCACTAGGGTTAGATTAACATGGAAATGACGATGCTCTTTGAAAGAGCAGATAAGTAGGATTTTAATATAGGTTAGGTGGTTTCGAAACCAGCAGGTTGGTCTGTACCGGGCACAAGGTTAAATGTGCCAATATAGCAGTACGACAACGCCCTCTGCCTTGACACATTTAATGTGGCGTAGCAATTAGATTAATCTGAAAAAAAAAACATAAAAATTTAAGTTGAATGCATCAATAATTTCAGACTAAGCTTAATTTCCATGAAGCGTATCTCTGACATTCATAATTTTGATTATTGGTAAATAAATCCAAATCAGGTGTATCAAAAAATTCCTGTATCTGACGAAACGCGTAATCTATTCAGTGTTTATATTAACCGTTTTGACGAGATTCAAAATCTGAGATTAGGTTCGTATTGAACTGACGCTATAAAAGTATAAATTTGATTCTTCACACCATTGCCATATATTACGTGCGATTGTGTTGGTTTTTTTTTTTTTTTTTTTTAACACTTGGCTGCAATGATGGTAAGTGAAGATGTAGCCTAAGATGGAACGCGCCTGCCCAGAAACTACCTTTTCACTCTTGATTTGAAGGAACCCAAATTGATTTGAAAGATGTGAGAATATAGCGCCCATTTTATTGATATAGGCAATAGCTGTCTATACCTCATAATGCTTGAAAGAATAGATGCTTTAAAGGCTACAAGCAAGGCGAGACAAGAAGAAGGCGATATATGTATTTTGTGAATTATTCTACTACGGAAAAGTCTTAAAATGAGGAACCTGCAGAATCAATATAGTCCTTCCGCCATACGAAATCATCTGTTAAACGTTCGGAAAGAGTCATATATATTCTTTGTTATAATTGTCAAAATAGTTGAGTGCAAAAAAATTATCCTTTTGTAAATAACCCATCCATAGTCACTGGGCTGTCTAGCGTCAGCAAACCAACATAACTAGCTAGTTTTCTGATGGTATGTACATTGTTCTGTATTCGATAGTTCAAGGGTACGCATTCTTACGTTACGTTGTACTTATACATTTTTTTCTTTTTAAATTTAAAACCCACAAATAAATATCTTTTCTGTGGGCCAAGTTTGACTTTTTTTCCTTTTTTTATTTTCTTAATTAGTTAAAAAACCTTAATTGTATACATTATGAATCGTTGAATAAAATAATACTGGTAAAATTATTGTTTTTACATTATGCGTAAAAAATTTCCAATACACAAGAAATCGTCAAAAAAGAATTATTGATAAGTGACCTAACGAACTTGAAGACGGAGGAAAGGTTTCAATAACTTAATCTTCTGTAATATACATAAGAGATAGTAAAATACAAACGAAAAACAATCAAACTTTAAATTCATACAGTTAATAGTAAAGCTAGCGTTGTTAACCACCAAAACCATATTTCGATCTATGATCCAAAAAGCTGCAATTTATTAAGAAATTGCGTTTTTCATATCGCTATATCAAAAAACTACAGCAGTAAGTAGAATGCTAATTAGATGGATTGATAGAGAATTTTTCAAGTAAGATAGCATTAAAAAACAAAAAAATCGTATTTGGTCAAATGTTGGTTAACGGCGTTATAGCTTGAGGAGGGTAGAATACAGTCGATTTCTTCATAAAATATGCATTTAGTAAAAAAATATGCAAATTTTGTCTAAAGTGGCCATGAAGCAGATTTTATAGATCAACATTAATGCCGTATCAATTTTCAAGTGAATGGCATAGCTTATTAAAATTTTTTAAATTTAATAAACCAAGGGTTTAGGGACTGTAAAGATTTGTGTGATGAATTTACCCAGAAGGCAAATCAAAATATAACCTGAATATAACAATTCCGTAATGCATTCACTGATTTTGAGAGAATACGATCTATTTTAGATTTATTAATAATTGTTTGATGTTCTAGAACTATGAAATGGAATTTTTTAACCTTTTAATTTTTATAGGTTATAAGGGTAAAATTTTTATAATCCAAAATGATTTTATCATTCCCAGTCATGAAGAATATACTGCAGTCTGCCAGCGATAGGTCAAAACATTTTCTGTTTTTTTTTTTTTTTTTTTTTTTGTACCTGTGACAAAGGACCTTTGGAGTTTGCGCGTAGGGTCGAACGCTAAAGTGTCCCGTCCCACTCGCATGGCGCGGACTCAGACGCTTGTGGTACCCGCCATAGGGGATGCTGATACTAGTGCAAGTATAATCGCGTCTCGACGCGGACCCCCCCGTGCGTTTAGAGCTTCCGGGTTGCAAATCGAAACACTCGGTTGTGAGCGCAGCTGATTTGGTTTATCGCTGTTAAATCTCGATTCTGAGAAGTAGAAATAGCCATATAGCATTTTAATTATTATTTTATACATCTTGTTTTTGTTTGCTTACAGCAATCGCCCTCCATCGCTTAGTATTTTAATAACTTCTTGGCCAATTACAGATAGACATAGAACTCGAAATCTGATTGTGTTTCTCCTTGCTGTACTTTTTAATCATATTATGTACAGTTTTCGACAGGTGAACATTGACGCATAAGCTTGATCTTGTCTTTTTTGCGTTGGGTCTGAGCCCAAAAATTACAAAAACCTTCATTTTCTCGGAAAAGACTTAAATATCCTCTTTGGAGTCGATATTTATCAATTTTATTTTAATGTACTTTGTAAGGTAGGTAATTTAAATTCTTACTATTAAATCTCACACAAGCTTTGCGTCTGAACCAAACTAAAATGGTAAACCAAACTAAACCAAACCAAACTAAAATATTATAATAGATCCACACACAATATATGTCGGGATACAATTTCCACACACGATTTACGTCGGGATATATGTAACATTAAGTCACAAATTAGTTGGTAGGTAGTTTGAAATCCTCAAAATAATTCTCACACCCGCTTTACGTCGGAGTAATTAATAATAAATCCACACACAATATATGTCGGGATACAATTTCCACACACGATTTACGTCGGGATAATGTGTAACATTAAGTTACAAATTAATTACTAGGTAGTTTTAAATCCTCCAAATAATTCTCAAACACGCTTTGCGTCGGGGTAATTAATATATCCCGTGGGGATATAAATAACTAAAACTTTCGAGTGAATATTGAACATTAAAGAAGGTAGAAAATACTCAAATCTTACCTTGATTCCTTTGTCCGGAGATACTGTTGCGATGAATCTTCAGATGACGAACTTTATGAGACTATTTTCCTTCTTGAATATCCTATACCTATACCTACACACAATATTACAAATTAAATAAATATAAAATATCACGCTTTCTTAATTTTTGTTGGACGTGTGACTCGGACGACACAAAATCACGTAATGACGCTAGGCGGGATTTGGTGGGGCCGGGTGATGTGTTTGGTGGGAGTAAATAAGAAACTTTTTTGTCATAATAAAATTTAAAAATAATAATGAAAATATATATTTTATATATATTAAATAGCTCTAAATGTGTGATAAGGACAGTACAATCTCGCGATCTGCTGCTTGTAAACAATATAATCATCTTCGGGAAAGATGCGAAGTATAATTATAATATAGCTGGCTGTTAAAACAGCTTCTCCCCAAAATATTTTATCTAATTTCGCACTTGTAACCAATGTTCGAGCCATTTCGGTTAACGTACGATTCATGCGCTCTGACACACCATTTTGTTGTGGGGTATGAGGTACCGTTAAATGATACATGATTCCCTTGTCAACACAAAATTCTTTGAACTCATTTGAAAGGTATTCTCGGCCATTATCACAGTATAAACTAACTAATTTAGAGTTCAGAAAATTTTCACTTTTTGCAACATAATCCTTAAAACATTTAAACACTTCTGATTTAGCATGCATTAAATAAACAACTGTATAATGGGTAAAGTCATCAATAAAAGTAACAAAATAATTTTTATCATCGAAGGTAGCTGGCGTTATTGGGCCACAAACATCGGAATGTACAATGAAAAGGGGTCTATTTCGAATCGATTTATCTTTTGACTTCGCAAAGGGTAGTCGTGACTGTTTACTAAGTACACAGGCTTCACAGAGTTCATTACTGGGAATAATATCATTAATTATATGATAGTCGTCAACAAAATTTTTAAGAGTATTAAATTTCTGTACGTTAATGTGTCCAAGTCGTTTATGCCATAACTTATAAGAATCAGAGCTCTTTGTTACATTTAATAAGGACTGAGATTTATTAACTTGAAAACACAGTTTAAAAAGATTATTATCACGCACACCAGATATTAAAATTTTGTTATTTTTGGAAATATGCGCCTGATCATTTTCAAAAATAATCGTCATACCTGCTTCTTGAATACGATTTACCGATAACAAATTATATGGAACATCCGGTGAATACAAAATATTTTCGATTGTACCTTGGTAACCTAAATTAGTAATAACTTTTATTTTCCCTTTACCAAATGCAGAAACGTTAGTACTGTTTTTAGCTACGCCAATTTTCAATGGGGTTGTGAATTCCGAATATGATGAAAAGTAATCCTTGGTATTTACTATATGATCAGTTGCCCCCGAATCTAAAAGAAAATAAATACTTTTACTATCAGAAATAGAATTAAAAAACTTACAGTTTGAAAACATAAAAGCGAAACTGTCCTCGGTATGATTGTTGTCGTTCATCATTGTGTTTGCAATTGGCTGGTTACTACCGCTGCTGTTACCGCCATTTTTCGCCATTCTTTTGTAGAAAATACAATCCTTTAACTCGTGATTTCTCCGGCCACAATGATCACAATATAACTTCGAGATTTTGTGATTAGAAATTCCATGATATGATTTCTTCTTAGGTTGTGTATTATAATAAGATTTCTTCTTATCAAATCCAGATCGTCGTGAAGATTTTCTTGTAGAGGTATGTAAAATTTTAAGTTCGGTTGTTGTAGTGGTTCTAATTTTGACTTCTTGATCTAAAAGCCGGGTCTTGACAAATGCTAAATTTAAATGCTCTTCTCCGAGTGTTTCTAACGCCGTGATTACACCATCATAAGAAGTGGGTAGTGTTAATAATAAATGCGATATCTTGTCCATTTCGTCTAATTTTGCACCCGCGGAAATCAATTCAGTGATAATATTATCGAAATCATTAAAATGTTTGAATAAAGTCACATCCGGTTGCAATTTTAAATTAAGTAATTTTTTACGAAGTGTCAACTGTGTTGCCAAGCTTCTTCTCTCGTAAATTCGGTCTAGGTCATCCATGATGGATTTTGCCGTGGCAGAATCTTTAGCAAAATTTAAAAATGCATCGCTTAAGTACTCCACTATTGTACCTTTAGCTATAAGGTTTTTCTTCGACCATTCTTCGTCCGGATCGAGCGGCGTATCTCCATCAATAACATTTAACACTTGTAGTTCACCCAAAAGCGATCTTATGCGAAACTTCCACGTGCTATAACGATCTCCGTTGAACGGTTGAATATTCCTTTTACTTCGCGACTCCATATTTTAAAAATAATCACTATTCACTTCACACACACTGATTTCAACTTACTAATTTTAACACACTGATTTTAACTTTGAACCAAGCACTTTTTAACAACGTAGCCTGGGCCCATAACCTGTAGGTATATATAGGGTCGCAGGGAAGAGAAAAGAAAAGACGTCTGCACTGTTCGACTGTCCGCTTTATAATGAATAAAAATTCAGAACACATCGTACAAGAAATGTAGGTAAACAAATGAAAAAAATGAATGATCTAGAGTGGGTGTTGGAATGAATCATAGCCACAGACAACACAGACTATTGTACCAAAGACTTGGATTTTTGCTATATTCCAACAAACAAAGTCGCTTACTCTGTCCTTATGTTTGCTTAAATCTTTAAAACTACGCAACGGATTTTGATGCGGTTTTTTTTTAATAGATAGAGTGATTGAAGAAAAAGGTTTATATGTATAATAACATCCATTAACAGTAAATGACATAGGCTATTTATATTTTATACCCGTGCGAAGCAGGAGCGGGCCGCTAGTATATTTAATGTTATAAATACGAAAGTTTGTATGTTTGTTACTCAATCATGCAGTAACGACTGAACCGATTTGGCTGAAATTTGGCACAGAGATAGATTACAGACTGGAATAGCACATAGGTACTTTTCATCCCGGAAAATAAAAAAGCGGGAATCCAAAAAAAATCTCAATCCACGCGAACGAAGTCGCGGGTATCAACTAGTTTTTAATAAGTCTTTTACGGCCGACTAACGCAGTATCGATACGTTATTATAGCACGATGGGCTCGCAGAAAATTATTAAAAAATAACGTACTTAAATAATTCATAAAAATATCATTAAATAATCATAAATCATAAAAATACCCATCAAAAACGGTATTATCAGTACCCTACAGAAAATAATTAAGTATACAGCACTCACATATTCATTGGTTAAATTGAGCCTACGTTTAGAGCGGAACTTTGTTAGAAACTTCCCTTCTATGAGTTACAGTCTTATGAGAACAGGAGGAGAGAGGCAGAGAAGGATTATGCCAATTTTATTTACATACACTTCGACATACTGATTGCTTAAAAAATACAGCTCGTAGTTAAGCAATCTCGCTGCTTTACCTACTTAAAAAAAATAAGGCTTGCTTTTAAAAAAGTTTGTTGCCGACTCAAAATTAGTTAGTAACTAACATTAGTTTAGGAGCTTAGTTATTACGTCTGAAAAAAGCTTTATTTTATTTTCCATTTCTAGTTGCTTCTTTTGTCGGTTCAATTTTTTGTAACAAATTGTTATTCATTAACTACTCAGATTTTTTCTGTTTTTAAGGGCTTCTGGACAAAACCTAAAACGATTGCCTAAAATGATTGCGATTGTCGAAGAAGTAAAATCCTGTCACAGATTCTGAGATGATACTAAATATTTCGTTACCAATGAAAGCATTTAAGTATTACTACTGAAACGTACCCAATGATGATATAATTATTATGTAGGTAGTTACGCAGTTTCAGTATGTGCTTTACAAAATTTTCGCAAAAGAATTTAAAGAAAAATTGTAGGCCGCCACATGTAATTAAATCGTAATAATTCGTTTAATGTGGTGCCACTTTCAGTAATAAATCTGCCTGTACGTCATGCGTGCTGGGGGTTTGTACAACTTGAGTATTATATAATGAGTGCAATCATTCAGACTCGTGTAAGCATAATACCAGCTCGTGCATTACCCGTGTAATGATCCCGGGTATAACGGTGAATGCGAAATCTTGCGACGTTCATTTGTCCACAGCATAGGATAATAAATTCTAAGTTTGCGAGTATTTCGCTATGCAAATAGGAAGTATGAAGTATGTATGAAAAGAACCTACTAGCAAGGATTAAATTTAACAACTTTAACCCCACTACGGATATAAAAATCCGTCATATTGGTGACGGATTTTACATCTATATCCATAGTGGGAAACAAATCAATATTTGTTCGGGTAAAATGTAGTCTCATGTTGACATCTCATTAATGACTACTAAAATAATAACCACAGATTGTGATAAAAACCCTTCCTTTTGACTTTGCCGTATGTACGTATATTAGTCATTAAAATTAGACTGCTTCCTGTACAAATAATTTTTTTGTTCATTTATAAAATTATGTATAAATACTTATTTCCCACTTATTCGTATACAAGCAATGCATGTATGTCATTTATTAAGTATACCTATTATAACCTACTAAAGTACTGTACCTACCTGTTATTTTTTTTTATTTAATAGCCAAGCCAAGCTGAAGTTGACTAATATCCTCCTATCCCCTCTAAATAAGCGGAAAGCTTGTGCTAGAAGTGGGTACGACAATAGTGCAACAGGTGGGATTCGAACCTGTGACCTTTCAGTGTTCAGTCCGCACATTAAACCGTTGGGTTATTGAGGCTAAAATTATTGTCTTATAGTGTACTAAATTACTTCTCCAAGCCAGGGTGGTTTGGAGAAGAGTGATTAGACCGCCTTTACGCACTTTTTTATGTGACGTAGTTACTGGTGTTGGTGACATCAATGACACCAGCTCGTAGCAATTAGAGAGTGCTTTACGTAGTATGTATGACAAACCACGCACTCAAGACGCGGTTTTAGACTCATTATGATGTTAAAATTAAATACCTAGCAAAAATAGCACACAATAAACGAAAAAGCTCTACACTTTGCCGACATTAATTGCGCCGCGACTCTTTTAGACTTTGAATACAAATTCTACGCTAAACCGCAAATAAAATGAAGAGCTTCCAACGTTTTACTGCATTTCAGACAAACAAAGTGAAGCTTGTGAACATTGCTCTGACAAATAGAAGTCTCATCTTATTTGATATTACATGATGCCACCGCGTTTTGTTGGCAGGTACATCCACCTGGTGTATGAGATAGTTTCCTCCAGAGAATATTTTGTATATCGGCACATTTCCATATCAATAAAGGTAACTTATTTTGGTACTTCGTTATATTGTATTGTATTTTTCATAGCAGGATATCAATCGGATTTCGAATATTACAGTGAATTATATTCTCCATTGTATAATGCAAGCAAGCATATCAAAGCATGATATAGTTCTTGCAATTGAAGAGGACGCGTGGCTCATGGTTGTGAGTATTTTGTATTAAGTGTGAGTGAGAGCTTGCTTGCACCTGACCGGTCCCACCTAGGCTCCTAACAGGCACGTACACTTACACAATTTGCAATGTGCATGTAGGTACACGACGTAACCACAAGTAAAGCTCACGTGCCCTCGTGAATTGCAAAAACTGTAGCATTCCTATATATATCACACTAATATTATAAAGCCGAAAGTTTGTATGTGTGTGTGTGTGTGTATGTTTGTTACTCTTTCACGCAAAAACTACTGGACCGATTTGGTTTTTAAAAACTAAATTCACGCGGACGAATTCGCGGGCATCAGCTAGTTACGGTAGTAAGGAATGCTATCTTTATGTTCTTAACACAAATTTTTACTGAATTCTTGTTAATTTATTTTTATAAGGCACTTCATGCAAATGTACTTCGCTGATTATTTTATTTCTCGCTGTCTAGATCTTAAACTATATCAAAATATCAACTCGCCATTCAATTAAAATTTGCCTGACTACAATCAACTTTGTTAAATTATAATAATATTTCAAAGTAAAACTTGAAACTTTAATTTAGGACTGACTGAGGCAAGCTCGTGAATAAAATATAGATTATTTTCAAGATTACAATTATAATGAAAAACTAACAACGTAGAGTCATACTTAATTTAAAAATAAGTACCTACATATCGTAAAATTTCTTTTGCTTAGTTAGATGAAGTCACGGGCAAAATCTAATTTTTAAATAATTTCTTATGAATTTGAAAGGTAAAAGGTAAGTATACTAATATTATATTATGTAGTAGGTACAGGTAGGTAATTACTATTCAGTTATTATTTATTTAGTTCTCAGCTTACAAATCCTCCTTTGAGTTTAAATAGCCATTTGCATTTGCAGTGCTGTTAGGTTCCTAAGACGCTTTCCTAACTGGAGATTTCAATGGCAAAAGGCAATCCAAAGTAGGTATTTACCTACTCGTATTTAGATAAAGTTTAGGGTAGTACCACTTAAAGTGGATCCAATGGACACTTCTGCTTAACAAATTACTGAATTGCTACATCGTTCACATGAACATGCTATTCAAGTAACTCTACAGGCAAAGCTCTAAATAACTCAATTTTGTACTATTTTATCTTTGGCTGGGCTTCAGCCGATTAGCAATTTAGCTTTCCGGTTCGATAGCGTGTAGAAACCAATTAGGAGTTACTCTAGCCCTCACAAATCAGCCCGCTACCATCTTAGACTGCATCGTTACTTATCATCTGATGATAAAGCCTCAATAGCCCAATGGTTATAGGTGCGAACTGAAAACTTAAACGTTGCAGGTTCGATCCTCGCCCGTTGCACTATTGTCGTACCCACTCCTAGCACAAGTTTTCACTTATTTGGAGGGGATAGGAGAACATCTGTCAAGTTCAGCTTGGCTAATATTCTTTTTAAGAAAAAAAAAAAACAGTCAATGACTATCGAATTAGTCGTCGGTCAAATAAAAAGTTACGGTTCACTAAAAATTGCATGCAATTGCAATAGGTTCACAACATTATAAAGCGTAATTATTCGTCACACATGAAAAGTAATAAATCTGTCCAAATGCGACATCAGACGCGAAACAAATGCAAAATTTGCTTGGGCCCTGAATAATTACTGAGTAGTGTAATAATGGCGGCAATAATTCAATCCAATATAAGCGTAATTACCACTAATGTTCGAAATAAATTCATTGTTGCAAAATGTCTACGTGTGACACTACAACTTGTTTTACCCATACTTACTCAAAAATTTAAAAACAAAATTGAAACAAATTGTATTTCTATTGCTTTCGTTAAGTTATATCTATGAAAATCTGTATTTTGCCTGTCGATTAAAAATAAAGAAGTATGTGTGTCACAGTTTTTGAAAATTCCACCCCAAAAACTAATTCCACGCGGATCAAGGTGCGGGGGCAAAAGCTAGTATGTAAGTAATACTTACGCAGGGTGGGAAGATAATGGATGTGGGAAGGTTCGCAGTTGCAATGCGGAGCAGAAGAGCAAATTTCCTCATTTTAACTAGGAAAAACTTTTTAAAAACTTTCCAAGAGAACTCCCTACAATGCAAGTTCAACTAAAATGGTAGGTAAGCTCCGTGCAAGAAATAGAAATTCCATGAAAAGCATATTTTACTTTTATAACAGAGGAACTGCGCGTACTAAATATAACATAGAGGAGTAATTTTGACAAGGGATTTATTTTACGAGTGTGGACGAGAGTTCTGGATGCCCATAACGTTTCAAGTCATTATTTATAACTAATATTAAAAGTATGTAAGTAGGAAAGTGTTTGTTTAGTCATCCATACCCAAAACTTTCAAAAAATTGGAAATTTCCAAACGATTTTATAAACAAAACTAGCTTTTGCCCACGGCTTCGCTCACGTTCGATTTTTGAGCCCTTATTTTTACCCCCTTAGGAGATACATTTTCAAAAATCCTTTCTTGGCGGATCCCTACGTCATATTGGCTACCCAGACCGATCCGTGCAGTGGTAAGAGCTGTGCGTTGATAGATCAGTCAGACATTTAGTCAGTCAATCAAACAGTCCGTCTGACAGTCACCTTTTCATTTTGTATAATTAGATATATTATGGTGGAATCACTCTCAGTAGTTCAGGCTTTTTGAGCACATCACTGCGACGGCACAGAACCAGTGGAACCGCTGGAGTTGCTGCATGACTTGTACCATGTACAACTGCTATGTTTTAGTGCCAGCGGACACTGCTTTAAAATAGGTTGAATTGCGCTTATGTTTAGATACAGAAGTAAGCTATAGCAATCCTTTCGGAGCCAGCGACTTTCTAGAATTTTGCAGAAATTCTACTGTCGATAATGTATCTCTTTAAATCCCACGCAATTTTGAGGTCAATTCGTTTCCTGCTTTAACATATAATATGGTCCAGCTTTAGTTGATAACTGGACCAAATCATTAAATATAAATTGGCTCATCGTCTGAGAGATAATTGACTTTACATTGAAGTTGTTCCAACTACCCTTAGTTGTCTCTCAGCAAACTTCAGTAACACCACGCTTAGCTTGTCGTATCCTTGGGTATCTATAATAACTGTTACCTAGACTATTCTGTGCAAACTCGTCCTATAAGCCAGAATAGATGAACGCTTAGGGAACGGGACTGCAATTCAATAGACCTAAAACCTAATGACCGTAGGTTGAAAACCACCTAATCTATCTGTATTATGTAAGTACATAAAAATCAATTACTGTTCGTTCGTCGGTATCACCATTTCCGATCACTTTTAAAAGATGGTGAGAGCGAAGCCGCCAGTAAAAGCTAGTATTATAATAATTAAAAATGAGTCATTAAATTAAAATAGCAAACTGCAGCGTCCTTGTATAGCTTACCTAGCAAACGTAACTGAAACCTGTTCCGATGTGATATCCGTGTAAAGCAAGAAAAGAGATTAAATCGGCCCAGTAGATTTCCATAAAAATGGTAACATAATAAATTAAGCAGCGGTCGTTTGTAATACGTTCCTACCCAGAAGTGATAGGTACAACGTACATAATGCAATTTTTAATTTTTCAGGAAAACGGCCACAAACAAGCATAAAATATCTAACGCCAAACGCCTATACTGTCTGTTCCATCGCGACGTGGGTAAAAATAGTGTAATTATATGAGAACTAGTAGGGCGCGTGGGTGCGCGGCCCGCTGCAGCGGACCGCGGTTTTTCTGTTCTTAGACTTTCAGGGCCTGATCATTTTGTACCACAAAACCACTATTCCAACTTGTACACTCTTTAAGATAGACATCGACGAAATTTGTGTGGCCGCCATCTTGAATCCGCCATTTTGGTGTTTTTTTCAGCTCATTGCCAATTGGATGAGGTTTTGAGTGATTTTTGTTTGAGCACCCCCACCTATCTTCGATACCCTGGCCATGCTCTTCACCAATCTCCGAAATACTCAATCATCAGCTCCCTCCATATTTTTCATCCAAATAAATTTTTTCCTCTATACGAACCATCAGCGGAAAGGAACGTATAAAAGTCTTGCATATATTTTGTATGAAAAAAAAAATTCCGCCATCTTTAATTTTTTTCTATTCATCAAGTAGACCTTCAAGTCTTGATCATCTTTTTCCAAGAAACCACTCTTCCACCTTTTATAGTCTCCGAGATAGATGCCAATGGAATTTGTATGGCCGCCATCTTGAATCCGCCATTTTGAATTTTTTTTCAGCTCCCTGCCAATTGGATGAGGTTTCGAGTAACTTTTGTTTGAACACTCCCCACCTATCTTCGATACCCTGGCCGTGCTCCTCACCCGTCTCCGAAATCCTCAACCATCAGCTCTCTCCATATTTTTCTTCCAAATGAATTTTTGTCCTCTATACGAAACCATCAGAAATTTTGAAAAGGAACCGTATTGAAGTCTTGCATATATTTTGTATGGAAAAAAATAAATTCCGCCATCTTGAAATTTTTTTCTATTCATCAAGTAGACCTTCGGGTCCTGATCATCTTTTCCCAAGAAACCACTCTTCCACCTTTTATAGTCTCCGAGATAGACACTAATGAAATTTGTATGGCCGCCATCTTGAATCCGCCATTTTGGAGTTTTTTTTCGGCTCTCTGCCAATTGGATGAAGTTTTGAGTGACATTTGCTTGAACACCCCCCACCTATCTTCGATACCCTGGCCGGTGCTCCTCACCCGTTTCCGAAATCCTCAATCATCAGCTCTCTCCATATTTTTGCTCCGAATGAATTTTTGTCCTCCATACGAAACCGTGACTGAAAAAAATTTTTTTCATACAAAATTTTACAGGAGAGGTGATCAATCAGTCAGTCAGTGAATCAGCACGAGTAGCTATATATATAGTAACTAGTAGGGCGCGTGGGTGCGCGGCTCGCTAAAGCGAACCGCGTGTTTTCTGTTCACTAAGTAGATCTTCGGGTCTTCATCATCTTTTTCCAAGAAACCACTCTTCCATCTTTTATAGTCTCCGAGATAGACACCGACGACATTTGTATGACCGCCATCTTGCATCCGCCATTTTGGTATTTTTTTTCAGCTCATTGCCAATTGGATGATGTTTCGAGTAATTTTTGTTTGGGCACCCTCAACCTATCTTCAATACCCTGACCGTGTTCCTCATCCGTCTCTGAAATCCTCAATCATCAGCTCCCTCCATATTTTTCATCCAGATGAATTTTTGTCCTCTATACGAAACCATCAGAAATTTTGGAAAGGAACGTATCAAAGTCTTGCATACATTTTCTATGAAAACAATAAATTCCGCCATCTTGATTTTTTTTCTATTCATCAAGTAGACCTTCGAGTTTTGATCATCTTTTTCCAAGAAACCACTCTTCCACCTTGTATAGTCTCCGAGATAGACACCAACGAAATCTGTTTGGCCGCCATCTTGAATCCGCCATTTTAGATTTTTTTTCAGTTCCCTGCCAATTGGATGAGGTTTCGAATGACTTTTGTTTGAGCACTCCCCACCTATCTTCGATATCCTGGCCGTGCTCCTCACCCGTCTCCGAAATCCTCAACCATCAGCTCTCTCCATATTTTTCCTCCAAATAAATTTTTGTCCTCTATACGAAAACATCATAAATTTTGAAAAGGCGCCGCATAAAGTCTTGCATATATTTTGTATGGAAAAAAAATAATTCCGCCATCTTGAATTTTTTTTCTATTCATCAAGTAGACCTTGGGGTCCTGGTCATCCTTTTCCAAGGAAACACTCTTCCATCTTTTATAGTCTCCGAGATAGACACAAACAAAATTTGTATGGCCGCCATCTTGAATCCGCTATTTTGGAGTTTTTTTTCGGCTCCTTGCCAATTGGATGAGGTTTCGAGTGACATTTGGTTGAACACCCCCCACCTATCTTCGATACCCTGGCCGGTGCTCCTCACCCGTCTCCGAAACCCTCATTCATCAGCTCTCTCCATATTTTTCCTCCGAATGAATTTTTCTCCTCTATACGAAACCGTCAGTGAAAAAAAAAATTTCCATACAAAATTTTACAGGAGAGGTGATCAATGAGTGAGTGAGTGAGTCAGTGAATCAGCACGAGTAGCTATATATATATTAACTAGTAGGGCGCGTGGGTGCGCGGCTCGCTAAAGCGAACCGCGGTTTTTCTGTCCACCAAGTAGACCTTCGGGTCTTGATCATCTTTTTCTAAGAAACCACTCTTCCATCTTTTATACTCTCTGAGATAGACATCGTCGAAATTTGTATGGCCGCCTTGAATCCGCCATTTTGAATTTTTTCAGCTCCCTGCCTATTGGATGAGGTTTCGAGTGATTTTTGTTTGGGCACCCTCAACCTATCTTCAATACCCTAACCGTGCTCCTTACCCGTCTAAGAAATCCTCAATCCCTCCATATTTTTCATCCAAATGAATTTTTGTCCTCTATACGATACCATCAGCGGAAAGGAACGTATCGAAGTCTTGCATACATTTTATATGAAAAAAATAATCCGCCATCTTGAATTTTTTCTATTCATCACGTAGACCATCGGGTCCTGATCATCTTTTTCCAAGAAACCACTCTTCCATCTTTTATAGTCTTCGAGATAGACACCGACGAAATTTGTATGGCCGCCATCTTGAATCCGCCATTTTGGAGTTTTTTTTCAGCTCTCTGCCAATTGGATGAAGTTTCGAGTGACATTTGTTTGAACACTCCCCACCTATCTTCGATATCCTGGCCGTGCTCCTCACCCGTCTTCGAAATCCTCAACCATCAGCTCTCTCCATATTTTTCCTCCGAATGAATTTTTGTCCTCTCTACGAAACCATCAGAAATTTTGAAAAGGAACCAATTAAAGTTTTGCATATATTTTGTATGGAAAAAAATAAATTCCGCCATCTTGAATTTTTTTCCTATTCATCAAGTAGACCTTCGAGTCCTGATCATCCTTTTCCAAGAAACCACTCTTCCATCCTTTATAGTTTCCGAGATAGACACCGACGAAATTTGTATGGCCGCCATCTTGAATCCGCCATTTTGGAGTTTTTTTTCGGCTCTCTGCCAATTGGATGAGGTTTCGAGTGACATTTGGTTGAACACCCCCCACCTAACTTCGATACCCTGGCCGGTGCTCCTCACCCATCTCCGAAATCCTCAATCATCAGCTCTCTCCATATTTTTGTTCCGAATGAATTTTTGTCCTCTATACGAAACGGTGGGTGAAAAAAAATTTTTCCATACAAAATTTTACAGGAGAGGTGATCAATGAGTCAGTCAGTGAGTCAGTGAATCAGCACGAGTAGCTATATATATAGTAAAAGTAAAGTCATTTTCCTAGGGATTTCCATCTCGGTTAAAAAGAGGCTTTCCTTTACTGTAAAGCATCCTGAAAACTACGATGCAGCGCATTAGACGTTGCTGATGATACGGACGACGCTATGTTAACATCGGATTGAAAAGGAGCTGATTAGCTCGATCGCAACGTCTTTTTGATTACATCGGATTCTCCTGCAGGTTTACCTACCGTACCTACGTCTCCTCCCAAGTAGCACAGATAGCTGTATAAATACTCACTTTTAGACCTATTTGAAACTCTATGCGTATTAAGACTCTTTTAAGAGTACACTGGTGATCCTACAGCTGCATAATAGCTGTCAGTGATATTTAAACAGCTTAGGCTGAATAAGGGCTGTTTAGTGGATAAAATTACGCCAAATGCTGTATAAGAGGTATTTGTGAACTCTTATTACACTGACTTATTAAGGGGGCACGTGTGAACTATTATGAAGTTAATAGCTATATAATGGATGATATGTGATCCACATTACAGCTTAACATGAATCCACCATTTTATTGTATAACCTCATAACCTATATAAATATACTGATTCATTTTTCAACTTTTATGATGTTTTGTGTATGAATTAGGAATGGATTGCATTAGTTTTTACTTCTCGATATCATAATAACAACTTTTTATCTTATAATTCTTTTCAAAGCACTAAAAATTGTTTATTCAAGTTTTCATCACGGCTTTTTTATATCACGAAACTAATTAAAAACCGAATATTTTCGTGGCGCACTAAAATTTTCTTAGGTAATATATATGTATAATGTCAGTAAAATTAAATTCCCAATCATTTTTCTTTTATAAATATGAAAACAATGCACTTTGAATATATAACCACACGTATTCAATCAAATTCAATTCACTCCACGAAGTATATTAATTTGCTAGATTTGTATTATCTATGGTTTGCTACTTCACTTTTACGTCACGTGACATATTTGCTGAATAAAGAGTAACTTGTAATCTTTTACTCAACTTAAGGCTGTATAATTTGTGCCCATTTAAGAGGTATAAGAGCTGTATACGGTCGTATACAGCCCTTATGCAGCTTTTTTATACAGCTTTAAGCGTGACGGGAATTCGTTATTCAGCTGTTAAGCAGCCTTCGTGTGCTACTTGGGCTGTAGTTTTAGGGACCATACTGTACTCATTGAATAAAGTTTTTAAAAACGAAACGGCTGCATTGGGTCCAATTTTACAACTCTTTTTATTTGCTATGGTGTAAACAATTACAAAAGTATTATCATAATGATAAAATATTAAATTTTTAAATTCGACTTCGTCCGCGTGGATATAGTTTTCAAAATCCCGCGGGAACTCTTTGATTTTACAGGATAAAAAGTACTAAAGCTTATGTTACTCACCCGATCCTCAACTATACTCATACAAAAAATCACGTCGATCAGTTGCGGCCTGATTGAAGGACGAACCAACAAACAAACACATTTTGGCATTTATAATATTAGTAAAGATTTACATTGTACACAGATTAATATACATGCACTAGGTACGTAATATTATTTTTATTTTACGAGTATATCATGAAAATGAAAACATAAATTACTAGTCGTATAACAAACAGGTCTGTGTGGAATGATGCAGATGGCGCCAAACTAGTGTACATTAACACAAGATAAAGCATTAGTGGAATTACATTATATTATTATTAGTGTATTAAACCTGCAGGAAAAATTGTGTAGCTTACTAGATTTTTGGCTCCAATAACAGGACCTCTTTTGGGTAAGCGGTAACGAAGTGTACGCTAAAAGATTGGACTTAAGTATGTAATTTATCGTTCCAATTAAATATAGAGTCCGCGCCGCCAAACAAGTCCCGCCAAAATTAATGGAACTGGATACATTTTACATATATAGGTACATTAATTCATAGAAACATGCAATTACTAGAGCCGCCTCTGGGGACTTCTTGCGTGGCGTGGACTCTATGTATCTGATTACCATATCTAGATATACCTACCCGGAAATTACAAGTTATTATATTATTTGAGTCAATTTAACTTCATGGAACTAGAATTTGAGTGAATAAGTTTCTCCGTCTTGAAAATAAACCACGGAGTTAGGCGGGACCTCTGTTATATTATTCTCGAAGTTGATTGGTAACCTGATAAATTCGCAGAACGATTGAATGACTTGATAGTATTAATATTTGATTTCCTTTAAACTTGATAGGCTGAGGACTGTGTATCAAATGATTACTTATCTATACCTTGTTGATATGCGTGTTTTTCTTTTCATAGCAAAACAAATAAAAACTAACAATATAACATTAAAAACATCAAGTCTATACACGGCATCATTCGATTCAATTAAGATTAAGCTAAATTTTTAAGAATGAATAAATATATCAGCTTCGGGGTAAGTAGGTATCCACATTCAAGAATATTTGTATAGATGCAGATTTATCATTACCTACACCACAGACCTACACTATCCTCTGCACCTCAATTAATAAAAAAACTAAGAAAATGAATTCATCCATTTTTATTGTTCGAATACGCAGCGCTACGGTGTTCTGTACCTACTTTGTTTATCTAAAAAATAAAATGCAAACGATTTGTTTGTTGCACAAACGCAAAATAGATTGAGACAAATATTCGTAGTTCATAACTCTGGAAACCGAGAGCAAGTAAAATTCTATTTCATAGTTTATCGGAAATAAAATAAAAATATTTATTGCAAGTAAAATTTGTCAGTGCCTGAAGAGCAAATTGTTTGAAGGATACGTTTTCTAGTGTTGACTTGCGGTTTTGAGTCATGTTAGCGAACTAAGGGCTGGTTATGAAAGATTAGAGTGACTCCGATGGAGATAGCAACGCCGTCCGTAGAACAAGCAGACCTTCCAACATATTCGTAAGTCGTAGGTCAACGAATAGTGAAACTGAAATGGTAATGGCGAAAAAATAGACTAAGGTCCCAAGATGGTGTGGATTGGAATGGCGAATTTGTACCGGAAAGTTAAGTCTTAGCAGATAATTCTCAAAGACCAGCGACATCAGATGAGCCACTGGATACAAGCGGCACAATAGAGTTCCCGATGGAAGTTTCTATAAGAAACTTATGTCCAGTATTGGATGTTTATCGGTTGATATCAACGACGAATCTCGTGAGGTGAGCGCTGTGGTGGGAGGTCTCGGGTTCGATTCCCCGGCGGGGGCAATTTAGGAATTTATAATTTCTGAATTTTCTGTTAAAGTATATAGATTTGTTAGTGATTCTCTCAAATTGATATAGTTATATAAGTAGTTCATTTTGTATATATTAATTGTATTATTATAATTGTAATATTTTGTGAGTACCGATGGGGCTGACATGAAAGTCACATTCAAAAGTCCCTTATTAAAAAATGAGAATAAATTTAAAAAAAAAATTCTGAATTGTCTCTGGTCTGGTCTGGCAGGAGGCTTTGGCCGTGGCTAGTTAGCACTCTACCGTCAAAGACGTGCCGCCAAGCGATTTAGTGTTCCGGCTCGATGCCGTATAGAAACAGATTAAAAGGGTATGAGTTGAATGTACACTGCAATATCCCTTCCAAGTTAGACTCTACCATCTTAGACTGCATCGTCACTTAACATCAGGTGATATATCACAGTCAAGGACTACCTTGTTATCCAATAAAAAACCCAATGATTTGAATTCAAACAAATTATTTGTATCTCATTTATATTTTAATAGGGCTGTGTTGTTCCCTTCAATGGCTCCAGTAAGCTTATTATCCCAATAGGAAAAGCCGATCCAAGGCCTATTTACACAAAGTTTAGGGCCCTATTACTTAAAGTTTGTGTAACGGACACAAGGATTGCGAAAGTTAGCCGATTCGGCATATCGTTTGCATAAACAAATACAATTACTTCTCAACACAACTTGAGTTTATTACCTTTTACAATAGTAAGAGCTTATTAGGTAGCGGTAGGTACATTATTTTTAAGACGTTAATTAGTTTTACTTTTGACTCTCATAGTTTTGCTTTTCATACTAACTTTTGTATAATAAACTATTAGGTCGAATTCTGTTTTGAAATTGTTCTCTTAAGACAAATTCTCCAGCTATGATGCTGATGTAGTGTGATTATCATGCGCAAAGTTCAAGGAAGTTGATAGATCTGTAATAATTATCTTGTATACTCGTCCGTTTCGCTGAGATAAAATGTAAAGAACAATGTGGGCGCTTGCTTTAATTCGTTGCATACCATGCCATACAATATACATTATGTTTCCAGGTAAATGAACGCTCTGTATACTTGATTTAATTAAATGCAAGCCACATGGAGTTAATAGTTTTATTTTTGCTTAGCTTACGTAGTTTTGGCATCTTTTCATCATACATAAGTTCACACCTCAAACTACCAAGCTAACCTTATCAAAGTACGTATGGGTTAGAATCATCCCGACGAGCCCAGCTAATAAAAAATTAAAGTTAATCCCTTGTATGTAGCGGACTTTTGTCATTTTGTAAAGAAAAACAATATGAACTATTATGATCCAGCTTTACGGCATTTTTCCCCAAGCACATTGCTTAATTTTACTCGGCTATACTCTACATGTAAGCAAATTGAGTTATATCGCCTTTATCGTCCTTCTGCCTCTCTTCACACCTGCGTCACTTGTTAATTGGCAGCCCGTCACTATATTAGCTTTTTAAGCCCTAACGCAAAAAAGAGATCTTTTTGATACACTTGTAGTTTTTGATCTGAATCTGCATATAGTTGACATAGCTTCGCTTAACTTGCATCGTTTGTTGTCTCTCTCACCTACTTGAGATGAGCTTAGACCACGTAACGCTGCATTGCTACACTACACTTACCTATCAATACTTATAATAAAACTGGAACGGGACGAATTCTGCACATTCAATATATTTTGAAAATTTTAATAGGAGGATGCTCAGCGAATGAATAAGGATGCTTTATTATTGATACTGAGCCCAAAACATTTTTTATTTTTTGTTTGTCTCTCTGTCTATCTGTCTCTCTATCTATCTGTCTATCTGTCTGTGCGCACATCACGCGAAAACTACTGAACGGATTTAAATGACATTTGGTATAGTGGTAGCTGATACTCCGGGTCAATATAATATAGGATACTTTTTATCTGCCGATTTGCCTACTGATACTTTTTAATCATTAAGACTGATCAAACGCTTTCAAAAGCCCAACAAACTTAAATTGAGACCATACTTTATAATAGGAAATCTTTGACATACCTATACACGCACATGGGTACCTACACGTATCCACCCGATTTGTTTTGTGACGAAAGTTTATAGATAGTAAACTTCGTGGAACTTTTGGCAACTTCGATTGCGGTGCAAAATTAATTTTCCCCTGGGACAACCCAATTTCATTTTAGAAGCAATTAACAAGCAGTTTAGAAACATTTGTGTTTACCGCAGTACTCACTCGCTGGCTAAATTATTATCATATTAAATGAATATTATGTAGTAATAGTTCAGCAATTTCCGATTTGCATTTAATATTAGGAGCATTTGCTAGCGATTTCGACCACGTGGAATTAGGTGGTGAGTATACGTCCTTAGAAGAGACCTATATCCAGCAGTTATAGACATCTGTTGGATTATCGCAATAACACTATGGAAGACAATGTTGCATTTTTGGTAAAAGTATGAACTCTTACTTTAGCATTTGGTTAGGTTACAATATTGACTAAGTGTACCTAACATTCTATTCGACCCATCGGTAGTGGGTGTAGTAGTTAAAAAAAGTGATATTAAGTAGGTTGTACTTTGTACTTATAAGTCAAACTTAGTATAGTACTATGTTTATCTCATTAAGTCACGGGCGCTTTACTTGTGGTTACATCGTCGCGTGGTTGCGTAAGTGTGCGTGCCTGTCAGGTGTGCCTAGGTGGGAGCGGTCAGACGCGAGCAAGATCTCCGCTCGCGCGCAGATTCGTTGACCGTTTGGTCAACGAACTTATATTAACAGATATAATGCGATTGAGATAAAAATATTATTTGCGAGGGCTTCTCGAAAAAATCTCCTCCTTAGAGATAAGCTGTCCTCGTGCACGTCCTTTATTTAAATGTTTGTTTCAGTTTTTTTGTTTCTGGTACTAAATCCATACTTAATATTAACGAATAAACGGCATTTTCTATTTCTATCTGCTCAATCTTAAATATGCATCAAAAAGACAGAAATAGACAATGGTAGGTAGTTAAACCTTTCCATTCTTATCGCATTACCATTAATTAACTTTGATCAAACGTATCGATAACGATCCCTGGGGGTCTTTTTACCGATACACGACGCTAAGGCAAATTGGCCTCTCACGTACGTTTTGTACTGTTGCTACAATTGTATCTTCTAATTGGGTGTTTTCCAGCAACAGAAGAGTCAGTTAACTAAATAATATTATCTTTCAATAAAACAAAAAAAAAACATTTTTATCAAAAATATATTTAGCTGTACAAACCCAGGTACATAAGAGGTATAAAGCTATGATCTTAAGATTAAATATCTTATTCTTCAGTTACAGTTTCTTCAGGCGTTTCTTCTTTAACTACAACCACGCGTTTGTTAGCTCGCCATTTCCTTGGACCTAACCTGACTCTTGAATTTTCAACAGTTCCGTCTTCAGATACCTGTTATAGAAAATACACGATTAGAGTACCATTATTATTTCTTATTATCTAAATATATAAAAGGCAAAGGTTACTGACTGACTGACTGACTGACTGACTGACTGACTGACTGACTGACTGATCTATCAACGCACAGCTCTAACCACTGGACCGATCGAGCTGAAATTTGGTATACAGGTAGCTGTTAGGACGTAGACATCCGCTAAGAAAGGATTTTGGAAAATTTCAACCCCAAGAGGGTTAAATAGGGGGTTAAAAAACTAACTAACGTGAGCGAAGCCGCGGGTTAAAGCTAGTAATATTATAAATGCGAAAGTTTGGATCTATGGATGGATGGATGTTTTTTACTCTGATTTGGCTGAAATTTGGCACGGAGATAAACTATAGTCTGGAATAACATATAAGCTACTTTTGATCCCAGAAAATAAAATAGTTCTCGCGGGAATTACAAAACGTTAATCCACGCGAACGAAGTCGCGGGCATCAACTAGTTGTTATATAAATTTTCATCGTTCCATGAACAATAATTGATTCCATGGTTTAGCAACGTAGTTCCAAGTTGCTAACAGAACCGGCAACCCACTTTGGTGGACAGAAACGTGTGACCATCAAAGTGACCATCGTGTTGGTTGCGGTACTTTTATCACTAATATCTGATAATAATGGTACTAAGAAAATAATTAATATAAATCTGGCTACTCGTTTTGTCTACTGGTTATGACCAGTAGACAAAACGAGTAGCCAGATTTATATTAATTCTACTACTACTCCTAGTCTCGTTTTGTCTACTGGTCATAACCAGTAGACAAAACGAGACTAGGTGTAGTAGAAGTAGTGACTTCCATAGAAGTCAGATGGCAGTTACTTTACTCCTTGAAAAAAACATTATAGTCTCATTTAGCAAGATTGAAGGTCAAATTAGTAAAGTAAGAAGGTCGTCTGGGTTAATTAAAACGGAACCTATATAGATAATAATAATATTATGTATTATAGTAACCGACAAAATAGCGCAGCTAGTACACTACAATGCTACTTAGAAACTACTGCCAGATTAGTCAGCAACCATCTTACCCAGCATCATAAGATCACAGAAAAGCATCAACTGTCGTGAAAAAAAACCCCTTGGGAGTTTTACGAAAAAGACACACATTTTTACATTTTCAAATACTACAATTACTTACTTGTACAGTTTTTCTTGCTGGGACATTATTTTCTAAAAACTTGTTGACAGCGCCCAACGTGTTAATTGGAATCTAAAACGCACAAGAGAAACATTATTTCAAAACATTCCATGAAAAATTATTTGATTCGATGTCATAAGACCGATTTGTACTTAAAAAAAAATGTAAATGTTTGAAAAATTTCTTATACTTATTCAAGATTACTTACATACAATCCTTATTCTGGCCCTTGAGGAGAAACTCGTAATTAATAAGCCACAACACTTTTGTTATAAGTTAGCTAATTACTGATCAAACAAAATCATCTACCTAATAAACAAACCCTTTACTAGAAAATACTTTACAAAATATGTTTAGTATATAATGAATAAGAAATATATAAATGTTAGCATAAACGATAAAAATGATGTTTCTAATATAATAGAAATATATTATAAAAAATAAGCAATCTCAAAAAATTTAAAACCCGCGTTAGAGTCGTACCTTCAACCACAAACAGATGTAAACTTATATTAGTTGGAGGGAATTGAAAATTTTAGTCATATTAAGCAACTCTAGTGTTCCTAATAAATCTATTTATTAGTAGTTGTTTTTAAATGGAAGCAAAAATTCCTAGTGATGAACTTACAGCCAGTATATCATCAAAGAATTTTGAAGCGCTCGGTGTTTCAACCGATATGTGCGCTGATGATGAAGACGAAGATGAAGGTAATGATGATGGTTCATGTTTTGATGATATGGAGTCAGATTCTGCAAAATAGTAGATACATATTAGGTTACATAAATATTTAGATGATGAGTACAATAATACGAGTAGTAGTAGATTTTTTAGAAATGAACGTCAATAAAAGTTACAAGATAAAATAGGAAATTAAAGATATTATGCATCAGCTAACCGATAGATATAGGGTTCCATAGTTATTTTAATTAAAAATATTGTTATGATGTACTAAAAGCTATGATAAGAGACAAAGTTACGTAATATACTGTCTTTTATAGTAAGTCTTTTTATCACTATATAATTGGACCGACCTAAAACTCCATGAACTATAAAATCTATCGATTGTTTGTTCGGAATTGTAGTCATAATTTCACCAGGAGTTTAGGTTGAGGACTGTATATTTTTAAGAGTTACAGAAGAGGGTTTACACATTCAGATTAGGAATTCTGTAGACACGCTCAAAAATTGTGTTTGTAGTTTGTCAGAAGTTACACCAGATCTAGAGACCAAGACCTCACATCCTGATTTACTAGGTAGACAAGATGTAAAACATAAGTAAAATCTGCAAAATCAGTCAAATATGTAGTTAAATTAAAGATTTGTGTATAACTTATAAATAAGCTTTTCTAGATTTTTCAAATAAAACTCAAACTAAGTTAACCGGAGCGTGTTTGGGAGCTCTTGGGGGTGCCATCATTTAAGTTCGGTTTCTAGGTCTTTAGCATAAGCTTTTTTTTTGAAACAACACGAATGAGCTGACACCAAAGAGACGATTTTAATTAGTGTTCCATAAACTCTATCTTATTTTATCTTAAAAATAAGTTACTCTACAATACAAAATATTTTAATATCTACTTGAAAGGCAAATTTAATAATAATAACCACCTGCATCTATATGAGCAGATTTTTCTACAGAAACATGTGTATTTGCAGCTGTATTACCAAAGAGGTTACCCACTGCTTTTAATGTAGCGATAGGAATCTGAAACAAAAATTATGAATTTGAAGTGTACACAAAATAACATATTTTATTTTATTAAGTAATTTTATATTTATTACTTTCACAAAATTACCTATATTTTACAAAGTTTTGCCTGCGACTTAACTGCGTCAATTTTATTAATCTACATTTTAGAACATGGTCTAATTATAACGAGCCTTCTCAAATTCCTTTATGTTAGATTGAGTAATTACTATCCAAACATGTTCATAAACTTTTTAATTGAAAATGTAATAGAAAGATACACTCACATTGAATATGTCTGCGAAAAACGTCGGATTTTTGTGAATAGTCACTTCTTTAGTGTAAGTTGTCCCAACTCCACTATTATGATTTCCTCCAGCTGCGACGCCTACGCCAGCATTTGCAGATGCAGATGAATCTACATCGATCCTTTTTTGTATTTCCGGTCCGTTAATATTACCTTGTCCTCCAATGTAACCACCAAGATAAGCTGTTTTATGTAAATGATGATGTTTTCGTGGTTTGTAGTGTGTGTAGATAACTTCCTTTTCAACTACTTCAGGAGCAACGTGTACCTGCAATATTGCAGTTAAATAATATAATACTGTTTCCTTTTAACCAAAGGAATAAAGTTGTAGTACAAAGAAGATTAGCACTTGGTGGTACATTTTTAATATTGTACTTTGAAGTAAATTTTTTGAGTACTATCATAAATAATATAACAATATTTTTCTACACACAGTACTTATTTGGTAGTATGTGATTCATTATCTCAATAAATAGCAGAAACATTTATATATGTATTTATGTAATGTGCATCGATCGGTCTTCAGTGGATCAATGCCTAAAAGCGAGTTATTTACTTATTTTATGCTGCAAATATAATTGGCTGTCTCATCGCCATTGGTGCAGTATAAATAAGACTTCAAAACAAACCTGAGGAAGAATGTAAGAATGTAGGGGCTTATGCCACGATCGTAGATAATAATCTGCTGCAAATGCTGTGTTTAACAAATAATTAAAAAGAGCTTGAAAATTAAGATTTCCTTGTACTTCGACAGCGGGCCTCCTTATTTTACTCACTTCTTTAACGACGACTGGCTGTATATTTTCGTGTATGACTTTATGTTCTACTTCAGCCGCAGGTTGTATTTCATTTGCTGAGTCGATATTTATCTCAGTATGTATTTTTTTATGTATCGGACTCGTTTTTTTAGTGTAAGTAAATCCTGAAGAACCCTCTACTGAAGTTTCACCTCCCTGAAAAGTAACCATGAAAAAGTCTTATAGCAAAATCTATTTCAATACAATTGGGCATCCGCGACATAAGCACCAGAAATGTGCAAATATGCATACGTGAAAACCAAAAGCATGCCTCTATAATGCACCCTAAAATATATTAACAAGCTTTGCGAAATATAAGGATTCTGCCACACAACATAAGTTTATATGCATGCAAGTTGCATATATTCAAAATGTTTTACCTTTGTCAATGTTTTTAAAAATCAGGGGTTAGATTCTGTAGATATATAGAGAAAAATTAATAATAGTTGTTTAGATACCTTATAAATTTATTTTTGAGCAAAAAGAACTACATTAGTAACTAGATACTTGTAAAACTATGAATCTCAACCATATTTAAAATAAACATAATTTATAGTTTAATAGGCAAGTTGGGCAGCACGCAACGCCTTCTCTTTTGCCCTCAATTCCTTCTTCCTTAGCTTTTCTTCTTTCCATCTTAGTCTCATTCCATTTAATGTGTCACCTACCATTCCAGATGCCGCATAATTATTGCCTGCTTGAGCCGAGGCATATCCTGTTCCAGCAGCCGAGCTTCCTCCATTTACTCCTCCAGCAAGACCAGCCTGAGCTTTAATGCCGTTGCCAGCAGTTGCTCCAGCAAATAGTCCACCTGTAAAAATATATATATTTAATATATTTTGGCGTTTAAGATTCACCCAGCATATGTTCTCTTGCCTGTATTATTTGTGAGTTGGGTCAATATTGATGACTTTTTGCAATCTTATACCTATCTACTCTTGACAAAGGTCATTGCTGATGCGGTGATAAACATGTGGTGTGGTCCAGATCGCCTCCCACGTATATTACTCTATTTTTAGAGATTATTTGTATTGTTTTAGAACCAAGATCTATGGCCTTGCTTAGGATGTCAGCAACCTTATTATCAAATTTTATCAAGATCAATTCAGCGATTAAGTCGCACAAAGATAGCAGATACCCAGACAGAGCTACTTTTGCAATAATAATAAGTATTTCTGCAAGAAATTTACCTAATGGACCTCCGCGTTCGCCTCCTCCAACAGCTCCTCCAAGACCAGCTGCAGCTGATTGGCCATGAGGAGTACCAGCTTCAGCATACAAGCCTCCTGCTGTGTTACCGCCTGTTAAAACACAAATTATTATGTTGCTGTTGGCGATTACTGGCGGCCAACCTTTATGGAGATTAGCCACCTGCGCGGGAGATATTATAGTGCACAAGTGTGTGCGCAAACACAGGTACACTCTCTACACTTTCACTCTCATAGTCCGATGGGATAAAAATCTGACACGACCGGAGAGAGATCAGGTGCAGGATCGACAGCTTTACGTGTTCAGGCAGGGCGGTGACTCACCGCCAACTTTCTTACACCTGGCTAGTACTGAGAATTTCTTGACGGAAAACCCGATACATTTAGGGCTCGACCCGGGAATCAAACCCAGGACTTCGACATTCGCAGTCAAACTTGCTAACCACTAGACCAACGAGGCATTCGAAACACGTTCGAAACACGATACCTATGTAATTGTTAAAACGCACATACATAACTCTGGATATTCAGAGGATCAAACCCCCATAAGAGACCGTAATCCTAACGACTAGGCTATCACTGCTCTGATACTATATTTATTTGATAGGAAATAGTATTTTTTTAACATTAATGCAGATCGTATACTTAGTTATGAATGCACTTGATGAAACTTAATAGCATTGCAGCTTCGTTAGTCATTATAGTTGGAATACATAACACTCCATATAAAGACGTATTTTATATTCATTAAGAAGACACTTCGATCAATAAATGTACAATGAAGATGCACTCCCATAAAATATTAATATCTTTACGACTTGTGAATTACGAGATATAAGCAAAAATATATTTTCCTTATGTTAGTATTTTTCTACAATAATTTTTTAAAGCACACGCAGTTTCGGACCTGTTTACATTGCTTGTCTCAAAGAATAAAATAATGATAAACCTAAATAAGGTCCTCCAGATTGAATCCGGCCACAACGGCAAATCTTCACAGCGATTAGCCTATATTTTATTAAATTTGCGCGAGAGATTGGTTCAGTGGTTACGGCGTGATTGAGTAACAAACTTTCACATTTATAATATTAATAGGACATTAGGATTATATTACTTCCACTTACCGCCAAGTAGACCGCCAAGTCCCACGCCAGCGTGGTAACCACCAAAGTTGACGCCTAATTTGCCATCTTTGAATGTGATAAACTGGGGTGCCTGTAAACAAATAAATTCTATTCTTTTATCAGGTTCACAAATGCGTCCAACTTAGTAGGACTTGAGACTGGTTTCGATTTACGTATCGGAAAACTTTGGTTAACTATTTATTGTTTTTCCTGGATAAAAATACTCAACGTCCGAATCCAGGATTCAAACTACACGAAATCTTCGCAACGTTAATATTGGATAAAAAGCCGTCGACATAACTCACTCCAGCAACACATGAGCATAATTAACTCGTAAATTGTACAAAACAATATTGTTATTACAAATTGCAATTACAAATTACTATTTTATTTTTAAAAGAGCAACCGCCGAGTTTCTTGCTGGTTCTTCTTGGTTGGAACGGCATTCCGAACCGGTGGGTGGTAGATTCACGATTTGACGATTCGAAAGCACTTTGTAAAAGTTTATTTAATAAATAATTATTCTATTCTATTCTGATCAGTGAAAGAGTAGCAGATAGGTACTTAAATTAAAAAAAAAATAACAAAATAATTATAGGTAACTGTAGTTATTAATATTAGATAACAAACTCTCTTAAAAAAATAACTACAGCTAATTAATTCGGTTGTGATAATGACATGCAATTTATTGTTAGGTATCAACAGATTATTTTCGAATATAAACGGAATTTGAAAACCAGTATTTTATGAACAAAGTTTACAAAAAATCGCACTTTGTACCAACATAGTTAAATATAACTTAAAATACTTTATGTGATATTCATCAAGTAAGTATGTATGATAATTATAATTATAATGTTGGGATTTTCCAAGAAACTCGACTTTGAATAAATTTAATCGTTCACTTTACTGTCAAGTTATATACCTATATCGTTATAATGTTACATACATTAATTTGTAAAATATGTGAAGGAATATCGCAATAATGAGCAAAAAACTCCTAAATCTCATTAAATCTTTATCAAATAATTTTATCAATGAGGGAAAATAAAAAGATACGATTTGAGCAAGCCTACTGCCTAACTTAGGTCATTAATTATTTATTTAATATAAACTTAATTACATATAAATAATCAATGATCTTTGTTAATACGCAATATACATACCATTGTAATCGCTTACTAATTTATCACACTGTTTATCACGTTCAAACCAAAGAAATGCTAGAAAGAACTAAAAAACTCAAAAAATCTTACAAAAATTGTAAGGATTCTTGAAATTTAAAGTCCCATAAAACTCTTTTGACAAAAGTATCTGTATCAGGCAAAAGTGCGGGCAGAGTACCCACTCAGTTTAAAATTAGAATATTAAGGTAAGGATGCCGAATATGAGATGGTTGCCAAATATGAGATAGTTAGGTTTTGGCGAAACTAATCGCCGCAGCTATTTGGCGATATTGTCACCAGAAGCCGCGTGGCAACAGACCAAAACATGTGTTGGTGCTTCCCAGTTCGAGGCGAAGTCAGGTTGTGTACGTGCGGATTTTTACGAAACCACAAAACCCGATTTTTGACACCAAATATTAACGAGGTATGTTACAACTTTATAGTCACACTAAATGATTTAAATTTACAGTCATTGTATCAGTTATATGATAAATTTTACAATGCATTTGCAGTTTAGTTGTATTTTCTTCGTCAAGAAATAATAGGCAGCCTAGTTTTTAAATTTGGGTGTTTTCCTAATATGAGACACGTGGGGGCTCCATAAATGAGATATCTCATATTAGGATGTATAGAAATATGACTATTTAAAAACCTCTTTTTCTACATGCGTCGATCAAAGAAGTCCTAGGACCACGATGTCATAATACGGGCCGTGAGTGCAGTGCGAAGCAAACAAATATGTTACCTAACAGCGTCAAAACTTTCGATGTTCCTAAGAGTATCCTAGAACGTTATGTGAAAAAAGATGCTAATGCAGAAGTATTTGTCAAGGTTCATGGGAAGACCTCCAGCTTTTTCTGACTATTTAGAAGCAAAAATAGAAAAATATTGTAAAGTTGGACTAACGATTTTATGGGTTACATCTACATCTGAAGAACATCAAGCACTTGGCACAAGCACATGATAATATATTATTAAGTTGTTACTAAAACCTTTTTATTTAGTAGTACGATGTTGTAGATTAATAAATATCGCCAATAAAAAGTTTTTTTGAATTGATTTCTTTCCTTTTTCTCTAAATCTATACTATCTCATATTAAAAACCCTTGGTATCTCATAATAGGAGACCATTTCCCTGAGACGTAATTTCTGACTTTTCTAATATTATCTGATATAACAAAAAATCTATTATACCTAGCACTAAACGGTCTTTCAAGGATAAACTTTATTAAATACTTATCGAATATAAATGATTTTCATAGTCATTAGTGCAATAATTTATTTTTTATGGCCGAATATGTAAATGGTATCTCATATTCGGCATCTTTACCCTATTCTATTCTAAAAGATTCTAATTAGAACTACCTTCTCTTTTCTACAAACAATAATAAACAATGTGATTTACAAACCAGAAATCTATACTTGATTGGCTGGTGAGTTAGAAAAGAAACTAAGTATATCGTTTTTTTATTAACAGTCTTAAAAGGTAAGCAAGTCGCAGGAAACGTTTCAGAGAAATGGGTAACAATTATGACGTTAATTTTATGTATTATCCTGGAATGAATTACAGATCAACAAGTCTATTCTCGAAAGTCTTGGCATCAAGCAGCCTATCTATCCCCTATTGTGCAAGCTCGCATTCTCACTTTGTTTGGTCACGTATCAAGATGTTATGTTGACTCAATTGAACGTCTGGTCCAAGGTAAAGTAGAGGACACTAGAGGACCCATGACTCCCATGAGATGGAAGGACCAAGTGAGGGCTGCGGTGGATGTCCCGTTGCACAAATGCAAAAAAAAGGGTGGAGTAGAGGCGCATAGTGAAGCATGCCACAACATCTAAATGACTATCACGACCTCTCTGTCAAGAGTATAACGAAGGAGAAGAAATTAATTAGGGCGTTGCTTACGCTTTCTGTGAATAACCATTTTAATTGGAACTGTCGATATTTCGATCCAGTTGCATGGACAGCGGTCAGGACGTCACCACGATTCATGCATCTCGACAGTTCCAACTAAAACCTTTATCGTGGTACGAACTCGTAATCATTAAACCAAGAATTAAATCTAAAATCTTAAAAAAAACTTGTCCGCCTTTAAGACAACTAAGGAAATAGAATTATAGAATGAAAAGGATTATAGAATAGAAGCGACATGATATATCATGTAGTCACTGTGGATGATACTACAATGTAGTATGTACTAGATATTCTTTGTCGGGAACACAGCCGCGGGTTAGTTTGGAGTGACAACGTCTGTCTTTGATGAATGAAACGCTCGTTACAACGCATCGAATGAACTGACCCACATTACACATTATACCATTTCTAGCGAGTTGCCCCGGCACCAATGGAGATTGCAACACTGCGCAAAATGAACATATGTAATATATCGGTGTAGAAGGATATTTGTATTAACTCCCTAGTTTTTTTTATTGAATGACAAGATAGCCCTTGACTGCGATCTACCTGATGGTAAGTGACGATGCAGTCTAAGATGGTAGCGGACTAACTTGTAAGGGGTATGGCAGCGTCCATACCCCTAATCGGTTTCTACACGCCATCGTGCCGGAACGCTAAATCGCTTGGCGGCACGTCTTTGACGGTAGGGTGGTAACTAGCCACGGCCAAAGCCTCCCACCAGACCATATTGTTTAATATTAATATTTACATATTCCTGTTTAAATTCTTACTAAATACCACTTTATAATTTCACCTGACTCAGTTTCGAGCTTTCGAAGGAAGCTGCAAGAACTTTCTATCTCAGAGATGAGTTTCACCTTTGTCAACTTCATTTAATATTATTTTTGATATATTCTTGTTGTGTGAAAATATTAAAAACTAGCTTTTGCCCCCGCGACTTCGTCCGCGTGGAATTAGATTTTGGGGTGGAATTTTCAAAAACTGTGACACACGTACTTCTTTATTTTTAACTGAAAGCTCAAATACCAACTTTGATGGAAACAGCTTGAAAAATGACGGACTTTCATATAAACTTCCATCCCCTATTTAAACCCCTTAGGGGTGGAATTTCCAATAATCCTTTCTTAGTGTGCGCCTACGTCATAAAAGGAACCAACTGTAAAAATTTCAAGCTTCTAACTTCAGTAGTTTAGGCTTCGCGTTGATATCTCAGTCAGTCAGTCAGGACTTTGAATTTTATATAAGTATTGGATATTAAAAATAACAAAACACTGTTGGTAACGCGATTTTTGTTTGACTGATGTAATGACGTGGAAACTGATGCATTTTATCTCGTTTGCCGAAACTAATACAAAAGAAACGCGAGTTTCGGAACGCGACATTAAACTCCTCCAACTATGTATTCTGTGCTCCAACGCACACACGCACATTGTTTTGATAGATATGATCTTTGACGTTAGGAACACACCTACATTGCTTAGACAACAGTGAGTGCTTGTAATTTAATATGAACTTTATACCATAGCAATAAAGCTCAAATTGACTACGTTTTAGTTTCAAATCATTTGTATGGGAAAAAGAAAAGGGCTATTTTTAGGGTTTTTCAAGCAATAATTCTAATTTTTCTCGCCGTAAAAACCATCCTTGAACTTCAACGAACATTTTAAAAAAAGATTTGGCCAAATTGGTCCAGGCGTTGTTGAGTTATGCGCTTACCAACACATTTTGCGATTCATTTTTATATTATAGATAAATAGATAGGTAAGTAGACCTAGAATCAGAATAATTTATTTTTCAAAATTAGTATCACTCGCGACATGTAGGTACTTTTCATTCTGTCTTTTTAGCCTTGGCATTTCGCTCAAGAGTTTAATTTCGGAAAATCCAACATTTTTAAATGCTAAGGTTCAAGAAATCTCTGACTCTAAGTTGAATTCGAAGAAATGCAAAACGTTAAATATTTTCATCGGAACTAACTATGCAAACCAAGTTATAGGTATCGAAAAATTTAAATATTTTAATGATTTTATACATAGATAAATGCAAAAGTGTGTTTGTTGGTGTATTCTTCTTTCAAACAGCCATTAAACTAAGTAAAATCAGCTTGATTTTACTGCAAGAATATAATAAAAGAACCGACGATTGACATAGCAAGTTTTTCCGAAAGGTAAAGTTTTTACGTGTTTTAAATCTACACGAACGAAGTCGCGTGCAAAAGCAAATGCTAGAATAAATATGGGAGCCAATATTATATTTGAAATAAACCCCCTATTTCACAAGTTCGTAGTAAAGCTATACGACTATCATAAATTTTATTACACCACAATCACAATAAGCAATAGGATATCCTATAGCCGGTATGTTTGTATTTCTAAACTAGTTTCGCTGTATGATCCCTTGTTGTGCAATTTACAATAGGAAACAACTATACAACAGTCCCTACTAATATTATTATAAACTTTGAATGTTAGTCAAGTTCAGCTTGGTTATTATTCTTTAAAAAAAAAAAGACGCGACTTCGTCCGCGTGGATTAAGATTTTTGATTCCCGCGGGAAATCTTTAATTTTCCGGGATAAAATGTAGCCTAGGTGTTAATTCTGAATATGAACTCGATTCTAATATTGGTTTGTTGGTGGTCATGTTTGTTGGTTTGTTGGTTTGTTGGTTTGTCCTTCAATAACGCTGCAACAGAGCGAGATGGATCGACGTGATTTTTTGACAGGAGACAGACAGGAGAGTGACATCGGCTAGTTTTTATCTCGGAAAATCACAGAGTTTCCGCGGGATTTCAAAAACTAAATCCACGCGGACGAAGTCGCGGGCATCAGCTAGTAAAATATAATTATTCCAGATTTCCAGTAAGTATCATATTAAAACTACCCATAAGAATAACATTTATTGAGTATGTTTGACTTTGATATACTTAAGTCATTTCCGACAGCCCATATCAAAGGATTTTGTTGCCTCACGGCCAAAGAGACGTAAGTCGCTATATTAAAAAGGCTTGAGTATTGATTTAATACTCAAAGATTAGTGCTGTAAAGTGTACTAATTGCCAGTTACCTGTCAGTTTAAGCAAAGTCTTGCTTACTTTGAACTTGATTGTAAAATGCTCGAAAAATCATCTTTGAATTACAGACGAAAACATAAACACTAAGCGTACCTACTCACAAAAAAAAGCAAAAGGTGTTACAAGAGTAAAATTCGTGTTATAAACTCTCTGCGTACTGCCTCGTGTTTTGCTTGTTTGCTAATTGCTTATTGATTAATTTCTCTCACTTATTTTTGACAGTTTTGGGTAAACATGACATGTGCAAGCGTATCCGTAATTTTACTAACCAACTTCAAAACAAGGAGGTTAATAATTCGTCTCGTATGTGTGTAATATTTTTGGAACTGCAAAATATTCACATAATGATAATCTATTAGGGTTACAATATAGACAAACACATATTATGTAACACAATAACTAAACGTGCAAAGCACTATACGTGGATGTTATGAAATATTGGACCTAAACTGTTGATCCCATAAACTTATTTAGTTGACACTCCGTCCATTAAAGTGCTTAGAAAATGATATAATTATATTCTTTGGCAACAAAATTATGTAGGTACATTTTTCGCGTGTTCCGTGTTCGTCATGGTCCAAGCCACACGCTTGCGTCAATGCATTTATTTTATCTCATGACAACACCAAAACACGAATATAATAACGCGCCTGTAGACACTGCGTCCAAGACCGGAATGGCAACTTCGCAACGAACAAAAAACATCGCGATTTCTTAACGCGCAATTAGAATTTAGCGAAAATTTACCACAATTGCATACATATTATTTATTTTATACGGGTAATTTTATTAATTTTAAGAAGAGGAGTCCAATTCTCATTCGTTCTAAAGATTAGCGTAGAAAGGGAAGATTTTCCTGGACTTGGGAATCTCATGACTGTAAGATATCTCTTAGTTGCCAAAGACGCAAATTGTCATAATATATCAAACTTGTCAGAAGAGGGTTGATAGGGTTTATACAGCGAATGAATGGTTTATTATATTATCATCGATGCTTATACAGGGTGTCCCACGGCTATGCCACATGGAGGGGAAGTACCTTAAATATTGTAGATGGAACATTTTACTGAAAGAAGACTTCATTTTAATTTAAAAAACAATTTAAACTGCATTCATAGATTTTTAAATAATTGCCTGGTTGAACCGGGACTCGAACCCGCTATACGAGAAAAAAAAATTAACCTGTATCTTTATCATACCGATCGGAAGGCTTCATCATAAGGATTATCTTTTGTTAAATAACATAGCATGAGAAATAAAAGGAAGACCATGAATTTTAGCGTTTGAAGTAAAATTTTGTTCAGAAAAATGAAAAGCTGACATTGGCGTATCGACATACAACTGACATGAACTATTACTAATGAGTACCCACTTGAGAAGTACGCATCATTTCCCGATCCTTACTATCCTTACTAATCCTTACTTATATTACCTATAAATGCGAAAGTGTGTTTTTTTGTTGATTTATTGGTTTGTCCTTCAATCCCGCTGCAATTCGTAGCTCTGTTGCAGCGGGATTAAAGGACATTTTTCTGAACAAAATTTTACATCAAAGGCTAAAATTCATGGTCTTCCTTTTATTTCTCATGCTATGTTATTTAACAAAAAATAATCCTTATGATGAAGCCTTCCGATCGGTATGATAAAGATACAGGTTAATTTTTTTTCTCGTATAGCGGGTTCGAGTCCCGGTTCAACCAGGCAATTATTTAAAAATCTATGAATGCAGTTTAAATTGTTTTTTAAATTAAAATGAAGTCTTCTTTCAGTAAAATGTTCCATCTGCAATATTTAAGGTACTTCCCCTCCATGTGGCATAGCCGTGGGACACCCTGTATATCAAAAATTAAAAAAGCTGCGTACAGTGAAAATTTTGGATAAAAATAGTTAGACCTTTTTTTTGTTTGAAATCTAGACTTTCAAAGTGAATTTTCATCATCGTAATTATCATCGTCATTATAATCAACACAGTATAAAAGATATAACATGTTACGTCCATTGTAATGTTTTCATAGATGTATCCATGACCTAAGTCATACACAATTACACCTTGTAATTATATCTTGCCACAACAGTTCCACTATGGAAATAATTTATGTAGGTATCTATCTACATAATGGATTACAATCATTATTATTCCTTAATACGTAGAAAAACCTTTTCATTTTCATCACAGCGCAGCGTCGTCTGCCAATTTTAGCTATTTTGATGTTAGTAAGTTGTGATTCTTATTATTAGGTTATGTGGGATGAATAATAATAAACCCGAAATAATTTGTACTATTTATTATAAAAGTAAGTAAAATAATTGACATAGGAATTTGGACAAGACAGAGAAAAAGATGGCCGACGCGTGCGCGGTTCGATAATGGTTCGTTAGCGAAAGAGGCGCCACCAGGCGGCGGCTCATAGAGTTACATTAATTGTCTTTTATGTTGAGCCCAGGCAACAATCCATTTTAAGTTCAGCCAACAGGTTATTTTTAAGTTGAATGTACCTACTCCTGATTAAAACCAGAACCCCTCGTATAAGATTTTAAGTTATTCAATGTAACTAAGAAATTACGATAATCTGCTAAGGCACAATCATGTTTTCAGGACATAGACTATACCTAATGTTGAAGACTCCTGTGTCAATTAACTTGAAAATACACTTTGCCTGCAATAAGCCTGTCCTATACAAAATATCTTATATTTCGCATAAATTGATGGAAACAAACTCTTATAACACCTGTCGTTTTGAATTTTAAAAAATAAATAAATAAAAATATATTAGAGTTGTGGAACAAAAATTGTTAAATATTTAAATACGATTCCGCTATAAAAATATTGCAGAAAACAAATTAAACTATAGAGTTAAAAGCTTCCATAAAAGCCTCTTTGTTTTGTAACGTGGGGATTTCAATTATTTTTATGTTCTCCATTTATTCAGCCATCTTCAGGCATAACAGTTACGAGTTCTAGGGCATTCGAAAATCTCTGCAACAAAGATAGCATAGACTTTTTGCCATGGCTACCTTTTATTTAGCTAAAATTTTGAGAAATAAAAATAGAAATGATACGTCAAACATTATACTCGTATCAAATACTTGTCAAAATCTAATTTCGTTTCATAGGTTATAACAAAATGCTGTATCTAAAATAATTACTTATTCAAAATTAAAATACAGCATTGTTCCAGTTGGCTCTATAGTCGGTTTAACGCCAAGTAGACACGCGATTTTGCCATCAAACACAAGAAATCCTTTCGGTAAGTTTTAGAGAAGCAGTTTTTCAGAATATCTTAAAAAATTAAAATGCGATATATTATAAAGGCTAGGTTGGTATTAGAAAACATGAGATTTGAGGAAACGTAACAACCATGCAAATGCAAGTAGGAGGTTATACCTATTTATAGTATAAGTAGGTACTCCAGTCTTCAACTTTAAGAAGAGCTAAATACCCGCTCGCGCCTGACCGCTCCCACCTAGGCTCCGAACAGCCACGCACACTTACGCAATGTGCATGTACACGACGTAACCACAGGTAAACTGCCATCATAAGGAAAAAAGACGCATCTGTCATTTTTTTTCGAAATTGAGTTAGGCACATATTCGGCATCAAAACAAAAAAACGCATCTACCAGTACTCACCAGAATTTTAAATTTTGTTTAAACATATCACAGTGATAAGTTTTAACAAAATTTAAAAATACTGGTAGCTGCGTTTTTTTTTGTTTTGATGCCAAATATGTGTCTAACTTTATTTCGAAAAAAATGACAGATGCGTCTTTTTTCCTTATGACGGCAGTAAAGCTCACGCGACCTCGTGAGTTGAAAGAACTTTACTAATAGTTATTTCTTGTTTTATCTCCTTGATTACGTTCAAATTTTTGCACGCCATTAAATATATGGTAAATTTTAAGTCAGGGAAATTCTCACACATTTTTACCGATATGTGAACAATCATTGTTTTGTTTCACATTTCACGCTAGCGTCGTTGAACGGTGCTTTGGGGAATCCGCTGTCAACCGCCCGACCGACACATCGACACATCGCACCCGAGCGATTTATTTTAACACTAATAGACGCGCCCTACTTCGTATGCTGCTTTATTCTATTGCTAGCTTTTGCCCGTGGCTTCGATCACATAAGGTTCAATTTATCCCTTAGCGGCTGAACTTTCAAAAATGCTTTCTTAGCGGATGCCTAAAATAATCATAATAGCTATTTCTATGCCAAACAGCCCGATCCGTCCAGTGATTTGAACTGTGTATTGATAGGTAGGTCAGTCAGTCAGTCACCTTTTATTTTTATTTATTTAGATAACTGCTTTTCTGTGGAAAAAAATCTGATTTAATTTAAAAAAAAAGAGCTGAACTTGGCTAATATTCTTTTCTGCCTTCCAAAAGCTAAAAGCTTGTGCCAGGAGTGGGTACGGTAATAGTGCAACAGGTGGGAATCGAACCTGCGATATTTCAGTTTTCAGTCCGCTCAATTAACCGTGTGGGTTATTAAGGCTTTCAAAAATTCCCTAGATTCTCACAAAGTTACATCGAAATCAGATGTTTGTTAATCTGTATAAAAAGATAGATGTATAAAGTCGAAGACATTTCAATAGTAAACACTGTTTCTTTCTAGTTTTAACTTAACTCTTTCTTTCTAGTTGAGACTTTCTAGTAAATACTTCAATTTAAATATAGTGTTTTAATTTATACATCATTGTCCCAACGAGCCGCTGCACTGGTCTAGGTAGGTGGAAGTCTATGCAAGAAACGTATGCATATCCAGCAGTGTACGTCGATCGGTTGATAGAGAAGAAAGGAAAAAGAAAATTTACATCTACTCGGGGAATACCTAGCTTCCCAACAAAATTCCCTTCAAGAAAATTTTCTATGGCCTAATTAAAGTCACGCCATCCAGTAAAGCTCCTGTTAAATGCTAGGTATTGAGACACAGTATAATATAAAAAAATATCTCGCAGTTGGCCGTTGTTATATTATCAATACAATACAGATATAATCAAACAAACGGGCGTGCGAGAGTCGTTATTCGAGCGGTTGCAGCAACGCCGGTTTTTATTTTCCAATTAAACATTTAATAGCAATGACTTCTATGTATACATAGAAGTCATTGCTATTAAATGTTTAATTGGAAAATATGTATACATAGAAGTCATTGTATTATACGCGATATACTCGTATTTCCATATAAAATTGTACGCCATTTTCAATTTATCCAGATTTAGACCCAATATAGAAAAATCTGTACTGTTATAGAAAACTGCCAAATAAAGAGATTTTATTTTCTGTTTTTCGTGTATAAATCCCATTTGGTCTGCCCTAGTTTATTAATACTCAAATGGTCTGCCTCTGCCGGGTATTATTTAAGTTATACGCAATAGTAATTATTTATGCGGCACGTAGCAAGGTCTTGTAATTTTTTAAATCGTAATGGCTGCAAAAAGGAAACCGTTTTATGTTCCGGGCTATGTAAATTATATTTTAAATATATTTTCAAATTTTTTATTAAGTTCAACCGCAACTGTTCCTACAGTAAAAATAATTATATCGTAAAAATATTGCGTCAAAGTCCACCAAAACTTGCTCAAAAAAATGAATGAAACCAATTCTGTTGTATTAAACTCGCGCGCTTTTTAGGTATTCCTATTATCCTATTAATCCTTTTATCCTACTAGATGATTCCCGCGACTTCATTCGCGTGGATTAAGGTTTTTTATACACGCGGGAACTCTCTTATTTCCCGGGATAAAAAGTAGCCTATGTGTTATTCCAGACTATAATCTATCTCTGTGTTATTAATAATTTCGAGCGACAAGGGAAATTTTTAATAGACTTTGTAATTTTGACAAGGGCCTAGACTCTAGAGGGTCTGGAGAAAGCTAAAATAATTGCCTCTTTGGAAGAGTCATAAACTTATTATATTTCAATCGATGTATAAAATAAATATACTATTGAAAGTGCTTATATCGTTAGTGAATCTCATCAGTAGGTACATAGATTATATTCATAGATTTTTTTTAAATATGGGTATGCGCGTAGGTATATTTCTTTAGTTTGTTCGCTACTTATGCACGTACCTACTATGTCATTTACAATTTGGACAGCAAATAGTATTGGTACGAACTATTTGTTTTGTAGTCAATAGCAAACAGAATGCTTTATTTATTATGTTTAAGATCGTTTAAAAAAAATTCGTGACCGAAAAATATTGGTTAAGAAATAATTTCCTATCGTTTGAACAGCAGAATATTGCAATGTTAGTGAGCTTTAATAAAATATTTTCTAATCCTACTAATATTATAAATACGAAAGTGTGTTTGTTTGTTGGTTTGTCCTTCAATAACGCTGCAACAGATCTACGGATCGACGTAATTTTTTGCATGGGTATAGTGAGGATCTGGAGAGCGTCATAGGCTACTTTTTATTCCGGAAAATCATAGAGTTCCCGCGGGATTTTGAAAACTAAATCCACGCGGATGAAGTCATGGGCATCAGCTAGTGAAAAATATAGCTTAGGTAGTGTAGTTGGTAACTTTAGCCAAATTGTTAAGCAAACTTTGGTCAGTTGTAGTTTTGTTTTTATATTTAATTAAATACTTTTGTACAAATATTATTACTTCAGTAGAAAATGACAGGGCTACATTTAATAAAACCTTTTTTTCACGTAATTTTAACGATACCTAACCTATTTATAATATTTTTATGTAGCAAAGTATCTACATAACAATTATTATTTCTATTATTTTGTTGTAGAATGTTGTTGCAAAAACGCTCAAAAACGTCATAACTCCAGTTTTTCTCTTTTACAAAAAACTAGTCTAATTAATATACAGACCACACAGACGGTAAGCATAACTACTTAATAAGTATACCTATATATTTTTATTGCAATATATTAGGTATGTTATACACGTACCACGTATGTTTGTTTCGTTTTCATTGGCATAAAACGTGATTTGATTATTTACGGATAATTAAATCAGACTAGTTTTAATCGCACAAAATTTAAAAACAAAGTAAAATTTTTTACCTTGAAAAGCTTTTTACGTAACTAAACAATATATAGATACTTAAACTGCTTAGCTTTAGGTTTGATATTCTTCCCTATGTATTGTGATGGACTTAAGGCGTTAAGAAGCGTGAATGAGTTTGACGGCTTTACAGGGCGACGGAGCAGGCACGCTCGCGCAGATTTAGGTGAATTTCGGGAAAAAAATTACTTCACTCGAATGTAATACGGAATAAAAACAAAACTCTCAGGTAAAAATATTAGGTACTATTTTTAAGACCTTTTTTGTGTGCAAGAATTAATTAAAAAGCTTGTGTCGTTTTGGAGAACATTTTCAAATTATGACAAAAATAGCTACTCTTTGGTGATTTTTTTCACAAGAGATGGTTTTTAAAAATACAATTTTGTTGCAGTAAAAACATTTATTGAACCTTTATACGGCTCAAGTCAAGCATTCTGTTCATAATTTGATTTAAATATTCATGAATTTAGGCATTTCACACCTCTTAGCGCCTTAAAGATGTTATATTATGTAAGTAATTTGTTTTGTAATTGCATATTATTTGTTAGAAAATTTATACCCTCTTCCAGTTTTATTTTATTTTAATACCGTACAAGTAGATATTTTATTTAAGTACTAAAACACATGGAATAATTACTTATTAAATAGGAATATAGTTATGGCAGAAATAAATTCAATTTTTTTTATGAAGTTTGAAGAATAAACAAAGTATTCAAGTTAGTTAAACTATTTGTGTGTTTTGTGACTTTGCTTGTGTTTGTGTTTGTTAGGATACTGGTGTACTAAGTTTAATAAGTTACGAACAGTATATACCGTGTTGTAGTAGACATTTTATCTCTCTTCCAATAACGTAATAGGCGTTTTTTCAAATACTATAGACTTAAAATCTGTATAGGTACGTACTGCAATATTAATTTTCTAGTGTGTTATTTAGAAATAATTATACTGAAGCTCTTAGGCAAATTGAAGCTGCCTTAATTAAAGTAAACCACTCAAGCTGACATACGCTGTAGGTAAAGGCTTAATAAGGGACTTTATTCACTTAGCGGAGCGAAGCGGAAATAAGTTCAGAAGACTAATCTGCCCTGTGATTGTTTAAGAAAATTGTATTCATTTAAAAGCTTTAAACAAATGTTTCATATAATAACTTAAAATATCAATTGGTAAATGAAACCATAGCATGTTTTGAACTGTCAAACTTTACATTTTATTTAAGACACATAATATTTTTCAAACTCCGTGTTCATTTGTTTTGATTTATGTATATGCAAAATTTAAATTATATTCGTGCATGTGAGCTCAAATAAATTTAACTTTGAGAATTATGACAAAACTTTAGTTCGTTAATTAAATGCACCAACAACGCAGGACTATTTTGCATTACATCGTCTAAATCTGCTTACTATGAGTCAGCAGATAGGTCCCTTAATTATTGTGAATTGCTTATTGGTTATTCCTTCAAACATAATTTATTATCTACTATTCAGAGTAATTATTTTAGTACAGAAACTTGTTGCGATTATTTAAACCACTGTTTTATAAAAAATTACAAGTATACCTATAACACGTATTAGGAATGTGTTTCAAAAACTTTTTGCTTATTATACTAAAAATACTTTAAAACAGCAATGAAGGGCCAATCATATCGATATCGATAAATGTATCGATATCGAAATCGATAAAATATCAATATATCAGTAAGATTTTGTATTATATGTTTATATTATTAAATGTTTTAAAACACTGGCTTAGCCTCTTTGCTATTCTTAAACTCTTTATGAATATTAAACACACTCACACTCACACAGTGGTATTTTCGCTTATTTTTACAACAACATAAAGCAAAAACAAAAAAAAAATACTTACAGATTGTGTTTGCGAAATTAATACCGCGAACAATATTATCGAGGTTGACTGTCTCATCTTGGCTGAAACAAAAAAAGAAACGTTTTAGTTATAGAGACTAAAAAAGATTGTGTTATCATTTTGATGTTAACCTCTGGCTTTAGTAATTTCTAGGGTTGACCAAAAATGTATATTATCCGAATTCGGATCAAATAAATACAACATAACGTACATACATTCACTGCTACCAGCTCAAATACTGCTATACTGCCAGTTCAAATAAATACAACATAACGTACATACATTTGTGAGGAAACCTGCACGTCTGAGAGTTTTCCATAATGTTCTCAAAGGCGTGTGAAATCTGCCAAATAGTATTGGGTCGTAGTCTTGTGTACATGTACTAAGTACTATTAAAGACACTGAACGAAAACGAACTAATCCTTATTATATTATGCTTATAATAGTAAATCGTTCTTTTAGTACTTTCTTCGCTCAGCATAGGACGAGCGACGACGAGGAAACAAGGTTCCAGACAATAATTATAAATAATTGGAAGCAATCTGCTTTGCTTTAATTGTCCACAAGATAGATAAGCTACATATTGTAACATTTTTTGTTTTGAAAAGAGCAACTGCTGAGCTTCTTTGCCAGCGCAGCTTAGCAGAATCAGCATTCCGATCCGGTGGTAAATTCTTGACTTGTCATAAGAGCCACCAGTTGTCCTAATTTTGGATTTTAATACATCGTTCATTTAGTACCTAAGTCGTTCTTTGTGGACCTATTTAGTCTGTTATGCTGTCGCTTGGCTCGGAACTACTGTATTAGAAGTCTGAACTAGTACAATCTTTTGAATGTAGTACCTACTAGTACGGAACGCTTCTTTTAGTGACTGAGCAAGAATAAGCCTATTGGGCCAGCGTGGTGGTGTAGGTACAGCCCTTCTTTCCTCTCTCTACAGGTACTCGTAGAGTGGGGATCTGAGCTCGGCAGTAATTGATGAGTTGCTGGTGTTGATGATGAGTACAAAAGCAATGTCAGGGTCATAAACTATACGTATATTATTTTATTATTACGTATTTTACGTATTTGGCATGTGCCTTGTTGTTGGCAGTAGATAAATGTTTCATTTTATAAAATTCCAAAGTAAGACACACTCCACAATATGCAGCGTCATACCGCAATGTTGCCTTGATATATTTTTTTTATTTTAGAAGATTTACTCTTGTCTTGAAATTACTTAAGTTATAAGTCAGAAAGGCGTTTCACACCTTAGTGATTACTTCAAACTGCTGACACCTAAAGCATTTAACCAAGTAAATATAATATTTCAAAATTTCGTCAAAGTCCAAGTTATTTTTCCATAGCTTGTTGTTGTTATTTAAAATGTACAATTTATTTTAATTATTTAATGATCGCAGTGAGCAAAAACACATATAACACCACAATTATGATGCTTAATAACACTCGTTAGGTATTCAAGTTCCATAAGTCATTTTAAATGAAACTTTAATGATGTTGAAGTAAACTTGTATATCCCCACTTACTCAAAATAATAAAAACAAGATTTAAATTATTATTTACTTACTCGTCAGTGGTCTGTATCTACTTGCATTCAGGCCCTTATATTTGTATGCATAATATTTTTAATTAGGCCTTAGCCTAATTTAAAAATGAAATTCTTTGCGGATCCATCGTTTAATTCTTAATAATTAATTAAAAATGACACTTCCAAAAATCAGCTAGTGTTTCTTAGAAGGATCTTTAAGGCAATATTTTGTTATTTAACATTAATGGTTACCTCGGACTAGTGTCGTCACTTAGCTTACTTTCACTTTACATCTTACGTCATTTCATATTTAACTTTAAGATTTATTATTAACATAACAAGATAGATAATGAACTAAATAATTATCAATTAAAAGATCTTACGGTAAAAGGTATAAAGTTTAGAAACCAAAACCCGATAAAAAAATATCACGTCAAACGGCTTAAGTAGGTATCAAATTTTTCCTTTAATTAATTATAACTAAATTGTCGGTTTATTTTTGAAATTTACATAATAAGACCATTCATTTTGGATTAAAATTTGATATAATATTATTCAAATTCTGTTTTTCTTGGTTTTTTTTTTAGAAACAAATAATTCAAAGCACACGGAACACTAAAAAGATGCAAATGATTTGCATTTATAATAACCTATACAGACAATACAAGGCAAATTAAATATACCTACTATCGCTATTCGATACATTATACAATTGAACAAATCGTTGTAAAATGTTAAAATTAGATTTTTCGTAGGATTGAAGCCCCATCTTTATATATATACAAGTACACACATAATCCTATCTACACTTTCTACTTTTATTGATACTAAGACACGGAAGGTTTCGCATCGATACGTGTGTCATCAGGAAATGTAATAAGCACACGCAGTCTTGTAACTAGGATGCGAAAAACGAGATCAAAAGGCTGCGGTCACAGATTTTACACATTGTGTATAATGTATAATATGTATTGCCGGTAATACCGGTTATAAAAGCAGTTGTACCAACTAGTGTCTGTTAAACCTTGAAGTAAATTAATGTTGTTATTAAATTTAAGCTGTCGAAACAAAGTGCAATTATGACTCGAAATTGCTAAGTCTTATTGTCCAGAACAAGAACGCTTTATTGATAAAAATAATGCATACATCAAACCACATCCACCATCACCATCGGTTCCAATTATTATTGGTATATGAGCACAGAATACTAGTATAGTACGTTTTTCTCACGAAGTTACGGGTGCTTTACATGTGGTTACGTCGTGTACATGCACATTGTGTAAGTGTGCGTGCCTGTCAGGAACCTAGGTGGGAGCGGTCAAGTGCGAGCAAGCTCTCGCTCACACTTATACAGATACGACACCCACACAACCAAGAGCCACGAGCCCTCGTGAAATGAAAGAACTATACTAAAGATACTATGAGAGAAAATTATTGTATATATACGAGTATAAAAAGAGGTAGATATGTTATAATCGCGCGGTAAATGAAGCGCGTAATGTGAGTCAATTGCACAACCTGGCCTCAGTCGCTCTTGTCTAAGTGGACTACGTCATTGCTAAACATCGTTAGAATTGCATCTCTTCAAAATGCCGTCGTATGTTTGGCGTAAATGAACAAATTATTCCAGTATATTAACTAAAGCTCACGGAATCTCATATCACAGGTAAATATGCTGGATTTTATTTCATTTAGTAAATATTTTGAATATTTTGTTGGTCATTATATAGGTATATACTATTCCACAAACTACATCGTACATCAACACATCCCAATTCCTGACATTTGTTCATATCATTCACTGGAATGGTCATAATATTTTCGACATTGCATCGAAGAATTTAAAATTACAGGAATATCTGCGCAATTGATGTTGAGTACGATGATTAAATTTAAATTTTGGGTAATTCAACCTAAATTACACTTTCGACAGAGCCAATTTGTTTGTGAAGGCTGATTCGTTAAGTACTATTTATAGAGGAGTGTTGAGTGACGAAGACGTGATGTCGACACAGATATTTCGATGAGGCGGTACGGTACCCTCACTAAAAAAAACTAAATGACACATAATTATGTGACTTTGCCACATCCTTATCACTCACCGCTTCTATTTCCCTCTATTTAATCGGCTTCCAGAAAAGGAGGTTCTCAATTCTCAAAGGTTCTATTTCTATTTCTATATAATTTTTATAAACATAAACCCCGCCTTGGTCAAGATTAAAATGATTGTAGTGGGTAGGCAATGATATTTATATATATAAAAATGTAGGTATATTCGTTGCACAGCACACGGAAGCTTTGATTTAATTATCACTTTGTAAGGAATTATTCATTGATTTATTATTCATTGTTATCGTTTATTTTTCCGTAAGATTACTCGGTAATAAAAATCATGGAATCATTGTAAAAGATACCATATAATGACTCAAATGATTTACCTAATATGAAAAATAGGCCAAGAATCAAATAAAAAAGAAATGGTACCTTATAACCCAGAGAGCACATCTTTTATTTCGTTATTGTAGTAAATAACTATATAGGAATAATCTGATTTGGGAACCCACAGAATAGTATGGAAATGGAAAGAGCTCGCGAGTCCTAGTGACGCATATTAAGATGCATAAGAAAGAAAGTAATATAGTAAAAACTGTTTAGAAATCTAAGGAAGCTTTCAAATAATACTAAGCTGTATGGCGCGCAACTTTACTGATTGGAGAGTATTCTTAAAAGACAAAACTGCTTTCCAATTTTCAAACGAAAGAGATCTTTGATCATTCATTTATCAGCGACGAGAAACGCTAGGGTCTATTAAATCCCAACTAATGTTATAAATACGACGGTGCGGTTTTTTTGTTGGTTTCTTGGTTCTCAGACGTGGGTATAGCTGTTGAAGACTCCTAGGCTACTTTTTATTCCGGATAAACAAACAACACCCAGATCCAGATAACGTGGAGTTTGAAATATAACTCCCCGTTGACGAAGTTGTGAACAAAACAAAGGTATAATATTTTCTAAATAACTTTTGTACAACGTAAAAATTAATATCTATAATATTCTTAATTAAAAACCGGTCTGCACAAATATTAATTTTCGCTGTACCAAGCTCATTGTTTGGTGTTTATCTGATGCCCATTGTGAGGCCGCTTTGATAGCTGACTAGAATTCAAAATGAATCTATTGTTTAGCTAGATAGCCTTACAAAGCCTTTAACAATAGTGGGTACCTATAGCCAATTGTCTTAAGCAAAGGACTTCGACATTTGGATTACGTGGTATTGCAAGGAAAATCTACCGTTGTGTAACTGTGAAATATTAAAGTGTTTTTTATTCTTTAACAATATTTCCCTTGACAGCGATCTAACCAGAGATCTTGGCTAGAAGAGGTTGGCAGTTTTAATTTATTATCAACTCAATTCACTCAGCGGCGGCGATACGCTGGCAGAGTGGCCACGGCGGGAGTTTCTAGCTGGACTAGACCAGAAATTATAAATTCTCAAATTGCCCTCTTCGGGAATCGAACCTGAGACCTCGAGACCACCGTGCTCAGCTTTGTGTCAAGTTGATCGTTACAAAAATTTTGATCAATGGTTTCCTATTAGTTAACATTTTAATTGCAACGTTAATAAAAATGTAGAAAAACCTACATAGATTACTTAAAATAAACTATAATAGAAGTTGGTTTGACTCTATCATATCATGCCCATCAGGAAGGCCACAATAATTAGCCTTTGCATGATCACGGCGCTTCCATTTTCTCGAAACCTGAGTTTTAAAAACTTTTAAAATTTAGTCTGCGGTGAGCATACTCAACTTTGTTTTGGTACTTTTAATTTAATAAACATACTAAAAAGATAACTGAATATTAATACACGTGTATTGTATGTTGTAAAATATATACCGGTAGTATGTAATTTAAAACAAGGATATAATAAGGAAAATAATAGGCATCTTCTAGGCAAGCACGCACCATCTTAGGCCGCATCTTCACTTACCATCAGGTGAGATCGCTGTCAAGGACTAACTTGGCATCGAATAAAAAATTAAGAGTTCCCACGGGATTATTAAGTACTAAATCCACGCGGACGAAGTCTCGGGCGTCAGCTAGTTAATTATAAAAAATAAGTAAATAAACTATCTTTAAGGCCTACCTGTTTATAAGTAATGGCACTGGATGAATTTTAACACATCTATCGCGTCAGATAGAAGTTTCAAAATCACAATAAGTCGTGTCTATGTATCAATGCAACGCCGCGTGCGCAAGCGAAGGCTCTGCGATACAAACTACGGTCATAGAGCATGCCTCTCACCTGCTTTATGACCACCAATACCAGTGAAACGAGCGTCATTCACACCGAACACAAGATTACTTGATACCTGATTTGTTTACATCATTTTTTTTACTGGCTTTTGCTTGCGACCTCTTCGTAGAGTTAGTCGTAGTAGGTTTTTAAAAATCCCGCGGGAACCCTCTGTTTTTCCGGTGTAAAAGGCACCCTATAGCACTTACCAGAGTGGAACTAAACCCATGCAAAAAATCACGTCGATCCGTAGCTGCGTGATTGAAGGACGAACCAACAAATAAACCCACTTTCGCATTTATGAGCAATATATTTATTATTTATTGTGATACTAGCTGATGCCCGCGACTTCGTACGCGTGGTATTAGTTTTTAAAATTCCGCGGGAACTCAATGATTTTCTGTGACAAAAAGTAGCCAATTTTACTCTCCCTGGTCTCTAACTATGCCCATACAAAAAATCACGTCAATCCCTAGCTCTGTTGCAGCGTGATTGAAGGACAAACTGACCAACCAGCAAATCAACAAACAAACACACTTTCGCATTTATCATAATTTAGTGAGGATGAAATTCAGACTTTATACTGTGACGTAAGCACAAAAAATTTATTATGTTTTGAAGGGATGACGAGATGTTATCATCATGCAAAGTGTCTGGTAGAGTAACCCATAGAATATTATCCAAAAAAATCCTATAATCAATGAACATTTCAATAGATTTTTTGACATAAGCTTGTAGCAATTATACGCACATTTACTACGGTTATAAGGACACTGCAGGTGTAGGGTACTAGTGCGGAAAAAAAATCAGCCCTTCTGTAATACGTTACAAAACTTACAAAAGGGTTGAATTTTCGAAGATCTGGCGATCCTGGTATTTTCCTATTGAACGATATTCAAATTAATTCGGTTATATTCGCTTTAAAATAAGGAAATAATTAGACTGTCTGACAGGTGACAGTTATGCCCCAAATACATAATAGTTCGGTAAACAAATAATTGTATGCAGACAATTCACCACTTCTGGAGATAATCCGGAAAAACTCAGAGTATTCAATATTTTTCCTACAAAGAATTTATTAGGCTTAAAAAATTTCAACTACCTACTTAACATATCACGTAGAATGCCTGATTTGAATACGAACATGAATAAAGATTTAAAAAGTCGAATTGCTAATAGTTCGGTATTTTGAATAAAATTTTAGAGAAAAGTCATATTAATATAGGTCTATTGTCATATCAAACTTTGTACTTTCTGCTTGGGAGGTGTTTTCTTCCACTAAGCCAAATAGGTCGATAAGACATTCTATTGATCTAGTAATTAACCTGTCTCTACTACATTTAATTAAATGGTAACGACATGAAAAACCACTAGTTGGGTTTCTTATAATGCGTCAATGCATATTTTAAAAAATATAAAACCAAAGCAAGTCACTACTGATACGAATCAGTCTTGTTCATTTTTTGATGCCGTATAAAAACTTATAAAAAAATGTCAAATTGACTTTTGCTTTAAGAGAGGTGCTTGTCCTTCTCAGGAAAAAATATTCCACGTACAGTAAGTAAGACATATCAAGAATAAAAAATAGTGCAAATCATTTTCATACTTACCACAATAAATTAAGGATTATTACAGTAAATCATATTTATTTTTTGTACAGGTGTACTAGTACCTACATAATTTAATATAGGCGTTACAGCTGTGTTTTAAATCACGCGTAATGGTTTTATAAACAAAATAATATTTCCATTAATTAAGTGATTCATGTACAAGGTATCCCAGGTTTTTACTGCAAATCAAGAACTTACTTCTTAGTTCCTTTTGGTCTAATTTTAACATCTCAATATGAGTCATGTAGAGACTTTTTTTAATGTACATAAAGTATTTTATTTATTTATAAAGAAACATTTAAATGGCCGAGGTGTCGACTTTACAATCAATACAGCATTGTAAAGTCGACATCTCCTGAGGATGCTCCAGTGTCGGGGCGAAACGTGCGTCGACAGTAGTATAAGGGTAAAAACATGCCAAAGATGCCTCACTGCGATACCTCGCGGTCGCGGTTTAGCTCGCTACCTCGATGCCACCTCCATGTAAAACAAATGTATGCAAACAGACGAGCACGAACATGTCGAAGATACCTCGCTGTACCGCGATGTATCGCAGTGAGGCATCTTTGGCATGTTTTTACCCTAAGACTCTTGTGTGGGTGGTGCATCTGAGTGGTGGTGGCATTGCGTGCTTGGGAACTTAGCTCTCTTGCTTAGTTTGGGCAGGTAAGCGGTGCTTAGCTTGTAACTGCATGTTTGACCATACAGATTTTTTCTGTTGACGGATTATAGCAAAATTTCTAACCTTTTCTTGCTAGACTACTCTAATATTTTTCTTATTTAATTTTACTTTAAAACCTCACGATTAGGGAAGCTATCCTTTTTTTTTTTGATGAACTTCACTATTTATGAAGCTGTCTATTTTTTTTTAAATCACTTAATTTGTCTGGGGCCTACTCTACCAACGTTGAAAACAGTATTATTTCAATTTATTTTTTGAAGAATATTAGCCAAGCTGAACTTGCCTAAAATTCGCCTCTCCCCTCCAAATAAGCGAAAAGCTTGTGCTAGGAGTGGGTACGACAATAGTGCAACGGGTGGGGCTCGGACCTGCGACCTATCAGTATTCAATCCGTACCTTTAATCGTTGGGCTATTGAGGCTTTTTCAATTTCTCAATTTTGTATTGAGATGGTAGTATAGGCCTTGGTGTCCTTAAAGGCCTATATTGCTATCTGAAATCGTACTTAAGGAGTATGTACCTTTTTTATAATTTCAGATATAGGTATTATTCTCTTAAGATATATTATTATTATCTAGGTAAAATATTAAACATCAGTCAATTATTATTATCAAACAGAATTTAAACAAAAACGCTATAATACTTTTGCATAAAATCTATGCCAAACTTTACAAACAATTCTAGGTACCTTCGGACTTTTAGAAAGCAAGGTCTTAGTTCGGAGAAAACCATGTAGTATGTTTGTATTGGTTTGACTTATTACAAGGTAAAGTTAGAACATAGGAAATAGCTCATATGAAACTTTACGATGAGTATCTACCTAATTCTGGATAGTACGTCGATGTCGCCCACAATGCCGCTAACTTTCCAAATAAGGCTTACTATTACACACTAGTTACAGCTTGAAGTACTCGTATTACTCCTAGAAAGTTGTTACGATAGGGATATTGGCAAAGTCGTGTTATCCAAAGTTGGTAGGTCTCTACACTGTACCCTTTTGAATGTCAACAATTTTACAGATGTTCTTACTAACTGGTTTATGGTACCTGATACCTATACCATCCGTCCCGTACTTCGATCATCCGTTATACCAGAACATAGCTTCCACGCACTACCAAAATATGGAACCAACTTCCTGCGATGGTGTTCCCACTTAACTACAATATAATATAATTAGGTACTAATGGTAAAACAGGTGCGGACCAATATATTCCTAAAAAACCGGCGACGCCGCCGGTTGGTGGTTTCTTTGGTGCTACAAATATTCATAGACGGTGGTAATCACTTAATATCAAGTGAACCACCTACTCGTTTGCTGGCTATACATATAAAAAAATACTGCAAAAATATCGGTAACTTATTAAATAAACAACAGTTTAGGGTAATTCACAATAATTTTAAATAATTTGTTTATCTTTATTGCTCTAGTTCTTGATTCTTCTACGGATGTCCGCATTTCTGTTTCATTTGTACAAGTTTCGAGCTTAACCAAGTAGGTACAAATTTTAAGTAGTTTTACGTTCCACACTTGTGTTTTAACAAAAGCTCTCAAACTTAAGAGCACTCTGAAAATGCTCTTCAAAATTTTATCTCAGTAGAAAATTAAAACACTGCTTTTCACGAATGTTATCGTGAACGAAATTTGTATGGGGCTGAACATTTTTAGGGTTTTAACAAGCAGGCATATTTTTTACTAACATTTGTATCCAATTTTAATTGTGTGAATTTACTTTCCGTTCACTGTGGACACTGGACAGGTACCCTAATCGATCTCATTTCAACTGAACTCATTGCCGGGCCACTACTGGGCTCAAGTCTCATCTCGAATAAGAAAGATTCAGGCTATAGTATATACGCTGGCCAAATGCGGACTGTCTGAGTGATTACACACACGTTTGAGAATATTATGAAGAACTCTCAGAAGTCTGAGACATGCGTAATCGAACCTCAGACATTCCGAAAATTATTTGCCGAATATTTATTTAACTTACTTACTCGTCTTTTAAGTTACAAAGTGAACTTTAAATTCTTTAGCTACAAAATGGAATCTGGCTAGACTGGCGTTGGACCTTGCATGTTCTATAAATCTAGATGAAACCTTTTTATCTGGACAAAATTGTTTCGTCCACGGTCAGTTCTAAAAGAATAAAAAGGAGACCAAGTATCGGTCCTGTTTACTTGACCTTTGAAGCCCGTTCGATATCCTTCCTAATATTATAAATGCTTATATTTTTTTATCCACAAAAAACATTGTGAACTTCTTCATCAAGCAGCCTATTTATTCGTTGACGACAATCAAGTTTGCTGTTGTAGCAGCCACGAACACTTTGGTGATTATCTGGATTATACAGTAGGTACAAGGACAAAGTTCAAATGTCGCACCCATGTCAAGAATTTTCAGCTCCCAGATGACTACTCCATTTACAAGCTTTTCACACAATCTCAGCTTAACTTGCTTTTTTGACATTTGTGTTGTATTCGAATAATACCCAGTGCCTTGCTTACGATTAAGTACTTAGGAGTGCGTGAGTTGTTAATAAGATTATCCCAAACCTGAAGTTTTGATAACCCTCCTTAGAGAGAAGACCTGCGCTCAGTAGTGAGACGCTAATGAGTTGCTTATGATGAAAAGTTTATATATTTATAATTTTTCTTGTAATACTCGTATGTTTTATTTGTGTCATTTTAAAAAGTGAACTTAAACGGGATCTCGTAACCAAATTTATTGTTTGGGTATTTCAGACAGGTTTGTTACGCACAAAGCTTTAATAACTCTGACGTACTTTCAAACGAAATTTCATCAAAGACACTTGCAGAGTTTCCTTCTATTCGATGATCATTAAATTTGATCACTTTGAAGGGATTGATTTCCAATCAGTACTTTAATTATTAAAATATCACTTCAATATAATATTATACACTAACTTTTAAGGGTTTAGTCAGGGGTCTTATATAGTGTTTAGTTATATAATTATGTTATGTTGTATAAACGAAAATATAATATTACGACTATATTTTTTTGCACTTAGGTTGAATTCTTGATCTCTACTATCGCTTGGTTAAAAGCTTCTTTTCAACACGCCTAACCTGGTAAACTGATTTCGACAAAATTTTAACTTATTATTATTAACTATAGAATATTTTTATTGCGAAATATCAAGGCATCCTTAATAGAACCTTTAACTTAAATCTACCAAAACGAAGTCACGCGCATCAGCTTGTATTGATATAAACGTGAATTAAATAAATAATGATACCTACTCGAAGCCCTACTAAAAAAAGTTAAGGCATTGGGCCTGTTTCAAGGTTTGTCATATTATTTGCATATTTTTTTTCATAACGTTTTCACAGCGTCCATCTCCGTAATTTTTTCATCTCTGTAATATTATTATCGGGATCAACCCTTCAGGGCCTTCAAAACTGGCCCGATCAAAGTGCTTTCCTCTATTGCATACCTTATACTACCTTACCTAATATTAATATTAATTCTTTAAAAACCTTCGGTCTTTGATCCCTCCAAATTGTTATTTTTGTGGACGTAATGGGTCCGGTTTATAACTCACAAAAAATAATAATCATATGACGTAGGTAGGTGATCAACAAACGAGATTTCATCAAAGAACCGTACAGGGTTTTCCGTTCTCAGATCATTGAATTTAATCTCTTTGATATTTTTATTCGATTAGGATTGAAAAAGATTTCTTATTGGTAAAGCTAACCTAATTTTTTTTTTTTTCAGTAACATGATGACTATTAAGGTTTCTATCTTAGCACAAGCAAAGGAAGTAATTTATTTGTTTCATTTTTACTGATTTATTACCATTTCTGAATTCCACTCCGTCCTTTTAATACTCTACTTTTTGTTACTTACTAGCAACAATGAATAATAATATTCCATTCTTCAGCCAACACGTTAGCTATCGATCTCACTTATTCTGGAACAATTCAAAATAATCTTAAACCTAATAGTAAATCCAGTACTCTCTTACTTAAGTCATATACCAAGTAAACCTCTTTTATTACGTGATAAATGGAAACAAGTCACGACCCTCCAGCAAGAAGGAATACATCGCAAAGAAAGTGTATATGTAATAAATCGGCAGGTGAACTAAAAGAAAACAAAGTTTTTCGAAAACACACAGGTCACAATAGAAGTTCACCAAGCCACCGATCGTAGATTAACGGCGCGGCCTTAAATAAATCTTTGAAAAATATGAGACCTATTCTTTTACTTGTAGGTAATCCATTATGGTATATGGGAAGCTCCGTAATATGACATATTTTCGAGCACAGGAAAAATATCTTATGTACTCCTATTGTATTTCTTTTGTACTACTAAGTATCTTGTAAGTTCTAACCGCATTCGGACCGAAAGTGTATTGTAGGTACTGTGAAATAGCAACTGTTAAATGGAATAGCTAGGTGGGTATTGCCACATATTATAACCAGAAATCTCGCCTTTTTTGGCGCGATTTAAAGTAGTGACTATTCTATTGTTTGGTAACTACCTAATAAATATCGCAGCAGAAGACTTCTTTGATAAGACACCTTTATTGCATAAAACCAGAATCATAGGGGTACGCGGAATTCCGCAAGCAATTACCTACAGTGATTCCAGTATTGCATAATTATATAAGAAACAATACTACCTAATAACCAGACATTTTTACGTATTATCTCCAAACCCCCATGGAGTATGGACTTTAATTATGTAATTGTACTGGTACTTATATTCTTACGACGACAAAAATACAATCGTAATAATTTATTTGCAGGAAATATGCATCTGTAATGTATATGAATTCCACTGGAGACATCAACTCTAGGCTGTATTACTTTTTTCTTTAACATTTATTTACAGTCAACATCTACCTATTACACTTTTTTTTAAAGAACTTCAGCCGTCTCGAAAAGCTTCCGTTAGGAGTGGAAATATGTGGATGGACAAGAATACGCGCGGGGAACCGTCGACCTTTCAGTTTTTGTTGAAGTATTAATAATCACAAGACAAAGCCATAAAAAAAATTAGGTTACGACGATTATTATTTCATTAATATCGTAGGGTAAAATTATAATCATAATATTATACATATGAAATTATGACAGTAAGATGTATTTGGATAAGCTTATAAATTGACGACGAATCTAGTTAGTGCCAGTCGAGTCGAAGTCGCACACAATGGGACGAAGTTTCAGAATAAAGCTGACTGTTACTTGGTTATGCGCAGAGCTTAGCCAGCGACTTTGAATGGCTCAAAGCTGTGTCAATCCAGAGTTAAATGTTTCACGTATATAGTTTGATGTATTGTGTCTGGATTTGTGTGTTTGTGTCATGTGCATAGTGGAAATTTTGGTGTAATATTAGGATTAGTTGTACGATGCTAAAAAATTCATGAGAACTCTTTGACTTTCCGGAGAAAAAGTAGCCTATTTCACTCACCTGAACAATAATGATTAAGGACCTTGTCGATTTGTTCTACAGTAATTACGACACAATAGAGCTAAGGATCGACGTGATTTTTAGCATGAGTATAGTTTAGAAGGTAGAGAGACTGGAGAGTGACACAAGATAACTTTTATCCCGGAAAAATAGGAGTGCGGGATTTTTTAACCTAACTCCGCGCGATTAATGTCGCGGGCAAAAGCTAAATTTGATTGGTTAAATTGGTCGATAGAAACCTCATTCCGGGCAATCTCTAAAATACATGGGCATAAAGGCCCTCTCTCTATAGGCGAGCTTTTGGCACGCATTTTAAGATAATGCGGGCCATGATAAATCATTGGTATTATGCCAATAAATTAAAATGCTTGCCATGATAATAATCATTGTATAGAGTAAGTAAGTATTTTACAGTGACAGGTGTTCAATATAAGCTTAGTACATTCAATATCAATGTTTTGCAGAAACATTTTTTCTGGCTTTTTTTTCATTCTTAACTGACTGCGTCTGCATCGCTAAAAGTTCGTGTAAACGAAATTGATAGACAGCGTCACCTAACTTAGCTTAGGCATCCTGTAAAAGTTAGGGAACATTGATGAAAACAGGCATAACGACGGTCCAGTTTAGGCTGTATGTTGCCTGTCAGTCAACTGGTACAGTTCTTGCAATTCACGAGGGCGCGTGGTTCATGATTGTGTGTGTGTCGTATCTATATAAGTGGAAGCGAGAGCTTGCTCGCGCCTGACCGCTCCCACCTAGGCTCCTGACAGGCACGCATACTTACGCAGGACGTAACCTAAACCTAAATAGTTGGTTTATAAGTATAGTTTATGTTAACTTCTACATCGTTGTTGAAGCAGCTATGCTATTTGAAATTCAGTTCGTCTATCCGATTAGCGCTAAAGTTAGGACTGAATAGGTAAGCTTTAATTTAATACTGTTGAATCGTTTAAGCGAACCATGTACGTACTTATGCGTGTAAATGAAATATGCAAATATTTACTCCTCAACCCGAATTGAATGTTTGAATATTGAAGCTTTGAACTTTATGTATTCCACTAGCGGACTTGTTTTTTTTTTATTTTCCAAGACATTTAAACCTAAATATTATTATTGGTGTATGAAAGATGACAGACACACTACACATTTATGATCATTTAGTATGGATAATGTCAACTAAGAGGCAAGTAAATATTGACAAATAAGCTAACGGACTATACCTACTTGGCATCATAGTGAAATAATTAATTATCGATTACCTACTAACTAGGTCACAGTCTAAGCGTTCCTTTAGGATGGCGCCAGTGTCACCCGCTATAATCACTTCTAGGCAGATACTCAGTAGCTTCACTAGAAAGCTATATACTTACCTACTATAAACGTTGAATGTTACACTTACGAAAATATACGTTTGTCCGTAATGACTTCTACATACTTCTACTTGTACATAGAAGTCATTGGTTGTCCGGTAATACGTCACGTTCTCGTCGAAAGAATGTAGAGGAGGTCAAGTGCTATCAAATGATTGCCTAATACTTAAGGGTGAAAATAGCTTAGCTTAGCTTGTTAAGAAAAAATTCGTATCACAAAAGTGAATTAAAAAAAAAAGTAGTGTGACACTCGGGGACTGCCGCGGTAAAGCTATTGCATAAAAAATGCGCCATCTAGCGGCTCACCGTAGAGGAGTCCCGTGTCAGGTTATTTTCGTTACGGAATTTCTGGATTCGGTCTCCATCGCTGGCTCGCGATAGAAGCTATGCAATAGCTTAAAAACTTTGGTTTGGTTGATAAAAATCAACATTCCAAAACTGGCACAATCAAAAAAAAACCAATAGCATTTTTGTCTGCCACTAGAATAGAAATTTTCAAACTGATAGAGTTTCGGAGTCCAAATTGGAAAATCTTTGAAAATTGTTTTAATTTTACTTTGTAAATAGATTTTTTTGATTAATTTTTTATATTGTGAATCCGCGTTTTTTCGAAAAAAAAAAACAAAACTATCAATTACTCCAAAACGAGCCATTTTCGCCCGTACGGATTAGGGGTCATTTAACAGCACATGATCTCCTCTTCAATCTCTCGACGGAATCGTGACGTTTTAACGGATGCTCTGGAAGCTTAATGAAAGCATGTGTGCCCGTAGCGAACCCGATGTTCGTCGGCTTTTGCCGTGAATCAAAGGAAGCTAGCGCCTCGCACTGTATATTTATAACATGTAAGTATTGTAACTGTAACGTATGTAACCGTCTTACTGCAAATAGGCTAGTATAAGCCGCAAACACACTAGAATCTCCATATTGATTGTACGGTTACGATTACACATCGCTAGCGAGCATATTATCACTGAACTATGATTGATCTACTAGTGAGTACCAGGCTTAGTGCTCCTGACAATTTTGTCACTTACCTACCTACACTAATCTATTCAGTTCAAGTTGACTAACTTGACTCAAATAGGTCAAATGCTCAACAACTCACAACAAAGGCTATCCTTAGAGAATACTCAAATATGGTATATATTTGAGTATTCATAACCATAACAATAAAGAACGCACGTTGTGGAATAAAGCCTGCTTTCTATATGTGTGACTCATCTAAACGTCAAATGTCGCACCTATATCACGAATCCTAAGCTCCATATGACGATCTCGATTTACACGGCTTTCGCACAATCTCAGAATAGATACCTCATCTTACTTGCACCTTTGTATCAAGACAATACAGATGTTTCCCCTTTGTACTCACAGACAGTAATAACATTTCCAATTGATCGATCAAAGTTAAAGCAGGAAACTATAGATAATTTAATAATTACTCTAGATATAGTAGGTACACTTGTTCTTTCAGTAATGGCCGATTTCTCCAACGTAAAAAAAATTTAATCTGAGGGTATTTTGACAATTTTGCATGCTCGGATAAGACTTATTTTACGTTGGTATTAGCCTTTAAGAGGGATACAATATTTCAATACTACACGGGATAATTTGTGCATATTACACTTGGAGTATCGCTGCGGGATCAATTCAAAAATAAAAATATCCGTTGGTCGACCAGATTTCTGGGTATACGACGGCAGACCGACGGTTGTTGGGGCCCCAAGGTGGTTGAATAGCCACCCCACGTCAGTAGGGCTAACATGCGCGCCACGAGAAAATTTTGTCTACACGTTTACTCGTAATCTCTATGTGAATCTCTACAGAGATTCACGACAAAAACAAAACACAAAGACAAAGACAAAATTTTCTCGTGGCGCGCATGTTAGCCCTACAGGACACGCAGCACTAAATACGATAAACAGATGATTTAAAGTGACTCAGTAGCAGCGTCTGGATACAAATGGTGTATGATAGTAATCTGTGTCCGTTCAAGAGAACTATGTCCAGCCTCGGATGTCCACTGCTTGAGATAATGATGTTGAGTTGATGAAACAAAAAACCTAGATTCCATCTTAAAGAAATAGAGCACAAAACGTGTTTTAATAAATGCAGCAATTTTAAATAGGTATTGTAGTAATTTCCTAAATGTTACAGAAAGGTCAAACAAATTACTATAATATCAAATGTCAGCAACACTAGCTAACTGATTAATATTAAGGATAATTATTTGTAGGAAAGTAGGATTAGAGTGATTATTGTTTAAAGCGCCATTTAGTGACGGTAGTCTTGTAACGTTTCATGACGGAAGTTTCGTATCATTGGTATCATTATTCCCTCCCCACTCGTTCGGTCCATAAAAGGGAAGCGTACAGCGTGTATTGATTCATTCGTCATTCATTCTGTGTCGAGTCAGTCGTCTGAAGTTAGTTGTCGCTCGTCATCTCTAATCAGTAGAGAGTTAGATTAGCGGTTGGTTAGAGTTGTCGTGGTTATTATTTGATGAGTGTAATTAATTGTTGATTAAATAATACTTTGATATTTTTGATAGTTACCCTCACGTTCAGATGGTGGTTTGTCTGACGTGTTGCGGTTAAATAGATTTGATGTGAGGACAGGGGCCGTTATAGGGGCGGTTGGAGACGGCTTTAGGTAGGGTTTCAGCGTTTTAAGAGATCAGATCTCTTAAGGCGTGATTAGTTTAGAGTTCTAAATCCCCATTTCTGGATTGTGTCTTACAGTTCAGAAGTGGGATAGAACCACGTTGCCTTGATTTGCTCAAGTCATCTTTACAGTTGTATTGTTTTGAATGATTTGGAGTCAAAAAATGAGTCATGAGGTTAAATATTGAAACCGAATCTTTTGTTATTTTTGGTAAAATCTTAGAATCAATAAGATAAATTATTAGAGGTTGTATGAATAAATTGGATTAACGTTTTATCTGGTATTCCCTGATGGTAAAGTGGTAGTTTCATGATATTAAAGAAAAACCGAGTCTGGTTTTGTTTGATTGGAAGAATATTAACAAGTGGAATCAGTTGTGGTTGTATACCGCAATATTATGGTTGTGTTCCACAGTATTAGATTATTCTATTACTGCGGTTATGTAAGCCGCTTTAATGTATTTATTTACTGATTTATTTATTTATACTATTACTGCGGTTATGTATGCCGCTGTTAAAGTATTTATTTATTCATTCATTTTATATATTTATTTATTCTATTACTGCGGTTATGTATGCCGCTGTTAAAGTAATTATTGATTAATTAATTTATTTTATTACTGCGTTTATATATGCCTTTACTTATTTGTATATATTTATTTGATTTATTTATTGTTGCTGCGGTTATGCGTGCCGTTATTAAAGTAGTTGTTTATGGATCTATTTGGAGGTTTTAAGTTCAAGTTAATTGTTGAGTTCAAGTTAGTTATTGAGTTCAAGTTAGTTATTGGGTTCAAGTTAATTGATGGGTTCAAGTTAATTGATGGGTTCAAGTTAATTGATGGGTTCAAGTTAATTGATGGGTTCAAGTTAATTGATGGGTTCAAGTTAATTGTTGGGTTCAAGTTAATTGTTCGGTTCAAGTTAATTGTTGGATTCAAGTTAACTGTCGAGTTATAGTTGAAGAGTTACATTTAACTGTCAAGTTAAATTTGACTACCTAGTTAAAGTTCACTATCGAATTAAAGTTGACTGTCTAGTTAAAAGTTGACAGTCTAGTTAAAAGTTGCCAGTCTAGTTAAAAGTTGACTGTCGAGTTAAAAGTTGACTGTCGAGTTAAAAGTTGACTGTCGAGTTAAAAGTTGACTGTCGAGTTAAAAGTTGACTGTCGAGTTAATCGAGTTAAAGTTCACTGTCGAGTTAAAGTTCGTTACCAAGTTAAAGTTCGTTACCAAGTTAAAGTTCGTTACTGAGTTAAAGTCCGTTACTGAGTTAAAGTTCATTACGTACTGAATTAAAGGTATGCCTTACTTTAGTAACAGTGTTAAAAATATAAAGGACAACCCTGGTCCTGTTAACATACTGGACAACCCTGGTCCACTAATTTCGGGACAACCCTGGTCCTGTTATGCTTTGGACAACCCTGGTCCCCTAGTGTCGGGACAACCCTGGTCCTGTTAACATACTGGACAACCCTGGTCCACTAATTTCGGGACAACCCTGGTCCTGTTATGCTTTGGACAACCCTGGTCCACTAATTTCAGGACAACCCTGGTCCTGTTAGGTTCTGGACAACCCTGGTCCAGTATTTATTTTGGACAACCCTGGTCCTTAAATAAAAGATTTCAGGACAACCCTGGTCCTGTTAGGTTCTGGACAACCCTGGTCCAGTATTCATCTTTGGACAACCCTGGTCCAGTATGCATTTTAGGATAAGCCTGGTCCTGGTGCGGCCGGGTGTGCGGCCGGGTGTGCGGCCGGGTGTGCGGCCGGGTGTGCGGCCGGGTGTGCGGCCGGGTGTGCGGCCGGGTGTGCGGCCGGGTGTTCGGCCGGGTGTGCAGTCGGCAGCTGGGAGAATTGAAGTCTGCCGATATCGAGCGGCGGAGGTGCCCCGAGTGGATGTCGTGGCGCGCGCGCATGGCGGAGCGCGCGGCGGCGGGCGGAGCACGCGGGCGCGACTTGCCGCACACGGCGGCCGCGGTGCTGCCGGCGTGCGCGCACCTGCCGTGCCCCGCGCCCTTCCCCGCGCTGCTGGCGCGCGCCGCCGCCGAGTCGCCCGACGTGTCCGAGCTGTTCCTGGCCACGCTGTTCCTGGCGAACGCCGGCAACGTGGAGATCGTGGCGGGCCCGCCGCTGATGGTGGACTCGTTCGGCGTGCGGCTGCTGAGCGACGTCCGGCGCCTGTACGGCGCGCTCACGGCGCCCGAGTACGCCGAGGGAGCTGCGCGTAACGGGAGTGAGCATGACAGTAGGGTGACGGGTGGGGATTGAGCTGTCAAAATTTTCGATTGTCAGTTCACACCTTTAATATGGCACGTCGCCCGAGGTCGTACGACTCGATTTGGATGGCCGACTGTCAGCAACACTAGCTAACTGATTAATATTAAGGATAATTATTTGTAGGAAAGTAGGATTAGAGTGATTATTGTTTAAAGCGCCATTTAGTGACGGTAGTCTTGTAACGTTTCATGACGGAAGTTTCGTATCATTGGTATCATTATTCCCTCCCCACTCGTTCGGTCCATAAAAGGGAAGCGTACAGCGTGTATTGATTCATTCGTCATTCATTCTGTGTCGAGTCAGTCGTCTGAAGTTAGTTGTCGCTCGTCATCTCTAATCAGTAGAGAGTTAGATTAGCGGTTGGTTAGAGTTGTCGTGGTTATTATTTGATGAGTGTAATTAATTGTTGATTAAATAATACTTTGATATTTTTGATAGTTACCCTCACGTTCAGATGGTGGTTTGTCTGACGTGTTGCGGTTAAATAGATTTGATGTGAGGACAGGGGCCGTTATAGGGGCGGTTGGAGACGGCTTTAGGTAGGGTTTCAGCGTTTTAAGAGATCAGATCTCTTAAGGCGTGATTAGTTTAGAGTTCTAAATCCCCATTTCTGGATTGTGTCTTACACAAAGAACAAGAAAAGTATATATAATTAAAATAAAACAATTGCACAGTTCTGAACATTTTATTAAAAAGTAGAGTCAAATTGTTGAATTGTTTAACACATACTTGGAATGTGAAATCGTTTAAAAACGCCCGTCCATAAAAAGTATTTTCCTGTCCATACTTTAATTTTCCGTGGCACTGGAATGGACGTTTAGGAAATTAAATTGGGCAATTTGAATTCACCACCATATTGACAATACATTTTAAATTTGCAGGCATTTAGGAAGCCATTTGTATGTTAATCCCTGCATAACGTATGGGGCTTACACAAACGTTGAGGTACTGTTTTGGGACTCATGTTGGTCCATTTAGTTTATCCCAAAAGGCTCGCTAAATGAGGCACTTTTAATTTTGTGTCGTTTATAATAGACACCATTTATCGTCATCATCAACTCAACTCTACTACAAGACCCAAGTTTCTTTGGATGAGATGAGCCACATAGTCACATTGGAGAATTGCACATTGGTAGAGAACTCTCAGGCATGCAGGTTTCCTCACGATATTTTCCTTTCAGTAAAGAAACTGATATTTTAAAAAAATTGAGTGTTAACTTAGAAAATTTAGAGGTGAGGACCATCTAGAATGTGAAATGGTCTTAATCACTAAAGAAAATAATAAAAAAGTAGGATGAAGATATTAAACTAATCGAACAGATTAGAAAATTTCAAGACGCCTTCCTTATTTTTATGAGCAAATGAAATGATTACAGCTTTTGAAAACTGCGACTTTACGTCGTTGTCATTATTTCTATTTATGTATATAAATAGAAATAATGACAACGACGTATTTAAACATTATTCCTAGAGGAATAGAGAATAGGGTTCTAGAGAACTCACACATAACTGCTCCACCTCCAAACAAACCAAGAAAAGAAGATAGCCGAGGACGGTAATCATCAATACACACGTGTATCATACGACGTTTTTCAACACACTTGTGAAGAACATAATACTAAAATAGTGCATTATGGTACAAAACAGTGATCCCGAGTTGTGAAAAATATGTCGCAATGGCGGGAAAAATTAATCAGTTATTCCTATATATACTAATATTATAAAGGTAAAAGTTTGTATGTGTATGTGTTTGTTACTCTAGAATCTAGAGTCTAGATCAAGGAATATACTACTCTACACCGCTGCAGATGATCTTGTTAGCTTGTTAGTGAACTGTGAATGAAAGTCTCCATGACAGAATAATAAAATATGAGTTTCGATTTTCAAACCAGTCTACGATTGAACATAACATATGAATTCAACTTGTGCGCAATCAAATGGAGCAGCAAATTGAATCAGTTTGAATCAAATATACGCAGATTGAATTCGTTCACTGCGTTATTGTTTAGATTTTTTTTTGTTTATCTGATAGTTTGTTTTTCATCTATGACGATTTGTGTTAATAGATTTTTGTTATTTATAACTCTGTATACCAAACAATGATATTTATAAAGTATAATAGAGTAGAATGTAATTGATACCTAATTGGATTTAGTCGTTTAAGCTGACATACAAGGGTTATAGTCAGATGGAATTTTTGTAAATCTTTTCTGAAAACGATTTAAATTATAAATAATATTATTTTATACCTTTATTTCGAGACATATCCATACTATGATTATTTTATATTTCAATGTTAGTTAAATTTAAATATTTTATTGTTAGTAGTTAGTACCTAACAATGTGGTAGAGTCACTCGACGATTCAAAAGCACTTTATAAAAGTTCATTTTAATAAAGAAAACTATTCTATTTTGTTCTATCGTCCATTTATGTTGGACTGAGGAGTATGCAACCCTAGTGCCACACAAATAAATCTAATTTATCAGATAGTGATCGGTGTAGCTCTAATATGTAGTATCTCTGGCGTACTCGGCTCATCACGGATGCTGCGCTTTTCCTCGTAATCGCTTATTGTGTCAATATTGCACTTTTTGTTTTTGGTGGTTTGGATTTAGTTTTTAAAATCTTGATGAACTCTTTGATTTTCTGGGATAAAAGTAACCTATGTCACTCTCCAGACCCTCAAATCAATCCTCAAACATATAAAACGGAGGTCCCATTTATACAATATTTAGGAATATATTTTATGAAATCCAATTTCCGATATGTAAACATACTCTCGATCCAACAAAAGGAATCTAAAATGTTCTCTTTATTATATTTGTAATAGTATTGCAGCACTTGGGAAAAGGCTTAGGATTTTCATAAAAATCGCAGCGAATATATTCTGTAAACGATTTAATCCTGGAAGGATTTGTAGCATAAAAATATTTGACCAGAAGCCAATTTTTAAATTACGTAGTAAAATATGAAACCATTATAGTTTCGTCTTGTTCATCTGTATATCCGTTTCTATGTCCTAGTATATTTTATTTAGAATTTTATTGGTTAAGGTTCGGACTGAAAATTGAAAAGTTGACTGCTGGCCTAATCTCGTGCCTCCAATTTTTTAAGTTTGTTGGGTCTCAAAATTGTGGTCACGATGTCTAGTCAGCGTTTTCATAGTTGTTAATAATATCTCATCATCATTATCAGCAATCCATAAATGGCTCACTACCAAGCGCAGGTCTCCTCTTAGAGAAGTGTTTATAAGCCAGAGACCACCTTGTTGGCCCAATGCAGATTGGCAGCCTTATGAGAAAACTAGCTGTTGCCCGCGACTTCATCCGCGTGGATTTAGTTTTTAATAATCCTGTGGGAACGCTTTGATCTTCTGAATTAATAAATAGCCTTCGGTTCGGTTCTTGTTCGGTTCTCGTCGAGTGACCGCCCTCGACCACCGACTTACCGCATAGCATTGTCCTGCGCTATTTTTAACCGACTTCCAAAAAGGAGGAGGTTATCAATTCGGCCGGTATATTTTTTTTTTTTTTTTCTATGTGTGCCCGCCGGTTACTCCGAGGTTTCTGGACCGATTCACGAGATTTTTTTTTAATTGACAGAGGAAGCTCGCGAAATGGTCCCATAAAATTTTTTACCTTCAACTCTTCAAGCCTGATGCTGCAGGGGTATTTCTCCCCTAAATTATGGGACTTTAGGAAACGTCATTTACGAATTGGTATGCTTGGCCTAAGCATATACTAGATCATAGAGCTCCAGATCCTACTCTTCAATCCTGATGCTGCAGGGTACTGCCCACCTAAATTATAGGGATGTAGGAACTGCTAATCATGAATTGTTATTGTATGTAATAAGCATATACTACACCATCGAGGTCTAGGTTCTAGCTCCTCAATCCTGATGCTGCAGGGTACTGCCCACCTAAATTGTAGAGATTTAGGAACTGCTTATCATGAATTGTTATTATATGTAATAAGCATATACGACTCCATCGAGGTCGAGGTTCTAGCTCCTCAATCCTGATGCTGCAGGGTACTGCCCACTTAAACTGTGAGGATTTAGGAACTTTCGCTTGCGAATTGATATTGTTAGTATCAAGCATATTCTACATCGTGGAATTCAAGGTCCTCGCTCTTCAATACTGATGCTGCAGGGGTACTGCCTACCTAAACTGTGAGGATTTAGGAACTGTCGTTTACGAATTGATATTGTTGGTACCAAGCATATACTACATCATAATGCTCAAGGTTCTAGCTCCTCAATCCTGATGCTGCAGAGTTGGAGTAATTACGAACTGACGCTTTCGATTTGATATTGTTGGTACCAACCATGGACTACATCATGGAGCTCCTAGTCCTAGCTCTTGTGTATTGTTAATAAGTACTGTAGGTACCAAGTGTAGAACTAATGTAGTTCTACACGGAAAAAGAAACAGGAACAAGCTACACTAAAAAGCTTAAAATAAAAATTCTTTTCAAAAAACCGACTTCAAACGCCACTACAAAGTATAAAAATAATTTTATTTTGTACACGTTTGTTGAAGTCGGGCGGGCTTAACTAGAAACGATGAAATCGATGCGCGACGCTTATCTTATGGTGACATATAAGAGACAAGTTTATTGACATCGGGCGAGCATCGCGTATCGGTTTCATCGTTTCTATTTAAGCCGCCCGACTTCAACAAACGTGTACAAAATAAAATTATTTTTATACTTTGTAGTGGCGTTTGAAGTCGGTTTTTTGAAAAGAATTTTTATTTCTTTTTGCTCAGCTTCTAAGAGTCATACCGAGATATTGAATAGCCTTTAACCTTCCTCAAGAATTGGGCTATCAGATACAAAAAGGATTTTTCAAATCCAACTGATAGTTCCAGAGATTAGCGCGTTCAAACAAAGAAACTCTTCCACTTTATTATATTAGTACAGATTATGGAGAACTCTCCGCCGAGCAGGTTTCCTCACGCTATGTTTTTTTCACCGCTGAAGCAAGTGATACTCAAATGTTTAAACGCATAAAACTCCGAAAAGATGATTACCTATGACGAGTTTGACGTCCTCCCTGGCGCAGTGGTGAGCGCTGTGGACTGATAACAGGGAGGTCTCGGGTTCGATTACCGGTGGGGGCAATTTGGGAATTTATCGTATAATTGTCTCTGGTCTGTTCTGATGGAAGGCTTTGGCCGTGGTTAGTTAACCACCCTACTGTCAACCCGTTTCGGCACGATGGCATGTAGAAACAGATTAGGGGTATGGGTAGAATGTACACTACCCCACAAAGGCGTGAACCTGTGACCCCTGAATAGGAAACCGCAGTTTTAACCACTAGCCTATCAGTGCTCTTTTACATCTATTTTGATAAATGTTTACTACCAAATGAGAACAACAAGAAGCAAAATAACAACAATATATAAATTATTAAATTACGCTAAACACTTGGTCCTACTCACTTTTGAAGAGACGTCGCGAAAATACCCTATTTCTAGTAAAAAGGCGGGTGTATATCAAAGCGACGGGAGATGCGCTTAATTTGTGTCTAATAAGTGTCGTGAGAGACCCTCTTCAGAGGCTTCATAATCATAATTATAGCGTCGAGGAGTTTTATCCTATTTCGCCTAATTGGCGCAAGGCTTTTTACATCTTTTTATTACTTAATCAGCCTCACTATATAGGCCTACTACTTAGTGAGATACTGGCCTTTTATCGTGATACAAAAGTTTTTTTGCTAGACCACCATCATGTCTGATGATGTTTTCATAGTTATGTAGTAGAACAGTGAAGGAGGATCAAGATGTGTGGTTCCTGAGCAAACTAGTCAAAGTATTTCCCATAGAAATAAATAATAAACGAAAATGAACTAAAAATGTGTACGAGTAAGTACCAAGAGTTATTACTTATTAGATTCCGACCACAATTAATTTTTATTAACTTTCTTCATCAAAGTTAACTGAATATTTTTTTCAAGACTCTTTTTATGTAAAATATGTAAGTTATAAAACGTTTATTAGATATATAAATAGCGGTTACCCGTGGCTTCGCTCCAGCCATCTATTAAAAGTAATTCGAAGTGGTGATTCCTATAAAATTATTTCTCCGGACTTTTGTTTTGAGTTTTTCTAAATTTTTTTTACTCCTTATCTTAGAGAAAACAAAAAAAAAAACAAATCGTTCAAGCCGTTTTTATGTAGATAGAACATCCTACTATCCTACCTATATCCATACGTATTGCATAGAATTAATTTGATAATGTAGCATCTGTAGGCTGTTTGTAACAACGGATAATCTCAGAGAACTTTGGTTTATCTTGAAGCAAAATCTCATCAAATATTAAATAAACCCTCCCAACCTGTGCTTTATAAACAGGAATGGAGTCTAGTTAAAATATTTGCATGAACCGTATTAAATTATTCCTTCTTTTTTTTCGAAACTTGAATTTTCCCTATCATTTTATAGATTAAGTCATTGAAAGACTTCAATATATTCACCTTCGCTTGGTAGGTAAAGGCTATTCATTCAGGATAAAGGTTCACGGGCTACTATGAAATAAGGAAGCGCCTAATTCTTCTTAACTCCGAGGCTTTTACTTATTTTATGACATATTCAAGTAGGTATCTTGTCCAAGGAATTGTGTAGGTGTGTCCCGCAAAAACAGTTAAGACGAGTTTTAATTAAACATGGAGAAACTAAATTTTATAACTTAGGTAGAGGTCACCGCTGGACAAAAATTTCTCTTACGGAATTCCACACGACGCGATCTTGCGCCACTTGTACCCAGCGGCTCCCTGTGACTCATGTCATAGGGAATCTTCCAAAACTGCCACTCCCAAGTTCGCTAATTTATGGGATGAGGGAGCCCAATGTCTCGTTTATTGGATCTGTGTTACACTTAAGTAGCCACTTAAAAGCTTCACTACCAAAAGAATACCCATTAAATGACTCTAAGCTTTCTTATGTGGACCCGTGATCACAGATCACTAGTTCACGTAATCTTATTTAATAACGTTAGGGGTGATATACGTAATTACGTGATCGTATGTACAAGGGGGCTACTTACTTATAGATTAACAGGTTGGTTATATACTCAAAGATTAACGGTCATTATCGGTATTTTTATTTTATTATTTTGAACGTGGTTTTTGCATTTTTGTATTTTGTGTGATTCATTTTTTATTTAATTTATGTAACATTTTTGATATTCGTAAGGGCTTGAGTGATTATATTCTCTTGGAGGCTTTTGTAAGTCAGAATCGAAGAAAAATAAACAATACAATACAACGGTCAAACCTATTACATTATTAAAAGAAATCTATATCTCTATCGCCAATCCAAGATTAAAGTCGAATATAGAGTTTCTTTTCAAAAATAACTAATCCATTCGTACGAGTATAAAGTTAAAAATAAACAGTGATGAAAAATCTAAAGCGAGGCAAGCAGGCGAGTTATTTTGTTTAAAATATTCGACGGTATGAAAGTATTCGGAATAAACATTTTACAGAAAATATCATCTAAAGTAGCTTCTTTGAAAAATTTGCACAGAAACGAGGTGAGGGCCCTGAGACGATTCGAGAAGATTTTCACGGTGAAAACACTGCGGTGATAAAAATAGAATGTATGTACTACTGACAATATTCGGCATTTTGCAAATAACATCTTATTTTTCTTTATCGTCGACCTAAAAGAATATTAAAGCTATAAAAACATTATTTATACCTATTGTTTCATTTCGATTAACCATTCCCTCTTAATCTCTCCTATCGGAGGTTGGCATTAGGAGTTACGACTATACACCTTATATAACGTACAGTAGAATCCCGATTATCCGAACATCGATTATCCGAACATCCGATTATCCGAACTCATTCGTGATTACTCAAAAGATGTGATTGATTACGTCAAAGATCAATAACAAGTTATTTCCAACCAAAATTTAAAATTACATAGGTACTTTGTAATTCATTTGCTTTGAAATCGATTATCCGGATTTTCGATTATACGGAATACTCCTGGTTTTATTTGATCCGGATAATCGGGATTCTACTGTATACACTTTACCTTCAAAGATCACGTATTTAAGAGGCCCGGTTAAACTATTTACTAACACTATTTTATCTTAAAGTGACTCAAAAACTCATAGGCATTATTTCGACAGTATGCATTAAAAAATATTTGAACAGGGTGGTTGTGACTTTGAACAAATAAATTATATTCTCATTCATTATTTCACCACTTCTGTTATCTATTTTATTCTCAAGGCTGCTTAATTATGAATTTTTGGTATACGAGAGCAAAATAAATTGTGAAGCGAAGAACACTCCAGTATACAAGAGAGTACTGAATTTGTTGCCACGGACAAAACTCTTTTAAACTTAATTTTATCTTTTTGCATTTTTCTGTGGATGTAATTAACAACTTTTTAGGAGTTGTTCTAAAAGATATTTTTATGAGACTACTTATGAATTTCTAACTCAAATATATAATTATTTCTACCTTAATTCATTTTTCGGGGTTTGTTCTACATTATCGAAATTTTTTTTGTTTCAAATATTTCCCTTATTAAACCCTTTGCCCTTTCTCTGAGAAATAGTAAAATTCCAAGTGTTAAAAACTAATAATTTATCTCAAAAATTTTATTCGTGGCTGTCCGTGTGCAAACGTAATTGTTATAAAAATAAATTATTATTTGTTGTTATTATTTCATTAAGATCCATTCTGGAGACAGATAGACAGAGAGAATAGGTAACATAGTAGAGACGTTTTTTTTCATAAATTGATAAATAAATAAAAATTAATAAATATTAGGTACTCATCAGGTGGCTTCGGCTTCATAATGCAAGGTCTCTAAAGTACAAAGAATCAAAATGTAACATAAGTGACAGAAACAACACTCTACGAAACCGAAGCTGCCCGTTCTGTACTTCTGTTCTGTACTGACTTGAAATAAAAAGACTTAATTAAATTATTAAAATGACGTCTTTGCATGTGTTCTAAGAAACAACGGCAAAGTTTATAGTATTCAGGAAACTCCACTGAACATGTTTGTTGGAGAATGGGGAATATTTGCTGACCACTTTAGAATAAACAATTTTCAACTATGACAAACTACTACAACTATTACAAAAGGAGTTTCGGTTATCCTTAAAACAAGTTGAAAACTACGTATGACATTACATACCTAGTAACTTTTGCTATTTTTGTATACGCAACGAGTAATACCTGAGATGAGGAGATCCGTAGGAGAACCAAAGTCACCGATATAGCTCAGCGAGTCGCGAAACTGAAGTGGAAATGGGCGGGGCACATAGTTCGATGAGCTGATGGTCGATGGGGTCTCAAGGTGCTGGAGTGGCGACCCCGCACCGGGAAGCGCAGTTTTGGCAGACCCCCCACTAGGTGGACGACGACATCAAACGAGTCGCAGGGAGTCGCTGGATTCAGGCGGCGCAAGATCGAGGTCTGTGGAGGTCCATGCAAGAGACTTATGTCCAGCAGTGGACGTCTATAAGTTGAATAAGAACCCTACCTGGATTTTAAAATACATAGTTTTAAAATCCCCAGGAAACCTTTTGTTATTTTTAAGCCTAAGTATGTCACTCTGTAGGTCCTCAACTATTTCCATGCAAAAAATCACGTCGATCCGTTGCTACGTCGCTGCGTGATTGAAGGAAAAACCAAAAATATAACACTATCGCATATTCAATATATATGACAAGTTTCCATTTCCAAATTGCTTATTTATTTAATTTAATTTCATAAAAAGGGCCATGACACACGAACAGACAACAAAGAGATCTCGAAGTGATTTACAATTTTCAGTTTAAGGTACGGAACCCTTAAAATGAAATATAATATAGTACAAATACGATTGGCCCCTGTTGAAGCAAATAAGGAAATTGAACAGCAATGTATAAATAATTATGCTTCGTTACTAAGTTGACATTACATACGTAATTATTGCACTAGAGATTAATTATCTCATAAGATATTCATAGGTATAGTAAATTTTCAATAAAACGTCAATTAGATACAGGTTTCACTGTACCATGTTTATTATAATTGAGTTCAAAGAACTTTAAGGTGTAGTGGTATTGTTGTACACTGTTTGATGATATTGTTTCGATATAAGCAGAGATACTAATCATTTTTTAAGAGAAATCCTATCAATTTCTAAGCTCGGATCGCGCGTATCGCTTCGTGAAAACTTTAAAGAAATTATTATATACTTAAGGTAGCCTCACATTAAAAACTTTTTTTTAAAGAGTATTTATTAGCCGAGCTGAACTTGACTTATATTCTCCTCTCCCCCCCAAATAAGCGAAAAGCTTGTGACCTAGCACTCCTAAGTGGGTACGACAATAGTGCAACGGGTGGGATTCGAACCTGCGACCTTTCAGTTTTCAGTCCGCACCTTTAACCGTTGGGCTATTGAGCCTTAACTACTTACAATATAGTCCGTGACATATTATTTTAATGAATGTCTACTAGCTAGAAACTACAATAAACGTTGTAAGGGCTGAGTATACCCTGACCTAATTAAAACATGATCCTGTTCTGAAAGGGTTTTTAGATTTATATGAACTATGAAATGCATGAGTTTCTAATATTATTACCAACGATATTTTTGCTTAAGCATTTTGAAATTTTGACAGCTTTTGTATTGAAAATCGCCCATACGCTCAGATAAGGCATTACCTACTGTTCACTAGAAGATATACCTAATCACACTATCGTACTATAATATTATAAACGCGAAAGTTTGTATATGTGTATGTTGTTAAGTACTCCTTAACGCCACAAGGATTGAACCGATATGGCTGTTTGGAATGGAGATAGCTCCCACCCAGGATTAACATTATGGGCTACATTTTATCCCGGAAAATTAAGGAGCTTTCGCGGCAATGAAAAAAGCTTAACCCACGCAGACGAAGTCGCGGGCATCAGCTAGTATGTAATAAATCGTTGTATTGATATCGCTACATAATTATAATATTTATTTATTATTTGCGATTGCGAATTTTTGAAATTGAAATGAAAATTAATGCAGCCGTCGAGAGTAGATGGATACAAAATATTATGAATCGAGCATAATAAAGTAATCTGGATAAAAAATGTAGATTGCAGGTAGTGTGATACGCTTTGATTTTTCTCTTAAAATATATAGGGTATGAAACTAATATTTTTGAAAGCAATTTTAAAATCAAAAAGCTTTTCACGTACGCTTCATTCACTTACCAGGGACAGGTGCTGCTGGTACTTCTATTTTATAGCTTCCATGTTAAAGGCAAAGGTGGCTTTTTGATGCCAATATTTAATGTTGCAGTATAACTAGCTTTGCTTTAGCCCGCGGCTTTGCTCACGTTTTCTTATTTTCATTTTTCAAGTTTTACACCTATAGGAGTTGCATTTTCAAAAACTTTTCTTAGCGGTTGCCTACGTCATAATAGCTATCTTTATGTCTAATTTCAGCCCGATATATTCAGTAGTTTCAGCTGCGCGTTGATAGATCAGTCAGTCAGTTAGACAGTCATCTTTTCCTTTTATTATACACAGAGATATAATACATTATATATACTTATGGTAATAATTATATTTCCAGGCTTTTGCCCGCAGTAAACAAACCCGTTGGAGGAAGTCAACTTCCGCTGAACGCTAACGTAAATATCTCATTAATGACTACCCTTTGCAGCCTCCTACGTAGAAGGCTCTTTGTGGACATGTTGAAAATTGACGATTCACTCCGAATCAAAATATTTTCAAGACAGTGAGACCACGAACATATTTCGAAAAACCAATGATCGTTGAGGTCCCAACTCCCAACCCCAGGATGGATTGCGACCTAAAACCGAAAACCACAGTGTTGGCAGACGTGAGGAACTGTTGAATCGACGACATCAGATGAGTTGCAGAGATCCGCTGGATATAAGCGGGTCAAGATCGTGGCATGTGGAAGTCCATGCAAGAGGCACTTGTCCAGCTGTGGACGACTGTCGGTTGACAAGAAAGAAGAAGACCACAAATATAAGTTACTTAAGTATAAGTTAGTTAAGTACAAAACATTTACAGAATAGAGCTTAGGTAGTTGCTTGTCATAATTCGTTTGTGACTTATTTCTCTTTTATCGCAAGTCGCAAGTCGCAACTAAACCTAGGGAGGTTAGTGAGGAGGAGGGAGTAGTGACTCCCAAAGATTCTAAATAGATGCTTATTTAATGTATTATTAGATCGACCTAGTATTAATTCGATTGACATTAGCTTTTTCCTAAACCTCTATGACTGGTAAAAGTATTATTTTGTGTCGCAGGCGACCGCTGATATTATAGTATAATTAAGCAAAAATTATCTTCGAATTAATAAATTAGGATGAATTATATGAATAGTAATTCATCCTAATTTATTAATTAAGATAGAAAGATAATTTAACTGGTCCACAATTAAAAGAATTCACGCATTTAAACTAACGCTTGAAATATAATTGTTTCATTTCATTTAAAATTCCATATAGCTAGCTACCTTCCTTTAGGTACATTACATTATCCAACCACAGGCATATAAAATATGTGATCAAACGAACTTGCAAAGTGAATTTCGATCGATATTATATGAGTACGCTTCATTATTTAATAATTCAATCACACAGAATAGTACAAATCGAGTTACCTATATAATTATATTTGTAGAGTCCATCCATGTTATAGTTACATAATTTTATGTACTCTGTCACATCGGAGTAAATTAATGGATCAATCTTTTTGGTATGTGCCTCTGTAATTGACTGGTACCTTCAACATTAGGTACATTAACATGGCCGCTAACTGTGGGTCTCATAAGAAGGCTCATGGTCACTCAATAGGCGATGGTTAGAGGATATCCGTATGAGAACCAAAGTTACCAACATAGCTCAGCGAGTCGCGAAGCTGAAGTGGAAATGGGCAAGGCCTGGATTCTGGAAGTCCATGCAAAGGACCTTTGTTCAATATTGAACGTCTATCTGTTGATAAAAAAGAAGAAAATTACATCCCCTAGCCAATTATTCTTAATTTATCAAACTCGTCTTGAACTTCTACACAGTTAGTGATCCTTATAAGGTAATAAGGTATCTACTAAAATAACTCCAAGGAGCAAATTAGGCGAACGTGACTTGACGACAAAACTGCGATATTATACTTTTGCTATAAGTAACTTACTTTATATAATAATTATCTTTAGCTTTTCCTAGTATCTTCCCAATTTTATCAAGAAAGTTACGAATTAAGCAATGAATCAAAGACGAACATGTTATTTATTAACAAATTAATCCTGTACGTGGGTTATTCGGATTCAGATAAGATTATTACTAGTTGACCCGCCCCAGCTTCGCACGGGTAAGCTACAAAGAAAACCCAACAGTAAAAACAGCTGGAGCCTGGAGTTCATGATATGTATATCAATTAATAAATAATCGACAGTCACGAAATCCAGTTTAAGTGGACAGTGCCCAGCAGCATCAGTATTAAAAGCCGGGACTTTTTTTAAGGGAACACTGCGACTTCTTCACCAACCCCTTTTGATCCCTACCAAGGTATCCGTGGTAGGGATAAGTTGGTATCGAATTATGTATGTAGCTCGGCGAAACAGAGTAGAAAAAAATTAGGGCACCACTATCGCTAATTTATCTTTAATCTAGCAACTCAAAGACAATCAAAATGTAGCAATCTGAAAATCACGTCAATTATTAAATTTTTATTTGAGTATTTCAGACAATTTAACGCAAAATAAATAAATATTTACGAATGCCGAAACATCAATTCACAGAACACTGATACTTCAGCATCATTGCTGACATTTCGTTTCTAGAGTTTTTGCCAAGTTACTTAATATCGTTTCTAGAGTTTTTTCCAAGTTACTTAACATCATGACCTTTCTTTGATGTACAAAAATTTAATTTAAAGCCAGTTTTTCTTTTACGTTTATTGTGTAATTTTAAATTTAATTGTATTCGTAGCTACTCGTACTCCCTAAAAATATTACTCTTTTATTATAATACTTGCATTTACAGTGCTATCTTTAGAAGCAATAAGTCTTTTACGGGAATTTTTATTGCGGCTAAATGAAGCTGTAAACCTTTAATATTATTTTCAGTAAAATGTTGAGAAGAAAGCAGACAAAATGGAAAAGATATGACGTAAAACTATATATATATAGCTTTTACGAACTGATTACATAATATTTTTCAAATGTTATGATTGCCTAATCTGCAAACTGATTGAAGGGTGTAGGCAGTATTTAGATTAACAATAGGTACGGATTGTTGTGAGTTCAATTTGCTAATCATTTAATCTTTTTTTTTTGCTGGGATATTATAGTGCGTGTAACATACTTATTTAGTCCATAGGTGATATGATTAAGGTTTCTGCATATCCTGCCAAGCTTAGAGTATAAAAAATGTATTTTTTATGCTTAATCTAAGAAATTCATTAACAATTGAAAACATAATGACAAGATTATTATTAAATAAATTAAAATATATATCGTAGAATACTAAACTAAAATTTCTTTATGTTTTACAGGACTCGTAATTTTTTTACCATTAAGTTACGTCTTCGTTCCTTACGAATGACCTAAGTTTGTATTTAGTTCCTCCAAACGGAACTCAAATCGTAAAAGTAAGATGAGATATTTTAAAATAATAACTTTATGAATCAAATGTGAAATAATAAAAATAAAAAAGTTTTTACCTACATAAAAGTTTAGGAGTGATTTCCCTTGTCACATGTCAAGTTGTTGCGAAAAAAAAATTTAACAGTCCTCGACTTAATTGAATGAATGCAGTGGTTGTTTGCGTAACATGTTATCCAAGCCCTCTGTTATTTCATTTATGCCGTTTGAAGGAGGCAGTAATACATATTTATGCTACCCTTTTGGGACGGGTCACGGGTCGGGACTACGATGTGAGATCTGTTAACAAGTTCTAAACGAATCGTTTTGACTTATAGAATAACTAGCTTTTGCCCGCGGCTTCGCTCACGTTAAGTTCGATTCTTTGACCCCCATTTTACAAGACCGAGACCTGTGGAAGTCCATGCAAGAGATCTATGATAGTAATATATAAATAACGTGCATTAGAATAGCTTATCTTTAAGAAAGGGATTTCTTCCCGAAGCATTCTAATGTTAGAATAATGAGATAAAGATTTTGCACAGCGTAAAGGTATACTTTTATGCGGATGATCCACCGTATTATCATCTCGAGAAAACTTCTACCATAATATGAGTGAGGAAAAGGGGTCACGACCCTTAGCAATGAGGAATACGATGTAGACGATTTCACAGCTGTAAATTAAATAATAACTCGCACAAACAAAAATTAAACATAAATAACTACAAACTAATATACTCGTACCTACAATACAAATAATATTATAGAATAGATATTTTTGTTTGTATCTGTTAACATTTGTTAAAACATACATTCAAGTATGACCAACAAATAACGATGGTAATAAACATGTTATAAAAAGGAGAATTTCCTTTAAATACAGAACGTGAAAATTTCCGCTCGAAGCAAACGTTATAAAAGTTTTACGAGTGATTTCCCTTGTTACGTGCCAAAGTTATTTGTTGCGCAAAATTTTTCAGTGTCCTCGACATAATTGAATGAATGCAGTGGTTTGTTAGCGTAAATTTTTTGACGGTCCCTTTTGTTATTTCATTTAAGCAGGGTGAAACAGGCGGGGACACGGATAGCTGATATTTAAGTGATCGTTTTGAGATGGGTCGACGGCAGGAGGTGTTGAATTAAATAATACCTATGTATATCTGTACGTATTCATTGTGTTTCAAGAGTTTGGGATAGAGATGAGAGAATTTCCTTAACTATTATTTATTTACTTGGGTGTAATTAAAGGATAGATTACGTATTTGCAGACATTGACTTGTTGCAAGTGTTTAAACTTACAGAGTTATGTGCGTTTTCAGTAATTCAATTTCACATGCTCTAAGAGTGAAGGAAAACATCGTGAAAAACCTGCATACCTGAGAGTTTTCCACAATTTTTTCAAGATACCTGAATTTCAAATTCAAAATTATTTATTTCATGTAGGCAACCTTGTAGCTCTTATGAGACGTCATGACTCTACCACCGGTTCGGTAGTTCGAAGTCTGCCAATCAACGTTGAGTATGTCCTAAACTTTTCTCATTCGAAATAAGACGTACCTACCCAGTGGCAATAGGGTTGAGATGATAAATACACAATAGAAGTGACTTGTAAGGGCTGACTTCTGTCTTTATTGCTAGGAGACACTTTGCTTATTAAAGTGACTTATGAGACAAGTTTCAAAAGGCAAAAGTTCAGGGGAAATCAAGCATGTCACTCCACAATTTATCACGTTGAATTTATTCACTAAATCTGCCGCTCCGCGCTGCTCTACGCCACAAAATGCAACATTATGTATGCGATTTAATATGATTGAGCGTAATAAAATTATATGGCTTGTATTGCTTCGATATTACAAATGACTGATATGATCATTGTTCTATTTGCAATTATTTTAATTAATAATAATATTAGTGGTTTTCTCGCATAATATTTATTTATTATACCTGTAATTAAAATTAAAATAACGTGATTAAAATAATTGGTGAGTTTACGAGTGTTGTTTGTTGTGGTAATTACATAATTTTTATTAGTTTGGTGCGAGGTTACTTTCATAGCTATGTAGTATTAGGTATTAGGTACTACTAAAAAAATAATGAGTGCCAAGATGAATAAAAATGTTTTGACACATTTATTCCTCGATTAATGTGGTGAAATTGACACTAATTATGAAGTCATCCGGTACGATGCTGGGTAGAAACCGAATAATATTATGTGTATAGGTAGTTTCACACCTTCCATGAAGGTGAAATATTACGATCTGCTGAAATTCGTGGCCAGACAAAGGTATTTTGATAGGCAGGTTATGTAAACCTTTATCAAATACCCCTCACAAATAGTTGTTGAATATCGGCCTCTTATCATATAAATACCTCTCATACAAGGCAGGGTTATCCCTTCATACCTCTGTTTGATTTGTGAGCTATTTCAGGCATTCACAAATTTTTTATGGAGCTTTTGCCTGCCTGTTATTGTATAACATTCTGTTGCGCAGTGTTGACTTTTACACTGCCATACCTATTCCAAGTTAGTCGAATATAGACTGCATCGCACTAGAAAATTAATGCCCATTTTCACCAACCATACCTAAATCCTCCCCTAAATAGGACATACGTAGCCCCTAAAAACAATTCCTTACTCGATGTCATTTCCACATTTAGGTGTTCCCTAAAGATTCGTGAAAATTGACAGAAAGCGTTACTTAGGTAGCCCGTAAAAGTCAAAAGAAACGTCAGTAAAAATGGGCATTAGAAACCTATATAATAAATAAATTAGGCATTACAGAATATAGAATATTATGAAATACTAGTTGATGTCCGCAACTTCGTTCACGTGGATTAAAAATTTTGTAATTCCCGCGGGAACTCTCTCATTTTCCGGGATAAAAAGTAGCCTATGTGTTATTCCACATTATAATCTATCTCTATGCCAAATTTCAGCCAAATCGGTTCAGTAGTTTTACGTGAAAGAGTAACAAACATCCATCCATCCACCAATCCATCCATCCATGCTTACAAACTTTCGCGTTCATAATATTAGTAGGACGTTAATCTTCGTTTCATTGATTTACGTAAGAGTTTATAGGTTTATATTGGTGTATCTGACTGGTAACTAATAGTCTCTATTGAATACACTTGGCAGGGTTTCAACTGCAACAACACGTTGCTGAATGGAATTGCTGTATCGAATGTCACTTGGACGTGCTATAATGGCTGTAACTATTGCAATTTTGTTTGCACTCGAATTGCTTGGTACAGAAAGTAGTGAAATGTAAGAACGCGTTATCTAAATATATAAAAGGAAAAGGTGACTGTTTGACTGACTGACTAATCTCGCATATCTCAAACCACTGGATGGATTGAGCTGGGCACGTAGGCATCCTTTAAGAAATGAGTTTTGAATATTCAACACGTAAGGGTAAAATAGCGGTTTAAAAATCGAACTTAGTGTAAGCGGAGTCGCGTGCAGAAACTAGTTTTTTGAATGAGTTAGTACATAATTTATAATCAAATATTAAGAAACTGGCAGGATTACAACCATCATCACACGTTTTAATTAAATTAATTACAATCACTCAACCAAATTACACTTTCTGCCCTAAAATTTCCAAACGAGCCCGCTACCATTTGAGACTGTTTAGGTATGCTATAAATGCTGTAAGCATGTTATAGGTGTATTAAATGTACCAGTTATGTAATTTAATTTAATCAATAAGATTCTTTTATAATTAAAGTCGTCTGGAGAAGATCGGTTATATGGCTGCCTCTGCGCACATCCTATTGGTTGGTAAAGTGTTTCAATTGTAAACATTATATATTATTTGTGTAGCAATAAAGAATTTTCTATACCTATCACACTTCACACTAATATTATAAAGGCGAATTTTTATGTGTGTGTATGTTTGTGTGTGTATGTTTGTTATTCCTTCCCGCCACAGCGAATGAAACTATTTGAATGAAATTTGGAATGGAGACAGCTCATTCCCAGGATTAACACATAGGCTACATTGTATTCCAAAAATTAGAGTCCCCGCGGGAATTAAAAACCTTTATCCACGCGAATAAAGTCGCGGGCCTTATCTAGTTTCTATATAAGTCTGCATTGTCATTTGTCACTTAACATCAGGTGCGATTCCCAGTCAAGGGCTATATTAGTCTTCGAATAAAAAAGTTATAAGAGGAGTATCTCCAGGGCTCATTGAATAGGGACAAAAAGGTTGAAATAAAACTAAAAGTTAAAACACAAATCAATATCCACATTTTATTTATTCCATCCATGACACAGTAGAAGTGATCGAAACTGATTTATCCCCCCGGGTCGGATGTAAGGAGATCGAACAAATTCACTTCGTGAAAGATTAACGTGTCTTGCATACGGAAGCTTCGATTTAGCGCTGTTATATCATGTTTTCTTTTTTCTTGTTTTACCTGCCAAAACATTTGCTTTTTAGTGTTAGCTGGACACTATTACTAAGCCTCGCTGTCTGTCTGTCCGTCCGTCCGTTTGTCGGTCAGGCTGTATCTCATGTGTATGTGTGAATGTGTACATCTGTTGCCGCTATAACAATAAATTAAAAATTAAAGGGGACTACAAGTATGCGACTCGCATTTCACCGGTTGTTTCTATTGGTCAAGAAATTGTTAGAATTAGATAATTTTATATAATACGTAAAGCACATCTTGCAATGCCGCTTTAAATAGTTGGAAGAATACTTACTTACTAAAAAAAAAGAAAGGCTACGTTTACATATTGCATGTAAGTGAGAACTTACGGACACTTTTTTACATTTTTCATTACATTTTGTTTGGGACTGCTATCTTGTAAATAATTGATACTTACATCTCGCAGTCAGGTTCTGCGATAGGCAATATAACTAGACAAAATACCTACAAAGGAAGGGGTAAACACAATAGATCTAGGAGGGTAGAACTATACCCTTCTAAGGACACTATTGCACTAAGTACACAGATAGTTTCAATTACCATGTATCATACAAATGAACAGTTATTGTTCCTGTTTTGACGAGGGTTCGTTAACTTGATAAAACCGTGTCCCACAAATGACAGGTTATTAAACTGAAACAATGAGTTTTGGAGGACACACTGTTTTGCAACTTTCAGTAAGCTACAACTTGAAAACTATAATAAATGGAAAAGTCTTAGGCTTAAATCTATAGACCTCACTCTCACTCAGCTTGGACTCAAGGTAGGGTTAGAATGAGACAGATTTATGTTGGAGCATATTTGTGTGAGGTTTTAACCTCAACCTTGAGTCCGAGCTGAGTTCGAGCACGCTCTATAAATTTCATGTTCTGAAATATAAAAGAGATTGGAAATTATATTTCCCAATAGAAATGTAACCAATTAGCACTGTTCCAAACTTTAGATTTTTTATTATTAATCTGGAACGGGTATTAATTTTTTGGTTACTTAATATTTGTGGAAACATTAAAAAGTTTTTTTTAAATGTCATACTTAAGATTTAAAAGTATTTAAGTTTGATTATTTGCTTACGTCGCAGCATCTTGCATTGCTCTTAACTGAGTGAATGCAAGACTAGCAACACTGATGTGTTGATTAAGTTCTTCTCTTTTCCCCTTAGATCGGAATTTCTTTAGTAGGGATATGTGCTATTTGCATTTCCCGAACGCCCTCGTCGCGTCGTCGGCTGACGTTTTCGCCTTACAATCTTAATCAAAATCTGAAATAGTGATTGCAAAGCCATTTCAAACCAATATAAAGCATAGTTTACACGGAGCCAACACTGGCTGCCAATAAGACTGGCAGCCAGTGCTGGCTTGGTATTGGCCTTGTGTAAACAGTTTTTCAAGCCAAGCCAGCGCTGGCTGCCAACACTGGCGAGAATAGAGCGACCGTCTATTTTTCTAGCCAGTGACCTCCGCCCGCATACCCTTCGACACCCGCGCCAGCGTTGCGGACACGTGTAGACGAGTCTCGCCAGTCACTGGCGAACGTCCGTACGGTGTGTGTTCTTTGTTGTTTTATTTGGAATTTCCAGATGCTAAGAACGATAACGTTACTTCTAATTTTATTTTTGCTGGTAATGCATCTCTCATCAGAGTGTCTTGGCGCTGAATCGAGCTCTGTATAAGCGAAAGCAACTCATCAAAGTTTTCAGCAGTAACCCGCAACGCCAACCTGTACTCAGAAGGATCTTCTAATCTTAGTTGTTTCAGCAACAAGGCAGAAGCTCCAGTTACAGGTCTATCGCTTAACCATTTTCTTATCCAAAGTCGTTTCGCTCCCTTTTTTTGTAATATATCAATCAACTCTTCTCTTAATAGTGCAGAGATATTCCTTAAACATTTCTTTTTCAACAGCCTTTACCGCGTATTCATTGTTTTTTCCAAACGTGTGCACACCAGAAGAAAAAATCCGTGAATGATTGGCCTCGTCTAAACAACAAGGGCCAGGCCAACGCTGGCTTGTCTGCAGACTGGCGCCAGCATTACTGGCTTCGTGTAAACTCTACTTAACACCAAGACATGTAGGCGAATTTTTGACATTGGCACTACAGTATCTACTTTTCTTTAATCATATACTAGCTGATGCCCGCGTCCTTGTTCGCATGGATTGAGGTTTTGATTATATTGATTCCCGCGGGAACTCTCCTATTTTCCGGAATAAAAAGTAGCCTATGTATTATTCCAGACGCGCCTTGTGCAGAGGCACCTCTATGCCTTTCAGCCAAATCGGTTCAATCGTTGCGACGTGATTGAGTAACACACATCCATCCATCCATCCATACATCCAAACTTTCGCATTTATAATATTAGTAGTACTAGCGATGATAGTCATTTTACCCAAATAATATAGGACTATCAAAATCATCATCATCAATATCATATTGTTATTCGGTGTTTTCTGGATCCCCTTTCCAAGCCAGACCCCTATACAAATTACGATCTTGCTTTCTTTTGAAATTATTAAAAGTACCATATGGAGTATGTATTGATATATGTAATATATTGTATTTTCATATAGGTATAGCGTATCTGTAGTTATTTATTATTTTCAAGCATAGCACTAACTTTTCTTAATGCTTTGTATTATGTTTACTGCATCCCCAAATTCTGTATTTTAGTTGTAACCGTCGTCATTGTATTTGTATGTGGCGTTGTTTGACTTCCAGTATTTACTAGCAACTGTACTAAAACACATAAGTCAACTCGACCAAGTGTAAATAAACTTAATTTGCCGCCGCGCTTTAATTTTATTTCAGTTTGGGTTGGTATTATAGATATATTATAATAGTTTTAACCGCCTTCCATTCAAATTGATAATTCCAGTTCAATTTAAGGTGGGCTAAAATAGAAACGATGAAACCGATGCGCTATGATTACCGGATTTCAACAAACGTACCTATCTTTCATAGTTGTGCCGTCAGGAGGTGAGTGTCACGTATCGGTTTGATCGTTTCTATTAAGACCTGCCCGATTTCAACAAACTTGTACAAACTAAAATTATTTTTATACTTTGTAGTGGCGTTTGAAGTCGGTTTTTTGAAAAAACAATTATGACCAATACGATCACCCTGTTTGAGTTGTCCTTGGGACAACAATCTGATAAACCATAGATTTTAGTTTCTAGAGCTTATGTACAAAATGTTACTTTGATAGATATTAATCTATATAGATATTAATTCAAATGAATCACTCTTCGTTTGTATGGAATACGCTTGTGATTCGCTTGAAAGACGCAGTATAAGCACCTATTGATAGCCTCATATTGTTTTTTTTTTCAATGAAAAAAGAATGTAGGTTAATACGCACGAGCTTTTTCAACTTTTAAAACACTATTATCACTTTTACAGAAGTACTTTTTCATCTAATAGGACTTACAAGATGTTTTCAAAACTTCAGAACCAAAGTTTTCTTAACTTATAGGAGCCAATTCCTCTTTCGACTTTTCGAAGTTTACGGCATGAGACTGCAGCTTTGCTTTCATAAAGTATTATTTAAAACTAGTTAAGTATGTTAGGGGTATAACGTATGCAATATGCATATTAAATTTTGATAACTTTCCTTTAAATGTTTCATTCTATGTTTCCTGTATAGATACAGCATATTATTTCTTGGATATACTAGTAGCATATTATTTCTTGGAAGTACTGTACCCGGGAACTCCTCATTCGTAGTTGAACATACTCGTAGTAACCACTAGATCAACGAGGCAGTTTGGGCCTACGTCATAATAGCTATCTGTATGCCAAACAGCCAGATCCGTTCAGTTCAGTCAGCCAATCAGACAGTTACCTTTTCCTTTTACACATTTAGATAACTATAACAATCCGACAATTTCGCCCTTTAATTAAAAGATTAATTAAAACTCCAACATTTTGAAGGGACATTTTGTGGATGAACTCAATAATTTTATTTGAATTTTATTAGCAGCAGGATTCCGAATTCAAATAAGTTCTGATTAATTTAATGACACCAAATGCTGGATGAATATTTTAAGTAACAACGGATTAAAAAAAGTGTCGTAAAAGGTAGATAGATATTTTGTCATTCCTCAAGTCCTCAACTATGCAAGAATTTACATCGATGACTTGCTCCTTTGTCGTGTGATTGATAGTCAAACAAACAAACAAACATGCCTTTACATTTATAGCATTAGTAAAGATTTACCAAGTCAAATTCTCCGCAACTCAGATCAGAAAGATTATAAATCCGAAAGTGTGTTTGTTGGTTTGTCCTTCACGCAGTAACGAAGCAACGAAGGGTTTCCGCAGATTTTTAAAAATATGTAAACTACTTACATGACAGTTTAGAAAAAATATTTCGCTATACATTGGTCCATATCAGGCATAGACAGGGCTAAGAGCACTTTTAAAAAGTTTATAAAGCTTTGCAAAACGGCATAACGCTTAGAATTTAATTGTCCTAAATACACAACTGGCTTTGTGGGAGATACGGGCTCAAACGTTATTTGTACTACATCTGGGATGCACAAAGACTACTGGGTATAAAGACGACTGCACTTCAAGTGACAAAGCACTATTGTAGGACATTTACTGTTTACAGCTTTTGTAATAATTGCTTTAGCAAATAAACTGTAATCGCTGGAAGTTTGGGTCGTAAGACCAAGGAAATATCATCAAGACAAGAGAATTCGCGTATAATTCTCATGGGATTTCAGCCACGCAGATATGGCATAACTTTCAATATGTTACATGGCATTTTTATTTCGTCGGTACTACTTTCTGTGAAAAAGTAACATGTGTATTTGGGTATATAGGTATTATTCTTCTTCTTCTTCTTTCTCAACTTATAGACGTCCACTGCTGGACATAAGTCTCTTGCATGGACCTCCACAGACTTCGGTCTTGCGCCGCCTGAATCCAGCGACTCCCTGCGACTCGTTTGATGTCGTCGGTCCACCTAGTGGGGGGTCTGCCAACACTGCGCTTCCCGGTGCGGGGTCGCCACTCCAGCACCTTGGGACCCCATCGACCATCAGCTCTTCGAACTATGTGCCCTGCCCATTTCCACTTCAGTTTTGCGACTCGCTGAGCTATGTCGGTGACTTTGGTTCTCCTACGGATCTCCTCATTTCTGATTTGATCTCGCAGGGATACTCCGAGCATAGCTCTCTCCATCGCCCGCTGAGTGATCCTGAGCCTTCTTATGAGGCCCATAGTTAGCGACCATGTTTCGGATCCATAAGTCATCACTGGCAACACGCACTGTTCGAAGACTTTAGTCTTCAGGCACTGAGGAATTTTGGACGAGAAGACATCTCTAAGCTTCCCGAACGCTGCCCAGCCGAGTTGGATTCGGCGGTTGATCTCTTTCTCGAAATTGGACCTACCTAGCTGGACTGTGTGTCCCAGTAGGGCTAACATGCGCGCCACGAGAAAGTTTTGTCTACACGTTTACTCGTAGTCTCTATGTGAATCTCTACAGAGATTCACGAGTAAAGTGTAGACAAAATTTTCTCGTGGCGCGCATGTTAGCCCTACAGGTATATATATTCGTCTACAATTTCGAGTGCAGAGTTCTCAACAATTACTGGGTGGAGCGAGGCATGAGCATTAGACATGATCTTCGTCTTGCTCATGTTCATTTTAAGGCCCACCTGTTGAGAGACACTGCTGAGGTCATTGAGCATTGTATTGAGGTATTATTCAAGAATAAAAAATTTTATAAAGCATTTTATTCTTAACTAGCGCCCGCCCGCGACTTCTTCAGCGTGGAGGTTGGTTTTGAAAACCTTTGTTTTTCCAAGATGAAAGGTAGCCTATACCACTCTCCAGGTCCTCAACTATACCTACACTAAAAATCACGTCGATTCGTTGCTCCGTTGCTATGAGATTAAAGAACACACCAACAGATCAACAAGCAAACACATTTCACATTGTTATAACATTAGTACCTACTGCCGTCTACAAGCTATAATGCCGTTAACTACAAAAACCATATTTCCTAATATAAACCCTAACTTAAATGCTTTTGGGTTCATATTAGGAAATATGGTCTTGGTATAGTTAACGGCATTATAACTTGTGGACGGCAGAGTAAGGATTCACTGGAGTCAGGCGGCGCAAGACGGAGACCTGTGGAAGTCCATACAAAAGGACTTTGTCCAGCAGTGGATTGATAAAAAAGAAGTAGGTTTCACATTTTACATTGGTGAAATAGATAATTATGTAATTCACTTAAATGGACTTCATAAAATATTGATAAGAAACATTAGCATTCTATTTCTTATAGAATTTTTATTCTACTAAAGCTCCTAAGTAGTAACATTTATTTTTGTAGGAAAAAATAAACTTAATCTTTCTGCAGATAAGTTTTTAGGTTCAAGTATTGGGCTGAATTATACCTTATTCGAGGAGAGTGTCCTGAAAATGTCGTTACGACCAGTCTGGGCTTAATGTATAATTAGGTTTCAAGAAAGGAAAGTAATTTTCTTAAATTTTGGACGGTCTTTGTGGAGAAAGACATAAAAACAAGTGAGTAATTTTTTTTCTAAACTGCTAAATCGGAGCATTTGACTCTTTTTAATTAAAAACGAAAACTGCTAGAGAAGATAAATAATGAACGGTAAAAACAGAATTAAAATATCTGAAAATAGTTTAAGGGTCGCTACAAATTAACAACTTAGCTACAACCCTTTAACTAAAACCATGGAAAGTAATCCAGTAGAATCGTTGATTCATTGCAGGGTGATTAAAGGACCATAAATACACTTTAGTATTTTAATTATATTAGTGTTATTACGAGTTGGTCACTGACCTCTATAATTAATCTATGATTAACACTGGACAAGCTGCTATCATTTTTTTTTTGTAACCACTTGATTAACGCCATTTTGGCGCTGTATACAGTTACGAGTGTCCAAGGAACTAAATTCAAAATTAAAAAATATTTATTTTATGTAGGTCACCTGTAGCTCTTAAAACACGTCAAGACTCTACCACCGGTTCGCATGCATATAGAATTTGCACTGAACCGTTTTCTCAGGAGAACCGGCTAGAAATTCAACAATTGTTTTCATAACAAAATATTAAAATATTAAAATATTAAAATATTAATGTATATTGTATGTCTGCATAATATTACAATGTACCAAGTTATTTATAACATTATCTTGTGGACAGCTGGATGCCAAGCCGATTGATTCCATGCAACTTTGTCACTAACTTTGTAATAACCTCGACTTAATAAATGTGTTTTTTTTTAATTTAGTGAACAAGTTGACAACTGATAGTTGATATTTTTTGGCACTTCCTGCATTCCCTATATCATTAGTCCCAGAGACACTCGTAACATATCAAATGTGGCGTTTCAAATTGACCCATAATTTAAGCTGTTATTTGAACAGGGACAGCCAGCCCATTGTAATCATAGATTAATAACAGAGGTCAGTGGAGTAGATATATACCAAGTTCAGCCTTATTTTACAATTTTGGTGCGTTAGGCATTGTCTATTAACTAGTCCGTCATAACCGTAACAAATCATCCCAAACAAACAATACTAAATGTTAAATGAAACCGACGAAATGTCAATATTTTATTAATTATAACTCCAATGAAACTAATCTATTGTACCTATTTTAATAAATATTAACTAAATTGAATAGGATAAAACATAGTGTTGACCATGAATTTGAATAAATAAATCAACCTCGAAAAGTCATAAATATAAATTAATTGTAACGTATATAATCATCAGTATGGATATAGCTGTACAGAAATCTCATTTAGTACTAGTAGCTATATAATCCTACTTCCTACTTAATATGGATGTTTGTTACTCAATCACGTCGCAACGACTGAACCGATTTGGCTAAAATTTAGCACAGAGATAGATTAGAGTCTGGAATAGCACATAGGCTACTTTTTATGCCGGAAAATATAAAGAGGGTTGTTTTATTCCCGCGGGAATAAAAAAACCCTCAATCCACGCGAACGAAGTCGCAGGCATCAGCTATTAATAAATAAATAAGTAAGGACAATGCTCAAAAAAACCCAGGCCCGGCGCAATTTGTCGGAATGACTGAACCGATTTTGAAAGCACTTTCAGAGTGAGTGATCAAAAATGGCTAATCGCCAGCTCAACTATTGCGCTTCTAGGTGTAAATATTGTAAGGTATGCTTATATTATGTGGTATCGTTCACACAGTCTTCATATAAGAGTCAGTTCCTTTGAAAATCACAAGGTATTTACTTCAATTTCATTTAGTAAGTAAAAGAACAGCACAAAAAATAAAAAAAAGATCAAAATTGATAATTTTGTAAGTATACAAATCACCACTTCGGATCACTTTTAATAAATGGCGGGAGCCAAGCCACGGGTAAAAGCTAGACATGAATAAACCTCAAACTGAAGCGTAGTTTGCACACGTGGTATTGAGCCGTCGCCCGTCACTGATTAACACTCGACCAGACTGGTATGTTCTGATCAGTAATCATGCCTGAATAAGGTGCGATAGTGATCCAATTTGATTTGATTTGATTACGGTAAGTTCATACATACACTGAAAGCGATAAAAAATTCAAAATTAAAAAAATGATTTTCTTTACCTCTAATATTGTGCACAACCATAATAGCTAAAGGAAATGTAGCCTACAACACATTAAAATATCTAAGAACCTGCCTAGAGGAAATACGTATCTACAAAATATAAAAAACTGCATAAAAAGCCCTAAAAAGCCGGCAACGCATTGGTGGTGCCTCTGGTGCTACAAATGTTCATGGGCGCTAGTAATCACTTAACATCAGGTGACCCGCCTGCTCCTTTGCTCGCTAAAAATTTTAAAAATAAAATGAATAAAAACAAGGATATATAAAAATAATATAAATAACAGTAATAAATAATAAGAATAATAAAAATTAAGAAGTCCTTCTGGAACATCTACTAGATCAGAGGTAAAAGATTAGATTTAGCTTTCAACTCTCCCACCTATTCGAAACTCGTTTCATATCAGTTATCCGCAGATTCTATTTTCATTCCGCGAAACGATTAAATGCGCAATTTATATCCGATCACGGTTTTAATTCGTGTAATTTATCCACGCTGGACGCAACCGCACTGACTGGGATACGGTGTTGGCAGTTTTACAAATTGAAACTCGTTAAGCACGGAACAGGCTGCTTATATCACAGTATACTAAGTCAATTAGCTCTAACAATTAGTATAATCTTAGCGAAAAAGTAAATAGTGCTAATGATCTAACTATTAGAGTTTTCCCATATCTGTTTCTATCGCCCAGTACATAATATTTTCACACTACATCCGTGGATAAGCGGCTTCTGCAGTTGTCCATCGTTTGTAAATTAGACCACTATAATGCTTATTTTAAGCCTCCCCTCAGATGATTGAACCTGTCCTAACTAACTCCGAATTCTACCCGATTCCTATTTTCACTCTATCTCTAATTTGTTGATAGGATTTCGCAACCATTCGTCAGTAGCACGGAGTTTTTCATTGCTATGGAGCAATCTAGTTTATCGACGGATTGCACATAGATTGAATACAGAAACCAGAACCAACTTTTCAAATCAAAATAACTAGCATTGTTTTTGGGGTGCTGAATGCCGATCGTGCTGTGAATTCTGATATAGAGTAGAGTGGGCATGGGAGACATCGAGGTTTGTTACACCTTAAACGTAAAATAAAAGGGGTAATCGCGAGTAAGCTGTGCCCGGTAGTTGAGCCTACAACTGTCTTTAGTTTTTCTCTTGTTTTTCTGGATTGAACGGTTTCTCTGAGAGACATGGATTGCGGATAGGTGTTCTTTATTTATCTGAAGTATTTTGTATTCGCTAATAATATAAACAATGATGATTTTTACGCGACAAGTGGTACGATCCAGATTAGACAGCATCATTAAAATGTCATAGAAAATTACCATAAACTGAGAAAACATTCGCACACAAACGCGTACTTTACTATTCTCACAAAATAATATATTTGTTAATTAATACTCAGTGTACAATCAATAATCTCATCATACGCAATATCTCATGCTAAATGACCTGAAGATTATTCGGCAAATGAAATCGAATTAACGCTGCGTCATGGATAATCTCCACAAATAAAATGAGTTGGTCCATGTCGCAATGACGGATGAAGCCTTAATTGGGATGACAACACCGAAATATGTCCTTTAATTTCTGCAGACGCACTCGGGATAAATTATATGGAACGGCAGTAACGCTCCACGAAAATATTTTGTACATTTACTTAACTGCGGATTATTCTATAATCTTGCTTATCCGATTTTACGCAACTCAACTTCACAATTTTATTAATGTTGTAGGAGCTCGTGGGTGGAATGATATAATTAGGTAAATATAACGAGCCTCAATAGCCTGCAGGGAGCAAACTGAAATCTTAAAGATCGACAGTATACCTTAATTTTCAACGGATTTTATTCAAAATAATAAAGCCTCAAATATACGAGAAGTTATTTTAAATAAAATCCGTTGAGAATTAAAGTAACAAAGGACCCGTTGAGTATTTTACGGTAACGGCTACTGCATTCATTCGATTACAGAGAGTAATCCGAAAATTCGCCTACAAATTACATTATCATGAGAAATCTCTCGTAAAAACTCGACTCGGACTATCAGCAGCCTATAAGCATAAATAGCATATTCTTGCACCAGTCCTGATTAAATGTACCCATTAGGCTCGATTTTCTATACCTAAATTGTTATTAGTTTAATAATATAATTAATAGTAGGTATTTAGGTAAAGAAAATCGAGAATTTATAATAATTGGACCATGACATTTTGAATTAGCTATTAACTTTTAATATTAATATTTTATGCACATTTTGTTATATTCACGGCCTTTAAATGTATTAAGCTCGATTTTCTGCAATACCATATTGTACCTACATTCCGGTAACTTTAATGGTCTATTTATCTAAAAAAAAATAAGCAATTGTGTGAATTTTTTGCAAACCAGCAAGCTAGTTTTCTTCATTGAGCCAGGGAATTTTAACCAACGAACGAACGAACGTTTTGACAGATTGCCAATACAAAGACTGACAAAAGTTCACGAACTTTAGCCGTCTGTTAAAGTTTACTTGGCGATTGTAAAACAGGCCATAAGAATTTATAAATGTTAATTCGAATATAATCCTACAGAATAATATATCTAAGTAGAATCCTCTTTGAAAGAGATGAAATTTTCGTTAAAAGTTTATCTATCCTAAGTAGCTATTATTATATAGATAAGCTACGTAAGAGCCTTGTCGAATTTGCTGAAGTTAGTTGGAAACGAACATTGTGGTTACAGTGGCTTGGGATTACGGTTGCTGTGGTCTAGACCATCGTGGGCACATTCTAGTCTGTTACTGACTCTCCAATGGTTACAGTTAGCACCATGTAGGTATGTATTCAAGTACTAATTATTTATTTCATTTGGGCCAACTTGTGCTGCCCTCCTCTAGCTGTAACGCCCTTAACCAACATTTGGCCAAATACGATTTTTAATACTATCTTACTTAGAAAAAATTCTCTATCGATCCACCTAATCGGTAGTCTCCTTACTGCTTTAGTTTTGGATATACGAGTAGCAATATGAGAAACGTCGTTTATTAGTTATCAAATGGCATCATTTCCTTATAAATGACCGCTTTTTGGATTCCCGCGTTTTGCTATCGACACTTTAGCTTTAGGAAGGCAATGTGGCTCTTATGACAAGTCTAGACCACCGCGCCGGTTCTGAAAGCAGATTCTATACAGAAGAGCCGGCACGAAACTCACCAATTACTCTTTTCAAAACAAAAACAAAAGTGTTACAATATGCATACAAAACCATACCATATTTACAAATTAAGGTTATAAAACGTTTATTATTGAAACTTACCCAAAGCCACATATTCCCTTATCTTTTAATTAATTCAACGTTTTGAATCTAGTTATCCGAAATGAAATCCAGTGTGTCCCATGTTACGGGTATTATAAAAGTTCGATGAATTGGAAAGTTTTAATATTCCATTTGCCTATGCAGTCTTTTGGAATTAAACTTTGAATAACCGCTTTTCGGCCGATTGCATTAACACAAAAGTTGATTTGAGAATGAATGTAACAGGAAATTTATAGGTAAGTAAGTAACATTTAGAGAGTCGGAAAGGCGGGTTCAAAGTTATATTCTCTTTTGAAAGTATCTTATGGTGCTGATAATACCGAGGAAATCTGCACAGAGAAAAGTTCGTCTTCCAAGATTTCAGAATTCAGATGAGATGAGTACCTACCGTACCCCGTGTCGCTCTACATTAATATTGATGTTGCCTTCTTTGCCGACAAAATCTAGTTAGTTTGAGGAAGTCAAGTAGGCGTGCTACTCCCGTGTGACGTATTTCTTTAGTCTATGAGATATTTTATTCGTCCCTTTCACTGAGATTTCGAGTTTATAGCACCTCAACCCAACAAAAATTCAAATTCAAAATTATATTTTTTATGGAGGTCATCTGTGGCTCTTATGACAAGTCAAGACCGGTAGTAGACCACCGGTTCGGAAAGTAGATTCTGCTGAAAGAATAACCGACAAGAAAATCAGGAGTTGTTCTTTTCAAACAAATTATTTTAGTATTCATTATGTAAAATAATCCGAATTTCCGTCCAGGTTCTTTGTTCAATGTGTAATTCTGATCCGGTTGCCGTATCTGTCACAGTATAGATCCATTCTATTCTGAAGAATGATCCACAAACACAAACGGCCACATGGGAGTAATAGTAAGAGACTAAAATCAGCACCTAATTCCTTATCTCGTAATCAGGACGTCATGAATTAATTAAGGCTAATGATGCAAGTAATGACTACGCTATTGTAGTATAACTACGCTATCTAACTACTATTATTTTAATAATTCGTTACTTAATTATGGAATAAACCATCTGTTAATTATTTTAATGGCCATTAACATTGGCATACCTATACTCCATTTAATATAAGAGATTCAGGTCAGGTATTCCTTTATTTAACATCAAAAATTTTCAGTATAATTATTTATTATAAGCTCATAGCCCTCGGGACTGGCTTTAAAACACCGCCCCGTAACTTAACAATATTATAAAGAGTAGAAATTAAGATTATGTGAAGCTGGAAAGGTAACAACGATAAATAGCCGGACTTTTGCTGTAAATAAAATAAGACTGTATACGTGTACTTTGTTCACTTCACTGTAACTTTTAAAACTTATTAACCCCTGCACAATCAACCCCTATAAGATTAAATCCTATTAATACTATAAGTGCGAAAGTTTAGATGGATGCATGGATGTTTGTTACTCAATCACGCTGCAACGACTAAACCGATTTGGCTGTTTGGAACAAAATTAGAGTATAGACATCTTTTTATCCCGGAAAATAAGAGAGTTCATGCTTACAAAGTCGCGGGTATCAGCTAGTAAATAAATAAATTCTTTATTGCTGATTTACAAATATTGCCTAATTATTTAATTTTACACTTGCACTTTCGTTAGTACGCAATCAGCGCGTCCAGTGACCCGTAGGCCTCCTCCAAGTGTTGCCTAAAAATGCCTATTCACTCTTTTCTTGAAGGTACTCAAGGTCATTTATAAAGGACATTGACCAAGCGACCCGCTACTATACTTGTACATACGACTCTGTATGGTTCAATTATACTTTCAAGCCCCTCTCTGTGTAAAGAACAAAGGGTAAAAAGGATATATAGCCCTCGCATACTACGGAATGGTCCGTATGAAATTCGAAACTGCGCTAGCTATCGAGACTTCAATTTGAAACTTTGCCAAGCGAAATCAATGACGACTATTAGTTCCTGACAAAGCATAAACTTCCCTATACACCAGGGTCACACCCTTCAAAGTCAGTATAATAAAGTGATTCAGCATAATATCCGCAATCAATGAAGTCTCCCTGATTGTTATTTCTTGTTAATGTTTGGTTTCCAAGCCTCGTTATAAGAAGCTGTTTACAAGATGGCCAAATTGAGACGTCGCTCGATCGTTATCGGCTATTTCCGTTACGACCCCATTTTTAAACCCCTGATAAGTGGTAAAATTCCGTGATGGAGCTTCACGTACTTACAAAAATACTCACGTTCTAAAATCTGAGATTGCCGAACCCATTAACATAACATTTCGATTCAACATTGATTTACCTACCGAAGCAATCTATTCGAAAATTTAAAATGCTACTATTATGTGTGTATATTATGTTGTTTCTATAAAATATGGTGCTTAGTATGCTCGGTTGTTGGTATAATAAGACATAAAAACTCCCATATACTCACCCTTTCAAAGACTGAATTTCAAAATGCCTTTCAGTGGCTCATAAAACGGAACCGCTGGCTGTACTTCATGCTCGTAGTTCGAACTATCGCGATGTACGGCGGCGTTATGGTGAAGCCATTTTCCTTTATTTATACCTAAAGATTAGGTATCTATACCAGCTGATGCCTAAGACTTTGTTCGAGTGAATTCAGGTAAAGATAATATAAACGTAAAAGTTAGAATAGAATAGAATAATAATATTTTTTATTCAAATAAACTTTTACAAGTGCTTTTGAATCGTCAATGAATCTACCACTGGTTCGGAATGCCGTTCCTGCCGAGAAGAGCCAGCAATAAACTCGGCGGTTGCTCTTTTAAAAAAAAAACTATATTTTTACAAAATCGACCACAAACGCCACTACAATAGTACATTGTTACCTTAGGGATGAAAGTAACTTATTTAGTCCCGAGACGGGGTTTGGCGCCCGAGCGTAGCGAGGGGGCCTATATCCCGAGGTAAACACTGTGCTTTTCATTACGAATATAAGGAAAGTCAAAATAAAAATAGAAATTAATATATTAGCAAAACGTTTTCTGATAACGATTTCACTTTTTTCTCAGCGCGCCATTTCATAAAATCGTCGTATGATTTTAGGTATCTTTGTTTTGATTTAGGTGGTAAAAGGTTTTCCACTACTGCTTGAGCCTCTTCTCTCACAAAATCAGGCGTTAAATCCATATCTGAATCAGATGAACTCATTGTGTCAATAAAAATCACTGTTAAACAGAAGCCTAAACAAAACTCTACAACTCGAAAAACAAATGAAGATCGGATTGCCGCTTGCCACTTTCCCGCCTTTTTTTTTTCTTTGGCCTAGCCGGCGGGCTATGCATTTAGCTTTTTAATAGTCAAGTATTGTCTATGATTGTCTATGAATGTCTATGAATCAGTCGTCTTTACTTTATGAATAAAGTCTATCTTTCTTCTTGTCTATGGATGCACTCGGGTATGTCGTGTTTCATTTGAATTCCAATAAAAATGTGACAACTAGTTTTTTTTAATTATTTGACAGCTGTCAGTTGAAAACGATTCTCCCTAGGGCTGAAAAGTATTACTTTCAACCCGCTTCTCAGGCAACTTCAGACCTACTTTCCGTGTATGAGTAATGAAAAGTATTTTTTTACCTTGTTTTTTTTTATTGTACCTATAAAATTTGTACCTATAAAATATGAAGAGTTCCCTCGATTCTGATGACAATGGGACCACCTGGGAAATATACCCTTTCAAACAAAAAAAGAATTTTCCAAATCGGTCCAGACGTCTTCGAGTAGTCGGGGAACATATATACATACAAACTTCTTATAACCTCTCACTCACTAGTATACAGATCCTCATGCAAAAACTGCAATCCGTAGCTGTGTGACTGCATGACAAACAAACGCACTTTCGCTTTTATATGGCTGTAGAAACATATTTTACGTCAGCATAGATAAATCTTGGAAATTTATGAATAAATTGCATTATATAACCCAATATTTCTTTGTGTCCAGCAGCAGAAAATTCATTCAAGAGAGGTTGTTGCTTTTGAAAGCTTTTGATCCATGCTGCTATCGTATTATTAAACCGGGAGGAAGAATCTTTTATTAAATTTGCATACTTATAGCCTTAGCATGACCTTTATTTTCCAAGCAAAACTATTAATCACAGAAAAAATTTGAATAATAGTGCCTGATTTATCAGCGCTAAGTTGACGCTACAGATGGCTATAGAATATTTTCTTGGCATAGAAATGGCTAACAAATGAGTAGGCGGGTTATCTATTAAGTTTTGTCGCATGAACGTTGTACATTTGCAGCACCGCAGCACCAAAAAAACGTTTCTGCGTTACGTCTTTTAAGCGGTTATAACGATACTGAATTTCAGCAAAATGGGAGAGGGATACACTGCTGTGTTAAAACTATAATTAAAGCTAATTACCGTTGCCACTTAAAACAAAAAAAAAAAACATTTCATAGCGAATTTGGATGAAGGCCCCAAAAAGCATGTATTGGAAGTTTGATGTTACAGCGTACTAAAAATCACATTTTCATTACTCATACACGGAAAGTAGGTCTGAAGTTGCCTGAGAAGCGGGTTGAAAGTAATACTTTTCAGCCCTAGGGAGAATCGTTTTCAACTGACAGCTGTCAAATAATTAAAAAAAACTAGTTGTCACATTTTTATTGGAATTCAAATGAAACACGACATACCCGAGTGCATCCATAGACAAGAAGAAAGATAGACTTTATTCATAAAGTAAAGACAACTGATTCATAGACATTCATAGACAATCATAGACAATACTTGACTATTAAAAAGCTAAATGCATAGCCCGCCGGCTAGGCCAAAGAAATTCACTCAATTTTCTTTAGCTAATTTTATTTAGCTTAAAGCTCTATTTTTATTTTGACTTTCCTTATATTCGTAATGAAAAGCACAGTGTTTACCTCGGGATAAAGACTTATTTAGTCCCTCGAACTATAGGCCCCCTCGCTACGCTCGGGCGCCAAACCCCGTCTCGGGACTAAATAAGTTACTTTCATCCCTAAGGTATTAATGTACTATTAAATCATCAATTTACGTGTTTGTAGCAATACAAATTAAAATAAGCTAGTGCATAGAGTATAATGGATTTCCCGAATAAACGTCTGCTTCGGTCCAAGTGTAGGTTTAGTGTAAGATTTAATTCGATTGATCGTATTCGTATTCGATAATATTAGCGTCATCGTCGAATTGGAGCTCAACTTTGCCCATACGTTTACGTATACGGATATGCTACAAATTAAATAGTACTAAATTTGCTAAAATATACAGTTAAGGTTAATTTTACTTTGACGCTAAAGCCGTCGAATAAGAAAACGATCAATCGAATTAAATCTTATACTAACCCTACTGTTCTAGACGGATCAGCCAAACTTATCATTATTGAAAATGTTTAATCATTTTTAATTGCACGAGAAGAATAACAATGAGTTCGTTATTTCAAGAAGTCTACATTATAAAAACCTTCCAATTATTATCGCTGGGTAAGTACACGGTGTAACGAAATTAAAGCGGCGAAAAACGTTTTTCCGACGGATAAATTACAAAGACTTATCAGTTAAAACGAGAATATTAAAAGTTTCCGATTGAAAAACCCTTTTGTAGTGACATCGTAATACTCAGCTGGATTTCAATGCGAAAATATTTAATATTCACTGAAAAATTAATTTAAAGAATCTGTAACAATCTTTCTTAGTTATGGAATATCTTAATAATTAACTACATTATTTGCCTTCTTCTTCCAGTACCTCCCCGTTATTGAAGGTCGGCCGTCATATCAACATAATATCTCGTTATATTATAAGTTATTACTTATTACACACTATCCCTTACAAACAAAAGAGCTGTGCAACGTTGGATATTCCCATCCATCCGCGGATGCTTCTAAGCCATGACTTTCTTCTACCGACGCTCCTCTCGTCGTCAATTTTGTCTATCATGATGGTCTCAAAAAGACGGTACCGGTCATTTCTGAGAACATAATATTATTACTTTATGTCTCAAATAACTGACTTCTTTGATGGTCAAAATCAAGTATTGTAAGAGGTATGTCTAACATTCCAAACTTGCGCGGTGTCCTTGGACCGTTACCGTGGCAACGGTAGGCGATTCCCCGCGCGGCCACCTCGTTACCCCTCGGCCACCTGCCACAGCCGCGCACACGGCGCTCGTGCTTCGGCCAGGCGCCAGGCGGCAGTCCGCTACGAAAGGTGTCCATGCATACACGCAACGCGTTTATACTAACGTCTCGGTCGAACTTACCACTTTTTCGTTATATTTTTAAATTGCAAACCGACTTTAATTTTCATTCATGTTTCATACAGTGTTTAATTTACCAGTGTAGCCTATTTGTTTACCCAAGTTGACAAAAATACTTACCTAACAATTTTTATTTAATGGTAGATAATCATCATCTTTTAGCACCTGCAGGGCTATGACCACTTCACGTCATTTGCAATAATAATAATTACGGTACGATAATTGGCGAGTCTGGATATTATTTTTGATGTTAGTCTTTGCCCTTATCAGATCAGGTTATTAGCCAGCGCCTTAGTTTGGTGGGGTCACTCCTTTACCACCACTCGGGGGATAAGGTAGAGGGAGGTAACTTCTGCAGGCCAGGATCATAGGCTAGATATAACTAATCAATATGGCAAACTAAAATAACATCAGGTTTTAACTAGTAAACTATTTTATAATTAAAGGGTTCATTTCATATTTTAAGCTGTAAGTTACTCATTTTATTATACTTTATGCTTCGTACTCGAGATTATATATACTAAGTAGTACGCAATGGCTAGTGGTCACCGTTCACTTTATTGAGATTTATATACACTTTTTTAAAAATAGGGTAGGTTGATATAATATATTCTATCTTGCTCCCGCCTTCTTACTCATTCGCTTTCTAGTGCGCAACCGTTCCACCACGCTCTCGCCTAGTTTAATCTTGAAAGTGTTGTTTAAAGTGATATTTAAACTGTGAAATAGTAAATTTAAATGCATTTTTATAATGCCTATAATGTAAGAGTGATGAATGTGGAAAAATATAAAGTTTAAAACAATAATTAATACTCGGGTAATAGTGAGTTTTGATTCAACGTCGACTTTACACAGGTACCTACATCACCGTTGGATTAATAAGGTATGGTGCGGTATATGTATAATGCGGTATAATGTAATTCGGGTTTAAGATATTTATTGTTTCATAAAGAATTACATATTCACTTAAATGAAACTTACAGGCTAAGTTGCTTACACAAAAATAACATCTTAGAGCGCACAATAAGATACAATTCTAAAATAATATTTTTAAAACGATAACATTTTGTGGGTAGATTCGTGGTATATTGCATTAAAATTACACGATGCCCGGTAGTCGCGCACTGCTGTGTCATTCATTGAAAAATACATAGATCAATGTAATTGTGTCAATAAACCATTATTGGTGCTCTACAAATTAGTGTCGTTTTGATTGTTTCTTATTATAAATAAGATGGCTATTAGTTCTTCTGTGATCGAAGATATTACACGATATAATTAACCCTTAGCAGGGACACGGTATTGTGGATAGTTCTTGCTTTTGCATTGGGGCTATTTCTTACTGTTTATTTTAATCGTGATAGCTACTAAATCAGAGAGCTTTCTTACGAAACACACAGTATTGTGAACAGTACGTGCTTTTGCATTGGGACTGTTTCTTACTGTTTATTTACTCGTGACAACGAATAAATATCTGAATGAAAGTGTTTTCTTACAAAACACACAGTATTGTGAACAGTTCTTGCTTTTGCTTGGGGCTGTTTCTTACTTCATAAGTCAGTTAGTGGGCAGTACTTGTTTTTGCATTGGGACTGCTTCATACTAGACAAGATTCACGTAAGAGTGTTACATGTAATGGCGGATAAATCTGAGTGAAAGTGTTTTCTTACAAAACACAGTATTGTGGACAGTTCTTGCTTTGGCTTGGGACTGTTTCTTACTGTTCATAAGTCAGTTAGTGGGCAGTACTTGCTTTTGCATTGGCACTGCTTCGTACTGGACATGATTCACATAACAGACTCCTGTTTCAACTACATATGAGACTCAGTATGCGGACAATGCGACAGAAGTGTTAAAACAAAATTTATTGTTTACTGACTATTTTTTCTAACGTCCGCTTTTTACATGTATTTTACAATAATGAAGTCACACCAATCTCACACGGAGTCTCAGAACAACATGAGTCGGAACTGAACCCTTTAATCCCCGATACATTGAGTGTAACAAGTGTGTACAAGGATCTAAATGAAAAATGTTTACGTAACTCCTGAAAATTCCAATTTGATGAATCCGCCAACATTGAACGCAGAAATTAAAGCTGCGCGTTCATATATCATATAGCAAATAAAGTAATAGAAATAAGCCTTCAGTTTTTTAGTTATGTAGAAGAAGCCATCATGCTGTTATTATCCACGCCGTCGCAGCTTGGATGTGTTCCGATAATCTCCACACTGACTCTATTACAAAGAAATCTTATGTTCAGTAGAGAAAGATCTTCTGGAACAGCTACAAAGCACAAATATTGACAAGTTTCTTTTCGGCAAGAACCTATCCGAAACGTTGAATTTGGCAAATCCTTAAATAAAAGTAGTAGATCTTAGACCCTCAGCACGATGATTTAAAATACGAAGTTCTCGCACAACACAAAATACAAATTCTGCAAGGAATTTTATTTGGAAGGGTCAGAGCCCGGCTCGCAAGCCGACGGAACCTGAAAAGAGGACCCACAAAAGCGCTGACTTCGACACAGCGTCTGCGGGGCTGCTCCTGTAAGTCGCAGAATTCATAGCAGTGATCGAGCTTCAAACTTCGCTATCTTTAAATATGGTTAAGGCTACCGGGCAAGCTAGCTGTCTTTGTTATTTAAAATCTATAACCACTAACGACCCTATGGTTTTTTCATACGAATACATCAAAGGATGAAATTCATTTTTAACGAACATCAACTAAAACTATTTTTTAGGAGGTATTCCTCCTAGCAATCGTGTACAATCTAGAAATAATGTGTGCATTTTTTTTATGGATGACATTAATAACTAATTATTATTATTTTTTTAATACCCAAGAAAAATGGAAAATCTCTTGATAAGAGTCTTTTCCAGCTGTCTTTTCATAAGTTTTAAGAGTTTTATAATAGATTTAAAAGACGCATACTTTTTATTTAACATGCATGAGGATATCTAAAAGTATCCCAGATTCCAGTTTGATGACTCTATTTATAATAATAATAATAATAGTAACGTTTATTTCAGATTAAATATCCATACATCCGGTTGGTGTAGGGTTTACTGTTTATTTATGAATTTAAGGTCTTACCTTTCCGCTTAAATATTGCTGTCTTTTGTGATCACTTAAGTTATAAAACTGGTAGTAAAATTATTGAAAACATACAGACATGTCTACTGTATTTATGTAGATATACTTTGATGATATTTAAATTTGCCTTATTGGAGACGACTATGATCATAAAATGTTATCAAAACTTTCAACAAACCAGCAACTTGCTTAATAAAATAATCGGGGTTTTATTAGAAATAACTAGCCTTTGCCTACGGCTCATGTTGAATGCGATTTTACAAACCCCTGAAAATCCTGAAATCCCTTTGAAATCAATTTTCAAAAATCCTTGTCGAATGCCTGCGTAATGGTGGCTATCTGTATGCCGGGATTTGGCCCGATCCATCCAGTGGATTGACCTGCGTTGATGGATCGGTCGCTTGTCATTTTTTGTTACATATTTAGAAATTAAAAAAGTAATTTTAATCCATCTAAAACTTGCAATTCTTTAGGATATATTATGTATAGTAGACACAGAAAATTTACTGATAGAAATAATTTTATTAGTCTCAAGTTCTAATAATTACAAAATTTAATTTCATAACTATACTTACATTAAAACGTAAGTTTGAATAATGGAAGTGTACTATTGACCAGCCAGTGTGCAAAATTAAGATTGATAAACTATGGCCTGGAAATTTTCTCTGATATCTCAACGGCTGGGCGGAGTATTGCCTGTGGAGCAGAGAACTTATGAAGTGACGAGGAACGTAATTGACATAATATTAAATTATACTCATTTTTGGCTCTCCAAACACAGATTTATTTGCAAGTTGATTGAATAATAAAAGTTAGAGATACGTCTCATGGGCCCATGGCGTCTCAGAAATCTAGATGTGTCAGTAAATGTTTTTAATATCTCATACTCGGACCTTTACCTTTATGCATTTCCTCCATTTGTTATAATTTAAAATTGTTAAGTAAAGTTATTCCCATACTGACCAATCCAGCCATTGTAACTATTGCTTACTACATTTTGGTGTCAGAAATGTGTGTTTGTGTTGTTTATGTTTAAGGTTAACGCAGGTATGAATTTATCAAATGATTGCAGTCGCCTCCACGTGTGCAACTCAAATTCTCTGGTGGCGGGAGTCTTATCCGCGAGGCGATGATTCGAAGAAGTATTCCAGATTTACCTTTGGATATCGTTATGACCTCCCGGTCAGAGAACACTAATTATAAATAACATAAGGAAGAGTGCTACAAAAAGTGCTTCATTTATTGTAATGAGAGTAAATTGAATATGTAGTATTGAAGTATCAATCCCATCATATGATAGCTTTCTTAACTTTTGTTTATACTACTTACTATTTGAATATACCTATATTCAGGGTACAATATGAAACATTTTTATATCGGTCAACTATGGTTTTGATTAATAATAATAAACAAAAAAAAAAAAAAAAAAAAATAGGAGAACGAAGATGCTAAAAGATTTTTTAAGCGTGTTCTAGACCTTCGCCACCAAAGTAAGATGAGACTGATTAATTATAATTAATCAGTCAACGATAAATAATTATTTATCGTTGATCTTAAGTTATGTAGCTAACTTTTTAATCCTAAATCTTGAAACAATTTGTAAAAAAAAAAAAAAAAATTGTTACGGCTTTTGGCACTCGTTACTGCACAAAGATTGCAAACATTAACGTTCAAATGTAAAGTTTATACACTGATTGTGTCAAAATTAAAATCCCAGATTTTATTAAATCATCTACTAAACCTTGTTAGTCATTCCGTTTTTAAAGAACAAGAAATAAGATATTTTATCCTCAAAAAATATGCTTAAAATTACTAAATTACTTTGAGAAAATGGAGAATTAATTATTATTTATTAAGGTTCACAAACTTTGTCACGTTACATAAAAAATACCTTGAACCAAAGCGGAATTATTGATACTTCCAAATTCTGCTCATAGCACCCGGCATGTTGCCACATCAGCTGCAGGAAGGTGTTTCAATGGATAAAATTATGAAAACTGCAAGTTGGAGCTCATGTTCCCATTCCCATGCTTACTTTCAAAATCAAGTAATAGTGTTCCGTGTTCTAAACGGCCTATTAATGCCCAAAATAAATGTTTTACTAGGGCTACTAAGAATATTTCCATAAGAAAATAAATTGTGTTATTTAATTCCAATAACGCATAGTCTTTGTTATCAATTAGAGGAATATTTATGGTTTTGTTCAAGTTTTGTTATAATAATGATAAATAATTTAAGTATAACATTTAAATAATTTAAAAAAAAAAAAAAAAAACTTTTAAATTCATATTTTACGAATCTTATCTCTAAAAGTCTACCTAGTATATATAATCTCGAGTACGAAGCATAAAGTATAATTAATGATTAAACGAACTTACCTGTAAGTGAAGTTCTATCATAATTATACGAAGGCTTCGTACGAAGAGATTATAACCCTCCCACCCTCACGTTATGTGTACCCTTAATCGTAAAATATGAGGAGGAGGGTTAGCTAAACTCTAAACTAAATGAGTAAGAAGGCGGGAGCAAGATAGAATATATTATATCAACCTACCCTATTTTTAAAAAAGTGTATATAAATCTCAATAAAGTGAACGGTGACCACTAGCCATTGCGTACTACTTAGTATATATAATCTCTTCGTACGAAGCCTTCGTATAATTATGATAGAACTTCACTTACAGGTAAGTTCGTTTAATCATTAATTATAACTTACAGCTAAATAATGTTTATACTTTGTACTCAATCTATCCTTGTACCTAATTGTACACTACTTCACAAGCTTCACAAGTATAACATTAGCTCTTTTTAGGCTGAACACCCACAGGCTACATTTTCGATTTTGAGTTTTGAGTTGTAAAGAGTTATAATTTTGTTTGTTCACAATCTTCAATATTATGTATACGTTTTCAATTTCTAAACTGTAGGTATATACTCTAATATCACACACAATAATAGTGAAGTTGATTCCTCAGATTCTATTATTTTCTATCTCTATGGATCCGGTAGGTGTAGTAGTCTCGTGTTAAGTTATGGACCAAACAGGTTCGCAGTTCTGTCTCTAAAATGAAGAAACGAGATTTGAAATTATTAACTTTGCACAAGTGGTTTTTCTCAGAAAGGCGTAAGCGACGAACTAACTATAACGAAGGACATTTTCACTAACTAAGCCGTGAAAAACCTCGTAAGCGCCAGGCTACGCAAGGGCTACGTTTGTCGGTTAGTTACACTTTCTCTGAAACGTTTTCTGCGATAAAGAAAAAATAGATTTTAGGGGCTGGAATAATGATTCTGCTTGGGAAAGAGCAGCGTAATAGGAAAACTAGCGTTGGTATTGATCAATTGGATACAAGCGACATAATACTATACTATACTTTGTAGGAATCCTCCCAAGAGACCTATAGGTATTGTGTACAACCGTATTATCATCCATCAGACAATGACAAAGATGGCAAAAATTTAGTTCTCAGCCTCAATAGCCCAAAGGTGGTGGAAAGGTGTGGACTGAATACTGAAAGGTCACAGGTTCAAACCTCACCCTTTATACTATTGTCCTACCCATTCCTAGCACAAGCTTTTCACTTATTTGGAGGGGAGAGGAGAATATAAGTCAAGTTCAAATTCAAATTCAAAATTTATTTATTTCATATAGGCTAACTTGTAGCTCCTATGACACGTCATAAATCTACCACTGGTTCGGAATGCAGATTCTGCTGAGAAGAGCCGGTAAGAAACTCAGCAGTTGCTCTTTTCAAAAAAAAAAATTTACAATAGGTAACAAAGCTATGCTATGTATACAGCGCTTCCACAATTTTACATTGTGGTTCAGCTTGGCTAATATTCTTTTATACAAAAAAAAAAAAAACTTTGTACTCCTGCCATGAATAAGAGACGCTATGTCTGATTGGCGAGCTGCTTTACACATGGCGAGTCGTAAAAACTTTACACACAGTTTTGTTAGGATTCTGTTGCTATAGTTCGCAGTTTCCTTCAAGAATTCCTTCCTGGCGGAAGTAACAATGTTGATCTTCTGAATAAAGTTGCAGCCATTTATAAGGAGTAGGTAAGAATGGTATTAAACTACACCTTTTATAAACTTAACCAATACAAAACGATGCTTGTGATCTATGAACACAATATTATACCCAGCAATGAGACCAGCTGCTCGATAATGACTGATTTATTAAAACTTATTAAAAACCATCTACCACTAATAATGTATTTTATATAGTAGGTACCTACGAGTAGGTAAGTAATAAGTATATAATAATACCCAAACCCGCGAAACCTATACATTTTACAAGAAAGGCGTGACCATTGACTCTACCATCGATGTAGGTACATTGCTGCATCTATTGCAAAGATTTTCAGTCTTGTACCATTTGTATTTCCTTTTATGCTTGAGATGAGCAAGACAGGGCTCAAACATCCATCAGTCCTACGAGCTGCTTAACATAGTCCTGTTTTTCTCTACCAAGTATAATATACTTAGTCAAGTAAGTGATTTGTCTCTAGGTGCCAATTTCACCAACATAGAGTAACTTTCAACCGACGAATAAACTTGACATTCAGACCAAAAGATCAATTTTATTCCTTGGTTAAACATTACTTGACAATGGTGATTTAGGCACTAAATGTAACAAAACCTACCTCTGCATTATATTAGACTCACTGTTCTCACAGTCTCATATCTTAGGTCCCTAGCAGAAATCTCTTAACTGTCCTTGTAGACATCCTTGTTATGTTTATTTAGTGCATCGATTATATAAATGCCTGAAAAAATAGGAAAATCCATTCTTTTAAATATCTTTGGGATTTAGGGATTTATTTTTGTGAAACGAAACCTTGAACACTAAATCGTTCGCATAAAAAATATCTAGGTTCCATACCGATTCCCATTAAAGTGAATCCAGGCAAGACGGTATCGAGCACTGTACGCTTAAAGGCTTCCGTTTAAATATGCGGGTCAGGAAGCGGGTTAGAGGCTGATAACTGCAAAGAATTTATTCCTGAGAACATCCTAAGACTTAAGTAAGTAAGTGTTACAATATAAATAAAACAAAGTTATTTGAAATAACGTAAATGTTAATATTTTACGCAACGCAACGCCAAAAAATATTTTATGTAGTGCTTACTTTGAGCTGCGCCCTCGTCTGCGTGTTATCTGGCAGACCCCACAAGGTCGCAGGTAGTAGCTGGATACAAAACGTTTGTCGATGTCGCACTGTCGTTTCATTTCTTTGTAAAATTGTACACGTCTCAAATGTTAGTAACACGCTTACAGCCACCCGAAGGCTCACGCCCAAACGCGATTGTTTGTACGTGGCCGTGATGCTGAGTAGCTGCGATATTCGCAACTGCGCAACGATTTGGCTTCGGAATAAATACCAACGGTGTAAAACTCAGAACAATGTACAGAACCAAATATTTTTACGGCAGCTCGCATCCTGAAATGGCCAAAATGACATTTTGTTCCGAGAAATTAAGTGCCCAAAAGGGATATGAAACCTTAGAAAACCATCTTTTCTCACAATAGTGAGTGATAGCGGTGGTTATGGTAGATAGAGTGATAGATAGTGGTTAAAGACTTGGAGTTTCTCTTCGGGTTTCTGGGCCTAATTTTTCGAGTTAGGTATGTGCGTTTTGTGCAATTAAAATACGAAGGAAAGGAAAATATTATTACGAAACCTGCAAGACTGAGAGTACTCCAAAATATTCCCAAATATTTTTGTGAAGTCTCTTTACTATAGTAAACAGTAACACACTTACTATAAATTAACAATTAGTAGGTATATCGTCGGCCTAATTATCAAACTTCGTATCTCCATTTGGTCAAACTTTACAGGAAAAAGAAAAAACTTATAAAATATAACTAACAATAATAACATAGACAAACAGCTTTATTTACATTTCAATATTTAATTGTGCTTATATTTGTTGTAATTATGATTTATTATCTGTTATCATGATTTTACACTAGATGGCGTCTAAATGAAAAAATCTGAAATTTTGGAGTTACGAAGTTTGATAATTAAGCCGACCATATGTCAAATAGTAAGTTTCCTTTTCCACACAAGAGATGCACAAAGTAAAAATTTTTTGAAATTCAATCTCTTAGTTACGATTCTAAGCTAGTATTACATATTCTACTAACGTTAAATCTAGTGAACTAAGGACATTAGAGCTAAGAAAAACTGCGTTATCTCTTTTAATGCTGAGAAGACTAGCTTCTAGAGGCAACAGAGCGAACAAATTAATAGTACTTAGTAACCGACTCTTGCATGAGATTCTCTTTACTAAATCACTTTGGCCGGGTCGTGAGGATATAGGGAACACAGTAATGAGAAACAAAGTAAGGAAATTTCCTTACTGTGTTTTTAGAATATTCTATCAGAAAGAAACACCAGAGTCAACGACATAGTAAAGTATTTTGGAAGCTGAAGTAGGCGGGGCACATGATCCAAAAACTGATATACGTTAAGGTCCCAAGGTGCTGCTATACCCCTCACTAAATGAATTATCGACAGCGGACAGTCCAAGAGAGAGAGCCGTTGTATACATGCAGTGTAAGACCGCGGCGTGTGGAAGTCCCAAGAAACATCTGCGTGGAGATCGACGTCGGTCCATCGAAAGTACTACATATGTATAGATTCTGTATGTTTTTGTTTTTGCCGAGTTTAATAAGCACAATGCCAACTTATCCAATAACTTGATCCTCTTTTAACGGCTTTTTTCTTACGTATAAAGAAATAGTTTTCAAAGTTACGATATTACTTTGAACTAGAGTGACAAGTTAGATTAAAATTGTTTTCAATATTGCCTTCAACAATCACATTAACGGATTGCTGGTGCCTGCTGGACATTCAGTACCCTCAGAGTGAGTTCGCATCTCTCCACAACGTTGATAGATTTCAGGATTCGACACACAAAGACGTCAAAGCGAAATGAACCTAAAGAACCTTGCCTCAAAGGTGAATTTTTAGTACTACCTTGTTTTATTTCACAAAGTTTCCGCTTGGGGTGCTAGCTGTAGATACATGATCGAACGTAAGCCTTAAAAGTTTGCAGCTTAGATCCATTTTACTTTGACGTATTTGTATTTCCTGAAGGATCCTACATCTGAAAACTTATACTAACCCTACCGAAACTAATATCGAACAGTCTAAAGCCAACAATGTAAGACATCCAAACTACCACTACCGCCCACTTGGAACGACTAGGGCTATCAAAAACCTCAAGTAAATAGGACTTATATTAAATTTCATATTTTAAAATTTCATAAGGAACATTCTGCTCGAGCACTACGTGCTTTACCAGCGTTCGATGATTCAAAACATAGTCCGGTCAAGTTAGCCCAAAAAATAGGGGTAGGTTAACAATAATTCGCATAAAGCTGAATATTGGTACGAATGTTCGGAACACCATTATAAATGAAATGTAAAAAGTCCCCATCGATCCTACACTTGCAAAAAATTTTATTCAAGGTCAAAGTTCGCAAATATGGGTTTTTTGTGTTTTTAGCCAAACGGGTGGAAGTCTATCCAAGATACCTTTGTCCAGCTGTGGACATCTATTGGTAGATAACTAGATATAAATTAGAGCAATGTAATTGTAGACTTGTTGACACTAATTACAATAAATTATTCCAATTCGTGTTCCTGTGTTAACTCAATACGCAACAGACACGCTTGAGAATTTCGGGAATTAGATAGGGTTATCCCATGGGTGATGTAATTTTGTTCCCTAATCAAAGACAGTTTCTGTAAAGCTATTGCGTTGAGCATTAATTTAACTTTCTAACAGGTTATCATATCCTGGTAATCGTGTTATATAAAACGTCGCAGGGTTATTGTAAAAGTCGTGATATTATAATTTTATAAGTGGATTTTGTCAATCGCTTTCATATTTTCATACAAGACCTGTCATGAAGACAATCTAACAGCTAACTGTTTGGGAGATTAGCGCGTTAGAACAGACACGTAGACGAAACAAATATTATTATAAATTATTTTAGGGCAGTTATTGCGAAACCACAGACAAACATTTCAATTTTATTTATAAGTAGGTATAGATATAAAGTAAGTACATAGCTGCTTTCTGAGAACATGATCCAGTTATATCATAGGTTTCCTGAATAAATGCAGTTTGTATATATTTTATTTTATTTTGTACTCTAATGTAGGCATGTTTTTTTTTAAGTATTGGTCTGTTATTTAATGGTAACAATTTGTAAATTTGCTTGTGAATAACTTGTCAAGTTATTAATTTCAATTAAAAAATTTAACAATTTACTGCTCAAAATGGAATATCGCTCAAAGGCAAAATATATGAATCCGATAGATTATTTAAATTAATATCGGGAGCTTCAAATTTTAATAAGACCGTCGATATATTTTAGAATATTTGGACAAAGTTCCTATCAAATCAATGAAATCGGGATTAATGAGGAAAATATTCAAATGAACCTGGGCCATAATGAAACTCTTCGTTGAATTTTATGAAATTTTCATTATTTCGTAAGGTAGGTACTTGAAATCATGGATTGGAAAGATGAAGGATCTGGCATGATCAACATGAAATAAAATAACTAATTCGGTCATTAAATAAAAGCTATCATTAAATAAAAAAAAATATTATGTATTTATATTTATTTTTTATGTACATTGTACATATAAAGATTTACATAATTAATTATATAATGGTTTTAAAAGTAAAAAATTAAAAAACAACAAAATCATTAAAACAAATAATCGAGAGCAAAATTAAAGAAGCATGCTTTGCTTATTTTAACCGTTCTCTAACTAAAAGGGTAGGAAAAAGAAATAGAATTTCTATTGACAAGATTGACATTAATCTAGTCCATCCATTGTCAAAATAATTATGTGTATAAAGGTTTATATACTTTTTTACACTCTGGAACAACTTACTTTCCAATAAGATGTCCAAATCGAAACTACTACTACACTGAATCACTATATGGGTAAAGTAATTAATTTTCGAGCTAGCGGACCTATTTAATCAAGTAAACTTGATTGAAACCCACCTGAATTTGGCGTATTTGATCATGTATGTAGAGCCCTCATTATTTTCCCTCAAGATTTAGTCCTGTAACAACCTCAAAAAATATGCTGATCTTGTATAACAAGATTTTTGAGGTACGGTTGACAACTAACTATTTTATTCGATAGAGAAGACTCTCCTAAGGAATATCCATCGTGATCAAATCAGAAATTAGGAGAAAGATAGGAGAACCAGTTATGGAGATAGGTCATCGTGTCGGATTTTTCCAGTCTTTTTACTCCAACTATCATCGGTTCTTTGAGCCATCTTCACCACTCATTGCCACTCAGCTTTGCGATTGCATAAGCTACATCGGTAGCTCTGGTTCTGCCTATTCTAGTTCAATCTTGCTCCTTTCTTCTTCTCTTCTTTCTGGGATTTCTTCCGAAAGTAGACGATGTCCACTCGTTTTATGCGAGTCCACTGCTGGAGAGACATTGTATAGTTCTCGTTACTTTGGATTAATATAATTAAGCAGTCCCTTCATTTTGTAGGGGTACTCCGGGTATAGCCCTCCCCATTTGCCCGCGTCTAAGTAGAGTTGAGACTTCCTATGAGTCTAATTACAAAGTAAGTGATCAAAAAAAAGTATATTTCCGCAAAACGAATCTAATTGGGTATGTAGTTTCCGTGTATGTACAGATGTGTACTTTGCGGTATGAGAGTCTCGTCAAGCCGTCAAGCACCCGCAGCATGCAGCTTACAGGCGTAATTACGTGATATCTAGCCAACCATGGGTATTTAGCAAGCTGCCTAATTAGTATTGTACATCATATGTCTTGTCTGAAAATCATAAAACCTTTTTTTTCCTCATACGCATAAATGTTTTTCACGAAACCTACATAACCTAACCTACCTATGATTGCATTTATGTCTGTATTATTATTTAATATTTAAAATGTACTTGCCTGAATATTTCATTACATTATTTATCCATGAAGTTGTTGCGTTGCGTTTCCTTAGATTTTTAACCGACTTCAAACCTTTTTTCCAGGCAGAAGTCGCTATAAGCAATAAGGGCGCCTTTACGCAATTTATGTTTTATTATTTTGTTTAGATGATATTCTTTATATATATTTTTTTTACAATATAAAACCTATCATAGTAAGAATAGAATACCTAACTCGCTATTCCAAATATCTGCTATTGCCCGTTCTTGTTCTATAGATGCCAAACGTATTTGATAGTTATTCGTTCTCTTTAAAAATCTCGTGAACAATTATTGCAGTTCTACGTGCTAGTTTAAGCTCATAGAGTGAGAGGCACGACGTTACATACATGCTAACAAGCACTTAGCTTTAATGAGATGTGTTAATTTACTACTTGTCTGCGGTGAATGAAGGTGCCAGGGGACAGCAGTTATTAGTATTCTAACCTCAAGTTGCAGTGTTGCTACTAAATACTTTAAGTTTACATCAAAATTAATATTATGTTGGTTTTATTTACTTAGAATTTGTAACCTTGGAATCACTTCTTATCCTTTTACCTTTATACGTCGTGGTTAGATTTTCATAAGGTTATATTTATGTTTGTTCGTTTCTTGAAGCGCTCTAGAGACTAAAACCATGAACAAATATGTAAGTACTTAATTGTATTGATTCTTGATTCAATATTTCAATTTATCTAATAAATATTTCAATTCAAGCCTCAATAGCCCAACGGTTAAGGGTGCGTACTGAAAACTGAAAGGTCGCAGGTTCGAACCCCGCCCGTTGCACTATTGTCGTACCCACTCCTAGCACAAGCTTTCCGCTTATTTGGAGGAGAAAGGACGATATTAGTCAACTTCAGCTTGGCTAATGTTCTTTTTTAAAAAACAAAAAAATAAACAAAAATTATTATCAATTTTATATGATCACTAGCTTTAACCCGCGGCTTCGCTCACGTTAGGTTCGATTTTTTAACCCCCTATTTAACCCTCTTGGGGTTGAAATTTTCCAAAATCCTTTCTTAGCGGATGTCTACGTCCTAACAGCTACCTGTATGTAAATTTCAGCTCGATCGGTCCAGTGGTTAGAGCTGTGCGTTGATAGATCAGTCAGTCAGTCAGTCAGTCAGTCAGTCAGTCAGTCAGTCAGTCAGTCAGTCAGTCAGTCAGTCACCTTTGCCTTTTATATATTTAGATTCCACGCAATTTTTATCCATTCTATAGGTCAGAAGGTAAGTAGGTACTTATAGGATAACAATTATACCTACGTCTGAATTTTTATACTATAATATAATTTTTGCCCTTAATACAAAAAAATAAAGTTTTAATTTTGTAATTTATAACTGACCTACTCGTTCCAACCAATGCAGATGGAACATGCTATTGTGTGAAGTTATAAAATACGAAATAAAACCATAATTCAGATACACATTTCACCTATATTCACCACCAATTATTTTCGAATGAGCGATCAACGACCAACGCTTGAATATATTGTATAATTAAACTATCGATTTTTAATTTTACACGTGCATAATAATTATTTTATACAAAACAGGTTTTAGCTTAACTTTTTGTTGCTTCTACGGAACAAATTCTCTTGAAATTCACGCAAGATTTTCCGGTATACAATAATAAAGCCTGTAGCAGACGTTGACCTCAAAATAATGTAGCGAAAGTGCTGTACTCCTATAAGATTTGTCCGTTGTAAGACAGAAGCGATTTGAATAGACATTTATTTTCCATGCAATTTTGATGATACCCCAAGCACATTTCCTCAGGATTGGACGAGTGTCTGAGTACAGTACTGAAATACGAGGTAAAGAGATAGAATCAAAATTCTGCAAGATCAATCAGTTTCTTTTTTTTTTCATTTTTCGCTTGTTTCGTCCTTGTCAACAACGGATTTGTCATGCCGGAGCTTCAAAAGTTTCACTACTACAGTTCCGCAAAAGTGATGTGCTATGCCTCATCATCCATAACATAGCAGGAGCCTGTAGTCGTCCACTGCTGGACATAGGCCTTCCCTAACGAGATTCCTGCCATCTTTTTTAATATCCTCGCTCCAAGTACGCCACAAAATTTTTTCTTGTACTCGTTCTCCATTCTAAAACTTTCCAGCTCCAACGGCCATCGCTTCTACAACAAGCAGGGCCTGTCCATTACCAATTTGATAATGATCTGGGCAATGTAAGCCACCTTGGTTCTCCTATGGATTTATTCATGCTAAATGCTTGAGAGACAATAATTGCTAATTACAGTTTAAGTAGAGTTTCTGATAATATTGTTGAACTCATGGACGTAATAAGTTAAACTTGATCACCAAAAAAGATCACTGTGTTTTAATAAAATAAACGACGGAGGTAGTAAATACGCCCCTACAAACTTTTGCAACCCTTTTGGTTTTTTTTATTCAATGATAAGATAGCCCTTGACTGCGATCTCACTTAATGTTAAATGGTTTATGGAAAGCCAGTTTGACCGCTTGAGATGAACTAAAACCTAACTGAACTCCAGTTTATAATTTCTCAATCCTGACATTGCAGAGGTACCTAACCTATTGCCACATAAAACGACAAAAGATCTGATATTATGAATACATAATTATAATCGATAAAATAAAAAGGTTTTCCTTGTTTGTTTTGTTTTTAGGTAAGTATACCTTATAATAATTATGCTGTTAAATTTCGATTACAATTCAGCAGAAGATCTGAATTTCGAGGAGTCTTACTTACGCCAAGATTATTCCAAAACATTATAAGGAAGGTTGTTCCGTAAAGGCGAAGGGAACGCGGATAGAACAAGGCAGTTTTCAAATAATTATTACTAACGACATTCGTAAAAGAAAATGTGTTCAACGCGACCATTTAATATTTGTTATTCTGATCATAACAATTTGAAAGAATGAGTCTTACAAATTAGAATCCCCCTATTTTGTATCTCAGCCCTTCGCATGGGCTGTTTCAAATTTCTCTTGAACGCTCCCAGCGCGTCCTTATGAATTAAGTTAATTACTTCTGTTATACATATTATAATTACTTAATTGAAAATTATTAATAATTACCCGAAATTTTATTAACACCTACCAACACTCGAATAATTACTGGAACTTAATAATTCTAACCAACACACGAGGTTAATGTGATTTTATCATATTTAGGGCCGATTTAACCAACGGAAAATAAGTCTTGTCCAAGCGAAAAGATATTATGACAGTAAGCTATAGGTACAAAAAAGGTCAGAACGAACAATTTATTAAACATCACTCGGCATTGGTGAAATGGGGCAGTAATTATTAATCGTATTTATAACTAGCTTTTTGTCCGCCACTTTTCTCGCATAGAGTTAGGTTTTTGAAAATCTACCTCGCCTAACCCTCTGTTTTTCCGGATAAAAGGTAGTCTGTCACCCTTCAAGTTCTTAACTGTACCCATGCAAAAAATCACGTTGGGAGGCTTTGGCCGTGGCTAGTTACCACCCTACAGTCAAAGACGTGCCGCCAAGCGATTTAGCGTTCCGGCACGATGGCGTGTAGAAACCGATTAGGGGTATTGGTTGAATTTACACTGCTATACCCCTTCCAAGTCAGCCCGCTACCATCTTATACTGCATTGTCACTTACCATCAGGTGAGATCGCAATCATGGGCTATCTTGTCATCGAATAAAAAAATAAAATAACGTCCTTCCGTTGCTCCGTTACTGCATGATAGAAGGATAAATCAGCAAACAAACATACTTTCGCACTTATAATATTAGTGACGTTTTTCATACTTCTTCTCCAAGTGTCTCTTCGACTTGCGAATATTGGTAGTCAACTTTGTTTACTCCTTCTTGTTCTGCGCGAGACGAAAGAGTTCAGCTGCCCTCGCGATCCCCGTCCAATCCCGGATGTTATGAACCCAAGACTTTTCTGCAACTTTTGCATTCCCCCCACGCCTGGTAAATACAATAAAGCTTAAACCAGCTTAGGTAAAGCCACGAAGAATCCCAAGTAGCAAAATTTGTCCTGTAAACGGTTATAAGCCTAAAAGAAAATATCTTATAAGAGCCATATTATCGTTAATAAGTGTGGGTTTGGGCGCAACTTATAAAGCTAACAACTATATAAGTATCATATAAGTACTTTATTAGAAGCTAAGAATTTCTTATACATGTTTTAATACGGCTAGCAGTAAGTTTATTAAACTAATATCTGCTACATTAAAATCGCTTACAACGGCAATGTCCTTATAATTGCTGTACCTAATCCTTTAATAAGGGCAATCATTCCTATAAGCGACGCGACGCGTAGCGATTTTCCAGCAAGTATTATTTTCATGTTATTTGACAGATAGCGTGCCGGTGAAAAGAGTCTTAACATTATTTAAAATATGGTCAACCATTTTGGAAAACAAGGTAAGTACTTGATTTGTTATTAAACACCTGTTTTTATGCTATTTAAATGTAGAAAATTGTGTGGAAATTAATTTTTATGAGAATGTATGGTATGTTTTATGATGTATTTTCAACGCCCCCTCAAAAATAGGCTTTTAAGTGTGAAAAAACTAATTAATTATTTTTTCTTGTCTTTGTTACCGCTACTATAAGGGCAAAAGTAACTTACACAATACATACAAGGGTTCTATAAAACTAACACCTTTATAAAACTCATATTCAATGCCATGTGTTTGCCATATTGGCTATTTTTGGGTTCCTTAGTGATCAAGTAATACCCAAATGTACCTACCTACTAATAATTTTTTTTATCCGTAGAACCGCTGAATACAATAAAATGGTTGCCTTTATGGACGTAGACCGCTTCCTTAAAAGAGAAGACTTTAATTCATTACGTTATTCAAGATGGCCTTGGCATAGCACCACTTTTATTTGGTGTCAACACTTTTATTTGGAGTTCATGATTTACAATCATTTTCCGGATGATGAAGGCGAATATTATCTACCTAATACAACAAGTATTAGATGTAGGTCGTCTTTAAATAGGTGCAAATTTTCTCGTAAATAATATATATTTTTTTTTATTTATAGTTTTTATTGTTATAATTTACTTAACTTTAGCTTTAATTTAATTTTCATATTTTGCCACAAAATCTATTTCATAAAAACTTTATTTCATAAGCATTTCAAATAAATCTTTTTTTTGAGTTTTGTACACTTTTGTATAAGTACTTACCTACTTTGGTATTACTATTGTATAATCTAAGTCATATCCCGCAGTTAAACAACTAGAAATAATAATAATAAATTATCAAAAATGAACATAAAACAATACGTTTAATCCTCGTAAAATTGTATTCTTTTTGGACAATGAGTGTTGCGTTAAAAGGTAAAATTTGTTTGCCTTACAGCCCAAGGTATTAATTAGAATAGGGCGAACCACTAGTTAGTAATAAGTATGACAAGTTCCTACTAAATTTATCTTAATAAGACTGATGATTTAATTATGTTCCTACAAATTACATACATCTCATCCAAATTAGCTGAAATAAATGAAACTAAATTAATATTTTGTGAATGAAACGAATTATGTAGGTAAATGAATCTAAACAAGTCTTTCATAGTGAAAGTAATTTTTTTTACTATACTTTTGTATAACAGTTTCAGCTAATAATATTCAGGATTGTAATTTATTAAAGATGATAAATAAAGCTCATGATTCTATGATATTTTGTTTTATTTTTTACAAAATGTGTATTAGAGTTATGAAATATATTTCAGAACGGTATTCTACTCTTAATACTTTACATTTTATATTATCACAAATGGCATCCCTTTCCTCATAATTTATACAATCATTATTCATTTCTGTGTCACTGCTGTATTCCAAACATTCTTCTTCGGAAAACATATGTGACTGTTTAGTAATCTTCATTAAAGAACTTAATTGTACGGAACCGCTATCACTTTCGACAGTTTCGTTGCTATTTGATAATATTCCAGTTAATGTTATGTATATTTCTTCAAAATGGCTGACTTGGTTATGTAAAAGTTATGAATATAATAATCTTAAGAATCATATTCTTATAATTACTATATTAGTGATTACTGATTACTTGGAGTTTTCTAAAAGCCATGTAAACAACAAGTATTCATTTATTATATAGACGCTTTTTAAAAGACTTTTATACGGGTAAAATCTTCATAGCTACTTTAGATATTACTTTAATAAGATTAAAAGACTTTGTTAAAACCTTTATGTGGCCATAAATATTATATGGCTAATAAGCAATGAAACGAACATTTATAAGAGTAATCTTACTTCAAGGTTTTATAGTAGTCATATTATGTGGCTGTATTAACGCGTACCTTGCTAACTTATAAGAATGATCAAACTCTCTTATTATGAGCCGTTATAGGGTTTAAGGATATATTCAATGCTATTTTAGAACGATTATAAGAAGTCTGGTCTTATTAGAATTCAACTTTGCTCCTTGGGATGCGGAGGAGCGTTCCCTGCAAGTACACAATGATTTAATTAATTTACATTTACATGGTACCACGTATCTAGTCATGTCAGTTCCACCGCTAGAGTGATTTTATAAATTGCGAATAGAAGATCACCGAATGAACGAACGAAGAAGCGAGTCTGCGATATTCAAATAAGAATCAAACGTTTGTATGGAATAAGTAAGACTTCGTGCAATCAAAGCTATTGAAAAGTTTTTCGCAAATATTTGGCTCGAAGCCCCACTATAATATAAGTTTCAAAGTTAAAGTTTATGATAGTAAAACATTTCAACAAGCTGTGAGTGTTTCATTTATTGGCAATAAGCTGAAATGGGTCAACAAATTGTAACAGATGCACGCGGGATAGTAAATTCAAGTATAAACAATTAATTATAACTCTATACTCGTGAAGTTTTGGTAAGTACTTATAAGTGCCTTATAGTAAAGATAATAATTTGGAATAATAAAAGCAATTGATTAGCATTCGAAAAACGTCTAGGCGCCAATAACAACAAGAACTCATCGGTTAATTTGTGAAGCAATTAGCGAGCTTGACATAAGTAAATCAGAGAAGACAAAACTTGAGTCTCTAAAATGCTTATACTGAAACAAGCATAATGTTCACCACCTGCCTGATAAATTATTTTTTTATTGCAGAAAAGCCCCTTACAGATAGAGCAAAAACCGAGGAACGACATTGTTCAGCGAAGACACACTGTTGGCACGTCTATACTAATACTTTAATTTATTACTGATAGGTAGATTGTTTCTATTTTCATTCTTTAGATTCCTATGCCCGTTCATTGTGTGTGCTATCATATTATATATGAATAAAAAGAGGTGTGTGTGCTATTGCGTGTCCTGACATAACCCTGACAAAACTTCAGCCTGACATACAACCTAATGTCATTAGTGTGAAGGAGCTCTAAAGCAAACAATGTGTTCTAGTAAAAGCAAACCAGTTTAATTAGTTAATGATATATTATAATAGTAGACGAAGATTTGTAAATGATGAAAGTGCATTCCTAGGTTGGGCGTGTGCGAGTACCTAATCAGCACGATGTGCAATTTCCTATACGCCTCAAAGCGTTAAATAAGTAGTTTGGTTCCATTCGCAAATTATGTTGTTCCGAATTCAATAATATTAGATATCTTTTCTCCATTTTTTAACAGATACAAGTGTAAAAATTTAAAACATCCCGACGTGTTATAACATCCTAATCGCTAGTCAGTAATCGTTAAATTAAAAATATTTAATCGGCCATTTTGGGGCAGTGGCCATCTTGGACTGATATTCATCAAACATAGCTAAGAACACTCCCGACTAATTCACCTTTCAAAAAAAAACAAAATCGGTTCATCCGTTCGGGAGCTACGATGGCACAGACAGACACACACACACAGAGACATGTCAATCGTATAACACCCTGTCTTTTTTGCGTCGGGGGTTAAAAATAAATATTTTACTGTATTGTTTTGAATTTTTCAAAAAAAAAAAAATGTATCAAATATACCTACAATATAACACACCAAGTTTTCCATGCTATTTGCATTCTACTTTTGTACAACTGTTCGTAAATAAATATTTGTGCTGCCGACAAAGCGTACTGTTTGGTAGCGTAAATTTTCCCAATATTATAAAACCATGATAAAATACTGAAAGCAAATTGTCACAAACAATATTTGAATAATAATAAAATGAATAGGTTTAATGGGAATAGAAAATAAAATATAACATTCAATATAATTTCATCTATCTTCTTATCTTATCTTATAATATCTTATACATATATAAAAGGAAAAGGTGACTGACTGACTGACTGACTGGTCTATCAACGCACAGCTCAAACCACTGCCGCTCTTGCCATATTACAAACGTGTTCTCTGTAGAGCAGGGGTTCCCAAAGTTTTTTATCACGCTTCCCTTCTGAAAGGATAGGACGTGCGATAAAAAAAACTTTGGGAGCCACTGCTTTAGTATTAGCGATTGTAGAACTGTTTAGCATAAAAATAGCTTTGACGTAGGCATCCGTTAAGAAAGGATTTTTGAAAATTCAACCCCTAAGGGGACAAAATATGGGTTTAGAAAATCGAGCTTAAGACGGTACTCTAGTCCCAAGGAATTTGAAAAATAGGTATTTGAAGAAAATATCGCCGTCGCGCTGCGCCCGACCAACAGGAGTTATCCATGTGTACAAGTAGTGTATTTGTGTGCGCGAGCCCTCGCCCCTCCCATGCCCGTAACATTCACCCGCCGGCCGCCTGCGGGTGAATAAATATATTTTGAAACTTTGAATCGGATGATGCTTTATTATTGATACTGAGCCCAAAACAATTTTTTTTTTAAATTTTTCGTCTGTCAGTATCTTGGCCGCGCATCACACTGAAACTACTGGACGGATTTAAATGAAACTTGGCATGATTTAAGTTCATACTACGAGGTAAAATAAAGGATACTTTTTATCCCGAAATTCAGCACGGTTCCCTTGGGAGAGGGGATGAAAGTGAAAATGTGTATTTCATTGTAATTCACTAACGTGTACTCCGATTTCATTCATTCATTTTTTATTAGAAAGAACATACTGCATTGATTGTTCTGTAATTATTTCAAGGTCGTCAGTTTAGTAGTTCAGAAATTATAGACTTCACAATGCTCAGTAATAGGTCCAAATAACTTGAACCCCGTTACGTACAGGAAACTTTGAATGTACGGCTCATTTTAAGCTGGCATAACACACTATCGTAAACCATAATGGATAGCCGTATTTTGAACCGACCTTCAAAAAGGAGGAGGTTATCAATTCGGTCGATATCTTTTTTTTTCTATGTAGGTATGTCCACCGATTACTCCGGGGTTTCTGGACCGATTCACGCGATTTTTTTTTAATGGGCCCTTAAAATTTTTTACCTTCAACTCCTCAAAACTGTCGTTTACGAATTGGTATGCTTGCTACTAGATCATAGAGCTCCAGGTCATCCTCCTCAATCCTGTAGGGTGATATCATTTTTTTCTAAACTGAATAGTTTGCGCGAGAGACACTTCCAAAGTGGTAAAATGTGTGTCCCCTGAAACTTCTAAAATAAGAGAATGATAAAACTAAAAAAAATATACGATGTACATTACCATGCAAACTTCCACCGAAAATTAGTTTGAACGAGATCTAGTAAATAGTTTTTTTTAATACATCATAAATCGTAAACCGCAATTGCTGCTACGGAACCCTTCATGGGCGAGTCCGACTCGCATTTGGCCGCTTTTTACTAACTGCATACGAAAGTAAATACGGTACTTATACCAAGACAACAATTTTTAAAATTGTTGTCTATCTGTCTGTTTGTTGCCACTAATCTCAGGACTGGCTGAACCGATTTTGACGGGACTTTCACTGGTAGATAGCTGACATTAGCGGGCATCGTATAGGCTACTTTTTTAACCGACTTTCGAAAAAGGAGGAGGAGTTGTGTTTTTCTACCTCTGTATATCGATGTCTCCGTGATTTCTTAACCGATTTGCGTGAATCTTTTTTTAATCGACACAAAAACTTTGCGAGATGGTCCCATAAGAACTTCGGGTTCCAACTCTTCAATCCTGATGCTGCAGGGGTACTGCTTCCCTAAACTGTGGGGATTTAGGAATTGTTGATTATTATGAATAGTTATTGTAGGGACCAAGTAAAGACATCGTTAAATTCCAGCATCCAACTCCTTAATCCTGATGCTGAAGGGGTTCTGCCAACCTAAACTGTGGTGATTTAGGAACGCAGATGAAGTCACGGGTGTCCGCTAGTAATAAATAAAACAATCATTGTATAGCGTAAATATCGACATCAGAGTACATCACTAGAGTATCGATAAAAATATCGACAATTGTCACTTCCCTATTAGTGTACAAGTAAGCCTTACCCTCCCTCACCTCCACCCTACCCCCGTAAAGTACGAAAGGGACAACTGCAGCTCGGGCTGATTTTTACCTACAAAAACCTTGACCAAAAGACGTTTCGTATTCTGCTGTTTCCTTCTTCAAAACTGGACAAATCTCAAATATTCTTATATCAAAATTTAGAAGAAGAGTATATCTATGCTTCTATGTTTTTCTTTTTTGTTAAAAACTTATCAAATTTGTCTGATAGTCGTTTGAACATGGCGGTAAAATCGAGGGTTTTTTTCGGGTTTTTGGATTGTCATATTTTTTTTAATGATAATGTTTTGGAAAAAAGAAAAACATAGAGGCACGTATTAATTAGACCTAGATTTTTTGGAAAAAAATCATTGCTCTAGAGGCATTATCCACGAAGAAAACAGCAGAATACGTTTGTATGGAGAAAGGCCCACTAGAGTACCCTCTTAACGTGAGCGAAGCCACGGGCAAAAGCTAGTTAATGAATAAAAGGTTCAGATCTCAGGGGATTCCAAGGTCCGAGATGCCCGGTGTGTGTACCAGGAAACAGCGTTGGCAGACCTTGATAAAAGCGGCACAAAATAATGTTCTGTGGAGATACTTACAAAATACCTTCGACCAGCAGTGGACGCCTCTCTGGTGACACGAAATTGAAAAACTAATTTATTAATTGATAATATAAACTTGGTTATGGCTGACCAGTGACCACGTTGCTGAAACGATTTGGCTTTAATCTGTTGATCCAGTTAATAAATGCATAGGCACGAAATTCGCTAGTAAAATAAACTGTAGTAGGTACCTTAAATACATAATCCGAGCACATAAGTACTCTCCATAATATATTCGACGATTCAGGCATACTTTGGAAATGCACGTCACACGATGCCCAAATCGGCTTTCCTATTACTAAAAGTCCGTTTCTTTTTTTTTAATTATAGGAATATTAACGTAATTTTAATTTTATAATATTAGTGTTATGTTATGTGATGTGATGTGATATGATGTGATACAAAACATATTTTACTATGGAGCTTATAATTCTAACAGTTTACGTTCATTTATTTTTATCGATCATTTTATTTTGATCATCACAATCACGGTGACAGAGTTTTAGTATCGGTATATCGTTTTAGATTAGCTCTTATGCCGAGATCTATAGAGCGGACTCTGACTTAGCTCAGACTCAAGACAGAGGTTAAAACGAGATACAAATATGCTCTGACATAAATCTGTCTCGTTTTTACTCTGTCTTGAGTCTGAACTGAGTGAGAGTGCGGTCTATAGATTTCAGCCTTAGATACTAAAATAAATAAATAAATAAATAAACATTTATTCAGCTCACACAAAAAAATTCAAATTAGGTACAGAGTTTGAGTAATACCAAGTGAGATCTATAGACTGCACCCCCACTCCGCCCAGACCCAGGACAGAGCCAAAACGAGACAGATTTATGTCAGAGCACATTTTCGTGGCTCGTTTCAACTCTAACCCAAGTCCGAGCCGAGCCAGAGTACACTCTATAAATCTCAGCATTAATCTATGTCCTTAGATATGTTTTTATACCTAGAGAAATTAAAAAAAACAAAACATGCATGTTAGAGCTGAAAAGGCTACTGCCTCAGCATAATGCTGCAGTATTATGGCTACAGCGCTGATTTTCAGGCATAGCCTTCAGTGACTACTATACTTTACTACTTTACTTTAGTATACTAGTAGGTATATTGCCGCTCTCAGGGAAACTCTACATACTTTTTAAAAAGTGTTTAACGTCATAGTGTTCAATCTTTCATATAAATCTCTTTTATAGGTTTACACCCTATAGAAGCCATCTTTTCCTATTCATAGCCTAAGTGAAACGTTATCACACTGTATAGCGTCGTTTAAAGGCAACCTTATAAATATTCAAGTCACCAGCTCGCAATAAAGCAGGCTAGATGTTGATAACTGAAGCGATACCCGAAAGAAACATTACCTAATCGACGAAATTACATATATGTATTAACTTACTTTTTTAATTTATATTTTATGCCTAAGTTACTGTCTGCCTAAAATAAAGATATTTAGGTTACCTAAGAAATCAAATTATCCTAGTCGAGTCATATAGAGATAAGCTTCATCTATGTCTACTTATAATATATGTTGTCTTTTAATGCCTTATATGTACATAAAAAATAAAAATAAATAAATATTGGTCGTAATAAAAATAAGTAATTTTTTTTTAAAGAAAACTTACAACTTATTAGAAGAAATTAGTCAATAAATACGTCTGTATTTATTGACTAATTTCTTTTTATTTTTCTCTTGAAGAACAAAAGCTAATTACAAGTTTTCACAGCTAGAATTTACATATGAAAAAGAAAAAACACTCAACTGGGAGAAGGGAAAATAATAAGGAATACAGGGAAAAAATAGTACAGAATAGAAAAAATAAATCAATGAAAAACTATACAATGAGGGGTAAAGAATGAATAAATAATACTTATTGAGAATGTAATTAGCTGAGTCTATATTTTATCTAAAAATATAGACTCAGGTAAATTTCTATTAGTTTAATTCCTTTATTTAAAAGGAAGACAGGATTATCCTGATACATTCTCCGAGTCTACTTGAGTGAATTTGCACTTGTCCGTCCGTCCGTTCGTCCGACTGTCTGTCAGAGCCTTATAACTTCTGAATTACTGAACGTAATTACTTCAAATTTAAATATAATATGTAAACTGATGGCCTTCAGCCGAACATTGCATAAAAAAATATATATAAAGTTTTATTTCAGGGGGGGCTCTCATAGAAGCGTGTGTTAAGTAAAATTTTTTTTGTTGCGTTACATAGACTTGCGATATATTTTTTTAAAGACTACTTTGAACAGAGTACAAAAATATATTTTTTTTAATTTTTCCCTTAAAATTGATGAAATGGGGGGCTTTCAAAGTGGAGATTTAATTTGAGCCATATGTCAAAAACTATTGCATATTATAACCTGAAAATTGGTTGTAAATTCAGTTATATCCTGTACTTGAACAACAAATACTAAAATTAGATAAATATTATAAAGAAACAAAATTATTTAACTTTTAATGCTAATAGATTCTATAGCTTCACAATAATGCTAATAGATGGCGCAGTATTTGCCATCGGTAAAACAGAATTATGGGATACTAGCGGACCCGACAGACGTTGTCCTGTCTTAAGTTTTTTTACATCCTCTTTGACGAAATTGGCAGCACGCATTCTGTCAATGTTATGTCAAACGCCATAAGGTTACATCAAAAAAGTTTGAATTGTAAAAGCGGTTACATTAGAAATAATTTAATATGGTGGTTAATATTTCTTAAATTTTCTAATTTTCCGCGCAATTTTCTTAATTTTTTCTTTCATAAGAACCTTCTCCTAACAATAACAAACACAATAAAAAAAGAATTAGCGAAATCGGTCCAGCCGTTCACGCGTGATGCGCTTACCAACACATTTTGCGATTCATTTTTATATTATAGACTAGCGGACCCGACAGACGTTGTCCTGTCTTAACTATGAATATTGAAACTCTTTGACGAAATTGGCAGCACGCATTCTGTCAATGTTATGTCAAACGCCATAAGATTACATCAAAAAAGTTTGAATTGTAAAAGCGGTTACATTAGAAATAATTTAATATGGTGGTTAATATTTCTTAAATTTTCTAATTTTCCGCGCAATTTTCTTAATTTTTTCTTTCATAAGAACCTTCTCCTAACAATAACAAACACAATAAAAAAAGAATTAGCGAAATCGGTCCAGCCGTTCACGCGTGATGCGCTTACCAACACATTAAGCGATTCATTTTTATATATTAGAAGATAGAAAAGATAAGAAGAAGAAGATTACTGCGAGGTCTCAGTTCCGGGCGAACCACTAGTATATTTAGTGATACCGCTGTTTAATTATATTTATTGTAAAATTTTAATGGAACCAATGACGCTTTACCACTCACGATATTATAGGCATGAAATACGAAATACGAAACGAATCTAACGAAATAGGCACTTGTACTCTATTAAATAGTCAATCAGTTCTTACTGCTAATCATAGATAAACAGAAAATATTTGCTTTGCTTTGCTGCTAATGTAGATGTATGAAGGAAAGGTATGACGATTGATATGAAAAGAAATTTTACTAAAAAAAAACTGCAACTGCTATATAAATACGCTGTTTTGATGAACATTATCTTAACAAGTGATGTCAAAAGTTATCTCCACAGCGGCCGCTTGATAGCAACGGAATTATTCAATTGTCTAAATGATTTAATTTTTTGATGACTTCCCCTTGCAATTTTTTAAACCAGCCTGTACATTTGCAGTTATAATATCTTTAAATGTAAGTATTATATATTTGTTGGAAATTGAAATTAAGTTATAGCTATCTATACTCTGTATGTAAGTGTACGAGGATATAAACTAGGTACTAAAAAAAAGATTCAGTGATATTTACAATTTTTTTATTGAAATAAATTATTACTAAAGGACCGTTATTAAAGCCAATCGACTGTTAAAGGGCATACAATCTGAGTCAACTAGAAACATGTATTAAATGTATAATGGTTACATTTTAATGTAGTTGTTAACACCTTCTATTATATTATTTAAAATGTAATATCTTCAATTACAGATAAGATGAAATTAGAGCACTTATTAGTTCGATATCCTCGTAATTCATTTATTTTATTTTCATTCAAAATCCATTCATTAATATTATGTTAATATTACTTTCCTTAATCTTATCGAAATCATTGTTTCCATACCTACAAATAAGTAATCACTAAAAATCATTTAGAACTGTTTGTCTCTCTTATTTACCAAGTACGGTTGTGATTCACGATTCACTGATAATTTCTGACCTATGTATCAGAGTAATTTTCTTTATAACGATATTTGCACTGGCATAATCTTCCCGTATATAAACTTGTCGTGGACGAAGAGTTATAGTTTTAGTTTGCTCTTAGATGTCTCAGAAGACTGTTTGATTGACTGCAATATGGTGTGTCTGAGTGCAGTTTTATTACTTTTATATTCTACCAGTGTTCTTTCTGATGGAGGCGAGTATATTTTATTTCTTTTGAGCTTTATAGTTTTTTGAGTTTCAATGGATGAGCCTGTAAGAAGAAATAACGATGGGCATACACAAATTATAGACAGTTCGGTTTGTTTGCTGAACAAATCTTCTAAAAATGATAATTAATGTATTTAAATAAAAATGGTGTTTATGGTAGGGTAAAAACAATGCCCAAAAACACCCCGCACATCATAAGGTAAAAGAGTATATTTTTCACCCCGTGATGATATTGCTATAACCTTTTTTAGGGCTACGTACCCGAAGGGTAACCAACGGGACCCTATTGCTAAGCCCCCACTGTCCGTCAACCCGTCCGTCCGTCTGTCTGTCAGTGGGCTGTAGCCTGTATCTCATGAACCGTAATAGGTAGACACTTGAAATTTTCACAGAATGTGTATTTCTGTTACCGCTGTAACAGCAAATGATAAAAGTTAAATAAATTAAAAATTAAAAGTGGCCCAGAGGGGCACCAGAGGGTAGAAACGTGTTTTTTTTTTTGTTTTTTTTTTTTTTGCTCGATCTTAATAATCGCTGTTACGATAGCACGGAACCCTTCGTATGCGAGTCCAACTCGCACTAAGCCGGCTAGATTATAATCGGAATTAGATCTAAATATATAAAAGGCAAAGGTGACTGACTGACTGATCTATCAACGCACAGCTCAAATCGCTGGACGGATCGGGCTGAAATTTGGCATACAGATAGCTATTATGATGTATGCATCCGCTTAGGAAGGATTTTTGAAAATTCAGCCCCTAAGGGGATAAAATAGGGGTTGGAAGAATCGAACTTAGCGTCAGCGAAGCCGCGGGATAAAGCTAGTTAAATTATATAATTCGTGTGTACCTATAACACTGTAGGGTCTTGAAAATCCCACAGGACTTCTTTGATTTCCAGAATAAAAAGTAGCCCATGTCACTCTCCAGGTTCTCAACTATACTCGTGCAAAAAATCACGTCCCTCCGTAACTGTTGCAGCGTGATAGAAGGACAAACCAACAAACAAACACACTTTTGCATTTATATATTAGTAAGGATCTGCAGCCAACAAAGTGCAATGGAAGAATAATATACATTACGTTTAAAATTATATACCTATTCTACGTCACTCGCTTTATAATTGCAATGTAACCTACATTGCAATTATATAATAATCTAAATATATAAAAGGCAAAGGTGACTGATTGATTGACTGACTGACTGACTGACTGACTGATCTATCAACGCACAGCCCTAACCACTGGACGGATCGGGTTGAAATTTGACATCCAGACAGCTATTACGACGTAGGCATCCGCTAAGAAAGGATTTTTGAAAATTCAACCCCTAAGGGGGTAAAATAGGGGTTTAAGAAATCGAATTTAACGTGAGCGAAACCGCAAGCAAAAGCTAGTAGGTATATAAGATACGAAAAAAATTGTAAGGAATGTTTTATTATACGTATATTAACATAAATATGAAATATTAAAATGTTAATTACATACAATACATTATGTCAATTGGCGATTTTATTATTTACCGTAATTAATGCGGTATTTATCAAATCAAAGGATGCATTAAAATACATAATAACATTTTTATCTTGTTATGGTTTCTTTACGGATAAATATGATTTTTTTCCACATAGAGTAGGTATACCTACACAATATTATGCTATGCAGGTATACTATATCTATGTGCTTTCTTATAGTCTGATTTTTAATTCGGTGGAATTCTGACAGATGTCATTTTATAAATAGAGCGAGTAATTTGTATGAAAAACAGTATTACCACCTGTAGTTCGATTTTACCCCAAACTATCTGTCAGGCATTTGTCATATATCTATGTGCGGCCATTGATTTTTATTTGTATAAGTTTCAATTTATTATCTTTTTTGTGGGATTTTTTAAATCTCTGGTAAGTTTAAGTTTTTTATTCCTGCGGGAACTCCTTATTTCCCGGGATAAAAAGTAGCCTATGTAGGACATAGGTTACTTTTAGACTATAATCTATTTCTGTGCCAAATTTCAGCCAAATCGGTTCAGTCGTTGCGACGTGCTTGAGTAACAAACATATAAACATTCGCACTTATAATATTTTAATAGGATAATAGGATTAGATAAATCATTATTATCTTACAGGTTCCTTACTCACACCATGCAAAGTGGATGATACAGCGTGCCTGAGTAAAACAACACAGCAATTTCTAGAGAAGACAAGCAACGGTATACCAGAACATGACATAAAAACTATAGATCCGCTGATCATCGACAGCTTGGATATCGTGATTGGTGACGATTTGGAAACCGTATTACACTACAAAAATCTAAATATAACTGGATTGAAGAACCAACAGTTCTCAGACATGAAGTAAGTTCCGCAATCTAAACAAAGGCGTAATTTAACAAATTTGTTTCGAAACTTCGTTCGCGTCGATTAGTATTTTGTAATTCCCGCGGGAACTCTCTTATTTTCCGGGATAAAAAGTAGCCTATGTGTTATTCCACACTATATTCTACCTCTATGCCAAATTTCAGCCAAATCGGTTTAGTAGTTTTTATGTGAAACAGTAACAAACATCCACCCATCCATACTGTAACGTATAAAGTTTGTAACTTTCGAGTTTATAATATTAGTAGGATTACATTTAAAAACCTACCAAAGCAATAAAATATTGCTGCAACAACAAATCAACAAAAACACACTCTTGCTTCCAATTAGGTATGATTCCATCATTATTAGTTATTTGCACGCTTCGTCCAAATCAATAAATACTCATATCAATGGGTACGCGAATCGTTTGATCTCATAAATGTAGTATTACGTTTGAACTCTACAATCATCATTAATTGAGCTTATGTAAATAATTACAGTCGCTAGGCGTCTCAGACCATATGCCTAGCGACTGCAAATAATGTTTATGTCGTAGACTTATATCATTCTTTATAATTATAATTATTGACAATATTAAAATATTACTAAACTGTTTAATTAGGTGTCGTTTTTGAGACGATTTGTAGCTAAGTGTTAGCTATTAGGTTCCTTCTAAATAAATCCTCAAATTCTTCCTTTTAGTGAATATTTAAGTATAAAATTAACTTTATAAACAGGATGGACACCAATGCAAAATCAGTAGTGTTGCAGACAAGAGCTGATCTGAATATAATTGGTGATGTGACAGTAGAAGTTGGAAAACTGCAGAAGTCATTTTCAGGCTCCTATACGCTTAAAGGAAGTAAGTAGGTAGTATTTACATTGGCTAATATTTTGACATAACTTAAATAAAGTTTTATCACCCTTCATTTACCTATCACATGCAATGTAGGTAAATTAACGGTATTTGATAAATAACGTTAACGTTGGCGTCAGTTACGTTGAGAATGATGCTAAGTTTATTAGTAAAGGGCATTACAATTGCAACCCAGTGTCCAAGCCGATTAGCCTTAGTGTGGGGGATATCGAATTTCTGTGAGCTAAGTTTAATTTTAATCTCTCCGAAACAAGAGTTTGCTTTTACGTTACTTGAAATACCTATTTTCTAATACGGCATTCAGATATTTGATTTAAATCAACAGAAACTTTTGGATTATTTGTTAAGGCAGTTTAAAGTTATCACTCACTGAATGAATGTTATTAATGATCTTTTAGCTGCATTAGGAACGTCGCGCTATGGCTATAGTTTCCGAACTGATGATAAAGGAATAGAACATTATGAAGTGGGACCAGAAACAATTTCCTGTCAAACTGTAAACGAACCTGAAGTTACACTTGGACCAGAACTAAGACAAGCAATAGAAGAAGGTAAATACTTATTTACTTTGTAATCTATACAAATTAATAAAATTTAACATATGAACAATATTCTACCATAGATATAAGTTACAACTGAATTGCCAGAGACTGTAAAGCTGTAACTACTCTCCGCGAGCCGAACCCGGGTGGAGCCGTCCTGTACGCGGCGTTAAGTGTGGATGTCTAATATGAGCTTACAAGAAAAACTGTCCTCAAACGTAGACGTAGACGTTTCATGGATGATATCACAACAACTTTTTGTCTATCATTTCTTTTTAATCGTCCGTATTTTTGGTCTTACAAATAAAATTGATTTTATTTCAAAATTTTGGAAAGGATGCAACCCTGCCTTACATTTACCATCTCATGTAGGTAAATCCTAAGACCTACGAGTTAAACCTAGGATTTAACAATGTACGGGTTTTTACAGTAACACATATGAAAACTTTAAAGAAATTATCTCTTAACCGTTATTTACTTAGTGCAAATAGAACGTGTACTAATTAATGGCCCTTTAGAGGAGCGCATCGGGCTCTACCAAATGATCGAAGTTATGCGCGAAACCATCTACGTACCTGAACGTAGCAGTATCCGCTCGTGCTCAACTTGACGAAGAGCATGGATAGATAATGGCCATTCGATAATTAGTGACTATTGTTATAGCAATTTCACCCGTTGCTCGTTGCGAGTCAGGAACAACTGTAGGAGACTCCATTCTAGAGAGATCCAAGGACACGGTTTGCCGTATGCTTGTCATACGTCCGTACATGACGCCGCGAACAGAAAAGCCACGCTCGGGCTGCTCACCAAGCGTGAACGCAGCTTAAGACATTTAAATACTTCAAATGAGTTTTGCCTTTGATAGTTAAAGTTCTAGAGTGCCAGCCTTTTCCAGGCTGGAACAGTTCGAGTATGTTCAATTTTCTAGTCTTTTGCACTTGTGCGACGCTGACTTGTTGATTGCTTCTCTCTCAAACTTTGAACTTCATTTTATAAAATCTTCCACACTCAATAGGTACATGATGCACTGAGACTAACCAAATTTTTTTAACATAACTGTATACCTATATATTTTACACATAATAATGTTTTTCTTTACAGACGAGATCCTTAAAGAGAAGAAAGAAAATTTCAAGAGAAAAGAGTTACAGAAAGTTGTTTTTTGCAAGATGGTTGAGAAAGCCTACGTCACTGTTGTCCATAATATTAGAGCAGCAGCCAAAATTTTGCCGAAAAGTGCATTCTTGGAAGGAGTTTAATATTACAATAAAAAAAAAATTACTGAATTTTATATTAACAACCAAATAAACAATGAAGATATTTTTAAAATTTCCTAATAACTCAAGCCTAATTATTCATTTTCATTAACTATGCTTTCACATGGTTACCTAATGTTACAATAGGCATAACATTATGCATAATTACATGTGACCCTGTGAAGAAGATTGCAAACATTAAAATTTTAGCTAAACCTGATTTCACAAATAAAGTTATATTGAATGGTACTAACAAAAAAATATATATACTTACGCGACGAATTGAGAACCTCCTTTTTTATGGTCGGTTAAATTATTAAGTTCAACACCTTTACAATACCCAATTAATTAAATGACAGTCGCGCTAAAATCATCATCGTACATTACAATCCTTTATAAATTAGGATTCAAATAAAATTTACAACCTCTAAATATTGAGTTAAACATGTAAACATTCCTCTAAGTTTCCCGCGTTTCGGCCTTCACTTTATATTCTGTTAACAAGGTAAGTATTAAAAAAAATACAAATCCTGACGCAGCCGGAACAAATAACATAGGTACATTATTTTGGTCCCCTCCTTGTTGAATTTGAATACAAAATTATGCATACGGTTCAAATTTTAGGCAAACATTTGTGTAAAGGATTGTGGGTAGTAATGCATGCAAATAAGGGTCGTTATTGTACGAAAACGGTTCAAAAGAATTTTTATTTGAGAGCGGAACTCAAATGTATATTTTACGGAGCATACTCTGGTACCAATTTTTTAGGTATCCTGTTGTGGGTTTAACTTAAATAAATTTATTTATAAGGTGACCCTTACCAGGTATCCACAGGCTCGCTTATATTTTGGAGTTCCATTAGGTACAATAATAATTAAATGCAAAATATCTATTTTATTTAAGCTTTACTGAAAAGTTAGCAACCTGAATAAATTTTTACCTACCTGAAGTTCTTTCTCCAGTTGGTTAAACCTTAGAAACGTGATCAACTCCATGGCGAGCCGGAACCGTTTCCTATTCAGCGCATTTCAGACTCCGAGCTTTGAAATCCACACTTTATTATTATCTTAAAATTAAAACGGAAATTGAAAAGGCAAAAGTTGACAAAAATTAAGAAAAAAATTGTTTTTTCTTAATTTTTATCAACTTTTTCCTCAATTTTAGTTTCCTCAGTTTTTAGGTCAATACCTAAAAAAATATACCGGCCGAATTGATAACCTGCTCCTTTTTGGGAGTCGGTTAAAAATATAATTGTAAATATTATAAACACAACTCTTAATGATAAAAATTTAACTCTGATTGAAAATAATATTTAAATAAGCAAGCCTGGAAAAAAACCATGGCGATTCAACCTCTAGCGGTAGATGACCTGTTTCCTTCCACCATGTCCTGTTTATGGCCGTAATATATCGTAAAAGTCTGTGGTAAAAGTTAACACTTCAGTTTGTCACCGAGTTGGGCACCTTTCTAATGGTTTTTTTGTGTTCTACGTCCCAACCACAACTATCTTTTCAGTATTTTCGTTTCGTAAGTAGGAGTTGAAATTACTGGAATAATTATAGTAATTACAAGTGTAAATTAAAAACATTTAAAACACCCCCGACATGTTACAACATCCTAATTGCTAGTCAGTAATCGTTAAAATAAAAATATGTAATCCGCCATTTTGTGGCGGGCGGCCATCTTGGACCGATTTTCATCAAACGTAGCTAAGAATACTTCAGACTAATTCACCTTTCAAACAAAAAGAAAACAAAATCAAAATCGATTCATCCGTTCGGCTGCTACGATGCCACGGACGGACACACACACCCACGTACGCACGCACGCACGTACGCACGCACGCACGCACGTCAAATGCCGTCATACCCGTCGTTTTTGCGTCGAAGCAATATCAATAATATATTATTATTATCAATTGCATTGTTTATTGTAAGTGACATTTTTGCATCTGTGATCTCTCCTCATTCAATCTTGTTACGTCAGTCTGATATCAGGCACAATATTTTAAAACCGCACGAATTTGTCGCGGTACCTGCACTTCCTACCTACTGAAAACGACAGTAATTAATCTGTCGAGATATCGAATAGCCGGTTTTTCTGTCAGGTTCTTTATTTATTATATCCACGAAATATGGTTATTACTCTCCGCCAAACTAATAACGTTAATCTTGCAGAGTATTTCATGAAATTCATTTTTGGCAGCGGCATCCACCACGTGAATAACTTATGAGCGATTACGGAGCTAATGGAAGCCAATATAATTTGACCCCTAATTTAATATAATGGGGCGAAACTTGTGAGTTGTGCCACTCTAAGTTATAATAATGTTTTAGAATGCTCACAACAAAGTAAGATTACTATAGTGTTACATATTTTAGGGTTCCATAGATTAAAGAATACAGATACAGCTAGGTATACGGTTTCAGTAGGGCTAGCATGCGCGCCACTCGTATGAGATTTCACGAGTAAATGGATAGACAAAATTTTCTCGTGGCGCGCATGTTAGCGCTACAGGTCTCGAGCAGACGGGTTTTTTCAGTAATCATCCGTAGGTACACCAACTAGTATAAAATACCTAATTTAAACCATAAGTATAAAGAGAGTAAAATATGAACTTGGACGCACTTTTAACAGAGTCGATTTATCGCCAATTTTTTTAGCTATGACTAATATTATTATTAGGTAACGCAGCTTAAGTCTATTAAGACTTCATTGAAATTATATTGCTAAATAAAAATCTCCTTTTGCGCAATAAAATATTACAGATGCAAGGTTTGTTTCGCAATAATCTATAATCTTCGCTGTATTTTATTTATGATTTAGTTTAAAGAGCAAAGGCCAGCGTAGGTACATTTTCAACGAGTTGCAGTGCAAAAAATTGTTTAACGAAATTTCACCAGTCATCGCTTCTCAAATACCTTTAATTTATTTATAAGCTTGGGTTTGACCGAACAAACCCTAAAGCCTCCCTTACGAAGACGATTGTAATTTGAAGTTATTAGTTTTTATTTTTATAGGAAAGTCTGTACTAGGTGGGCCGAAGATATTAAATGAGTCACAGGGAACTGCTTGATACAGGCGGCGCAAGACCGAGACATGTGGAATTCCATGCAAGAGATCAGCAGTAGACGTCTCTCGATTGATAAAGAAGAAGAATAGACTGAAGTCTTTAAGAATTACTTAAAACAATAGAGTTATATAATAGTCTTATTGGTGCAATAAAGTAATAAATACTTACTCAGGTATTATAATATTTAACGGCAAATATTTGACAACAGTTCAGAAATGTTAACAAGACCCTAAAACACCATCACTGTTGAGCCCTTGGGGCTTAAGGGCCTCAGCCGTAGAAAGAATTTGAGCCTTAAAAGTTAGAAACTTAGATCTATTTTACTTAGACGTGTACATCTGTTTCCAAAATCCAAATCTATCGAAGTGTGCAAACTATAAACCCTTAAGAGGCGTTACTCCAAGCGACAATTCTCAACCCTATTAACTCTTAAATTCGGAGTGGTAATTTTTTCCCGTAGCAATAATTTCCTAGCACTAACCTTGCTTCTTATTGAGACATCAAGTTATGAAAATAATATTTCGTAGAAAGAAAATGAGTGCACAAAAACAGGCGTAGTTCGAACGTTTTACATCGGCCACTATATGCATGAGTGAGTTAATATAACACTCATTACCTATCGGTATCACAGAATTCTAAATAACGTAATAGAAATTCATTCTGCTATCTTTAGTAGGTACCTACTCTCGTATAGTTCTTGCAATTCACGACGGTGCGTGGCTCATGGTTTTGTGTGTGTCGTATCTGTATAAGTGTGAGCGAGAACTTGCTCGCACCTGACCGCTCCCAACTAGGCTCCTAACAGGCACGCACACTGACGCAATGTGCGTGACCACAAGTAAAGCTCACGTGCCCTCGTGAATCATAAGAACATGTCATGTCTGCATCCTCTACCAAAATAATACTAAATATAACCAATGAACCGGCCTTGATGTAAAGCAAGTAGGATACTTTCCTTGTATCATAAGATGGCCACAAGTTACCTTTTCTTATAAAAAAATTGAAAATATTTCATACATAAATAGCTATTTGAGCTCATACCTATTACAAACATCCAATGCAACATAATTTAAACTTTTATATATGAGGATGAATGTATGGATGGATGGATGTTTATTACTCCTTCACGCCACAACGAATGAACCGATTTAGCTGTTTGGAATCTCATATCAGGGATAGACTACATTTTATCCCGGAAAGTTAAAATTCCCGCGGGAACTAAAACCGTTAATCCACGCGTAAGAAGTTTACAATAACGTGCACTGATGTTTCATTAGTCATCTGCGCGGTATCAAGTTCGCATACTCTTACCACTTCTATACACATTTTTAGTTCAGTGATCGACGATCGGTGTCTATGACGGAATGAATTATTTATGGCACGTAATAACTCTAATCCCTTGTGCAATAAAATTTTATTGAAATCGCATCGGTGGATTTTAATTAAAAATTAGTCTGGATCTACCTACTCATCTCGATTTCGCATCGCCTGAATACTCGGATCCAACTCGCGATTACATTTATTAACTTTTTCTATTGCGCTTGACTTCAATTTCAGTTGATAATACCTTCGGATGATACCTAAGTATATCGTGCTGCCAGTCAATGACCTTAACATCAAGGTCAGAATACTTTCCTTTATCGACTATCATGTACGTTGTCTAAGATGTTCAATTGAAAATATTAGCTGATTCATCATTTATTATTTTTCCACTCTTAAAATATTATTCTAGTTTAGGTACAAGCTGTTGCCCGCGACCTCGTCAGCGTGGAGTTAGGTTTTTAATAATCCAGCGGGAACCTTGTATTTTTTTTTTCAGGATAAAAGTGATAAAACTTAATGCGCACCACGAGAAAATTTTGTCTACGCGTTTACTCGTTATCACTATGTGAATCTCTATGGAGTTCACGAGTAGTGTAGATAAAATTTTCTCATGACGCGCATATTAGCCCTGTAGGTCCTCAACTATACCTACCCATTCAAAAATCACGTCGATTCGTTGCCTCGTCGCTGGGTGATCGAAGGACAAACCAACAAATAAAAAAACAAACAAGTTCGCGGCGAGGCTGACTAAACACGTGTAAAGTCCCAAGAGCAACACGGAAAAAAATGTTCGATCTACGCATGTAGGTACTGTATAGTAAATAGTAATCACGAGAGCTATGTCAATTTTAGAGATCCGCAGTAGGTAGTACAGTTGTTTAGGAAGCAGCAATAATCTTGCTTATAATAAAACTGTGACGGGACGAATTCTGTACATTGCATATATTTTGAAAATTTTAATCGGAGGATGCTTTATTATCGATACTAAACCCAAAACAATTTTTTTTGAATTTTTGTCTGTCTGTCTGTCTGTCGGTCTGTGCACGCATCACGCGAAAACTACTGAACGGATTTGATAGTAGTAACTGAAGCTCCGGGTCAATAGATAGGATACTTTTTATCCTAATAAATAATAATGTTTATCCAGGATAGAGGATGAAAATTTTTGTTGATTTTGCTCCATAACTTCATCAAATCTAAACCGAATTTGATAATTTATTTTTTTTACTATAAATTGTGTACTATTAGAAATATTTTGTCCAATTTTGGTGAAGATCTACTAATGAGAAGGTAAACCTACCTACTTTAGATCGTAGACCAAAGGATTCCCGCGAAAGATCACTCTCTAGAGATCTCAGCATATAATAAGAATGTCTATCTATGACTCTATTTCAAGGAAACGACAACGTTAATCACCGATTGCCGCATTTTTCTCTCTGTTTTGTAGTCATGTTTGTTATGGTAAATAATTAATTTCAGTGAAATATTTTAATTACGTAAATACGTATAGATATTCGAATGTAAGAATATCATCCTATTTGCCTGTACCCTTGGCATTTCAAATGTACGTAGGCGGTAAAGATTATTGTGATGCCATAATAATAAAAAGTTAAGTAATGTTTATCCATATTATGCTGTATTTTATAAACCTGACAAATACAGCGTTAAATATGACTGCATCTCAGTAAATCTTAAAATAAAATCTTAAAGGTTACACAGTTATCCTTCAGTATCATTTCAATCTACAATCGAATTCATATTGTTTTGTTTTAAATTTTTAAAATTTTCGTTTTAAATTTTAAAAAAAAACGTACATATAATAATTAATTTGCGGGGAAGGGATTCAAGCTTTGCAGTGGATTCCCAGATCCTTCTGTATACGATCCAAATAGATTACGTACCACCCATTTCAAATGTTAGCTTAACGATTTCTGATCTGCTGGTCGATTGCAGAAAAGCTGCATCAATCATAGCTATATATAGTTGTATTGCCATTGGCTGGATTTATGGCGTTATTGGTGCAACAATGCATTTTAGCAAACAGCATGAAAGCTCCAATCTGACCAATCAGAGCTGATTGCATTCGTCACACTGCAGCAATAATTCTTAGAGAAGGGTAACCAACGGAATCCTATCACTAAGCCTCCGTTGTCCATCCGTCTGTCCGTCCGTCTGTCTGTCAGCGGGCTGTACTGTATCTCATGATCTATAACAACAAATAATAAAAATTAATTAAAAATTAAAGGGGGCTCCCCCACTAAAAACGTGTATTTTCGGCGTTTTTTGGTACGGAACCCTTCGTATGCGAGTACGACTCGCTTTTGACCGGTTTTTTCTCTCTCAAACTCAGTAGTCGGCCTTTAAAGGCTAACTACAAATGGCTTATCACCACGTCGACTATTGCGCTTCTTGCGTTATAGTTCGATGTACACCACATACAAAAATAAAATCTTAAAAATACAAAAATAAAATCTTTAAAAAAAATTTAAAAAAATAATTAAAAAGTTACAACAGACGACTTTATCACAAGCGATCTTTGTCATACAACCACGTTGTAGAGGATAATATTGTGATGATAGGAGAGAAAGAGATGTGATGATATGTGTGATGTAGTACTCTAAAGTGCGAATAACCTGGACTGACGGCACACTTTGCTCCCCGAGACATGGAAGAAACGAAAATTCCAAAGTCGGTTAGCGACTTTGGTCGATGTTGCTTATTGAAGACTGCTTACAATGTGCTGTACTAATTGATAAGTAATTAATTGATATGAACTGGTCTGAAAATTATTAAAAAAATCTTGGTTTAAATGTACAAAACATTATTTATTAAAAGGCAAGCAGATACCGATCACAATACACCCTGGTCGGGTACAAACAATCGTCACGCATTGCCACAATATTAATGAGCCTCTAGTTTGAGCCTTTAATTTGAGACAACTTTCAACTGTATAAATTGATTACAAAATACTCGTATCACCTACTGAAATATAAGTCAGTAGGTATAGCTACATCATACCGTACGGCCTACAATCTGCGTATTAATTAACTTAATTTTTCGTAATTGTTAAAATAAAAAGCTGTTGTTGATAAACCTGTCCGCCGTCTGTCTCTACAGGGTATTTAACCTTCATGGTCTCTACCACAGATTCAATAAAGATTCAATAAAATCGTTGCTGGATGAAACTTAGATGTAGCCAACTGGCAAGAAGGTAAGCTGGACGAGACGTAGAAATAGCTGGCAAGAGGGTAAAAAATTGCAATCCATTTTTGTGCTCTCATTGGACACAGGACAGCTAGTCCATTGCGGAAAAGTTAATGCGATCACTACTACAGGTACAGTCTCAATTGTGGTGATTCGCTGAATTTAAGGCGTTTTTACTGCAACAATGCATTTTAGCCAATAGCGAGAGTATCAGTTAATCCTCTGATTGCGATCGTCACTCTGTAGAAATCCTACTAATATTATAAATGCGAAACGAATCGAACGGATTGGATATATGGATGGATGCATAGATGTGTGTTACTCAATCAAGCCGCAACGACTAAACCGATTAGACTGAAAGGCACAGAGATAGATTATACTCTGAAATAACACATAGGCTACTTTTTATCCCGCAAAAGTTCCCGCAGGACGAGAGGGAACGTAGGCCCAACATGTAGAGTCTTCATTGCATTTTCAGTGCAATTTGATGGCATTTCCCTGTGATTAACTAGGTCGTAGAAAGATGCGGCTTCGATTTCACTATTGGACGAATACATTACTACTTCAAGCGGTTCCTCGCTATTAGGTACAGTATGAGACACTTCCACGTTGTTCTACCATTCCAGGGCTGGTAAAGTCAAGCTAGAGACATGGTCATCAAAAAGCTCGCAGAAACAACCTAAAAAAGGGAATTGGATTAGCTGTGTTGCTTAAATCACCATCAGCTTTCCCAGCCCAGCGGGATAGATATCTATCGATTATATTGAAGCCTCAATTGCTCAACGGTTAAAGGTGCGGACAAAAACTACTTGAAAGGTCGACGGCACAAGCTTAGCGCTTATTTGGAAGAGAGATGGTAATATTAATTAAGGCCAACATGGATATAATCATTAAAAAAATTGAAGGTGAATATTAGTTAAATTCAGCAAGCATGGTTGCTGCAATTATATTGACTTATTTTCACACAAAAATAGTTCTATGAAATTTAAAACAAAGGTTGTTAATTCTGATTAAAGATTAAATGAGATGAGTAGGTACCTACCTAACATGTGAAATGTCATTGACAATAATTATTTTTTAAAGAATATTATGGGCTAATATTTGTGTGAAAATAAGTCAAGATAATTGCAAGTTACAATGGAAATAAGTTAAGCAACAAACAAGATTTAACTGTTTTTCGGCCGCCTCTGTTTATCTGATTCAGCATAATCTTTCCATCAAATAACAGTAGAAAAAAGTGGAGACGCAATCAGAAGCAGGGTCAACGACAGAAAAGCTGAGTGATTTCTTACTTAAAGAAAAATTGGAGAGTTCTCATTCGTAGCTTCAGAAGAAAGAAAGAAAATAGTTTATTTGACTTCTAAGTGTAACATACTACTACTTAAACATACTACCTACTTAAACACAATTAAAAAGAGATATTAAAATACTTAAACAATTTCAAAAGCGTTTGCACCCAGATATCGCACCAAAGGCATGATTACTTCAGTTTAAAAAAAAAAGCCGACAATTATATTTTATGTTCATATTTTTTATAAGTAAAAAATATCGTCAATACAACTGGAAATCCTAAATAAAAATCATCACTTATATACAGTTGAGTACATTTATTCAGCAGTTCATTTTGAAACCCTTCCGTTACTTTGACTAATTGTTATTATTGCTGATAATAGAGAATAGTAGAACACGCCCATACCTGAATTACAAGCGATACGCTGATTACAACAACCGGTTTTCAGGGTTCCCGAGTAAACAATATCATTACAAAATGTTACACTTTACTTCCATAACAGGACATAAATTCTTGACATAAAATTGTATTAAAACAATCGAAGTTGCGATTTAGATATTATTCTTACACAAGGCGACTTAAATAAAATCGGTTTTTCACTCAGATGCAACCGAATACACCGACTATAACCGAGGACATAAACAGTAGCGGATTTCATACGGTTCAACTTTTTGAAAACTAGTAATCAACCGCAACGCAACCAGAAGTATACCTAATATGAGCCAAAGCATAAATTGTAAGAAAATATAACTTCTTGTGTGAAAATAGCTCAATTAGTTTTATTCAAAAATGACAAAAGATGTTGGTTTAGTACCTTAGTAGTAGATTTTATAACATTTCTAGTGTAAGACTTTGAACTGGCTAGGTATCTCAATTTTTCCAAATTTTATTGTAAATCGGGACCAACTTAATTTTTATCAAAGATTTAAACATTCAAAAATATTATTTTTTCGGTTAATTGATTGAACAAACCTAACACATACAAACTTATAAATATGCATACAAACCTATGTTCTTTCAATTCACGAGCCTAGGTGGAAGCGCTCAAGCGCGAGCAAACTCTCGCTCACACACACACACAACCATGAGCCACGTGCGTTTCAGGAATTTGTTAGTCCACCCCTTGAATAACTCCATGTTGTAATTAAGGGGGAACACCGTCGAAGGGAGATGATTCAACAATTCAGTAGTACGTGGAAAAAAGATCTGGAGCAACGGATGGTCGAAGTGCTCCAGGCACCCAGGCAACCACTTTATGTAGTCGGGTAAGTAATAACTTAGTTGCGAAAGTAATAACTTAGTTACGGAACCTCTTAGCTATAGTTCGGTTAAGTCTTTCTTTTTTAACAAAAATATAAGGTCAGTGTATATAAAAGTGGTGCGAACAACCGGTCTTTTTTCTTGGTTCTTATTAGTATCGGCAAGATGTTACTCAATTGCATACGACTTTTTGTGTGTGTGTTTTGTGTGATTTATTACACACAGTTTTGTGACGGTCAATTTGTTAATTTTAATAATTTGGACACGAGTAAGTGCATTTTTTCCTATTCTTTTTTTTTTGTCTTAGAAATCATACCTACTAAAATAAAAATATTAAATTTTTATTAGTAAAAATAAAAATATTAAATTTTTATTAGTAAAAATAAAAATATTAAATTTTTATTTTAGTAAAGCCCCTTTAAAGTATTTTTTTTATTAAGTTGTATTCTGTTTTTAAAATAAATAAGTCACTAGTCATATAATCTTCAATTTTATTTAAACAATAATACGATTAGATCAGACGGAGAACGATTACAATAATACAAATAAATAAAAATCGACTTTAAATTCGAATTGAATTAAGTTAATTAGTTGTATTCTCATTATTTTAATCGTTATTCTTTGTACACAGTGAATCCAGATTTAACTTTTGTATGAATTGTTCAATAGACTAAACATACATTATATTTTAAAATTTTATTCTATTTCTAAATTAATTAAGTAATAACTTTTTAATTTCAGAAAATTTTTTGAACTTTTTTCTAAAAAGGCGTAAGTGTTTTACGAAATCATAATTTATGTTTTATTTGGGTGTGATTTATATTTGAAACCTCTTCTATATCCTATTATCGTCATGATTTACTACTTGCATCATGTAAAATATTATTGCCTTTTTGTACCTACACTATTCTTGACTACTATGAACCTACCTAATTTTATTTATTGGGCTAAAACTTTTTTTCAAACCAACTATCTAAACTATATAAGATACAGGGAAATTCAGGATAAATTAATCGATATCTATTCCATTCCATAAACTAACAAAATTACATACTATTATTAAGGTGGATTTAAGTCATCTTTTAAGTTTTAATTTAATTTGAAAACATAAACTAAACGTTACCTAGCTATGTGAATACTATAGCTTTAATAACATTGTCTAACACCTACCTAACAAAAGTCGTATTTGAACCATATTTACTACAAACGTTTACTGAAGGCCGATTCTTGTATTGAAAATCTGCCAAAATATCAAAATTCTCAGATAAGACTTATTTTACGTTGATGAAATCTTCTCGGATAAGATTTATTTTACGGTAACGAAATCTAGCCCTAAGACCTCTTTGCGTTTTGCCAAAGGACATATTGTGTAATCTTGGTTTGAGATCGCGGCATATTCTTTCTGCGAATCGAGTTCGCGCTTAAAGACAATCAATAATGGAAAGCACTGATGAGATCTAGGTTGGAGCGCGCTTGCCTAGAATATGCCTATTCACTCTTGCATTGAAAATATAGTTCTTGCAATTCACGAGGGCGTGTGAGCTTTACTTGTGGTAACGTCGTGTACATGCACATTGCGTAAGTGTGCGTGCCTGTCACGAGCCTAATTGGGAGCGGTCAGGCGCGAGCTAGTACACTTATACAGAAACGACACGTACACAACCATGAGCCACGCGCACTCGTGAGTTGAAAGAACTATACACAAATTATAGGCGTTTCACACCCGTAAACGTTTAGAACGTAACTCGTTTCAGAACGTAAATAAAACGTTTCGTTTCATGCGAGAGCATACCTGTAAAGGCAGGTTCTCATTGATCCAATATGATCATCGCATACCTTTGCTGGCATGGTATAGAAGCTGTGTGAGCACTATTCCCTGCCAGTGAAAAGATGTCTGCCAGCGCTGGACGGAATTGAATAGAACGCTTTTCTACAACACGATCCGGTGACAGCGTTCGCTGGCGACTATGACTGTCAACAGTCACTGGATCAGTAAAAACCTGCGTTTATGCAATTAAGAATCTAACACAAAAACATTGAGTCCCGACTGAAAATTCAGGACATAGATGCGAAATGCTGTAATGTGCGATCCTATAGATTTGAACCAAACCCATCCATAGGCATCTTCTAGGCAAGCGGGCACCATCTAAGGCTGCATCTTCACTTACCTTTAGGTGAGATCGCAGTCAAGCGCTATATGTTAAAAAATCTAATTCTTATTGGTAGGTCCCTACCAACTACTAGCTCCCAGCTTCACGCTTATCAGGGGTTTTTTATTTCACAGCATGGCCACCAGAGCCTTATAATTATGAAATCTAAGTAAGTTTGAATGAGACGAAACATCACGACCTTCGACCGAGCAAATCTAATTACATATTACATTTCCTTTTACCAAAGTTGAAAGGTAGAGCTAAATGTTATTATCATTAACTCTAACATTCTTAAGGCTTGCGTAAATCATGACGCATCGCGCCGCAACGCACTGCATCGCAAACATCCCCTTACATTATTATTTTTATGTGAGCCATCACACTCTAAAACGGGTCTAATTTGCTTTGAAGCAATTTGACAATGCGATGGGATGCTACCCAACATAGACAAGTATAATTTGCGCGAGTCTGAGTCTTACTACAAATATTCAGGCCGACAGTAATCACGCAAATTAATACAGTTTTTAGTATTTCCTGAATTCCATTCCACATTTTTGTAATATTCTCCTCCAAAAGAAATGAGACTGATGCAAGCATTGAGGTAAATTGCGGTAACGTGTGTAATTTTTCAAGATTTGCTCCATATGAACAGTACTATAGCAGGTACTTACGTCATAGTCTTCAATTAAAATGAATTCATGCTACATCACGAGAAGGCACGGGCGGCCGCGTTCCGTACTATGTCCCCCCAGGATATTATAGAAAATAAATACATTTTATTTGCAGTTATGGTCCATCTCACAATAAGAGAAATGGTTTGGTATATCGTAGCGTAATTACAATAATATTTTATCTTAGTAGACATGTACAGATTTAGATAGATTTAAAAAAACACTAGTTGAAAATACTTTTGCACAAATACTAAGTTTTATAATAAAGTGAATAAAAAATATAGATACTTCAACGACTATTTAAAAAAATTACGTTTTTCCATTATTTATGTAAATGCTATTTTTGTCCGAATATGTGTGACGGGACCTTCACGTAAATGCACTATTTATTGCGTACCAAAAACGACCGCGACCGTTTGCACGAAATGAAAGGTTATGGCCATAGAGCATCGGTTGGAACACTTATTTCAAAATAAGCCAATCTTAGTTAAGAAATGAAGAAGGAATTCAGTTATGAAATTTTTCGTCTTATCCAAAATTATCTCTTACAGTAGTTCTTTCATTCTGGTCTAAAACAATCACGATTTTTGATGCTAAACTTGTTAAAAATAACTCTCGTAAAAAACTTGTAATCGTGAATTAAAAGCAAGCAATCGATGGTTGCCAAATCATAACTTTACCACTTTACAGATAGACGGGACACTTGCAAGTTAATCCAATTAATAAGAGTAATTATTTTAATTACTATACTACTACTTATACTTATTTATTATATTTTCTGATAATAATAAGTAACATTAGATCAAAATTAATACAATAGTGGATATAATTAAATTGAACATAATATTATTAGAAAAAAACAAAATGGATCGATAATAAATTAATTAATAGCCGACGATTCGATTCCAACCATAGTCCAGTCAAAATAGACAAAAATAAGTCATAACTTAGGAAAAATTCGCATAGAGCTGAAAATTGGCAGAGACGTTAAATACATCATTATAAATGAAATGTCAAAAATCCCCTTCGATCCTACTTCTGCAAAAAAATTTATTCAAGGTCAAAAGTATGAAATTAAGGTTTTTTCCATTTTTCTCGAAAACAGTTAGTATCATCGTGAAAATAGGTTAGACATAAGTTGTAGATCATACAATTCTCTACAAAAATGGTCCAGTCACTTTTTCTCTTACGACTCACTATTCATGAGATATCGCGGTTTTAATCATTAGAAAATTCATATTTTACATAATATGCACACATTTCCGCAATTTCCGCACCACCTATGAGGTAATGTCATTCTGTGAAGAAATCTGTGTTCTGTGGTCACTAAAAGTGAATTACGTCACAGAACGCGAGCATTTATTAGAAATAGGGGTTCACAATTCGAACAAAATTTGTAAATTAATAGATTCATAATTTGATTTTAATATCAACCCTTTCCCCTTGTTCCCTTCTCAATAACAAGTGGTTTACAAAAGCTATTTGCCATTATAATACCTCATTTGAAAGCTAGATAGATGGAAATATTTTTAAAATGTTTTGCAGATTTAATTACATAGAAGATTTTTTTTAATTTGTGTTTACTTTCGATGAATGTGATAAAAAATATCTTAATTATTCATTAAAGGCTAATTTTTTTAAAAACGGTTGTAGTTTTTGATAATTTTTGTATTTATTATAAAAACTTGAGATGTCTTCTGACAAAAAGTAACAAAAAAACCTCACTCAGATACATAGTTTTTTTAATTTACATTTTTAGTTGGCCTAAATCGTATTTTGACCAATAATTATAAAATTTCAAATAACTCATTAATCGTTAGGTTTCGGATACAATATCACATGACAAAATCGATTAGTTTTGACCCCATCTATAACCCCTTAAGAGGAATGCGTCAGATTTCCAGTGACCCTGTATAATGACATGTAGAAAAAAACAACCTATTCCACTTTAATCATTAGCAATATTACTATTCTTTCAATTAATAGGATACGATCTGATCAAACTTTCTTTATTACAATAGATCGTGGAGTATACCTACTGGGGAAATCACGTTAAAAAAATGCGCCAAGTACATTACCTCATAGGTGGTGCGGAAATTGCGGAAATGTGTGCATATTATGTAAAATATGAATTTTCTAATGATTAAAACCGCGATATCTCATGAATGGTGAGTCGTAAGAGAAAAAGTGACTGGACCATTTTTGTAGAGAATTGTATGATCTACAACTTATGTCTGACCTATTTTCACGATAATACTAACTGTTTTCGAGAAAAATTGAAAAACCCTTAATTTCATACTTTTGACCTTGAATAATTTTTTTTGCAGAAGTAGGATCGAAGGGGATTTTTGACATTTCATTTATAGTGATGTATTTAACGTCTCTGCCAATTTTCAGCTCTATGCGAAATTTTCCTAAGTCAAATGTCTATTTTGACTGGACTACCATTGCACCATTATCGCATCCAAACCTAACATAAGGTTTCCGCTTATTCCGCTTATGGAGTGGAAAAAAAAATAGTCAAATTCCGTTTGGCTAATATTCTTTTTTTTAAAAAAAAAAAAAGATACCTACCAGCAGAATCGATAACCTCCTCCTTTTTGGAAGTTGAACTATTTATAAATAGTCATCGTTTAGTCAAGTTGATTCTAACTCGTGTACACACTATGCGTGACCAATTTCCTCACAATTGATTAAGCTATTACCTAAAGCATGAATGTGGAACAAACAGCCGTTCACAATAAAATAAATTTTTATTATGTACCTATAATCTATATATTTTATCGTACATTAGTATATTGGCCGAACCTAACTAGTGCTTAGTTTTGAGCTTTAGGACTAGGAGTTAATTAAAAAAATAAGTACTGATCGTTCACTGCAAGTTGGCCGCTACCTTACGTCGCGCTTCCGCGCTTCCATCGTTTTCTACGATGAGTTAAAAAGGAAAGTTTTGCATAGCGCAGAGTATTTAATTACTTTAATTAATGACTTTCTTTGAAGAGGAGAAAAATAAGAAATTAAAAATCCATATAAAGATCACGTCCTTCGACATTCAAGACGTCAGTCAAGAAACCTTAATCCACGCAAACGAAGTAGCAGGCATCATCTAGAGAAGCTTCAATATCGGACTGAAAACTGAAAGGTCGCAGGTTCGAATCCCACCCGTTGCACTATTGTCGTGCCCACTCCTAGCACAAGGTTTTCGCTTATTTGGAGGGGAGAGGAGAATATAAGTCAAGTTCAACTTGGCTAATATTCTTTAAAAAAAAAGTATATTTTTGTTATAATATTCTTCGTACCACAGTAGGTACAAATAAGAGGAGCCCATACAAAAACTTTCAATCACACAACTCAACACAGGTCAATGTACTTCACAGTTCACATCGATCTGTGTTGAGTTAAACATGATAATTTGAGTATGGGCGTAGGTACATAATATCTAAACTACGTTTAAACATCGAATATAGGTAGGTACATTGTTTGAGAAAGGGATAAAAATGACCCGTCAATACGAATGGCGACGCCCACGCGAACAGATTAACACCATCTTTTCAAGTATCAAAATCATCGTCGATTTATCTTAAAGACCTTCAATCTTTTTTCTTAAAGCAAAGCTATCTCATATCGTTGGAATCATACTAAAATACGTAAGTTTGCTCATTTGTCTGTCCTTCAATCAAGCATTGAGCAACAGATTGACTGCTTTTTGCATCTGGATATCCATGCAAAAAGCAGTCAATCTCTTAAATCAATTAAAGACCTAGAGAGACATTGTGGCAAGTTATCAAATCACTTTTTAGTTTACAGTTACACGCAACAAAGCTTGTAACTTAAGGCTTTACCCTATACAGTGGATAATTCAGAAAATCAAATAGGTACCTACATCTATGCATTAAAGTGTTTACCATTGGAAAACAGAAAGCAAATGCAATGCAGAATGAACATGGATTGATTATATTATTATTGACACGCTATATCTACCTGACGATAACAACTAGGGTTGCCAGATTTTTTTTCAGCCTATAAGGGACAAATGGTTAAATAGCCAAAAAATACGGGATTTCAGTTTTTTACCCGGGACAAATAAAAAAAAAAATTTTAGTGTCATTTTTTTTGATAATTTTTCGAGGATCAAGTCAGTTTTAACATATCTGTAAAAATCAATACAATTATAATCGTAATTAAAAACAGCGTTCAACACGCTTTTTTACGAACGTTGCGTGTGTGAATACTTGGATAGATTTCATAATGAAAAACGAAATACGGTTCAAATACGGGACAGAGCCAGTCCCGCCGGGACATTTTAAACTATGCCTAAAATACGGGATGTCCCGGGAAATACGGGACGTCTGGCAACGCTAATAACAACACACAACAACACGACGACCATAACCACTAAAAGAGATTTGTTTGCTTTGAAATACGGTTGAAATTCGTATGATAAAATCTAAAGATGAACCGCGTTTCAGTACGCCCATCAGGCGAGCCAGAATGCGGATCGAGTTTTGTTTTCAATAGTTTGTCAAAGGAAACAAAGTTGAGCTATTTAGTTGTGAAGACTATGTATGCTCTCCGCCTTGCAAAGTTAACATAAATTATTATAAGATGATTATTATATTAATATATTTAAGCCAAATTTAAATGAATTAAGAAATAATGTAGAGATTGTTGATTTGATAATAATTTATCACTTATTTAGAAGGTTTAAATGAATAGTTATCTATGTAAATGAGTTAAAATGTAGGTATGTCATTTTTTGGCCTCCATTTGATATTAACGTACAATTAAATTAGCACAGCCAGAAATAAAATTATAATTACAAGAACACCGGAAGATTATAAAGTCTCACCCATAAAAAATAATGCGTAAAATTGTAAGCAGTATGTTCGGTTCACAATCTTTCGACAGTTTACAATCTCGCGAATCTATTTTACGGCATTTACAATTTTACGGTGACATATACATACATAGTCTACAATGAAACGCCTCACATCACTTTTTCAATACTTAAACATACCAATAAGTAATAATAATGATTATTACTTATTATGATCGAGTCATTGACCCATCTCATACGAGCAGACCGTTAGATGCCGTTAGGCCTAATCTTGTCGAATAATTTAACATACCTACTTTTTTAATTTAAACCGTTTTACGAGGCCCCAACGACTTGTTAGAATCTTTTGTTTAGGGGTTCTTTAGATGATGGGTTATAACTTATAGCATCAATACATTCCGTCAAACATACCTAAGTGATGAACAACTCATGAGGCAAAAAATATTAGGTAAGTAGGAACTTGTACTTACACATACGTCAATCATCGCATAAAATGGATAGATTGTGTGTGTCTATCAGAATGACCTTTAGATGAAACAAAAGCAGATTACTCAGTCAGCGGAGTATCGACTCAGCTGGACGACATAAAAGCAGTAGGACCAAGTAGCAAAACGTCAGAAAATTCGAATTAGAACACCTCATTAGCAGAGAGCCTTTGTTGGATGACATAAATGCAGACTGAGATAGCATCGAAGTCACCTGGCAAGATGAAGTCAGTCAGCAGTGTAAAAGTAAAACTGATACCGAAACCTATAGTGTAATGGACACCTTGAGACAGTTAATCAATTCATAATCGATAGGTATAAATTGCGAGTTGGACCCCGAAAGCCTTTTTTATACCTACCCACAAATTCACAAATGGCAGATAAAATATACTCGTCGCGATTTAGATCGCCAACTGTTGAGAACAATACATAGTACCCATTTAAGAATTGTTAAACCATGTGGGTTTGACGGTTCTTAGATGGGAACTCTTAATGTACACAGGTATTCCGTGTTTAACAACTTTAAGTTAGCAACTTTGATACCCACTGAGATAGTGAATAGGCTCCCAGGGATAAAGGGATTAACCTGGAGTCAGGAGTCTAGAGAGAGCACTCTAGGGCTCCGCGCATAGTTAGGTACACGGAATTATACCTACACAAGTTCAAAGGTTTGTTGGAGTGATGTGTAACTTTAAAACAGCACTTATTTTTGGAAATAATTATTTTTTATAGACTTTAACTGAAAGAAAGAAAGAAACGTTTATTTTATGAATTGTGCCACACATCACCCAATAGGTATACCTAGATTAGGTTGTCCCAGCGCCTCGAACAATAAAGACAAAAGTCGTCAAGCAGAAGAAGCGCCGGAACAACTAAGTCATGTGTGGCACAACCCGGAAAAAAGGTCCCAACTCAGCAAAATGTTGTATGCTTTGTGCATGCACAAGAGCATACAACGCTGATTTTCAACCAGAACCCTGATTCGGGTGGCGCCACGGAATTCTACATCGTAGCTATATTACGTAACTTATCTATAACTAAACTATCTACAAACGAACTTAAATAAAAGTGCACTTTACAATATGTCTAAACTACTCTTATTAAATATTAATTGATTAACACTAAAGTAAGAATTAAACTTAAAAAAAAGAACTGGCTAGGTAAACTACCTATACTCACACAATACAATTTTTTGTTTCAACCAGCTACAAGCCCGCCCTTGCCATTCCCAGCTTGCCAAGCCGACAACCTCGAATGCCTTCGACGGGGCCTACGGACTTTCTTCTTCCTCATGGACTCGGGCTACATGGGGATGCAGCCCGTGGACCCTATGATACTCACCAGCCTAACAGTCGCTCTGCCAGAAGAGCAACTGTCATTTTTAATGAGGCGCATCAATGTCACCGGCGCAAAGTGGACCAAACTTGCTGAAAGGAAGTAAGCTCAACATTTTTCGCGCATTTGCTGCAAAAATGTTTTATCTCATGTCTTAATTAAGTATATCTGACTTAAAGGTGCCAAGAACTCATTTGAAAGTGCTGTAATTTTTATGATAGTAAAGACAGAATCTCGAAAAAGTAGTGATAACTATTTTGTATGTAACTAATAGTGATAACATGAATGTAGAAAAAATCGCCTGTGAAAAATACATTGGTTAAAAAATAAACTAACATAAGACTTTACTATATAGTATTTTTAAAAACTAAGACGTACCTACCTAATGTAGGACAGCACGTCTTAGTTTTAAAAAAATGTTTGTTTTGAAAGTTTTGAAATAGAAACCTTTAGACACATTTTTTGAAAAAATCAGGATTTTAGGGATAAAACAGTGTTGCAGTAAATGACCGATTTCTTAATGACCGTGGTAAGACCGCGATATTTCAACAGAGCCGGGCCTTGAGTGAACTTTGTTAAAATAGTTAATTAGGTTAGCTTGAGTGAACTTTGTTAAAATACTTAATTAGCTTATAACTTCAACTTGCTTTTATGCCCGTGACTTCAATAATGCCAACGCATAATGGGCCAACAGATAAGTCTCTTTTTCGGAGAGTTCGCGGTTCGATTCCAACCTCGCATCTCTCACTTTTTGGAATAAAGTACCTACCTAAAGTATACTATGTGCTTTTTATGAAATTAAATAGGTAGGTTACCTTAACTTGAGGGAACGGGTTTTTTTAATATTTTTTTTTTTTGATGAAGGAAAACTATTTATTATTATTTATTAGTATCCATATAAACATTATAATCCGTGATATTTGGGTTTCCAGATATTCTATCAAATACTTAATTAATAATATTTCAAAACTAAATCTAACGTTTCAACTTTAAAGTTCAAGTATAACTACCTAACTAAAATTAAAATTTTGCCACACCATAATATTACAAGCTTTGATTAGTATGATGCTTCGATGTGATAACAAAGTAATATCTAAGTATTACTTATATGTATACTTAGGTAACTAAAGCTAATTAGGAAAAGCTATTTTGCTCGCGACTTCGTCCGCGTGAGGTTAAATTTTTATCCCTCAGGAACCCTTTGCTTATCAAGATAAAGCAGATATTTTGACTGCAATTTTGCACGCCATGGATATATGGTAAAATGTGAGAGACTATATTTTAATATGTAGTATCCTCCACCACTGTGTCTACCTACTATTTTAGTCACATTTGGCAAAAAAAAACTCATTTCATTTCATTTCAAAAACTAGCATATTTTACTCTAGATCCTAACTAATAAAAGCTTTCGCATTTAATGATATTAGAGGAGGATATTCGAACGTTTAGTTACTTCAAACACTGTCAGACAGGTTTACTTAAATAATCATATATTAATTCCCCATTCTCCAGATTCAACTTACAAGGCGGGAAGAACGGCGTCCGCTTTATAAACAACCTGCACGTCACCGGAGAAATTACAATGATGACGGCGGCAAGAATTGATCCTTTCTTCGCGTATATTACAATGGATATACGTAAGTTATTATTCTACATTCTAATCGATCCTCCCAAAGCGAATTATATTCATTACAAACAGCAGAACATAGATGCTCCTATCCTTATCAATATCCATACCAATTATAAATGTGAACTGTGTTTGTTTGTCCTTTAACCACTCAGCACTGGTAGCATGGGCGGGAGAAATTTTATCCCCGGGAAAAGGATAAAACGGTCATCCCCTCGCTTAGCTTTATCCACCCGTCGAGCATGGGCACAGCGGTGGAAATAACACTCAGTGGATATACTTATAGAAATATACATCGCCTTTTCCTCTGTCGCCATGCTTTAGCATAGGGAAAAGATAATTTTATCCCCTATCAGTGGATTAAATCGGGGGATAAAACTTTTATCTCCTGCCCATGCTAACGGTGCAGCAACGGAGACCGACGTGTCACGTGATTTTTGTATGGCTTTAGTTGGGAACTTGGATAGTGAAAGCGGAAAAGCAGCGGGTTCCCGCAGGATTTTTGAAAACCTAACTTCACGCGGACGAAGTCGTGGATAAGTGTAAACTATAAAACTAGAGTAGGCAGGTGGTATTACTGCTGGCCGCTGGGTCATTAAGTATTAAGACTGCGCTATGTAAATCCCCGAAGCACCTAGAATCCACATTAATTTGGACAGGTTTTGTACCTGTCATTGTACTGCGAAGCATGTAGTCCGACTTCCTTATGGGATGTTTTTTTTGTGCAAGGTCATGACGGGTATATAACAATCATTCGCGTAAATACCAACTACTTTTTAATGTGATCTGAAAAACAAGCGGAATTCCGCCCCGAGTTGCTCGGTGACGATTTTAAGGCTGTTAGCACATCGCCGCAGCGGAAAGAAAAATATAGATATTATGTAGGTACATGATATCCTAATGCCTACGTCGAAAAAGACAGTGTCGTTATAATTTTGCGGTGAAGATATGCATGTCATGACATAGGCTACTTGTTGTTGTCAAGTAGGTACGAGAAATAAATTAAAAAAACTGTAAACCGACCACGGAAAATTTGATATACTCGTATAGTTCTTTCAATTCATGAGGGCACGTGGCTCATGGTTGTGTGTGTGTCGTATCTGTATAAGTGTGAGCGAGACCTTGCTCGTGCCTGAGCGCTCCCACCTAGGCTCTTGACAGGCACGCACACTTACGCAATGTGCATGTACACAACGCGCCGTAACCACAAGTAAAACGCCCGTAACTTTTTGAGATAAACGTACCTACTACTGATTTGTCAAAATGATTTTATTCGTATGTTATTGCATAAGTCACCCGGACCATAATAACGAATCGATTAATACATCGATGTATAATTAATGGATTAATAACAACTCGGTGGAACATAAGTAAATAGTCACATACATACAAACATACACGGCTAAAATTAGTAACCTTCCTTTTGGCTTTGGAAAAAACGATGCGCCTCGGCTCCGCAACGCTCCGCTCTTCAGATTAGAGTCGAGGAAAGCAAAATGCGAAACTGAAAAATGTTCATGTTTCTAGGAAGCGCGCATAAGAGCCGCGCTGCTGATATTGCGAAATTCATTTACATAATAGGTACCTATCGTTCCTTACACGAATAATGTCGCCTATCAGTGATCTGATTAGTTTGATGAGCACGTCTTCGCTCCGCTTCTGTGGACAGACACTTTTAAACAAAACGCGTACGAAGAATGTGAAGTGCTTAAACAAAGATCTGCACTTACTACTTACCTACTACCTACCTACCCACCTATAGTGACACTGCGTAATATAGAATGACGACCTCCCTGGCGCAGTGGTAAGCGCTGTGGTATAATATCTAGGAGGGCTCGGGTTCGATTCCCGGCGGGGGCAATTTGGGAATTTATAATTTCTGAATTGTCGGTCTTCTTCTTGTGGCTTCTTGTGAGTCTGGTTGGCTTTGACCGTGGCTAGTTTACCACCCTACCGTAACAGACGTGCCGCCAAGCAATTTAGCGTGCGATTAAGATTGAGCAAGAAAAGGCTATTTACATCGTATTTCGTAACTACTTCATCAAAAATCCACTAATACATATCTTGATCGCGACTGACAGAATTAATATCTTGTTTTTTTTTACCTATTTAGTCTAACGACCTCACCTGGCAACGTACGGTCTACATTTACTTCCACTCTCCTAAAATATAATCAGGGTTATTTTGAGGTAGTTATCTATTTAAATAGCTAATTTATGGTTAGCACATACGATTCGTGCCTATTTATTGTGTATCTACATATTAATTTAATTATCTAGTTTGCTACACAGCTCAAATTCTATCTAAGATACTTTTCTTTATTTTCTCCAGTATAGTTTGATCAGTTTTCATAGGTAGGTTCCTGTATACCTACTATCAGTTTTCATACTAAGGAATCTAGGATAGGAACCCGTTATCGCTTTCAAAAGGGTAAGAATGCGTCATGCCAACCAGCTCGTAAAACTAAGGACATGGTGCAGGTTTAAAAACTAGTCTGGCTACATCGATTAAAATTAAATATAGGTACCTACCTACCCGATGTATTTTACTACAGTTTTGAACTACAGCAAAGCTAAAAGGAAGCTTTTTTGTTTCAGAGGACGTGGAAAGCAATATTACCTATACGTGGGCAGGTCAGAGAGGCTTCGACAACGAGGATTACATCTTTGTAGGGCCCGAGAGGGTAGCCGTAAGGAACTCACGGACGCCATTTTTCTTTGTACAGCCAAGTAAGAACTCTTATCTACTAAGTAGGTAAAGGTATACCTTTTGAAAAAGTGACATAAACGTCTGCTGTAGGCCAGAATCATACGGCGCAATTTGTGAAAAACAGATTGTGATCTTGCATTATCTGTGAATTACAATTTCGATCGAGGATCACAATTCCGATGTAGACGTAGCACAAAACGATATACCGACGCATGTAACTATAGTAACGCTGCTACTGTGCTTCTATATATGTATGTGGCGCGGCTAACGCCACCACAGTGGCGCCACTACAGCGCTTCTTTATACCTCTAATTTGAGAACTAACTATCTCTAGGTTAATCTAAAGAGTGTAGGTATTCAGACTTTACTTTCAATGTTAATGTAGCTTCCCATAGATGCATCTTAGCGTAAATAAGAGTAAATAATATGTGAAAAATATTGTTATTTTCAGCACAAGGAGACGATGCAACAATGATTGAACAAGTTCTGCAGACAAGGCCTACAGTACTCGAACACTTGTCAAACGAAATTACTATAGCTTTAATGCATTCTGTAGTAGATAACTTTAGATTATTTGCTAGTAAGGTACCAGCTAAGAACTATTACTTATATGCGGCCAATAGCAATAATAATAATATTAGTCCATAATTATACAATATCAAAAAGACTTGTTTTTTAATTCCTCTTAAGAATTATTGATACCAATTAATGACAAGGTATGACCAAAGTTTATAAGTTACATAAAAAAATTGATTAGCACAAAAAGGATCACTCCTTTTCATCATTTGAAATACAAAAGATATTCATGCTCACTCGTAGCAGCATACATCAACATGACATATAATTATGTGAAAGCCTATATTGATGACTCAAAATTACCAGGAAATAACATTTGCATCCTTGAAACTTTACATATCTACCTATTGCAAAGAATTTAAAAACAAATATGTAAAAATGACTTTAATATCACTTACTAAAATAATATAATAAGTTTAAAATTGTCTTTGAAAAGTTTTTTTTTTAATTAAGTTCAGTCACATCGCACACATCAATCACATAAGCGATTCTTCAACAAACTTCTTATATATAGCCATAAATTTTGCAACAAAAGCTTCAATATGAAATATGGGTTTATTTCCAAGTCTCATCCTGTGCTCATACTGTGCTGCATAGCTTGCCACCTGACATTTCATTACCATGTCACAATTTTGCACTAGCTCTTTTAACAGTCCAGCAAAAATCATATCAGGGGGAACTCCATGTATTATCAATTCATACAACTTTTGTCGCACTTCACCAAGCTTCTTAGGGGTCTGTTCGGATAGGATTAATGCTGCTGTACTTCTTATATAAGTTTGCCAATCAGGCTCTGGAACCTTCTGATCAGGTGTAAAAGGATATTGCTGTGCCTTACACGCCTCACACATTAATAAGGCACGACGCAAATTTCTATCAGCGCATTTTGCAATACGCATACCCAATTCGGTAGGCAAATTTAATCCTTCTTTCTTACATACTGCTTGTAACACATTGGTGATATCGGCTTCCGTGGGTGCTGGGACTCTAATTGTTAAGCAACGTGACCTGATTGCAGGAATCACGCGAGATATAGAGTTGGCTATGAGAATCAAACGGCATGTAGTAACATATTTCTCCATTGTGCGACGTAATGCATGCTGTGCATCTTTGGTCAAGTCGTCGACTTCGTTTAATATAACAACTTTGAATTCACGTTGACCAGAAGAGTCGATTTGATGTGTTTGAGCCACATTCTTTACTAAATCCATAATAACAACCCGGTCGTGTATACCGACGTCAGTTGGATTAACCTCGATGTGATAGTTGCTACTTACGGTCATGATTTCAATTTTCTTATTGGAGGGTGTTGTGAAATGCATTGTTTCTTGTCTCAAACGTTCTGCACCGGAGCCATAAAGTTCCCTTAGCAAGCACATGATGCGTGTTTTCTTACCGGCACCTGAAGGACCGTAAACAAGGAGATGGGGAAAATCACTTTGTTGCACTAAACTTTTTAGCCTTGTGGCTTGGTCCTTGTGATAATCTAACTTCTTCAAATCTCGTGGCCTGTGTTTGTCAACCCAAAGACTCATTTTTATATCTAAATATGCGTAACAAATTAATGAATTTAATATAATAAAACAGCAACAAAGTTTTTTGTGAATATAGTGACATTGACAATTTAACAAATTAATCAAAACTTAAAATGCGCGCTTAAAACGTTGTCAAAGTGACAACTATAATAGACAAAATTATTATATTTTTTTGCTTACTTTATAGCGCGTGATACACATAGGTACCAGTATCATGCTAGGTGCTGGTAAGCTGGCATGCCAAGTACTGGGCAGAATGTCAGCGCGTGATATACATGCTACTAGTGAATGGTATGCCAGTTTCTAACCACTGCTACGTTCTACGTACGTAAAACTCGTTTCTAAAACTTCACAAAATGAATATTTATTTATGAAATAAATAATGTTACAACAAAGCATTAAAAGCAGCTACTTGACCGCATAAGTCTAAAAAGTCACAGAGCGATTTAAGGCCCAAGAAACGGGTCTGCCCGCGAAATTCAAATTTAATTTGGTCTTTCGCAATTTGTAAACTAATACGTCAAAGTAGGCTTATGGTATTCAAATTGCGCCAATGGCAGTATTATCTTCACAGGTTTATATACTAATCTTTACGTGAAAGTATCCAGTTTAAGAAATTAATCAAAATAATGACTAATTTGTGAGTAGCTCACGTCAAACTCATTATTTTGATTAATTTCTTAAACTGGATACTTTCACGTAAAGATTAGTATATAAACCTGTGAAGATAATACTGCCATTGGCGCAATTTGAATACCATAAGCCTACTTTGTCGTATTAGTTTACAAATTGCGAAAAACCAAATTAAATTTGAATTACGCGGGCAGACCCGTGTCTTGGGCCTTAACCCGCGCCCGTAGCGGTGCAAACTTAAATAGTAACTTAGCACATTAATTCACGGTGCGTTTTATGCCCGCGGCGGGTGCGATTGCTTGCGCCGCCCGCAACACTTGATAAAACGGTGTCATCGGTGTCATCGTGGTGCCATCAGTGCCAATCATAGACCACGATGGCATGGTGTCAACCATTACTTACGTGTGTTACCTACCTACCTACTTACCATGGAGTCAACTGTCAACTTTATGCAGTCACCAATAAATGTCAGATGCACATCTGTCAGTGTCATGTTACAAAATTGTGATGCGGTTGCTCAGCTCAATAGAAGCCACTCAAAATCATTGAAATTAAAAATTTAATGTAATTATAGAACTTCCGACTCAATGTAGCGATTATTTACATCAATTCAATTATTTTATATAAATCAACTTCGCGATATCTTAATTTAGGCATGTTCTCTGACCCATAATGTTTGTAACAAGTTTGAGTTACTTTTTTCTGCTTGTTATTTTAACTACAACATCTTGTGAACAATTTAACCTATACGGAGAAGCAGGACAAGCTTATGCACTGGAAATTAATGTTGGCCATCCACAACAAAAGGTGTGTATCCCACAAACCTAAGTAAAGCAAACAATTTTATTTTTTTGCCCTTATTTTATACTTCTATGGGTGCCCCCTAGAATAAAGTTTTTAAATACTTTTGATGTTATTTTAGGCTTTAGACTATATGATTTGTGAATTTAAGGTAAGTATGTTGGTTGAATTAATTCACACATAACACTCACTAAGTAAAGACAGATGGATAAGTTCTCCCAAGTAGATTAAAATCAGAGACCTCACTTTGCTCATTCAGTTATTAAATGTTTAAAATCAAAGCAGAAAGTGCTGCATTATTCAATGACTATCAATTTTTACAGCTCAATGTATTGGTGGACACTGGAAGCACAACATTGGCGATTGCTTCCTATGCCAGAAAAGATAGTAACAAATACTTCCAATCTCAAAACTCTACAAGCATTTACAACAGTGAAAAAGAGGTGTGTATTTTAATGAATTGTAGGTTAAATTACAGTTCTTCCTGGCAGATGAAAAGAAAGTAAACACATTTATTTAAAAGTTGTGTCACATGTCACTACGTACCTTTAATCGAAGGTGGATTCAGTGGTGAATACTATGTCACCTATCTATTATGTAGGAGATCACAGGTTCCATTTAAACGCTATTTGGGTGTTTAGTTACTAATATACTCGTAAAGAAGGGCAGTCAAGTGACTAAGCATTTCAGTATAGAGCTGCATTTATCATGGATTATAGAAGAAGTTAGAAGTACTAACTTCCAGCGAGGGAGTAATTTCATTTTAGATGCAGTTGTCACCAACCACCGGTCAGACCATAGACAAGGTCTAACTTCTCATCTAGTAAAATATAGTATATAGTATCATTTACAATAATATAAATATAATATTTCAAACATTCCTTTAGCTTAAATAGCCAAAACGTTTACACTACTGTTGCACTCTGTACTAGCCCCTAAGTATACCTTACTCATGTTTAAATGTATAAGTATAGGGCTATTGATAATTTATTTATCAATAAATAATAATTTTTTTTGGTTTATTTTAGGTGCAGGCAAAATACTCCCAAGGGACCTGGGTTGGACATTTGGTATCCGATTTTGTAAAGTTTCCTTCTTTACCCACAGTGCCTGAAGTGAGATGTGACATTGCCCTTATAACAAAGAGTCATAAGTTTTTCATGAATGGCTCAGGTTGGCAGGTATGCTTTTTAATTTTTAGGATTGTTTAATTTTAACACTTATGCTGAGATCTATATAGCATGCTCTGACTTAGCTCGTACTCAAAATAAGAGCTAAAATGAGACACAAATATGCCCTGACATAAATCTGTCTTGTTTTATCATTCATCATCATTTATGTATTTGTATTTTTGTCTTGAGTCTGAGTAGAATGAGAGTGCCGTTTATAGATTTCCGCCTTAATGCTCTTAAAATACAAATAAAAAACAAGGTAAATTTTTTATAGAAAAGAATTCAAAATTTGAATTTGAATAGACTTACTTTAGTATCTATATATAACAAAATTGGTGTTTTTTTTTTTTTTTTCAGGGACTTCTGGGCTTAGCATATTTGCCTGTTGGAGCGTGGGGGGAAAATGTAGTGGTAGGCTCTTGGCTTGATTCAGTGGAGAAGGCCCTGAACAAAGCAATGTCTTTTGAACTCAAATTGTGTGGTGTCAAGAGCTCTACAAATGCAACACACTATGGAAAATTTGAGATGCTTGGTAAAGATTTTCTTTCTCATTGTTTGTTTGATTTCATTTTAAAGGTTCCATACCCAAAGGATGCCAATGGGACCCTATTCTGCTAACTGTCTGTATATCTGTCAGTGTGCTGTATCTCGTGAACCGTAATGGGTAGATGCTTGAAATTTATATATAGTACGTATGTAGCCGCTATAACAACAAATAAAATAAATAAAGGTGGGGTCGGTCCCCAGGCAAGAAATGTGATTTTAAATTAAAAATTTAAAACACCCCCAACATGTTACAACATCCTAATTGCTAGTCAGTAATTGTTAAAATAAAAATATTATGTAATCCGCCATTTTGTGGCGGCGGCTATCTTGAAGAGATTTTCATCAAACATAGCTAAGAACATTCCCGACTAATTCACCTTTCAAACAAAAAAAAAAACAAAAACAAAACCGGTTTGGGAGCTACGATACCACAGACAGACACACACACACGTCAAACTTTAACACCTGTCTTTTTGCATCTTGAGTTAAAAACCAAATGGGCTAAGAATCACACAAACTGACACACAATTGGCCAGTTTTTTTTTTAAATAAATCAAGTATCTTTCTTTTCCAGATGATAGTACAGTATCGATTAGTCGCAATTTTGCGTTTCGTACACCAATACTTCGTAAGCGGTGGTATGAAGTTGGTGTTTTATCAATCAGAGTGGCCTCAACTGGAAATACATCCAGGAACATTGACAGTAATGTAACAAAGGATTATGATGATAATTCTAATGTGAGCAAAGAGAATTGTGTTACACTTAATGAAGAGAAGAGCATTGTTGACAGTGGCACAACCAACATAAGGTTGCCTGATGTTTTGTTTAGAGAGGTATGTTTTTCTTTCTTGAAAATTGTTGGTATTTGTGACGAGTGACAACCTCCCTGGTGCAATGGTGAGCGCTGTGGTCTTATAACTGGGAGGTCTAGGGTTCGATTCCCGGCGGGGCAATTTGGGAATTTCTAAATTGTCTCTGGTCTGGTCTGGTGTGGAAGCAATTTAGCTAGCATTGACAAACAATTGCTTTTTGTTTAATTTTGTTTATTGTTTGGAAACAGCAATACAAGAAATAAAAAATAGTTCTTTTTTTTCAGGTTGTAAATGAACTTAGGAACGCAGCTCGAACATCAAACATGTTGATTTTAGATGAATTTTGGTACCATGGCGAGGTAATGAAATTTTCAAAATTTGTGACTACCCGAAGTCCCTGGCTTCAGGGCGAATTAGTTTTTAAAATTTTGTTTTCCTGTGAGAATGTTATATTTTTGCAGAGCGAAAAATATCCTATGTTCCTCCAGGAATCAAACTTTCGTCGAAGTTGGTTGAAGGATAGCGCAGAGAGCATGTACCTTACAAGTACACTTTCGCATTGTATGAAAAAAAAATGAAAAAATATTTATTTGACAAAACAATATTAACAATAAATACGATAATATCCTTTGGGACCCACACTAGGTATTCCTGTATCGTGGGGCCCAATTTAGCACCATTAACAAAATTATTATTTAAAATATAATTTATATAAAAGAACAAAGGTTGAACTACTACTACTATTAACTTAAATTTAATTTGATTACTATTAATTTAAATTTAATTACTATTAATTTAAATTTAATTTGATTTAAACGCCCTTATTTTAACGGTGTAACGAGCTTTTCTGTTGTGTCATAGCTCAGGGATGCGAGCCAGGAAATAATTTTCGTTTTCGCATCCCTGACAGAGCAATGTTTAATATCAACGGCGCGGACAACGTTATTATACACAAGAGTGTCTGCAAATGGTCTAAAGCGTGTGGCAAAACTTGATTTAACTTTAGGAAAAGAGATACTGTAAACCCGGCGTTCGAGTAAGAATTTATAATCATTAGAGTTAATTACCGACTGGTGAACTTTAAGAGCTAGTATATAACATAAATCACTGCTTTAATAGGAAAAGTTGCTTAACCTAATTAAAAGTATAGTAGTAAAACATTATTTATTCATTTATTTATTTATTTATTTATTACCAGAAAAAAAACTAACATTTAAATATTTTAAAACAAGGACAGCTTATCTCTAAGAAAAAGATTTCTTCCAGAAGCCCTTGAAACATACATATAAACATTACAATACTAATTTCGGCGCTCACGGGTAGTTCGACCGTGTCATAGCGTAAACAGGTCATTCCCAAAAGATTCCCAAAAGATATGGCTTCGATCCCCGCCGGCCCTGGAAAAGATATTTATTAAAAAAAAAATTAATATGTGTTGCGTTGACTTTCTTGCAATATGCCTTGAGCTTTACTCTATTTGTAGGCTGCCTGCTGGCCGGAGCCTCAAGAATGGTCGCTGCCACCCATAGAGGTGGACCTGCTGAGCGCTGATGCGGATAATCAATACTTCACGCTCGAGATACCACCACAGGTATTATCACCATCATCATCAGCAGCAACCCATCACCGGCTCATTACTAAGCACTGTTCCTCTCAGAGAAGGGTGACAGGCCATAATCAACCATACTAGCCCAATGTTAATTGGAAGACTTCTTACACCTTTAATGTTCTCAAAGGTGTAAGAAGTCTTCCAATTAACATTGGGCTAGTATGCTTGATTATGGCCTATCACCCTATTAGGCCTCATTTACACAAGGAGTGGCGTTAACACGCACGCACGCACGCACGCACACGCACACATACACACAGAGTAATATACACACACATGCAAACAAACTTTCGCCATTATAATATTGATATGTAATGTGATGTGATTCCTTCAGAACTTCATGCGAGTGGTAACAGCAAGGAACAACAGTGGAGAAGGTGGCAGTGTCTCTGAGTTTTGCTACAAGCTGGGCTTAGAAGCTGGTGGGAAAGAAACCGTACTGGGTTACACTGCTATGGAAGGATTGCAGGTACCAGCCCCTTGATAAAATCTGTTTTTATGTTGCAAATGCGAAAGTAACTCTGTCTGCCTGTTACCTTTTTACAGCTTTAAACTACTGAACCGATTTCAACAAAATAGCTTGTATCCTGAGAAATGACATTATCATCAACAGCAACCCATCGGTGAGCGCTGTGGTCTTATAACTGAGAGGTCTCGGGTTCGATTCCCGGCGGGGCAATTTGGGAGTTTATAATTTCTGAATTGTCTCTGGTCTGGTCCGGTAGGAGGCTTTGGCCGTGGCTAGTTACCACCCTACTGTAGTTACATGTTTATCATGTGTATAATCGTGGGTGTTTTTTTTTTATTAGTCCACAAAACTGACCACAACTGCTTGAATTACATTAATAAGGCAATTTTATGAATTAACATCTTCCGCAATCGAGTCTTCTCAATGTGGACGTGACATGCGTGACAAAGGGTACATACAGTAACAAAAAGAAAGAACAACAGATAAACAAAAATGGCAAATAAATTCTAACTTAAGTGTGCTTAATTTCCTTTTAATAGATACAGAAGCTGTCTATAGCATCTCTGTAACAATTTGCAAGAAATAAAAAACAAGAAAGAAATAAGTGTTAAAAATATCTTGTTTTTATTTGAAGGTGCTGTTCAATAGATCGGCCGGTTGGATCGGTTGGTATCCGTCGGATTGCGGACCCAACGCACGAGTCACAGGCCCTTACAACGTTTCCACGTCTCTATTGTCCCTATGCCAGCTGACGAAACCCGTGCCGGACGTCGCGGTGTCCATACGAGCCGCACAATGGACACTATGTGCCATATCGATAATCGCTGCAGCCGTGTTGATATATTTACTAGCACCCTGTATAAAAATGATGCTAGTGTCGCCTCTGCCGATGTCGCAGCAAATCTCTCTGTCGCAAGCCGCGCTGGTCGAACAGGAAGCGACGTAATCTTGCGACATCGGTTTTACATCGGTCGCCTTTAGTACACCGACGCATTTTATAAGCCTCAATAGCCCAACGGTTAAAGGTGCAGACTAAAACTGTAAGGTCGCAGGTTCGAATCCCACCCGTTGCACTATTGTCGTACCCACTCCTAACACAAGCTTTCCGCTTATTTGCAGGGGATAGGAGGATATCAGTCAACTTCAGGTTGGCTAATATTCTTTTAAAAAAAAAACAAAAAGAAAACAAGCATTCGTATGCTATAGCGAATGCGTGGTTGGTGTAACATGTTTAATGACTTTGCGACAGTCATTATGATTTTCTCGCGAGTTTTCGCTTACATCAATATGGCCGTACAAAATGTAGGCCATTATGTGGATATATTGCAATGAATCGAATGTTCAGGTCATCAAAATGCAATCCCAATATAATATGTAGCCAAAATAGTGGGTCAATTATATTCAAGGAACATGAACGGTTTTATTATTTACTAAGCCCAACTTATTATAATTTGATACGGATCAAATGGAATCTGATTGAATTATTCGTACCTAGTACTAATGTTCCTTACGGAAAATCTTTGGTTTTAGAGTCTATTTCTATGTGAAACATAGACTTGTCAATTTTGTTTACTTTGGAAATTTTCCGCTTCTGACTAAAATGTGTCGATCTCAAATACCATTTTTATGGTTAACCTATGTGAAACTAGTTTACCAAAATAAATACTAGGTATTGGATTTTATTTCTTAATTAAAAATAAAAATTGCAAGCCTTGGAAAAAGAGTTGAGAAAAGTGGTGAGAGTAGTCGATAAGAAACATTTAGGCTGATTTTATTTATTTAAAACGAGTTAGCGTCGTAATAAATATGAATCTTAACAGCTTATCTATCTATATATCTTAAAGTTGCATTCGAATCGGCAAACCGTAAATCAAATTACCATTATTATGAAATATAATTTCATTTAAAAATATTATCATTTATAAATATTATTACACTGTCCAAAACTATACCACTACTTAGTGGCAGTATTGTATTTGTTGAATTTATCACCATTTTTAATAAATATGGTAATTATTGTTTTATGAATTAAATTGTTCCTAACGCGTGACCGCTACAGACCGAATTAAACACAAAAGTAAGAAGGTTATGTTTTTATTAGCTCTCGGTAACACAGACGTTTTTCTGACGCGCATTAAATAGCGTTAAAAATGTCAATACGCTCACGATGCTTACAGTTCATGCATCAGTGCTTTTCTAACTCTACGCTTTTCTATTATACCTCAGATGTGGTAAAAAATCTCTAAAATAAGTTGCCGGCTCGCAAATTAATGCCATCATTTTTACAAGTTCTATGCGAAAGTAATATAGCAATACATTATGAACTGTCAAAAAATTTATTGAGAGATTTGCATACAATCTAAATAATACAATTGTTTGATTTTCAACCCGCCATGATAATCGACTTGTGTGATTAATTCGACGCTTTTTCTTAACGCGTTATAAAAGCGCACGTGTGTTCGAAGACTGAATCCGCGTATTATGATAATATAATTATGTCGGGTTTTTCGGATATTTGATATTATAATATTAATTCATCTTGATATTATAATTCGTTGATACAGGAAAATTCGATGTGTTCGTGTACAAAAAAGTGTTTTTGCGCGTTATTCTGCAGCAGGCAAAAACTTTTGCTATTATTATTGAGCACGTGTTGAATCTCACGTGTTTGGGTTAAGTATTATTTTTATTTTGATATTAAGCACAATAACATTTATGTACGTCACAAGTCAAGTCGGCATGGCATTGGTGCTATTTCATTTGGATGCAATTTCTAAACATGTTACATTATGTCCGGAAAAAGATTAAAAGAAAGATAAGTACTAATTTCAGACCTAACAGGTTAGAGAGTTGTGCATAACCGATTTACCGCTATTATGAAAATGATAATGCTATTTTTAGAACCGTCAATTTAGTTTAACTTGGAGATTGTGGACAACCGAATTAGCACCATTGTCGGTTTCAATTTGATATTTTCACTTATCAGCAAAGATATTTTCACTTATCCTTAGAAAAATTCACAGGTTAAAATTGAATTTTCGACAATTGAGTAAGTTCAAATATATAAATACTCAAAACCTACAAAAATCTTTTATTAGATAGGTATTTTCGTACAGATTTTTTTATATACAATTGTATATCTATTATTGATTGATTTGTATAGATCAAATAATCTCTGTGTTTTATTCTTATGAATTTATGAAGACATAAAAATTGATTTAAAATATAGAGTATAGGCTAAAATGATTTTGATATTGATTAAGAGCAATAAGAATAAAATTATTCTCATAGCCACAGCCAATAATATGGGGCTCAAGACAAATTGCCGAAACTGCGCGACGCACTTGTATAAAATGTTGCAAAGTAAACCAAACTGTATGTAATCAAACCGCCATGTAATCTTGCCATGCAATTTGGTTTTACAATTACTATTATTTACTTTACGTAGTGGAGATACTTTGTTATGATTTGGAAAAAAGACAGTCGCTTTGCTGCGACTGTCGCAATGTACCATAATATTGGTACTAAAAATGGTGCCAATCTTTAAAGCAGCAATTACACGTATGGAAATCCAGCTTTTTAAGAATAGTTCTTGCAATTCACGACGCCGCGTGGCTCATGGTTGTGTGTGTGTCGTATCTGTATAAGTGTGAGCGAGAGCTTGCTCGCGCCTGACCGCTCCCACCTAGGCTCCTGACAGGCACGCACACTTACGCAATGTGCGTGTACACGACGTAACCACAAGTTACGCTCACGCGCCCTCGTGAATTGCAAGAACTATACTTAAGATTTAAATCGTGTAAATAGGGCACCGTTTTCAATTCGTACTTTGAACGTTAGAAAACTATTCTTATACGTTAGACAAAACGTTGGTAATGTTACGAAATAGTGTTTGCAAAGCCATTTCATTTAATGCCAATAGATATTATGGACTTGCATTGTGCTTAGTAATTAATTCGTTTATAAAATTAAATCATATTGATTTTGAGTTATCCAAAATTAGTTTTATAATTTATTAAAACTTTAAGCTGCTGTTTATGATATTTTTGTGATCAAGTTGGGCATTTTTTCAGATAGAAAGAAGTTCTTACAGAACTCTAAAAGTAATATTTAAATTAAGTAGGTAAACTTTTAGACAATATTTTTCTTGATTTAAGTAATTTTTTCACCACTAAATGTACTTAAGTATTTTTTATCAGTGCTGGTTTTTTAAAACTGATTATATAAGTGAGGTAGAATCGCACAAAAAATTAGGCAAGCAAGAAATGAGTAAGACATGTGATTTCAATTCAAAAAATTAAATTAAAAATAATTTAGTTTAACAAAATCTACAGTATTATCTAAGTTTTCATTTTGACATTCAAATTGTGACACAAACGTCAAACTTGACATTTTTTTATAAGGGGTTGCCAAAGACGTCATAAAAACATTTCGCGTATTATGAACATTTATTATGGATTATTACTATCGAACTGCTGTTAGAAATTATTTAGGCCAAAAAAATTATAGAAATTAATAACGTAGCAAAGTTAGTTTAATACTGAATTAGGATTACTCATTACTCGTAAGAAAGTCCTTGGAAACTAAATAATATTTTTCTGATATGGCACCTGAATATGACACTAAATTATATATTTTTTATCAACTGGCACTTTTTTCACTACGTGCTCGAGGCCCATTGCGGGAGAACTGAAGCGATGCAAAGCCTCAAGTTCAGTTCCAGTACACCAATTTACCTATTATGGTATTTTAGAAATGACTCATTGCGTTAGTCGACTCATCGCGTCACTCTGCCGCAATGTGTCCCGAGCCTTATGATAGGATAATAAGGGTACATTAAGGGTAGATATCCGATTTGTTACGAATTATGAAATGTTTACGTGTTGTACTGCACGTACGATTGCCTTATGTTCTACCAATATTAATAATATTTTTGTTATTGTAATTTATCATAAATTTGCTATGCGTTTCGAATGTGAAAACCATCGTTATATTTGAAGTGTTATGTGTGATTGTTCTGCCCTTACACCCTGTACAACTACGTCGAATGTTTCTTTACAGTAATTGCTGATGGAAAATGTAATAGGTATGTTTTACTACTTGTGTGGTTTAAATGTGTGAAGTTGTTTATTTTTTTTCATGTAATTTTTGAGCGTGTGAAACTTAGTGGAATTTTACTGATTAAGTAGATAGGAGTTATTAATGAATTAAGTATTAATATTATGTGATTTTTTGTGTACTTATGAACTCGTTATTCGCGTGAAATCAGACTTCATAGATATAATTGAAAAAACATTTTTGAAACTGAAATTTTTTGATTCATTTTAAATATTGTTATCTGCTCGTAGGTAAGTATAAAAGTAGATAAAAACTAAAGTGTTTTTAGAATATGAATATATATTTTGTGATAGTGTGTACGTCAAATTAAACAATTTTCGAAGTATGTATGTATGTAGGTACATTGTACATGTCATATGGATAACAAGTAATTTCTATATTTTGAGGAAAAAAAAAGTTATCATGATTTCATTCTTTTTTAATACAATAGGTAGATCTGAAATACATGATTGTATTTCAGATTCCTAGCATATTTCATTTCAACTGGGTTATGGTCTGATTTTGCGTGAATGAAAAATTACTGAGTAGTTAAATTATATATTTCTCCACATTTTTAAACAATATGTTAACACCTTACTCAAGCAGCTTGCCATACAGATTTTACAGTTCTTTCACATATAAATTCGTTTAAATAAAAATATTTGGCTCGTTGAACATGATTCATATTCCCCTTTTCCCTCCAAAATAAGTGTAACGCTTGTGCACATGAATAAAGAAGCCGACCAGAGACAAAGTTTCTAAGGAGCGGCTAGTTTTATACCTATTTTGATAGGGTTGGCACATGAGGATAAAATTAAATAGACCAAACCTTTATCAGCTTTTTAATATGTACCTACCTTTACCTACCGTTTATGAAATTACATTCGAGATGAGATTCTTGTGTGCAACTTACTTAAAAAACCATTTTACCAAATCTATTTTAGCACCACAGGGTTGAGTTTTCGTTCGATATTGAACTATCCTACACATTGAAAATAATAAATTATAAACTATAAGTAATTATTTACCTAGTGGAATCTTTGGGATAGTTAAAAAATAATGTGTTTTTATTCTTCCTGCAATATTATTGTCCATGCACACAGTACAGTAAACCATATTTATACAATTTTTATATTAAAACGCCATACCTATTTGCTATACGTAAAATTGTATCCACAAAAACTTTGTTTTCTCGGGATTTGATTCTCGGGAATGCAAAAAATCACATCAATCCGTAGCTCTGTTGAGCTTGATTGAAGGAGAAACCAAAAAACAAGCACACCTTTTACACGTTTGTACGTGAAGCGTGTGAATGCTTATAGGAGATTATGAGCGACTTAAAACTGAAAACGATTCGTCCTTAATTTACAAACCAGAAAACATCGATGTGTGAACGAACTGTCAAATTAAATGCGCCGTTATATTATTTTCATAGGACATACAGAGTGTGTGAAAATGAATTTTGGCTAGTAAATATATAGGTATTTATAAACAATCACATTGTTTTTAAATTTTAATGCACATACTGTATAGTTACAGGGTAGGCGAATGTATCAATGTGCCATTTTTTGGATGGCACGTAGGATGGAACCATGGTACGGGTGCCATTGGTTCGCCATCCCTGGTATAGTAGGTAGATTAGACAAGGACGGAATCTCAGCGATGTCTGTTCAATAAGTCATGAGTTTTTAGTGGAGAGTTTTTCCGTGAGCCGGCCGGCTCGCGGCATGCTTCTGCATTTAACCACATAGACGAGGTCCGCCATGTACCTACCTACTTGTAGCTTTGTACTAAACTGCGGAGTGCGCCAGACCCGCTACAACCTATTTATTATCTTCATTCACCCATGTCAACTGACTTATTGAACAGACTAGCCCATGTGCTTCGAGTAATGCAACGACGGAATAAATTACGGCCTTGTCTTGTACCTACTATACCTACCGAATTTTCTTTGACATAAATGTATTAAATTGTGATTAGGAATTTGTGTCGTAAATTATGTGACCAATTAGGCAAAGGGGTTTATAAGATAATTTTGTCGAATATCAGATAAAATCTTATATTTGCAATAAATTTTATTGATACAAAATCTTTGTTTTTTTTCTCCTCTGTACTTATTAGATTTTGTGTCTAAGTATAAAAATAAATAAAGAAAGCATAACCCAAAGAAATATTTCTATAATTTTTTGTGTCTGTATCTTGGGATTATCGAAGGCAGGTGAACCGTGAAACACAAGTGACCTATGCTGCCTCTTAACCGACTTTTAAAATATGAGGTGTGCTTTTCTATATAGGGACACCGATATGAGATTTCTAAACCGTTTTTTTGTAACTATTATAGCTTCGTTGTTGCGAAAAATGAAAAATATGGTGCTAAACAACTCCAAAATTGGCGCATTCCGTTTGAATTTAATCGCCATAAATATCAAATCAAATCGCGGTCAAGGATAGGATGGTAGGTAGTCCTATACCTACTTAGACAAAATTTGTGAATAATAAATAATTTAAATAAATACACACGTACATACAAATCTATACTTATAATAAAACTGTAACGGGACGAACTCTATATTTTGAAAATTTTAACCGAAGGATGCTTGCTTTATTATCGAGACAGCCCAAAACAATTTTTTTGAATTTTTTGGATGTCTGTCTGTCTGTCTGTCCGTCTGTCTGTATGTCAGAGCATAGTTCTGTCTCGTTTTAACCTCTCTTGAGTCAGAGCACGCTCTATAGATCTCAGCATAGGTCAAAGAGAATAAAAATTATAATTTATAACTAGTTTAATTCGAGTTTTCTTGTGTCCTCCACCTGCGACCTTTCCGTAACTAATTCAACCTTTGACTTTCCTACATAAATCGCAGTAACGGAGCTACGCATTTATATGATTTTTCGTATGGGTAGGTGTAGAACCGGAGGGTGACATATTCTACTTTTCATCCCAGAAAAACAAAATATTCCCGTAGAAAATTTAGCGTAGATAAAGTCCCGGAAAACAGTTAACTATAAACTAAGTACCTACCTACTAATTTTATAATAGGAGCCTTAGTAGGCACCTAGTGATGGCAATTAGCATGTTTTGTGTTCGGAGTAACTAGCTGCGGTCTTCATCGAATTGTATGAAACCTTACGACTTAATTACAGATAACACAGATCACATACTCGGATGCTATTTGTAAAACTGGTAGTATGTTTCAATTTACTGCCTCTCGCTACAACATCAGACGACTGGGTGAGAACCAACCTACCTAATTTGGTAAGATTGAATTCTGGTTCCCCGCTTTACGTAAGAAACACTCTAGGAACATAAGTAGGAAAAGAAAAGACTAGGTAAGTAGGTACGTGGAGTCGGGGTATTTGGATTTCCTTCGCCGTTGAGCAAGTGGTATTTGATTTTAATTTGTGATATAAAATTCAAAGGCCTGACTGACTGACTGAGATATCAACGCACAGCATAAACTACTGAAGTTAGAAACTTGAAATTTTTACAGTTGGTTCCTATGCGCCTATGTTTTATAACATAGGTAACATAGATAATACACTATATATTTAAATAAGCGCAAAGCCTGCAGCGGCTATTGAGGCCCTGTCGCAATTGACAAGATGCAGGTTTTTACGTCGATAACTAACCACTGCATTAATTAAAAAAGCTAAGTGCATACCTACCTACAGTTATTGGAAATCCCTCTTCATTTTACCAATCTAAGTAGGGAGGGAAATGTCTTATAATTTGTATTTAATCGCAAGTTGTTAAATCTATACTTATATTAAAACTGTAACGGGAAGAATTCTGTACATTAAATAAGTATATTTTTAAAATTTTAATCCAAGGATGCTTTATTATCGATGCCGAGCCCAAAACAATTTTTTTTTTTTTTTGAATTTTTTCTCTCTGTGCGCGCATCACGGGTTTGAATGAAATTTGGTATAGTGGTAGCTGATACTCTAAAAGATAAGGATAAAAAGTATCCTATATCAATATATATAGGATACTTTTTATCCTGATAAACAATTTATCCGGGATAGGGGATGAAAGTTTTTGTTGATTTTGCTCTATAACTTCGTCAAACCTAAACCGAATTTGGTAATTCTTTTTTAATTATAAATTGTGTACTATTATAAATATTTTCTGCAATTTTGGTGAAGATCTACTAAATATTATTGGAGATAGAAGTTATGTCAACTTCTCGCGGATAGTAGCAGGTCACTCTAAACTTTTTTCACGCGGACGAAGTTGCGGGAATCAGCTAGTATTTGATTATTTGATTAATATTATAAATGCGAAAGTTTGTGTGTTTGTGCGACCCGACCGATTTGGTTGAAATTTGGCACAGAGATAGATTATGGTCTGTAATAGGATATATAGGCTGCTTTTTATCACGGAAAATTAAAGAGTTTCAGCGGGAACAGAAAAAACTCAATCCACGCGAACGAAGTGCGGGTATCAGTTAGTATTTGATAAAGGAAAATGTTTATGTAAATAAGAGTGGTGATTGCTTGGCGTTTCTACGTTCACGGGTGGTTGAATATGCATGCGAATTGCGAGCTTTGAAAAGGTTTTCCACAGTTTCGTCACAGAGGTTCGCCGCGCGATGGCCGCTACGCGCCCGTATAAGCGCCGGCTGAGCGCAGATCGTGCAATACGTGATTGAGCGCAGCGTTGACGACGCTTGCGGCACACGTTATTTTTCTCGCCGTTTTGTGTGAAAATAATATTTTGTGCTACACAAATTACCCGAGGGGATCACACAAAAGTAAGTACCTGTTACCATTATTATTAATTAATAATTAATTAGATAATAACCTCAAGAGCTCAAAGGTAAAGGTCCGGACTGAAAACTAAAAGTTTGCAGGCTCGAGCCCCGCCCGTTGCACTATTGTCGTAGCTATTTCCAGCACAAGCTTTTCGCTTATTTGGACGGGAGAGAAGAATACCTATGTGTCAAGTTCAGCTTGGCTAATTTTCATTTTAAAAGAAGTAAGAAATAAAACATAAATAAAATAAATATTAGGTATATTTAACCAATAGGTTTTTATGAAAAATCACTCTTTTTGAAATCACGTAGGTATATTCAATAAAATTTTGAATAATTGTAACAAAAAATATGTCGCTTAGACTTAATTGGGTTAGGCCTACCTACCTAGGTACTTAACCAAAAAAACCAGCAACTTTTGAAATAGTTTGTTAATTAACTTAATCGTAATAATTATAATTAAGTATTATATCTTACATAAATCTCTGTACAATTAAATAGAATTTCTGTGTAAAATAAAAGTGTCTGACTGTGATTTCTACATGGCTGTCAATACAAATATGATTAAACTCAGTTCCTAAATCCCCACAGTTTAGGTGGGCAGAACCCCTGCAGCATCAGGATTGAGGAGTTGGGTCCTAGAATTCAACGATGTAGTCCTTATTTGGTATCTACAAAAAATATTCATAATCGACAGTTTCTAAATCCCCACAGTTTAGGGGGGCTGTACCTACCCCTGCAGCATCAGGATCTGTTTAGAAATCACGGAGATATCCATATACATAGGTAGAAAAACACAACTCCTTGTCCTCCTTTTTCGAAAGTTGGTTAAAAAGTAGCCTATGTTACTCACGATAACATATATCCCGCTAACATCTATCAGTGAAAGACCCATCAAAATCGGCCCAGCCGTTCCCGAGATTAGCAGCAACAAACAAACAGACAGACAGAAATTTAAAAATTGTCTTTTTTTTTTGTTATAAATACCGTATTTAATTATACTTACCTATAATATGCATTTAGTAAAAAGCTGTTATTTTGATATTACAAACATACACTTCAATTTTATTTATTTGTATAGATATATAAAGTAGAGATGTTCTTACATCTCTACTTTGTATACTTTTTTATGAAACTGGTAATCTATTATTAAAAAACTGGTTTATTTGTATATGCGGTCATCACCCAAAAGGCAAAAATCATTAGTGTTGAAAATGACGCAGTTCAGAATACATACTTAACTAGCTACCTAATCCTTACAATCAGAATCTAAATAAATAAAATTAAAGATTCTGTCTGTGTTAGAAATAACTGAATTTTATTAAGCTCATAAATAATATTATTATTAAGTAGTTATCTTATACATACCTATATTCAAACGATATAGCACCCACAAAGCACACCCAAGTAGCACATTAGCGATGAATTACGTTATAAACAAGCTACATTACAGTCTATTGCTTTTATGCAGATGTACTAAAGGATATGATGAGTCTTTAGGCTATACTGAGGAGAGATTATACACTATTAAACAGCATAGCTGACTAATGACTTTATAAAGGCGAAAAATTATACTTAAAGCATTTAAGTAGAATTTTAAAAAGGTCTTGTCCAGCTATTGGCTGCATGTGATACTACTAGTTGATTTAGAAGTCCAAAGCTTGTTAACGACTGGTTAATACGAAAAATTTACCTCTCTTGTAATGCTGCGGGCTGCATTGAGGTATTCGCTGGTTTTAAATTGGTGTACACTAATTCAATTCTAATTCTACTTCAAGGAGCTTGTTAATGGCTGATTAAAAGTGGATTTGTAATCTCTAAAAATGCCGTTACATTTATAAGAAAATCATTAAACACCCTGAGTTGTAAATTGGAGTAGCTGTACTCCTTTCTAATCACAATGCATAAAGTATATCTGGCAGCTATTTTAAAGCTTTCGGCGTTATTTAAGAGTAGATCTAGATTATTGGTGTTCAAATTACGTCAGATTTGGTTTTTTTTGCATAACGTGTGACGCGACCTCACAAGTTACACGCGTGTGTTTATACATTTTAAATTAAAAATGAACAACTTAAAACCATGGAATAAAAGAAAAAGAACTGGTGGAATAAAAAGAAAACTATCTAAAGCATACGCTAAGGCTTCTATGGACGAATTGCGAAGGAACAGTACTGATGCAATTAATATTTACAAGCCAGTGTCGTTTACGCAAAGTAAGGGTTCCGCACAAACAAATTTTGATGAAAATATTGATTCTTCTAATAAGCAGCATTTTCATGAACCATAACCACAAGCCAGACTAATATTGTAAACAATCTTTTTACACAAAAAATGTTATTAAATAATACCTACCTACCACTAAGTTATTATAAAAAGCAGTAGGTATATGTATACTCAAACTTTATTTGTAAAACACTGTTCTTTTAAAAAACTTTGCTTTATTTTTAAAGTCAATATTTCATTAAATAAGTAGTGCTAAAATTGTTTACAATATTAGTCTGGCTTAAAAATGCATTAGATATACTTGGCACTTTTTCGGTTGTTTTGACTAGAATGACTAAATAAAAAAAACATAACACTGCAAACAATACTGTGAAGGATGCGCAAAACTCTTTAAAAGTTTACTTTTTAGAAACTTAAATCAAATCTACTGAGCCTGCAAGGGTATTTTGAAAGCCAAACATTGTACCTACCTACATACAAAATGAAATGGTTTTTGGTCGAGATTTCTTTATCCCTAGAAAGCTGTTGTATGCTCTCTCTTTATACCAGTACACAGTAAGAAAGATTATTAAAATCCTTTGTCCAGCCAGCATAATGCTATAAGCTAGTAAATAGACTTTGGTAACACCACTGCACATCAAATAACTTTTCAAATGCATTTATGGAGAATTTGTGCTGGATAAGAAATGGACACCATTTTAGCAGTACATAAACGATTTGTTAATAAATATCCAAATGATTTATCTTAAAGATTTCAGGATACTTGATAGCTTTTAATTCAAACTATATATATTTTCCACTTATTTCCTAAATAGAGTATTCCTAATAGGTACAATGATTTAGAAAGCAATCATTTGAGTGATAAATTTATTTATTTAGTATTCATACACTTTATCTTATGAAATATTTTCGTTAACGCGATATTATTTTGATGGCGCATGAAATATTTGATGTAATTACCTATACACATTTACAGTAAAATGGTACTCGCAACTTAATTTACTTACATAATGACAATCAAAACCAACGAGAAAACTATTAAAAAATATAATATCTTATATTAAAAATGTCCGCCTGCACAAGCTCATAAATAAACAAACAATGAATGTAGATAGTGTCACATAATAATACGTAAAAAATAATTAAAAAACTATTTTTTTAGGTTATTTATATCTTAATAAAAGCTATTACGAAGCGTCAAAACATCTAAGAGCTGTTGAAGAGAATTAAAGTAGCTGAATCTTATGCTGCAATGGCTGTTGTATACCTGTATAAGCTATTCTACAGGCCCTGTTCAGCTGTTTCAATGATTATGCTGCCGTTAACCAGCCACTGTAATGCTCGGAGCTGGTTAATTTGGGGCCCAACTTAGCATTATAAGGTCTGGGTAGCTAACTACACAGGCCTTATGCAGGAAACTAAAACAGCCTTAAGTAGTCACAAATTCTATAATCAAGTCACTGTGCGGCTGTCATGTGCTACTTGGGCATTGGCTTAATATAAACCAAGCAGACAACTTTTGACACTACTTTGTATGTTGTGCCGGCTAATTTTCAGAACGGCTAAAGTCTGAATCGATTTTGATGGGATTTTCAAAGGTGCAGGTATAGAACAACAAGGATAAACTTAAGCACTCTCTCCCCATAACCGATCTTCGATCGGCACAGAAATTACCTGCATGCGTATTGGTAGACTAGGAAATCAAACTATTATTAGCATATTATTAGATGATAATTAATTACAGTATTTACCTATCTACCTACACAAGACACTTAGTTAATACAACCAAGTAGGTACCTAGGTCTAGATCCTACAAACAAAATACATTTTAAGTATACTTACTGTAATTTCCAATTTTATTAAATTACCTAGTCATAGATATAAAGACTGGAATTTTCTATTTTATTGCATTAAGTTAATCATAAATACCTACCTACGAAAAACTTTACCTGCCCTGGTAGCATGGGCGGGAGAAATTTTATCCCCGGAAAAGGATAAAACGTTTATCCCCTCGCTTAGCTTTATCCACCCGTCGATCATGGGCACAGCGGTGGAAATAACACTCAGTGGATATACTTATAGAAATATACATCGCCTTCTCCTCTGTCGCCATGCTTTAGCATAGGGAAAAGATAATTTTATCCCCTGTCAGTGGATAAAATCGGGGGATAAAACTTTTATCTCCTGCCCATGCTACCAGTGCTGGATACTAAGACTAATCCTGGGAATATAATACTATGGTCCTTTATAATACATGCCTACGGCGTAAGCGGCGGGCTACGCACAGTCGGTACATAGGACGTTATTGTTATTACAGCATTGACGAATAAAGCGTGCTACGAATACAAGTGAAAAACCAAACTCAAAATCTAAAACGTCGTAATCGGTCGCCAAAGGTCTTCGGTTACGTGTTTCGCCGAAACATTTTCTATGATTTGTTTAGCTTAATAAATAAATAAGTACTTACATAATTAAAATTAGGTAGCTGTAGTAAAAATTTTGGAAAAAATGCCGTTTATTCAACGGAAGTTGTTCCGTAGGTATATTATTTTATAGAAAAGTAGGTACTTACTTATATCTCTAGACGCGCAGCTTCCGTACCTACGCATTGAACTGAATGCCAACATAAAGTTATTAAGATACATTTAATCATTATTTACTACATTTTAATTCCGATTTTCACGAATAAATATTAATTACTGGATCAAGTACATAACTGATTTCCGTATTTTAATTCCTTCCTGACCAGAGATACTTAATAGAAGCATGCAGTTATCTCTGTTCCTAATCCTGACTAAGCTCATTATAATATCATAGTCCTCCCAACCAAGCAGAAGTGTGTGCACAAGCACTGGTACACTCTATATTCCCTCACTGTCATAGTCCGATGAGATGAAAATCCGACATGAAAAATAACTTCGGTGATTTTTTTATTTAAAATTGAAATAAAAATTTCTCTAATATGTAGGTTCTTTTGTTCTCTCAGCCATTGAGAACTTTGTATGTTAACCACTTACGCTGAAAATGCTTTTAAGATCATGAATTTCGAACCTAACCTTTATGATAAGGTTATCGCAGTATCTTATGCAACGTGAAATTTGTTATAATATTTCATCATCAATCACCATTAAGTATACCTATTTATATTACTTATCAAAAATAGTAAAACATAAATAAACTGCAATCTGAACACATTATAATATACTAAAGGGTCATGAACCCAAAATACCTACTGGTTGCATTTGCCCAAAATGTTGGAATTTCAGTGAAAGGACAAAATATAGTATATTATCATAATCTTATACTATATTTTGTCCTTTCACTGAAAGCGGTACACCTAGTAGCGTTAGCCCGCGACTTCGTCCGCAATCGCTACTTACCTACATGTTTTTTTTTATTATTGAAACTTTCTTCCCCTATTAACTCGTGCGAATGAAGGGTTTTTAGCCCTGTTGGAATCTTTTATTTCCAGATTTCAAAAGTAGTTAAACTATCTAGGTACTTAAACTATCTTTTACTTAAATCGATTGAGAAATCAACTAGTCTATGTGTATCTTGTTTTAGATCTAAAACAAGTAGGAATAATATCCACACGTTGCTCTGAATAAAACGATTGTTTGGATAATCTAATGACAAGAATGATTAATGGCACACCCTTAGAGCATTGTTGGTTAAATACTCTAAGGGCATCCCCCTAATTTAGGTAGGTACCTACATACATATCTACATACTTTGAGGAGATCTGATGTTAGTATAATCAGAAGCAGCTAATTATGATTTGATAGGACTATAGTAATTTGAGGAGATTTGATTCTAAGTAGTACCTATAAATTGTTAGAAGGAATTAAAAGATTTGATAGGACTTACCTATGCCAGTTTTTACCAACCACACCTAAATCAACCAAGTAAGAGTCTCTTTACGTAGGTAGCCCCTAAATACAATCACTTTATCTAATGTTATTTTCACCTTTAGGTGTCCCCTAAAGATTCGTGAAAACGTCAGAAAAAATCATGTAACCATTGTGTTATAATAATTAATTAATTATTCAATGCATCTAACTTAGCTTGTAAAAGTAAAAAAGTTGTAATTTGTAAAAGTTAGGCAACGTTGGTGAAATTAATTTATTTTAAAATAAAAAACAACAGACAATTGTAGCGTATATATAAATTGAGTTTTTGATTTTAATTTATAACTAGGGGCTTTATTATTTTGTGATGTTATTTAAAACGTAATAAAAATATTTTATGGTGAAAAATTACATTTGCATACTTTCTATGTACTGTAAAATACAACTACGGAACCCTACACTGCGCGCGGCCTGACACGTGATTCGCCATTTATTTAACACGCACTTGAGCCTCCATTTTATATTGACTTTGTTTTTCTTTATCTAATTGGTATCTAAGTACATAATTCAGATTGTATTGGACAAATAATTACCTACTCATCCATTATTTTTCACACTAGAATGTGATATGAACTGAATTTCACACCTGAGTGACTTATTCAGCGCTAAAAATAATTATGGACAGTTAAATTTACAAGAATTCGCCATGTGCGCAAAAAATAACATCTCATCAATAATGCTAATAATAGCACAAGAGAAATTCGTAGTCACAACAGATAAAATCACCTAAATTTTAGCTACCATAATTATTATTATTAATTGGGGTTATCTTGCTGCTGACCCAATGATTCAGCCTGATGATTTGTTTTTTTTTATTAACATTTAAGTATATAATTATGTTAATTGTCGAACTGTGACTGTGTGAAACTGTGTTTTAAAAAAATATACACACACTAGTCCTGGTAAAATGTATGAGGCTCGATTTTTTGTAAAATCTTTTGTGAACAGGTAAATTATTATTATTATCGTTCATTATCATTTGAATAATTATACTTAATTTAATCTTTAAGCCTCAATAGCCCAACGGTTAGGTAAAGGTGCGGACTCAAAACCGAAAGGTCAGGACTATTGTCGTACCCACTCCTAGCACAAGCTTTCCGCTTATTTGGAGGGGATACGAGGATATTAGGCAACTTCAGCTTGGCTAATATTCTTTAAAAAAAAAATCTACCTACGCCCGCCAAACTTCATCAGCAATGTTACAATTTAAAACATTGAAGTCCGAAACAGCAGATGAGAAAACGTTAGAGATAATTTTATTTATTACTAATTAGGGGTAAAAGCCGCAGCTTTACTCCCGCCATCTATTAAAAATTATCCGAAGTGGCGATTCCTATACAAAATTGCCACTTATAGTTTTTCGATCTGTCAGCAGCTGTCCACCAGCTGTCCACACCTGAAAAAATTATTCGTATCGGTCAAGCCCAAACGTACGAACAGCAATTGATTTGTAAATAAATATAGAAGAGGATAGAAAGTATATGGTTACATAATCCATATAATTATATATTAGTCATAATTTACAAAATTTATTTACAGTAGATATATTAAATTACCTATTTATTGTAAAAATGCTTTTTCTTGATAAAAAAGAAAAAAGAAAGAAAAAATATTCTATCCAAAGCTTTTTGTTTGGTAATGCTAATCGCGTGACAAGCAGACTTCAATGGCAATTATTATGTACTTATCAAAAGTGACCTCAACGTCCAGTAATACACACAGTGCTCCGATATCTTTGGGTCAGAGGTATCTTCGCACTGTAAAAACCGTTCATTATCACACGAGACCAAAGAGCAAAGTTTATTTCCTCAAAATACATTATTATCGACAATCAGGTTTTTATTAAAACAATGAGATTAAAATATCACAATCATCACAATCGGACGACACTGTAAAAAGTTATGCGTGATCATATACAACCAAAATAGTACATTATGGTACAAGTGTCAAAGTTGGTGATTACCGCTGAGGCGCTATTGAGACCCGAGCCGTTAGGTGAGGGTCTTAAGGTGCCGAGGACGGTAATCATCAATATACACGTGTATCATACGACGTTTTTCAACACACTTGTGAAGAAAATAATACTAAAATAGTACATTATGGTACAAAACAGTGAAAACGAGTTGTGAAAATTTTTTCGCAATAGCGGGAAAAACTAATGTTGTTCTTTTGTTCGCCCTCTTGAGATGCTCTTGAAGGCAGGCAAAGATCGACGACCATACAGCCTATTCAGGTGTTTATTTCATTTAATCAGTTTTCCGGAATGCACGCGCACCTTTAATGGCCATAGACTAAAAGAATGAGGTTTCTTTTTTTTTGGCTTTTCTCTTATAGCCACGTACAAAATGGGGAATTTCCAGTTTTCTTTATTACAGAAAAAACAAAAGTTATATTTGAGTGACAGTTTTATTTATTAAACACGTACAAGTTGAAATTATCTATTTAAATATGAAGTATGTATGAAATGAGTAAGCAATAGGTAGGATTTTTTTTGTAATAGAAACTTTTTTAAGAACAAAGCAACTCAACCAATAAAATTAAAAAAAATAATTCTATAACTCACATTGTGAATAATGGTAATCAAAAGTCACAGTTTGAGTTAAAGGTGTCATTGTGTGCCTAGTTGCGGTGAACCGGGAGCCATTTTATGAGCAAGTGTGTTGAAAAAATATATACGCAACGAATTGAGAACCCCCACCTTTATTTCGTCGGTTTAAAACTAAAATAAGTGGTACCTAATGTATGTATAAAACATGTACAAAATATAATTTATATATGTTGTTGTTTTACCTAGTATAGTTATTGCAATTTACGAGGGCGCGTGGCTCATGGTTGTGTGTGTCGTATCAGTATAAGTGTGAGCGAGAGCTTGCTCGCGTCTGACCGCTCCCACCTAGGCTCCTGACAGGCACGCACACATGCACAATGTGCATGTACACGACGTAACCACAAGTAAAGCTCACGCGCCCTCGTAAGTTGCAAGAACTATAACGTAATCATAGTCCGACATCATGATATTTGACGTATAATCATGATGTAAAGAGTCTGGTACTGGTATAGGTACCCACTGTTTATTCTCAAATCTAATTTACCGGGAGCTAGTAGCATTGAAAGCCCTGTTATACAAGTTAAAAAAAAAATTCATGTGAATCGATAGTTAAAAATAAGACGAACAAAATAAGGTTGGTAAGCGCTAATTTTAAAAGCCGACAAAATGTTTAAAAAAAAGACTTGTGGCACTCGGGGACTGCCACGGTAAGCCTGGAAATACACGTCAGGTTTTTTCATCCGATAGTCTGATCCGGTAGCCTGATCAGGCTACCGGAAGGCATTGAAGCCATTACTTTGTATGAACAGTCAATACACGTCCGATCCGGTGGCCGGATCGGACGTCCCAGTCGAAAACGGGCGCGAGGCGTTTCCGATTTTACTGCCGGTCCGATTGTCTGAAGGCGCGGTCTACATACTTTTAGTATGAGACAAAATAGACATCCGGTTACTCCTTCCGATTTTGCCAGTCAGGGTTCCCAACTTAGGGCTTTTAGCCCCAAATTTAGGGCGGAATTTTGTTTGGGATTTTTTAGGGCCCAAAAAATCTAGCGCTGACACTCTGTGGACGCATCGTTGTGGTTCGAATATTGGGCGAAAATTATGAAAAAAAATAAAAATAAAATAATAAAATAAAATAATTTATAATAATAAAATTATTTTTATTATGAATTATTTTGGATGTTTTAAATAGAAATGACTCTCAGTAAGTCTTGTCAAATTGATTGGATGAATCCAATAGCGACGTTTTTTCTTCTTTCTCTTTCCTGTCTTTAAAATTTCTGTGGTGGTGTCGTGTGGTGCGGGTTGTTACGTTCCCTCAAATATGGTTGAGCGAAGCAATGGCTGGATCCTGCGTCATGCTCGTGAACGGGTGCCACCAACGGGAATGGGTCTGCTTTTGCCTGCCTGTCTTAACATGCATTGGATTGTTTTGCATTTTTGAAACTTTATTGTGGAAACACTGTATACATAGCATAGTTTTGTTACCTATTGTAAAAAAAAATTTTTTTGAAAAGAGCGACCGCCGAGTTTATTGCTGGCTCTTCTCGGCAGGAACCGGCATTCCTAACCAGTGGTAGATTCATTAACGATTCAAAAGTACTTGTAAAAGTTTATTTGAATAAAAAATATTTCTATTTCTATTAACTCGTCATCCATCTTCTTTTCTTCTGCTTTGCTCCAAACGCAAGCACTCGGGATGATAGTTCGGGAACGACTGAGTTCAGAAAAAGCCTGACGGAAAAATCGGATGTGTATCGAGTAAATACGATCCGGTTGCCTGATCAGACAATCGGAAACAAAATCGGACGTCTATTGCCAGGCTAAAGCTATTGCATAAAAAATGCGCCATCTAGCGGCTCATCGTAGAAGAGTCCCGTGTCAGGTTATTTTCGTTACGGAATTTCTGGATTGGAATTTTTCTCCACGCTGGCCCGCAATAGAAGCTATGCAATAGCTCAAAAATTTTTGAATGCAAAAATGTTTTAGAACAAAGAATTTTAAATTCCGCATGGCGGGGATTTTAATGTTACAAGCTCCTAGACCATACGAGCGAATCGTCACACTCGCGATAAGCCAAGCCAAAACATAAACATGAACTTTGCCGTGACATTAACGTAATGATTATATTGTAGAGACACTAAGCGTGCATCTAGATCTAAGGTCACAAATAATAAATAATTACTAAAGATCGTTGAAAACAAATTACTGTAAACCGATACTGTAAACATGAAAATAATTAAGTGACTTATTTAACAATTTTTCTTCTAAGTAGGTACTTATGATACTGGCATTTTGCAAGGCATAATATTTTGCTATCTAATTTTGCTAGTGCTTTAAAGTAGGCGCAGATTATATAAATTACATAGGTACCTACCAACTAGATGACAACGGGACTTACTATGAAAGTAAAAGTTATAGAAAAAACTTTTACTTTCATAGTAAGTATTTGTAAGTAATTTACAAATTTTGAAAAAACTATCACTTATTGGGTTTTGATAATGGGGCTGCCGCGCTTTAAAAGCGGTAACTTTTCACTGAGTTAAACTAGAAACTTTTCAGAGCATTAAGAGACTATTTGAACTTTATATTCAGTGACACACTGACAAACAGACGAACAAACGAGTGAATCTGGAAGGGTGCCGTTTTTTTTTCCTAAAAATTTATAGTGAGTACGATGACTTTCAGCCTTCTAAAGAAACTAGATTCTACATAGGCTTCAGTACAAACGCAGAATATCACAGAACACTTAATAGTAATATGGCTCCTATGAAGCCAATCCAATTGCAGCGGAATGAGGGGAAGTACGACAGGGAGAATCACTCAAAATGGTCAGAGTTTCTCAATATGTGGTCCTATAAGGGACCAATGTCCAGCGGTTGACATCATCAAGCTACGATGACTTTCAAAGTGTGACTCTGGTAATTACCCGATAAAGACCACTATTAGGCTCTTGCATATTGATCGCCTGTCTCCTGTTTAGCTCTTGCCGTAATCAACTGCAATTATAATAATACGTAAATTACGCTCACGGCTGATGCAGTTGCGTATTTACCTCTTACGGCTGTGTTCAATAACCTATAACCTATCTGATGAAAACTTGGAAATTGAAGGAAGGAAGGAAAATTTAATCCAGATAGTATAATATTATGTACTTCAATGAAAAGTGTGTAAAACAGATTGCAATCTCTACAGCCCGCTGACAGACAGATAAACGGACGGAAGGACGAACGGACAGACAGCGGAGGCTTAGTAATAGGGTCCCTCGGCTACAGAACTCTAAAACATTAATTATTATTATTTTCTTATTACCCAACTTAGTACCTAAAAAAATACAATAATACACATATATAAAACAAAACAAAATATGTAGGTAAGTACCTACCTATAAGTAAATAGGCAGGTTAAGTTCGTCAAGGATTAGATAACTTGTTGTGCAACCGAATTGCACACATTGAGCAAAACTGGCTAAAGTGTCATTTGTCTCCGTACAAATTAGCATTCTATTTACTTATATTTACATCCTGAGGCTTTGTGGTCGACTCCATCCATTGAACCAGTCGTTGGTCGACTGTTAAGAATAACACCTTACGTTCACGCTGCGTTCTGGCTTGTGTAAAATATCCAATATGGACAAAAATACATAAATTGTGTAGAATTGTAAAGAAAGTCATACGTTAGTTAACTATAACTGCATACATAAACGTAAATTGTGTTATTGGAAATCCACTATGCCTGGAAATGAAGATTTAAGAAATGACGAAACAGAATTTACCGCTGAGCACAAATTAGGTGAGATAATTTTTATAAAAACTACCTAATTACTTCATTGATCAAATTATATCACAATAAAAGTTGTAAGTACCTACTTATTTCAAGCTCGGCACAGATAATTTCACTTTTCTCTGAAAACCTAATGATATGTAATCATTAACAATGATCTGTACCTAAGTTAAATTATAAACACGAAACAACTGAGCAAGTCTCATAATATAAGTAGGTTCAAAGAATTAGTTTGGCTTTTCAAGGGGGCAATGTTGTTATTACTGCCAGCACATGAGTAGCAATCAATCCTTCTAGGTAGGTATGCCGCGCTACGATGGTATCAAGATTTTATATATTTAATTTTAGATTTTAAAAATACCTAATTTAGTTTTAGTTTAACCTTTATTTATGTAAGCATTTCAAAACCGTTGAGCTCACGATCAAAGATCGACTGAAAAAGTGAAAACTGAAAGGTCGCAGGTTTGAAACCACCCGTCGCACTATTGTAGTACCCACTCCTAGTACAAGCTTTTTGCTTATTTGAAAACAAAAAAATTTATATTAAGTACAAACAAATTAAGATCAAAACACTTATTATACTATTGTTATTACAAATAATTAGATAGATACTTAATTACATAGGTATGTTATATCTACTCTACTTACAAACTTAAATCTACTTACCTACCTAACTTAGTGCCTATCATATCTTTAACTCACTTCCTCATCGTAACACAGTTTATTTATTAGAACATTTTAAGCTGCTAAAACCTGATTTTGTCTTACCCATGAACATTGAACGTGTTTCACTTTGACTAGCATTAACTAAGTGCCTACCTACCAATTACTTACTCGTAAGTCGTAATATTAATAGCTCAACAAAGTTTCGCTGTTTAACAGGCTTTTAAAGTTCAGTGCGTAGACTTTCCCGGATAAAAAGTAGCCTACAGTTCTTCCTTTATATATAGTACTCATAGTACTTAGGTATACTCTATGTCTCTAACTGATAGGAAAGCCTCGTCAAGACCGGATAAACATGTATGTAGAGACAATTTTAAGGTTTTGTACCCAAAGGGTGCCAACTGGACCCTCTTACTATATAGATAAGCCTGCGCTGTCCGTTCGGCAGTCTGTCAACGGACTGTACCTATCTCAAGAATCGTAATAGGTGCCTAGACACTTGAAACTTTCACAGAATGTGTATATCTATTGCCTCTATAACAACAAATAATAGAAATGATGGTACGGAACCCAAGTCGCACTTGGCAGGTTTTTCACTATCATTAAAATAATCATAAACAATTAGGTACCTATTTCGAAATAACACAGAAAATTCAATTAGGTATTTTTTGTAGATATAATGTAGAGGTTCAAAGACCGCTCCAAACAAGCCATGTGAAAATCTTGCTCAATGAATGGATTCTAACTAGGCATGTACCTATGTATACCTAATTAAGACCTTTAGGTACCATTAAATAAAATATAATAAGCTATTGCGTTGGTTATATCCTCCAAGGCTATTGCCTATTTAAATTTAGTATTGCAGATTTAAACTTTCAAATATTTTGTAGGGTTTAATTTCATGTAAAATAATTGTCCAATTAGTATCAAATATTTACCTATCTTAAAATATATTTTATACTTATGTATTGAGATAATTATTTCTGCGCATTAATATTAATTAATATTAATCTTTTCCAAAGGAGAATGCCGAATTTTGTATGAGAGTTCGCCCATTCTTGCGTCTTAACCAAATTATTGGTAAAACATTGGAAATAACCTCTGGATTACACGATAAAAAAAAATATTAAGATATTCCATGGCAATTTTTAGAAATCTCCCTTTTAATGTTTCAGATATATAGATACGAACGCAAGTAGAAAGAAGAAGTAATAAACAACAAAAACAAATGTCGTCAAAAATAACACAGAGACACAGATGCAATTAGGGTTGCCAGTAAAATAAAAAATATGTTAGCGATGTGCGAGTAGAAGTTAATTGACGAATTAAATCTTAAACGAGTTAATATGAGTTCAGTTTTCAACAACTCGATTCAACTTGGTCCGTGATCTACAGCAACTCGCATAGCAGGAGTCACGACCCACGCCGTGCATTTCACTCGGTTCGATTATCCGATCCACATCGTCCAACACCGTAATATTATTTTTAACATTGATAAAAATAATATTACAAGTGGAAAAAGGTGAAGATTATCTCTAATTCTTTGTTTTCCACTCGTTGAAAGCCGAGCGAACGAAGTACTAAAAGAATGTTAAACTATTAATTATTTAGAATAGTTTTTAAGACTTTATAGTATATTTTTAAAGTCTTAAAATACATACATACAGTCGTATATTTTACGATTTTTACACGTCTAGGAATGCCAAATTATTATTATCTAAAGACTGAAAAGTGACGCCATTATTACCTCTAAGTATACTTAAATAATAAACATTTCTGATTAATTAAACCAACAATATTTTATTCACAACAATACCTACATGAATAAACCTGGAATATTGTATCTTATTCGTAATTATGCTGAGGCAGTAGCTAACATACCAGTTTAACATTTGTAATATAGAATAACTATGTAGATATTTAGTGTGAATTAAGTTTTTTTTAACTTTTGTATTATTTCCTCTTTGTTATGTTTAAAAGGTGAATAAATGTTTATTAATTTAATTACTTCGCTGCGATACGATAATCTACATTGTTGTAGCGGCTATAAAGACACCGAGTCGACTCGATGTGCTACTCGTCGCGCCATGAATTGACACGGTGCCTTGCCTTAGTCGGTTGCATTGGTGCGCTGCGCTCTATACTGCTAGGCACTGGTTCGAGTTAACTCGGACTGTGGCTCGAATTGGTAGCCCAACTCGAATAACTCGAGTCAAAAAATCCAACTCGTCACATCGTTAATATATTATATACGCTTAATAGTAAGTATATTTTTAGGAATCAATTGGAAAAAGAATATGATTTTTAATATATTATGATTTTTGGTTTTCATTCTTCTATTCCAGACGATTAGTCACCATTTTCCCTTTAAAAAGGGAAATTATAATGACCTGGCAACATTTGGTCACAGAGTTCTTTCCATGACAAAATATGGCGTTTCTCTATAGTTCAAAACAAATACAGTACTTTTTTTTTATATATCTTTTAAACGCCATTATGCTTTTGACTTTAAATAAATACATATGAAATTATAATTAAAAAGTTGATTTTTCCAAGACACGTCGTCAAGACGCTGAGTGACGCAATATGGGCGGGTTTCCGGCATTCTCCTTTACACGTGTTATGATTTACGCGGATATAGCAAGATATGACGTACCCTGACGTAACTAGAAATAGTCAAAACAAAACTTGTTTTTTGTACAACAATGATTTACTTATAAAATATGAATAGTAGTTGTTCTTGGATTTTTTGTACAAGCTCGTTTATAAGCTTTTACCTACTTTCAAACTAAGTGGGGAGAAAGTTGCGAATACAAACATAGGAACGATAGATAGGTAAATTATTTTATGAAACCAGTAAAAATTATCAAATACTAACGAAACTGCGTACCAAACATCTAATATACGGGGATTAACTGTTTGGGCCTGTAATTGCGACGCAATTACGTCATTTGAAATTAAATTCGATCACTGTAATTTTGCTGTTGGATCAAAGTAAATCGTTAGACCTCTTGAGCAGACTCTTGGCACTTAGGCTGAGATATTTATTGTACCTCTACCAGCTACTTATTCAGACTCAAGAGGTTTTGACTCAACGAAACTTTATATTACCATTGTGTCTCGTTTAAAAGTGAGAGTTCTCTCTATTTTTCTCAATATCATGCCCGTTTTCACCAACCATGCCTAAATCATCCCCTAAGTAGAATTATCTTTGCAGTCTTTAAATACAATCCCTTACCCAATGTCATTTCCACGGGTGTTCTCCACACAGGGTAGGTACCTAGTGAAAACGAAATTGACAGAAAATGTCACCCAACTTAGCTTAGGTAGCCCGTAAAAGTTAAGGAAAATCGGTGAAAACGGGCATCTCTATCAGTTTGATAGGTACAAGATTCTAATATTACATTTTTTTTTTTTCAGTGTTGGAGACAGAAATTAAAGATACCGAGAGTCCAAAAATAGTAGACCCACTGACCAAGGCTATAGGAGAAATCGGGAAATGGCAAATATGGATATGTGTTGTGGTGTTCCTCGTGAAGTTCCCTGTCGCCTGGCATCAAATGAGCATAATCTTTCTCGCACCTCCTATGAAATTTTCTTGTTCCGGAAATGAAACATTCGATTCCAAGTGCTTATCTAATTGCACCGAATACACATATGACCATAGCGTCTTTGGCGAAACCATTATTTCGCAGTGGGATCTTGTTTGCGATAAACACTGGCTCAAGAATTTGACGCAAACTATTTTCATGCTCGGAATTCTGGTCGGCAATATGGTCTTCGGTCATCTTTCAGACAGGTTTGTGATGCATAACTTAATTTTTAAAGAGAGATGTCATTATTTGATGGAGCATATCGCTAGTGAATTGAAACATCCTGGACGATCTCTCAAGTCAAAATCACTCAGGGAACCCGGATGAGAATACTTTAGATAATGCCACTTAAGACATCGTCCCTGTTGCAGATCGTATAATATAAACTAACATATGTAATATACTAAAAACGTTACAAGAAAGTTGATAGTTTGATAAATTAAACATAAGATAAGGTGCATTTATATTCTAAGTTGTCGGGGATTTATGTCTCTTATAAACCGGTCTTTTAATTTAACCGGATTTGGCAACCATATTATTATGCTATTGTGAGATATAAAAATGCTTTTCAAAATGCACCAAGCAGTAAAAGTATAATATAAATAATTTTGAAGCCTCAATAGCCCAACTGTTAAAGGTGCGGACTGAAAACTGAAAGGTCGCATGTTCGATCCCCACCCGTTGAGCTATTGTCGTACCCACTCCTAACACAAGCTTTCAGCTTATTTGGAGGGGAGAGGAGAATATAAGTTAAGTTCAACTTGGCTAATATTCTTTTAAAAAAAAATGATCAGTTCAGATATGAACAATGTTGAAACACGTGAATATTTTGTTTTTACGATAACTTATTAACTACATGTCGGCCCAGTACCTACATCAAATCATACCATATCATATGCAATTATTTTAATGAATTGCAAGAAATTATTACGAGTCATAGCATTATATGCTTATTTACAGGTACGGACGAAGATTACCATTCTTGGCAGCAGTATTCCTCCAACTAATCGCGGGTGTAACGACCGCTTACTCTGTTAACTGGTACATGTTCACATCCCTCCGGTTTCTCTTAGCCGTTGCTACTGGAGGCACAATGGTCACTAGCTTCGTCCTCACTATGGAACTTATTGGCACAAGATATAGAGACACTGTTGGAATAATCTATCAAATACCGTTCAATTTAGGACATCTTACTTTGCCTCTGTTCGGCTACTACTTACGGAACTGGAGCATGTTTCAGCTAGCAATTTCACTGCCATCCATTTTGTTTCTGAGCTATTATTATTTACTACCGGAATCGCCAAGATGGCTATTAACTGTGGGAAGAATTGATGATGCCTTAAAAATCATAAAAACTGCAGCGAAAAGGTAACTATTTTCCACTTCTTTTATATCCTTCATCCCGAACTTATTAAGTAAACTTTTAATTTAATCTAGTACTTTTACATTTACTTAATGTTTTACGAAAATCTTTCCTTGATATAAAATAACATTAACTACGCTAAATATACCTAACATAATCCTATGTATATGATCGTATATAAATATACCTTTATAATCCTATATAAATATACCTGGTATAATATAATCGCTGATAAGAGCAAGATTTTCGCTAAGAGACTTGGACATCTAGGTGTCTATACAAAATTACTATGTTGTGCTTGTGACTCAAAAACAACGCATTGGTCAACCTTCAGATTCGAAAGAAGAAAATATTAAATAGTAGCTGATGCCCGCGACTTCGTTCGAGTTGATTTAGTTTTTAAAATCCCGCAGAAACTCTGTGGCTTTCCGGGATAAAATTTAGCCTATGTCACTCTCCAGGTCCTCAACTATACCCATGCAAAAAATTACGTCGATCCGTAGCTCTGTTGCAGCATTATTGAAGGACAAATCAATAAACAAACACACTTTCGCATTTATAATATTAGTTGGTAAGGATTCCTTAAGTATCCTAGAAGTACACTAAGGAAGGATTATTTGATTTTATGAATGGTTTTTTTGTAAGAAGAACTATTTAACCTTAACCAAACAAACGCTGCAGCATCGCATAGTATTAATTAGAAAAGCTTGTCTGAAAAAGGTTTTTCACGGACAATTTATTTGTATTTACAGAAACGGTCGACCAACTGAGAATATCGACTCATCAGTGCAGAAGATGGTGGTTGATGTGACCAGTGACCAAGAGCGCGCCTCCCTGCTTGCACTGTTCAGAACTCCGCGACTGCGCACGCGCACGCTTGCGATCTGCTACAACTGGTTCGTGTGTGGCTTCTGCTTCTTCGGAGTTTCACAGTATATCGGACACGTCTCTGGAAACATCTTTTCGAATGTTGCGATCTCAGCGTCTATTTTGGTAAGTGTGATTCATGATTCGTTCAACTTTATTGTTTATTATCTAACTAGATTTTATCGGCAACGACGTCAGCCTTAATTTTTTTTTAAACTAAAAAGTGATTCGGTACTAAGAAAAAGTGTAAGTAATTGTACAAAACTTGCATGTAAAGGAAACTTGCGAGTGAAGGAGTACAGGGAAAGTTTAGCAAAACGCCAATAGATTGTGGTCATAATTTTTCGGTAAATAGCGCTGTTTTAAAATCCCGCAGAAAAACTTTGTTATTAAGAGCTGAATAAAAAATATCCTATATGGACCTGAACTGACCAATTAGACGTTGAAGCGTTTATGCGAACTTTCGCATTTACATACTAGATGATGCCTGCGACTTCGTTCGCGTGGATTAAGGTTTTTCAATTCCCGCAGGAACTCTTTAATAAGTTTGTTAATCCTGGATGTGAGCTATCTCCATTCCAAACAGCGAAATCTGTTCAATCGTTGTGGCGTGAAGGAGTAACAAACATATCGCTTTCGCTTTTATAATATTAGTGTTACTTATTAAAAATGGATATTGTATTGTCCTCACATTTTTCATTTGATTTAATTCAGCAGGTTTTAGTTTTAAGTTATAACAATCATCTCTGTAGGTAATACATATTATTCTAAGATCTATGTCTCTCTTTTACAGGTCCCGGGCACAATAATTTCGATCTACGCCAACCGAATTCTGGGCAGGAAAATAACTCTGATAAGTTCCAACTGCGTCACTGGTCTCAGTTGCCTGCTGATCATGGTCGTGCCCAGTTCTAGTGCAAGCCACTTGACCCTCGGCTGCATCGGGTTATGGGGCATGAGCATATCCTTCGCTACCGTATACTTGTACGCTGGTGAATTGTTCCCGACTGTCGTAAGGAACTCTGGCGTGGGGCTTTCGTCAACGTTGGCTAGAATCGGATCCATGGTGGCGCCTTTCGTTGCCACGTTGGCCCACACGAGTGCTTGGTTACCACCGCTCGCTTTTGGTATCGTACCACTGATTGGTTCCGTTCTTTGTATTCTGCTGCCGGATACGCGCGGGAAGAATTTGCCAGACACTCTAGAAGAAGGAGAGGCGTGAAATATTTTGACACTAAAATGGTTGCAAACTGAAGTATTTACAACATTATTTGGTTTAAGACGTGTTTGTGTAGAATAATTTTACATATCATTTTTACAAGCTTTTGTTGTAATATTATGGAGGAAACGGCGCTTTTGCTGGTGACTTGGTGTATTTGTTCAATGCAAAATTGCTACGCGATTAAACCAAATCTTCAATTGAATGTCTACCTTCAAGTAACGAGTTGATGACTTAACTAAGTAGGTACATTTGTAGGAATAATAGGTACCTACCCAAAAGTACCTAGATATATACCTATATAAAATCACTTGAATGCTACACAAAATGAGCTTGTATGGAGAACGCTATCGATGTGTCATGTTCAAACTTTTACAACAAAATGAAATCGGTACAAGTTAAATAACTACCAATATTTTTCTAATATGTATATTATAATTATATAGCTATGCAATGTATGTTATAAATGTAAGGTCTATTTAATAGGCTGTGATAATTTAGTTTTTAATTAAAATTTAATAGAAATATATTTATTTACTTTCATTTAAGTAATTCTTCTTTTAATTAGTTTATAACACCTTTTGCCTGAAAATACTAATTGGACGCATACAGCCATTTATTGCCAAATTCTATATTCTACTGAAATATTTCCAACTGTACCTAATCGAAAATTCAGCAATAGAGTTTTCCTTCGATGTTTGAAAGGATGTTTGTTATGTTTTTAGGGTTCATTGCGCCGTTTGTCGTCAATGGGAATTGAACGTAGGTTCAATACCAGACCGATAATAAACAGAGTTCGCTAGCTGCGTAAAAAACCAATATTACGTACCTACCTACTTAAAAATACTTTTTGAAATAACTTCAGCTCACCTGCTTTGCTATCAAGGAAATCAAACAGTGAACTTCGATTTCCGCTGAAAATTATTATATCTCATTACTTATCACAGTACCTAACCGTGACGTATGCAGTGTTCAGTAAATACGGAAATCAGTGCGGAGTTGATAGACATATACTATAAGTACTTATAGTATATAGGTATGCGTGTGTATAAAATATCTTCAGATAAATCGGCTTTTCTTTGTTATGTTCTTTGAATTTCGTATTAGGTAATTTTAGGCACGTAAAGTTTTCGATCACAGAAGAAAAAATAAGGATTCAGTACTTCATACTTCAACAATTATTCAAATGTATCATTGTTCTTGACTTATGTTATCGTGACACATGCTGTCCCGACTCCCAGCTCAAAACTACGGATAGCGGTTTTTTAATTTTATGATTATTTTATTAAGTATTTTTTATTGCATTTCATGACTATGTAAATCTTATGCGTTCTGACACGTATTTCACGTTTATGTTCATTTTATAGTCTCCTAATGCCATTAAAAATTTAACTTCAAAATTTTCAATAATTAATGTAATTCAATAATGCGCATTAAAATTTAAGCAAGTGTACTTAAAAATTAAACACATTATTTACAACTTTGCAATTCAACACCGCATTATATCCATCCAAAGTTTTTACTTATAATATTCAGTATTATAGCACTATATTATTTTTAGTATATTAAAATAAAGGAAAAAAATAAATATTTTTTATTTTACACTAATCCAGCTAAAAATAGAACATCAAATAAAAAGCATAATAAGAATAATTTGATGGTCTCCAACCCGGATCTTTCGTAAAAAGTACAGCATTAATCCACTTTCTAGCCTTTCTGCAGATTGTGCAGGAATAATAACTATTGAAAACTTAGATCTATTATTATTTTCGTCCTCGTCACAATGCGGTTAACAACGAAAAAAATATATAATCAAAAAATTTCAAAAAATCAATTTATTAATATTTATTTCTTTAATACATCAATTAATTAATATTTAGGTTCTGGTATTATATTGTCGACTTTATTGTTGCATCTCAAACTGTTCACTTATCTAAAAGAAGACTTTGCAAATCGCTTTCAAGGATGAGTAAATATATATTAATTCTAAAGAAGCCGTCTCTACTTTTATCAACCAGATTCAATGTATGACATAAATGATCTTACCGAGTAAGTGCACTCGGTGGTTACACAAATCGGACTAACATGCGGTATCCACTTATTTTTCTATGATCGAAGCGTAAAGTAGGTTTTTATCTTATATTTTTATTGGTGGATATATAAGTAGGTATAATATCCAATACACTTGGATAAATAATTTTATACTTTCATAACACCTACGTCGCAGACGCTTCTTGTGCATACCTACTCGGTTTTATACAAATAATCTTTGTATAATAGTGTAGTAAATAGTATAAGTACATACTGAGTGCTCGTTTATCCATATTTCACTGAAATTAAAAAAAATGCTATGAAAGTGATAACGTAACAGGTATATTGGTATTTTGTGTGTCTTGCTTTCAAAATAAGTAAGTAATATTGATTCAGTTCAATTTTTAATTTGAATAAATGTGGGTTAATACTTAATTTAAACGAGTAAGTAACTATTTGTTTTTTATCACCAAAATATGACGTTCAATAGCGTGCCAAAATATTTTCATTTACTTATTTCACTCTGGGTACTTCTAACGTCTTAATACCAGTTAATAAGTTCATTAAAAATATTCGTATTATGAGTTAGTTATATTCACATTAAAACTCAAGAAGGTACAAATTGGTACCTAAGTAAGCACTAATTACAAAAAAGTTAAAGTTCAGTTTAGTTTGAGTAGTTACCCAAATGAACGTTGAATTATATAACTACGTTTCACAATCATTATTTATGTTAGTTACATAATAGTTGTTTAACTATTATGTAACCAACATAAATAATGATTGTGAAACGTAGTTATATAACTAGGTACAGTTTAAATATACATTAATTATGTATATTTGGAAAAACACATTTTCTTTTTTAAATAGTTTTATTTGGAAAAACACATTTTCTTAATGATTGTGAAACGTAGTTATATAACTAGGTACAGTTTAAATATACATTAATTATGTATATTTGGAAAAACACATTTTCTTTTTTAAATAGTTTTATTTAAAAAAGAAAATGTGTTTTTCCAAATATACATAATTAATGTATATTTAAACTGTACCTACCCACTTCATATTAAGTATTTCCAGGTAAAAGAATAAACATACGAGTACCTAGTATTACTTACCTACTAGCCTATTACTTACTACTAGAAAAAGATGTCAACAGAAGATGTGATAGAAACGATCATTGGTCGGTTTGGAAGATATCAGACGTGGATTTGTTTCTTAATTACCATAGCAAAATTCCCTACTGAATATCAATTGATTAACGTCGTTTTTCTTTTACCAAATGCTGAATTTGTATGTATGGATGAAGAAGCTTATAATATTAGTAACTATTGCCCCTGCAAAAATCCACAGTATGATCGAACTTATATAGTAAGTTCAGTAACCACTAATTGGGATTTGATATGTGAAAACCGCCAATTAGCAAGTTTGGCACAATCAATGTTACATGTTGGTATCCTCGGAGGCAGCATAGTATATGGACATTTATCAGATAGGTACGTTTGATATTTCTTAAATTTGTCTACTTCCAGTGCGACAATTACTAATTCAATTAAATTCCCAAGTTTAATTTTTTTATTTTACCTTGCAACCCATTCTGAAATCCTGTAAATGGATTTTAATTATAGGGTAATCACCGGTTTGATTTTTATAATTATTTTGTATGCTGTTTTAGACGTGACAACTGGGCACAGATTGTGTCGCCAGTGTCGCATAGAAATACTAAAGAGAGACTGTTGTATTCACGCACCCCTGTCAATATTATTCGAATGGCTCGATAGATCCTTGTCGTACTACACCTATTTATTTTTCTTTAGCTGAGTTACAAAGTAAACAAGTAGTTTACTCACAGAAAGACGTAAACGACGCGCTAAACGCGGCGCATACTATTCGTACAAGTTAAAATCCGTGGCAAATCCAAATTTCGGTTACGCGATTCGCTGAAACATTTTCTGCGTTTTGTCTACGTTTTGAAACAGCTGAAGAAAATTAGACTATACCTACTTTGCGTCTTCATGATAATTGATTTCATGATAATGATAATAATCTATCTGAACCGGTGGTAGAGTCAAGACGTGTCATAAGAGCTACAAGTTGGCCTATATGAAATAAATAAATAATTTTAATTTGAATTTAAGCAACATTAGAAATTGATCTAATGCGTTTCATATGTAACACGCATTGTCACTAGGCACAAGCCCCCAAGACATTGATGATTTTCTAAGACGCCTCGATCAGACAAATAACAATTTAGAAGAATAGCGTTTTAATTTTTCTTTTGCAGATATGGCCGAAAGCTTGCCTGTTTGCTTTCATTTGTATGCGAAGTGTTATTCGCAGCGTTGTCGGCTGCGGTGACGGAATTATGGATGTTTGTCATACTTCGTTTCTTTATTGGCACAGCCCTTGGAGGTTCAATGCTCTGTTGCTATGTTTACCTCATTGAACTGAGTGGAAAATCCTTTAGACCTTATCTAACGGCGCTAAATGAGATAGCATATATTTCATCTTACTTCTCACTTCCCATCATCGCTTATTTTCTACGTGATTGGAGACACCTCCAACTGGCCACATCCGTACCTTGGTCATTTGTCCTTTTATACTACTTCCTTATACCAGAATCTCCTAGATGGTTAATAACAACTGGCAAAAAAGAAAAAGCTATAGAAGTATTGACATATATTGCCAAAAAGTAAGTATACTAATCCGATATTAAAAATAGTACATACCTGTAGTTATTATATAAAAGAAGGAATATCTGTGATTTAAAAATAACTGCCTCTTAATAGGCTCGTATCGTATTATGATTTACTTAAACGAAACCATAACAGACTTAGAAAAGTTTGTCTGTTTATCTGTCATTCTGTTTATCTGTTTGTATGGACTAACCATGGGAGTGGCTGAACCAATTTCAAATGATCTAGGCTATCATTTTACTCATCTTATTTTCACACCTAGGTACCATTTTCTCAATCAGTTCCCACGAGCAGCAAAATCTGAATAGATCGCGGGTATCAACTTGTATTAAATAAATAATTATTTTTCTGTTATGACGAATACTAATTCTACCTAAGTACTGATTACGAATGATAAACAAATAATAATATATACAATGATAAACAAAGTAAATAATTACTAATTTAATTTCAGAAATAAACGATCAACTGCGAATATAAGAGCTTTTGTTGAAAAGATTCAAGAAGAAGCCCACAGTAAAGATCAAGAACAATTTGGATCTTACTTAGACTTATTCAGAACTCCAAAAATCAGAACTTATACACTGCTCACAGCTATCGTATGGACTTGCTGTGCATTCACTTTTTTCGGTATTAATCAGTATATAGGCAAGCTGCAAGGCAACATTTATCTCAATGTCATGCTTTCCGCTGCGAGCCTGGTACCTGGATTGTTTCTCGTAGTATTTGCCACCTTGTATTTGAGAAGAAAGATAGGAGTCGTTATAAGTTTCATAGTTGCCAGCTTGTCATTGTTAGTATTCATATTCATACCAAAATATATGAGGTCTGTTGAACTGGTGTTCGCTATTATCGGTCAACTAGGCGCTTATACAGCCTTTACGCAAACCTATCTGTTTACTTCTGAAATATTCCCAACTATAGTTAGGAATTCAGCTATGGGTTTTGTGTCTGTATTTGCAAGATTAGGAAGTTTCACGGCGCCATTTGTAGTCAACATAGGAATTGAGTGGGTGTCTATCACTATAATTAGTGTTTTAGCTTTTATTGCCGCATTAATATGCTATTTCTTACCAGAAACAAAAGACTCTGTACTTCTGAATACAGTAGAACAAACAGAAAAAATTAGGTCATAGTAAGGTTTACAGTATTTGGGTTTACTTAATATGTTGCAATTAAGTATTTCACAGTTATTCAAACAATTGATTAATGCATATTTGAAATACATACGTATATGCATTCACAGTATTAATAAATGAAAAACAAAATAAATCTCAAAAGAGACCACAAATCTCACAATTTCTGAATAATTATTGACTGTAATTTATATTGCAGACTTGAACCAAGTAGGGTATGCCTTGAAATGCACCTAAAACTTCATAGCAAATAGGTATGCAATATTCAACATTAACAAAAGAAAGAAAACACAGTCTTACTTTACTATACCTAACATTTATTTATCCACTGTTTTATTATTTGTATCACATATTTTATGTATCATATAGCATATAATTATTTGTCATCAAAGGTTCGTATCGTATAACATAATGTAAGTATGTTGGTAATACTTTTAATTAAGGTTAATAAATACTATCATGATAGCAAAACATTTTTAATTACTATATATATAGCTACTCGTGCTGATTCACTGACTGACTGACTGACTGATTGATCACCTCTCCTGTAAAATTTTGTATGGAAAAATTTTTTTTCACTCACAGTTTCTTATAGAGGACAAAAATTCATTCGGAACAAAAATATGGAGAGAGCTGATGATTGAGGATTTCGGAGACGGGTGAGGAGCACCGGCCAGGGTATCGAAGATAGGTGGGGTGTGTTCAACCAAATGTCACTCGAAACCTCATCCAATTGGCAGAGAGCCGAAAAAAAACTCCAAAATGGCGGATTCAAGATGGCGGCCATACAAATTTCGTCGGTGTCTATCTCGGAAACTATAAAGGATGGAAGAGTGGTTTCTTGGAAAAGGATGATCAGGACTCGAAGGTCTACTTGATGAATAGAAAAAAAATTCAAGATGACGGAATAAAATTTTTTCCATACAAAATATATGTAAGACTTTCATACGGTTCCTTTTCAAAATTTCTGATGGTTTCGTAGAGAAGACCAAAATTCGTACGGAGCAAAAATATGGAGAGAGCTGATGGTTGAGGATTTCGGAGACGGGTGAGGGCCACGGCCAGGGTATCAAAGATAGGTGGGGAGTGTTCAAACAAAAGTTACTCGAAACCTCATCCAATTGGCAGCGAGCTGAAAAAAAATCCAAAATGGCGGATTTAATATGGCGGCCATACAAATTTCGTCGCTGTCTATCTCGGAGACTATGAAAGATGGAAGAGTGGTTTCTTGGAAAAAGATGATCAGAACCCGATGGTCTACGTGATGAAAAGAAAAAAATTCAAGATGGCAATTTTTTTTTATACAAATATATTATGCAAGACTATGATAGGGTTCCTTTTCAAATGGTTTCGTATCGAGGACATAAATTCATTTGGAGGAAAAATATGGAGAGAGCTGATGATTGAGGATTTCGGAGACGGGTGAGGAGCACTGCCAGGATATTGAAGATAAGTGGAGGGTATTTGAACAAAAGTCACTCAAAACCTAATCCAATTGGCAGAGAGTCGAAAAAAAATCCAAAATGGCGGATTCAAGATGGCGGCCATACAAATTTCGTCGATGTCTATCTCGGAGACTATGAATGATGGAAGATTGGTTTCTCGGAAAAAGATAATCAGGACTCGATGGTCTACGTGATGAATAGAGAAAAATTCAAGATGGCGGATTTTTTTTTTTCATATAAAATGTGTGCAAGACTTTGATACGGGCCTTTCCGCTGATGGTTTCGTATAGAGGACAAAAATTCATTTGGATGAAAAATATGGAGGGAGCTGATGATTGAGGATTTCGGAGACGGGTGAGGAGCACGGTCAGTGTATTGAAGATAGGTTGAGGGTGCCCAAACAAAAATCACTCGAAACCTCATCCAATTGGCAGGGAGCTGAAAAAAATTCAAAATGGCCGATTCAAGATGGCGGCCATACAAATTTCGACGGTGTCTATCTCAGAGAGTATAAAAGATAGAAGAGTGGTTTTTTAGAAAAAGATAATCAAGACCCGAAGGTCTACTTGGTGGCCAGAAAAACCGCGGTTCGCTTTAGCGAGCCGCGCACCCACGCGCCCTACTAGTATATATATAGCTACTCGTGCTGATTCACTGACTGACTCACTCATTGATCACCTCTCCTGTAAAATTTTGTATGAAAAAAATTTTTTTCACTCACGGTTTCGTATAGAGGACAAAAATTCATTCGGAACAAAAATATGGAGAGAGCTGATGATTGAGGATTTCGGAGACGGGTGAGGAGCACCGGCCAGGGTATCGAAGATAGGTGGGGGGTGTTCGACCAAATGTCACTCGAAACCTCATCCAATTGGCAGGGAGCCGAAAAAAAACTCCAAAATGGCGGATTCAAGATGGCGGCCATACAAATTTCGTCGGTGTCTATCTCGGAGACTATAAGAGATGGAAGAGTGGTTTCTTGGAAAAGGATGATCAGGCCTTGAAGGTCTACTTGATGAACAGAAAAAAAATTCAAGATGGCCGAATTAAATTTTTTCCATACAAAATATATGCAAGACTTTATACGGTTCCTTTTCAAAACTTCTGATGGTTTCGTATAGAGGACAAAAATTCATTTGGAGGAAAAATATGGAGAGAGCTGATGGTTGAGGATTTCGGAGACGGGTGAGGAGCACGGCTAGGATAACCAAGATAGGTGGGGGGTGTTCAAACAAAAGTCACTCGAAACCTCACCCAATTGGCAGAAAGCTGAAAAAAACTCCAAAATGGCGGATTCAAGATGGCGGCCATACAAACTTCGTCGGTGCCTATCTCGGAGAGTATAAAAGGTGGAAGAGTAGTTCCTTGGAAAAAGATAATCAAGACCCAAAGGTCTACTTGATGAATAGAAAAAAAAATCAAGATGGCGGAATTTATTGTTTTCATAGAAAATGTATGCAAGACTTTGATACGTTCCTTTCCAAAATTTCTGATGGTTTCGTATAGAGGACAAAAATTCATCTGGATGAAAAATATGGAGGGAGCTGATGATTAAGGATTTCGGAGACGGGTAAGGAGCACGGTCAGGGTATTGAAGATAGGTTGAGGGTGCCCAAACAAAAATCACTCGAAACATCATCCAATTGGCAATGAGCTGAAAAGAAATACCAAAATGGCGGATTCAAGATGGCGGCCATACAAATGTCGTCGGTGTCTATCTCGGAGACTATAAAAGATGTAAGAGTCGTTTCTTGGAAAAAGATGATCAAGACCCGAAGATCTACTTAGTGAACAGAAAACACGCGGTTCGCTTTAGCGAGCCGCGCACCCACGCGCCCTACTAGTTTTATATTATGCTTCCTGCCATTTTCACGGATAATTTTTACTTTTCTGATCGGACCCTCATTTAAGTTCAGGCACGTGATATATATATATATATATATATATATATTCAAGTAGGTACTTATTGTTCAACAATTTCAAACTTGTGCTAAAATTTTTAAAACGTTGACTAGATTTTATCACTCGCTCATCGATGTCTTTTTCCAAGGACAGTTTTTTTACTAAATGGATTTAAAAGAACTTCTCGTGAATATTAAGTTTATCCAGAATTCTATATTGGATATTATGAAAACCTCCAAAATATTTAGTCACTAAAATGAACAGCAAAGTGTGGTAGATAACCCAGAACCTAAAAAATACACTGAAGGTAATACAATAAAAAAATAAAATATCAATAGCCGTCCAGATCATAAACGCTATCTTAGCTAGTCGGAGCGATTTGGATTCATTCTTCTTTGGAGGATTCTTCGATACGAAATCTATGAACGTACCTGAAATCGGAAATGGAATATCATGTATTTATTGTGACATTATCTTCACTATACATTTTAATATTAATTTAAGTAAACATACAGAACGACTAGCTTAGCTTAGAAGATTAGTGATCCCGACCACTTTTCTGTTTATAATGGCTATTAAATTAGCTTAAAATTGATTTTACTCTACCATACTTGCAAATTAATATTATTTATAACCTTGAGTTTCATAGTTCAAGATTATTAAAAATTTAATTGCTTCTGCAAAATAGATCTCTAAACTATTTTGCATGTGTTGTTAGCAAGGTCTAAATATTTTGTTTTGGTTCGTACTCGTGACATATTTTAAGTAAGAGTAAAGGCTTTAAATTGAAAAATTACCATCTCTGTGAAACCTTTCCAGGCTAATATTTTTCTCCTTCCATCGGTTTTGAAGCCAAATCCTTAATTCATCCTCTTCGCAAGGTAGATTCTCGATAGGATGCCTGAAAATATTAAAAAATTAATTTTTTTACCTGGATTTGTATGGAAAATATACGCTTTGAAAATTAGTAGGTAACTTTTCATTGAGTTAAACTAGAAACTATAAATCGCAGCATTAAGAGACCATTAAGAGCGCGTGTAATGGTAAATCTTCAAATGCAGATTTGATTTTTACAGTAGTAGATCAAGTTTTAACTATCCGAAAAAAAAAACAAGAAACATAAAATAATGAAATTTGTTCGACAAAAAAAAATCGCGAAATTAGGTCAAGGGGGTACAAGGAATAGGTACCGTTTAAAATGGAAGTGCACATGTTTAGGCATTATCCCTCTCAATAAATCCAACTCGGTCTGCGCTGGCGTGTCGTAGGCGACTGTGACGTCGTAAACCGATGCCAAGCCAGAACTCTTCATGCGTGAGCAAAGCACCGCCCAGCCAGTTGTGCGTGGATGTAGTACGTATTCGTAATTCTGCAAATAAAATATATTACACACCTATCTAACTACATAATATAAAATATTACTCATATCAAAATGAATTGATGTTCGGTAATTTCGCTAAAACTTAAACACGACCTAACTGATTTGAATAATTTTCTTTTTGTTAAAAAAATAAATAGGGAAAACCCAAAAGAAGAGCTGAAAAATCAAAATTTTCAGATGAAACTATCTAGATGAGATTCTGATACATGCCCATAAAATGTAAACCTCGCATACATACACTTAACACTATATATTATATTTGTTAAGTGTATGTATGCGAGTATATATATATTTGTTAAGTGTATGTATTGGCTATAAAATTATTACGAGTATACCTATATTTTACAGTGCAAGTGCATTCACGGCTATTTAAATAAGAAGCGGTTAATCTACAGCTAATAGAGGAGCCAAATCATAAATCAAATATATAAGTACGCATTGTATTGTAAAATAAGTGTGCCTAACTAAAATAATAATTTTATTTATGACTATTATTAAAATAACCGACCTATTCTTTTACAAATGACGTGTTCTGAGATCTGACGCCTTAGCATAACATGAAGAAAAAACTGAATATTCTGCACAATAATATCATCCTACGCTCCACTCCACTGACGACCTCCCTGGCGCAGTGGTGAGCGCTGTGGTCTTATAACTGGGAAGTCTCGGGTTCGATTCCCGGCGGGGCAAGTTTAGGAATTTATAATTTCTAAATTGTCTCTGGTCTGGTCTGGTGGGAGGCTTTGGCCGTGGCTAGTTACCACCCTACCGTCAAAGACGTGCCGCCAAGCGATTTAGCGTTCCGGCACGATGGCGTGTAGAAACCGATAAGGGGTATGGGTTGAATTTACACTGCTATACCCCTTCCAAGTTAGCCCGCTACCATCTTAGACTGCATCGTCACTTACCATCAGGTGAGATCGCAATAAAGGGCTATCTTGTCATCGAATAAAAAATAAAAAATAAAAAAAAATCCTAATTTCAAACATAATCAAAGCTTCCAAACATTAGGATGTAGGCAACGTCGCATACTAACCGGCAGTTTTTTCGAAAGTGCATACTTCTGGCTTTTCCGTTTATTGTCGTCGCTTAAATCGGTGCCTTCAGGAAACAATATCACACGCTGATGATATCGGAGCCTTTTGTAGTAATCTACGAACTGTGACATGTTCACTTGGTCCTCCTGCCAGTTCCTTTTCACGTAGAGAAAGTAGTTTAATTGCATTATCCAACCTTAAAACATTTTTGATATTTATTTTGTATTATAAGTTCCCCTTACACCTACTTTTAATTTGTTTATTTTTTCTGAAAATAATATACTTAGCTAATCAAACTTTTCGCTGTATTTTTCTGTTTCATTTTTCACAACGATACCGTATTCAAAACTAGAGATATATATCTCCATCTGTCGTTATATTTTCAAAGTTTAATATTATTAATCCAACAACAAGGTTCTTATTTAAACTTCTTTTGTATAGAAACTCCAGTTTATAAGAGATTTAAGGAATACTTAAACCAGGAACAAACGTGCAAGAGAATGCTGTAAATTGAATCTCATTAAAGCTTCAAACGATAAATTATATAATAATACGGTAAACGGTTCGTAAGTAGATCAAGTAATCGTAAGATATATAATCGCAAATATCTTACGAAAAAACTCCAGGGCACAAAACATACCTCCCCATATACCTAATGATGCTGACATACCATGACAAATCTTGCAACAGTGATTACTATCTAGTACTTTAGTAACTATTACATCTGCACTTAAAATAATGGTAGCTTCAACAAGATTTAATTAGATGATTACTATAATTCTCCTTCCTTAGCATTAGCGTTACGCTCAGAATTTTTACAATGCAAACGTTACGCTCAGTTGCAAAATGGCATGAAAAGCCTTTTTGCATTTGATCATTTTCCAAAACTTCATAAACTTGACACTATTTGGGTTATTAATTAAATAATCGATCATAAGATGCAATCTAATCGTATTTGAATTTGTGTGAACACGATCAACTTATGGTTAGTAGGTAGGTACACAACTTACCCATTCCTGGAATGTTCTTGATTTCGTCTTTCAAAACAAATTTAATCTTTGACTTCCCTCTGGCCATGACATCTAGTATATCGGATTTAACATCTGGCGGTTTGTCAATAAATTTCCCTTTACAGATGCACTCGATGTTTTTATAAGGCTTTTGAGTTGCGTGGTACAACGCGATCCAAACGTAATTCCAATCCACTCTTGTACGATGATTCATTACAATGATTGTAGTTTCATTTGGATCGACATAATCTCCATAATGATGTAATTGTGACTTGCAGCACCATTGGAATAAAGCCTGAAAAATTATTTTACATTTATAGTAAACTAAAGCGGTTGATCACAAACTAAACGCAGTTATCGTCATCATAGATACTTTACCACTGGGTACAGCTCCCATAGTGCAAACAGGACATCAACCAATTTTCTATAGAATATGTGTTTAATAAACATTAGATACATAACTGGACAGTAAAGTATATAAAAACCTGGAATTTGAATATTACAAATTACAATACATATTAAATTATAATATTAATAATAATATTTTATAATATTAATTAAATAATTGGCTGTATCGTGTGTGTGCTCACACCCAGGAATAACACATAAGCTACAATTTATCCCGGAAAATTAAAGAGTTCCTGCGGGAATTTAAAAACCTTAATCCACGAGGACATAGCCGCGGGCATCAACTAGTTGTATCATAAAAATGATAAACCTCGCTATATATGCTATGTATGTACGCTATCCAAAATTAAAAAAGTTGGTCTTACCAGCTATGATGGTGTAATACCAGGCAGCACAAACCAGCAAACCTGACGCCATGATGGCCGACTAACACTGACGAGGGGTTAAAAAGAAGCCTTAGTAGTGCCATTAGATTAGAACCCTTATGACCTAAGATCTGTTACGTGCGTTGACTTTACATAGCAAATGCTATATTATGAAATCATAGTTAACTAATTAAATCTAAATCTTAACTTTGAAATCTATTTTCCAGAAAATCCCTAAAAAATTCAATGTCACGATTAAATGTTGCAGTCCAGCAATCTCAAATATTATCTAGATTAAAAAAAACAAATAAATAAAATTTTATGTCTCTAAACTGCCTTTTACAGTTCATATAACTATTAACACGATTGTTAGAAACGATAGCATAACCCAAAGACACGTTCTTAAAATGTTCAAGTAACTATGTCACTTGTTAGTTTGTTTGTAAGAATCTTGGTGGAATTTGACACAGTATCTTTTGCCTATTTATTCCGGAGGTAGAGAAGATTCGATTAAAAGGTGATATCACAAATTTTCACATAACTATCGTAATAAGTAGGTAAATGTGGGCGAGATCACTACACAGGTGCAAGCGACGTAAAGTATAGGTAGTAGAAGCCCTTACGGGCATTTATTAATCTAGATCTCTTGGATATATAAAACACGCGACTGTGATTTGCTTTTTCATTTGTTTTTATTTACAACAGAACCTATTTAATATTTAAAAAATCACATTTACATAAGAGCTACGGTTATTTTTCCGTTTCTGGTATACTTGTTAATTGTTCCCCATTATCATCTGTCGTCGCACTAGCATGTCTCTGCTGTATGTAGCTATTTCTTCTCATTGCTTCGCCTTCTTCTATCGTCATAGGTAATTCAACTCCTTTCGTCTCCGGCAACAATATGCACAGAATAGCAGCAATCATGGGAAATACTGCAAATGCTATAGGGGCACACCATTGTCCATACGGTCTTAGTCCAGCTACAAATGGAGCTATCATAGAACCAAATCGTGCCATCATTGATGATATTCCAATTGCTGAATTCCGAACAACAGTCGGAAACATCTCCGTACAATACAAGTACACCACGATGAAGGACATAAAGCTAAATAAGACGCCGATGCAACCCATAATAACGGATCCTACACCTTCAGGGATGAACGCAATTATTACAAGGCAAACGCTACTACCGATGTTAAAGATGATTACTAATATCCTTCGACCTATAAATTTAAGAAGCGGTATGGCTAAGAAACACCCACATAAACAAACACCACTACTTGCTACTATGTTGATGAATATATCGCCTGTCAAGTGACTGATATAGTGGGATACTCCGTAGAAGCAATAGCTTGGCACGAACCATATAAAGGACATCACTAAAATATCATTCCTTAAATGATGGGTACGAAATAAGTCGAAAGCAGTTCCTTTTTTTCTCATTCTCACTGATTGTAATTGATATTTTTCAACTTGTCGCCGAATCTCATTTTTGGGGAGACTATTTCTGTAACATGATTAAAAATTAATATTAGATTCGTGAGTTGCAAATCAAAAAGTTACGTACATAAAAATTCTATAGCAGTTAACTAGGTTGTCATGTACTCACATTTCCGCAATATGTTCCATTATTTTTATCGCCTTAAAGGTTTTATTATTAGCCAAGAGCCACCTTGGCGATTCAGGCAAGAAACATAAATAAATAAGCATAAACAAATTCGCCACAGATATGCTAAATTGAAAAATTACGTAATCTCTTATGAGATATCCAAAAAGCGCCATTGCCATGTGACCAAGAGTAAACGGGACGTGAAACAGTGTTGATATTATATCTCTGTATATTGTTCCGATGTATTCCATGATTAAAACGAAGCCGGCTACCATAACACCTCCAACAGCGAGTCCCAAAATGAATCGAATGGTTGTAAAACTCCAGAAATCTGGCATGAAAGCTGCCATCACTCCAGTAAACATTTCTAGTACGGCTGATACTACCAATACTTTCTTTCTGCCATATCTGCAAACATCTAATTTTTTTAATCTTTTCACACTATTTAAAACAAAAATATATTTTCAATAGATTCGTAAGTTCATAGTGAGGCTCAGGGTTGCTCAGCGGGCAAGAAGAGAGCTTTTGCTATCGCTACGAGATCTAATCAAGGATAGTGAGACCCGTAAGAGAACCAGATTTACCGACATAGACCATTATGTCACAAGCAGAAGTAGCAAAGAGGGGGGCACATGATTTTTAAGAACATTGAGTTCCTAAGGTGCTGCATTGGCAGACCTCCCATTAAGCGGACCGACGACATCAGACGAGTTGCAGGGAGCTACACAGGCGGCACAAAGCCAAAGGATGTGGAACTCTTTACAAGAAATCTATGTCCAGATTAATAAAGAATAAGAAGAAAAGATTACAACGTTACCTATCAGAACCAATACCGAACACCAAACTTCCAATAAGAACACCAAACTGAAAAACAGTTTGAGTAAAATCCTTGAGCCACGACTTATGACATATTAAGTTCCATTCAGTTACAATAGTCCGACTAAAAACAGCCTTATCATAGACTGGATTGTCACAACATGTAGAGTTATTGTCAGGGCAAAAGTAAACTGTAGGAGGAGCAAGGATGATGATAGCCATCAGATGCAACCCTGAGCCGAATTTACCAACAAATATCAGAACACAAAGCCATAATTGGTATTTTCCGAAGCTCCCAATGAGATCATCTAGATGCATTTGAACCATATTTCAAAGTAAATATTATAATAATGGTGACAAGATAAAATCAATTGCTTTAGATTATTTCTGAGTTTTTTTTTACGTCATTTCAATGTAATCGCGATGGCTTGAAGATAAGCGTAATAATATTTTATATTATGTAACTTTCTGAGATATTTTATTTTTCTTAGTGTCGGATTATTATTTTTTTTCGGCATGTAATTAAACGAGCTTCTATTTAATACCATTATTGGCTTCTAAATTACTAAGTCAGCTTCAACTAGTGAGCCTCTAAAAAATATAATTTTAGCATCTATATTTATAACTTAGCTTCAAACCGTGAACTCCTAAAATACTTAAATATTAGCATCAAATAATACACCAAATCTTCAACCACATTTTTAATTTTTTTTTTTTGTGTAAAAAATGAAATAAAAAATGTTTCTAACTAAATAAAAAAACGTTTTTTTTTTTTTTGATAAAATGAAATTAAAAAAATGATTGTTTTTAAATTTAACTCAAGATAAATACCTACACATAACATTATAACATTTTTGAAAAAAAAAATCAAATTTTTTTTTAACTTCTTTTTTAGTTTTAGGTAGGTTTACGATCCCAACAGAACCTAAGTGCCCGGCCTTCGGCCGGGCACCTGAATATTCATGTATAACCCTAACCTAACCTAACTTTAGTTTAAAGAAAAAATTATACAAAAATAATTGCAATATTAACACACTAACAACAGAACAAGAAAAAAAAACAAATGCATGTTTTGAATGGCGCTCTCTGATTGGTGCAAATAGCCATAACCAACAAGATCGTGCAAATTGCCAGTCGCATCCGTCTCACTCGCACCAACGAGATCGTGCAAATGGCCAGTCGTATCCATCTCACTCGCACCAAATCGTGCAGTGGCAGTGGACAATAATAAAAATAGTGGCTCTTTATTTGATGCTTTCTTTGGAATATTTTGTGGCCATTGTGAAGAAGCCGAGTTAGTATATTAGAAGCTTCATCATTTTCCCGTTGCTGAGTTATTAAATTAGAAGCTAGGTTTTGATGCCAAAAAATAAATTTAGTTGGTCGACTTATTATATCCCTTTTTTTTCTCGTTCTGGTACCTTATTTTTAAGCCCCGGCGGAAAAAAGGGGTGTTATAAGTTTATCGTGTGTATGTGTGTGTCTATGTATTTGTATATGTGTACTTTTGTATCTGTATGTCTGTTCGTTCCCTCATAGCTCCCTAAAGAATGGACGGAATTTGATGTGTTTTTTTCTGTTTAAAAATTAACGTAATTTAGGTGGATTTTACCTACAAATGAAGAACTGCTCAGGCGTTTGAAGATCATTAGCTCATTTCCTACTTGATTAAAGGGTTTTACAAACTTTCACTGGTGCTAACACCTACATGCACTGGTGCATCTAACACCTACTCAAAGAGACTATTCTTATGAACCCAAACTTGCTATATCTGCTGTACGTTGCTGGGGAGTTGTGTATCCCGCAGACTACCTACTAGATGCCCCCGCATATCGCAGAATTCTCGATGTCCCAGTATGAGCTCAAAGTTGCCATGTCTTGGAAAAAATCCGAAGTAACAGTACCTACATCAAAATAAATCGCACTTGTGAAAGTTTCTAAGACCCTTTAATCAAGTTAGAAATGAGCTAATGATCTTCAAACGCCTGAACAAATCTTTATAAAATATAGCTAAGAACCATCTCGATCACGTCAGCGTTCATACAGACCCATTCGTTGGAGAGCCATGAGCGAACAGACACACACATAGATACACAGATCTCTTTTTTGTCGGGAGTTAAAAAAACATTTTACCTTGCAGAAAGAAGGCACCTTTAATTTAATATAAGATGGTGTTTAACATTCAATAATAATCGGCATCTCATTTTCTTCACAATAAGAGGTAGGAGAGAGTAGGTCGGTACTTAAGTAGGTATATATGTTATATTGGCCCTACGGGTTTTCGAGCCACGGGTCGTTAATCCCGCTTTAAGTATTTCACAAAAACAACTAAGTAATAGCATCAGTCAAAGTAATGAAATTAATGTGCGAATTCTACTCAGTTTTCAAAAAAATGTTAAGGTGGTTTGATCCGGTCAGCGGTCACATCAGCGCCAATAGATGGCGTAGATTTTGTAATTAGACTTATTTTATTTTTTTTATGAATGAAAATGTGAATTTTTTTTATAATAATATGGTTCCCGGTTGTAGCGGTATATTTCTCCAACTACGTTTCAGATGTGTTTTAATTTTCAAAATACTTTCATTTGTACTGATAGTCACGCGGTGGTAGCAGCACTGCTGCTCAATATACTTTATTTATATCAGGACAAATGAAAGTATTTTGAAAATTAAAATACATCTGAAACGTAGTTGGATATATTACAAATATACCGCTACAACCGGGAACCATATTATTATAAAAAAATATTCACATTTTCATTCATAAAAAAAATAAAATAAGTCTAATTACAAAATCTACGCCATCTATTGGCGCTGATGTGACCGCTGACCGGATCAAACCACCTTAACTAAAGTATAATCACAGAAAGAACTTGACCTACTTAAGTTTAATTTTATAATTTTGAAAAATAGGTTTATAATTCTTATCGCTTTCACATTGAATTGAAACAATTTACTATCTAACAGATCGATAAGCGTGACGAGATAAAGATAAAATGAGATATTTTCTGAAACGTGGGGAAAGTAATATCTAACTATAATTACAAAGTAAACACGGCTCTAGGTAGTTCTTGTACCTATTCGTAGTACAAGTACAAGAACTATCTAATCACAGAATAGAAATCGTTGAACAGGTACGGGATCCATTAGAATATTAAATGATAGGTTATGCATCAGTTAATAACGTCCATCATGAGTACCTACCTAATGAAAGTCTGATGGAGTCACATCAATCATCTCATTCACTTCATTACACGCCACCTTCGATCACAGAAGAAAATGGTAGTCGGTATAGCAAAGTGACTGAAGTGAAACTGACATCAAAACGTATCCTGAAAGGGATCCCTGATACTTATTACAACTATGATTTAAATGACGGAGAGAGAGACCTCCATAAGTCCATATTTCTATTGATTCCAATGATCCTACTTATTAACTAAGATGGTTAAATTCTCATCAAAGCTGACAAAGACGTTATATTATTAACATATTAACTTAAATCACGAATTTGTTTTAAAACGAGTTGTAAAGAAGGGTAAATATTTATTCAAAGATAAAAAGACATCATCGCAAATAGATTAACTCGGAACATCAAAACATCGAGTTTTTTTTCAGATAATTTAAAGAAAAACAAGAAAGACTAAGCCCAAAGTCTAATTTTTGTTGTTTACCTATTCCTTATCTATATTGTGCAAGTTTAATATTTCATTCGTGCAGGAATTATGTGCATTTAAAGCAATTAAATATAACGCTTTGACTGTGAAGGAAAGCAACTCGGGAGGTTGGGCTTAGCTCTCTATTTCTTAAACAGCATGTGACTAAATCGTCAAGCAATATAATAATAAGAAATTGTAGAGCTCTGTAATCTAATTGATAATAATAATAATAATACTAATCTCGATTTAAAAATAGGTCATAGTGGGTTGAATAGTACCTACATAGTTTGCGCAATTTACATTAGTGAGTATTACGTTACAGCTGATTGTTATGAACGAATTGTGACGAATAATGTAGATACCAAAAACGGAAGTAACCAATCGTCAAATAAACTTTGTGAACATTGTGCGTACCTAGTAGCTAGGTTAATTGATGACGTAACAACCGTATTATATGTGCAGCATCAATTATTTATTATTAGTGATTTTAATTGGATAAGATAATTGGCATGGATTGGATAATTGGATAATTTAATAAATTGTGTAGAGCACATAATTTCAATAACTTAAAAAAATTGGTAAATGAAAAACAGTAATTAATAATTACTACTTAAATTATATTTATATTTATTTACAAAGATAACGAAACTAGTATAACATTTACGCTACTTATAATATTAGTCTTTATTATCACTTATTTTTTTCTTTTTGCCGAACTGTTCTCCTTCCTCTATTGTAGTCATCAGTTCACATCCTTTCGTTTCAGGAAGAACAAATGTAATAAATGCGGCTACTAGAGGGAACACTGCGAAACCCACTGGGGGCATCCATTCCGCAACGTCCTTCAATCCTATTATAAAAGGTGCTAACATGGAACCCACTCGAGCCATCATTGACGAGAATCCAATAGCTGCATTACGGACTACTGTCGGAAATAATTCGGTACAATACAAATACACTACCACAAAATTAATAAAACTAGCTACTGTTCCTATACTAGCCAATATAACTGATCCTACATTCCCTTCTGGAATAACCGCTAAAATAAACAAACATAAGGCGCATATGAAGTTAAAGATTATTAAAATGGTTTTCCTGCCTATTAATTTCATCAAAGGAATGGACACAAGAGTGCCAAGTAACGTAACACTAGCACTCGCTGCGACATTTATGAATACGTTTCCACTTAATTGTCCCACGTATTGAGAGACACCGTAAAAGCAATAGCTGCACGTTAACCAATTGAATGACATCGCAGCGATATTTTTACGCAAGTTGGGCGTCCTAAAAAGATCCAGTATGCTGCCTTTTTTAAGTTGAGTCTTCTCCAGTGACTCTTGATATAATTCCACATCCTTTCGGATACTGTCTGTTGGACGATTGTTTCTGTAATAAATAAAAGCTGTCTTAATTCTGGTGAAAAATCAACATAATCTTCTAGGCTCCTACGCTCCAAAGTAGATTCATCAGTGCTTTTGCAACATTGATTGTCGTCAAGCACAGGATTAAAAAATCTTAATGTATACTCATGATCACCATCTGGCGAACGGCGGTAGTCAAAAACAAGGACTGAGGTTTACATTAGTAAAACAAAATAATCTTTGTACTAACACTTTAGCTACTCGTTCCAAAACAAGAACAGCTTCATCGGTTCTCTTTACTGCTATCAACCAGCGCGCTGTTTCAGGCACCAAAAAGAAGTAGGATAGAAGTATTATTGTCGGCAAAGAAATTGCGAATTGAAACGTCGTGTAGTCCCTGAAGTAGTATCCAAACACTGGGAGCATCATGTGGCCCAAATTGAAAGGTGTCTGGTATAATGCCGAAATAATATCCCGATATTTTGTACCAACAAACTCCATGACGATTACGAATCCCGTAACCATTGTACCGCCAACCGACATCCCTATCAGGAAGCGAATGAACGTGAACGTCCAGAACTCAGGAATATATGCAGCAGTTATTCCCATAGAAACTTGAATCACCACTGCCACTAACAGAGGTTTTTTTCTCCCAAACCTGAAACAAAAGCAAAAAACTAGACGTTTCTGGAAACTAAAAAAAAAAGGTGTTTCTGGTGGATATTTTTATTTCTATCATATTTTTATAAAATGGTCCCTCGACTTGAAGCAACTTCGGCAAGAAATTATTATTTAGATGCCTTCTTTAGATGAGGAATTCCTTTCTCAAATTGAGTGATTAACTAATTCAAGTTGGCATCTCCCCACGCACCATCCTGTCTTCTTCCTTGCGATTAATACAATTTTAAATGATTTAAAATCGTTTTTACTATATAATTGTCTGTATCAACTTCCAAAAGGATTTTGAAAACTTTAATATTAAATTTTGCTATAGCATAGAAGTTCATTTTTATGATATCAATGTGTACAAGTTCCGTGAGGATTTTTTAACACGATTAAGTAATGAATTAATGATTAAAAAAGAGAGGTCTTTGTTATTAACTTACCTATCGGAAGCCATTCCAAAACAAACACTGCCCACTAATGTCCCCAATTGAAACAAGGTTTGTGTAAAACTGGTCAGCCATTTTCTGTCGCATATAAGATCCCATTCCATGGAAATTGTATTGGTAAATATTGAGGTATCATATTCCGGTTCAGAGCATGGGCAAGTGACATTGCTATTTTTGCAAGTATACTCCACTTTTGGCGACAAAAATATAATGGCCATTTGATGGAACGCCACCGGAAACTTGGTTAGAAAAATCAGCAAACAAAGGCATAGTTGATATTTGCCAAAAGAACCTGTCGACTTCTGGATAAGGTCTTGTGTCGGTGCAAGGTCATTCGTTTTAACTCCTGTAAGAAGACAAAATTAGTCAGGTAGCAAATAGCTCAATGGGCAAGCGTCGGAATGAAACCCAAAAGATCGATGGTTCTAACCATTCCACTATTGTCGCGCCAACTCCTGTCAACAGAAGCTTCACTATTCATTTGGAAGGGAAGAAAAAAATAAGGCGTGGATGGCAAATATTCTTTTCCTTTATTTGAATCCGGACAATTTCTTAATACCTATGAATGTTAAACTTTTGTACCTATAACTACTTGTGAAAGAAACGGGGATCGGAATGCATATTGCAATCTTTACCTTTTTTACCGGTCGAGATCATGTCGCGGACCGCGGTCCAAATGGTAAAGAAGGTTAAATCTCATTTGTATCGTAGCCACTTATCGAATAATATTGAGACATAATAATACCTACCTATTGCATTAGCACCTAGGTAGATAGATACCTATGTTTCATTGATTTAGAACGTAACTATAATTTTTCCATTAATGCAATAATTCCATAAGTATTACGAGTAGGTATGACTTGATCGCGTGTAGTCCCTAGTTATGAACATTTGTGGTTTATGAATGAACATGAAGTGATTTAATTTTAATTTTAACCTATTATATTTTATTTATTTATTTATTAAGTAAGTATAATTTCTATTTAAGTAGGTAAGTAATTACTAATTACAGTAGGTGCTAAAGTAAAACATAAGACTGTTTTGTCGATTTGCTTTAAAAATATCATTTCGACAATAATAAAATTAATAAATACTTAATAATAATCACCTTCTTCTATTGAAGAAGATCTTCCTTAAAAATTATACTTACTTCCTAATTAATATTATAAATGCGAAAGTGTATTTGTTTGTTAGTTTGTTGCTTTACTAGTTTGTTTGTATACTTAGTTACCTGGAGAACATAAAGTGACATAGGTACCTACATAGGAACATAGGTCACTTCTTATTCCAGAAATACAAAGAGTTCGTTCGAGTTCAAGAGAGTAGCGTTTTTTGAAAGGAATTTTTATTCGTAATGTTAACAAGTTTTTATAGCAGGTAGGTAGTAGATACCTGTAGGTATAGGTAGGTACCTATACCTACGTATGTTTTCGCACAAATTTAGCAGTTCAGACATGTTCAGAGCATTATTTAAATTAAACAAACTACTTTTTAGGCGACGTAAAGCATAAATTAATCAAACAATGTCATGGCTGACCAAAGTGGCTGACCGTATGTAAATATTTGAAGGTTTTTTATTTATTTCCTTTAGCTGCATTCTTAACTATCAGTAAAATATATTGTCAAGGTTCAAAGACACATTTGCAATATCGAGGCCATAAGAGACAAGCGTGCACTTTCACCGCAAAAAAGTGCTACTCTTACCATTTTCCTCCTTTTGATTTTGTAATTCCATTGTGAGTCTGTTATCACTCGAAGCACTGGCTAGTTATCACATACGATTGTCGGCTGCACTTCTCATTGGGAAGCAGAGAATGTGCTCCCAGTGGCTTGCACTAACAGACTGGTCTTTCGCGTTTTAATATTGCGCGCGCGCCTCCAAACCGCAACTATAAGTACCTACTTAACTCTCGTGATGTTAAAAACGCAACGCTGAGGGACACTTTTATAATATTTTATTGATAACAAAGAAGTAGTCACGAAACGAATTGTATACAGTTTGATAATTTGTCAACAAGTCAACGCGCTCTCGCCACTATACATCTCGATGAAATGTCGTCAAACCTGATTGAAGTGATTGATAAAATAAAATAGAAGAGTTCTGAATAGACAACCAGCTGATGTCACACCATTCGTGGGCTTACTGAAAGCCGTTAGCAGTTGGACCGATCTTGGTAGATACATACGGGCATAGAGATAGTTTGCATCGGGCACCTGGGCCGTGGCGACGTTCATATATAGGACTAGCGGATGCCCGCGACTTCGTCCGCTTCTTCAATTCACAATCGACAGCTCTTAAATTCCCACAGTTTAGGTGGGCAGAATCCCTTCAGCATCAGGATTGAGGAGTTGGGTCCTGGAATTCAACGATCTTTACTTGGTCCCTACAATAACTATTCATAATCAACAGTTCCTAAATCCCCACAGTTTAGGGGAACAGTACTGCAATATCAGGATTGAGGAGTTGTTTGAGTCCCAAAGTTTTTATGGGAGCATCTCGCAAAGTTTTTGTATCGATTAAAAAAAGATTCCCGCAAATCGGTTCAGAAATCGCGAAGATATCGTTATACAGAGGTAGAAAAACACAACTCCTTCTCCTGCTTTTTCGACAGTCGGTTAAAAAAGTAGCTTATTACGCCCGATAATATCAGCTATCTACCAATGAAAGTCCTGTCAAAATCGGTCCAGCCGTTCCCGAGATTAGCGGTAACAAACAGACAGACAGACAAAAATTTTAAAAATTGTTTTCTTGTCATAAGTACCGCATTTACATTCGTATGCAGTTAGTAAAAAGCTGTTCTTTTAATATACATGGTAAAATGGTCCAGATAGAGGCACGCAAGAAAATAAAAAACGTTTCCAGTAGGGGAGCCCCCTTTAATGTTTAATTTATTTTTACTATTCGTCGTTATAGCGACAACACTACTACCTAGACTTCCTAGACTATAACATATTTGTAATATCTTCTTGTAACTCACAATCTTGCAATAAAGGAATTGAATTGAAAAAAAAAAAAAACAGAAATACACATTCTGTGTAAATTTTATACCTATTACAGATCATGAGATAGGTAGGTACAGCTCGCTGACAGATATACGGAGTACGGACGACGGACGGACGGACAGCGGAAGCTTAGTAATAGGGTCCCGTTGGTTAGTTAGTATTGAGTTACCCTTTGGGTACGGAACCCTAAAAAATTAATCGGTCAAGTCGTTTTTGAGTTTTAAAATAGCGAGACCACAGTGAGACTAACGAACAGCAAATGTTTTTTAATATAGTTAGACAGCTGATAATATTATTTGTGAAACAAAACTTTGTGGCGTGGTAATAATATAACTAGGTAGGTAGATAGCGCTATTTCTATAGATAATATGAAATATCCAAAGCAAAACCGCACTGCGACAGGCGAACATAGGCAATACCTATGTAAGTTCATAGGCAGTAATATTCTATGGTAATACTTAGTATCTTACTCGGGAACCCTTTGTTTTTCCGGGATAAAAAGTAGGTAGGTATAAATCCATAGTAGGGGTCAACTACGAGTGATAACTTCAGGGACTCTGACGTCAATATGTAGTCAATAAAATTACTGTACATACCTACTTCTTTTATCAGTTCCTACTTATGTATTTAACAACTTATTCCAATGCTATGAATCGGGTCAAATCGATGTCCCGTATGTTACAAAATCTGGATCGTATGTGAGAACGCTATGAGCGACCGCATATTATTTTGTAAACTGTCAGAAAAAACTCTTTAGGTAGTCTGCTCATACGATTTGTACTAATACCAGCACACCATTCGTACATACGTAGTTATGCGTACCCTTCTAAAGAGAAGCCACACCGCGGACCAAGCTAACTCACTCTCTCTTTACTCTTTAGTTCATACTAATCCTGCTACGACTACTAAGCGAAGCTACGCCAACCAAGTATCTACAAAAAACGCTTAGCTTAGCTTAGCTCTCGGTGTCGCTTTACCGATCGTTTGCTGGATGCTTGAAACAGCAAGTTTTATGACAGACAATTTCTGATGATGATTATGGTCGGCTTAAAAACTAGGAGGTTTAAATAAAAGAAGTTCATCTATTATATTCGAACTTTATTTCATAATTTATACACATCTGTTCCAATTTATCAGCTATGTACATAAAATTATTAAAAATTCTACCGTAATAAAATAATAGCTTTGTAATGTGATATCATTTTCACAATTCTCTATTGTTATGTACTTACTATATACAGACCCATACAATTATAATAAAGTGTACTCTGGAAACATCGAAGTAATACAATGAGATACCACAATATGTTTATTGCTACATATATTTCACGATATATTTTTTTAAAGTAAGTACGTACCCACCTAGGTACATGTACATGTGAATTATTATTAAATTATCATTATAAAATGATGAAATCGAACGCAAAACATATCAAATTCACAACTTCAACCTGAAAAGCAAATTAAACTGAAAATGACATTACTTACCCATTTTTTATTTACTTCTATAAAATCGAAAATAAAATGAGCTAAAGTTGCAGCCGTACTAATAGTAGAATTAATTAAAATGTGTAAAATACGGCTGACATACTCCTTAATCGCAAGCCCTAGAAGTTAAAACCCGCTCTTTACTCGCGCTACGACAACCCGCGAACGTCTCGCGACAGCCAGCGAACTACTTGCGACAACAGCGCAGACGATTTCGTTTATCACCATCACAATTACATTTACCATCCACCGTCGGTTTTCTTGTCCCGCGACAAAGCTTTCGCGAAGAACGCGCTTTCACTCACAGTCGCAGTAGTAACAGCAGCACGCGATATGCGGCTACGAGCGGAAGTGCCAACTATTTCTATGCAGATTGACTGTTCATTTTCATTTGTTACAACAAATAAATAGCGCCCTCTAGACGGAACTAACTGACAGTATTCTTCTCCATTGAGAGCGTGCGAGCGTGGAAGAACATTTATTTTAACGCGCAGAGCTCAAAACTAAATTGTGGGCACATATCCCAGCAATGCAACGTTCGCGCGCGAATTAAGAGCAGGAATCATACAAAAAAAAAATCTTTATTAGTACAACCGCAGCCTAATTAAAAGCTAATAAATTGTAGTATTTATAAAGAAATTAAATTATATTCCAATTGCAATATTACACTTTATATTTACAGCAACAATATTATAATAGGCAACTCGCCGACGTTAAAAGTCAATCTACACAAGTAGTTATGTCATGTATGGATTAAACTTAAAATATCACTTAGCTACTTTAATATAATGCAACATAATTTTATTATATTTTTTATCATTTATCACTAGTAACAGATAACAGTGAAATATCACATTATAAAATGTTTAAACATTATAATATTAACCCTTCAAATGGCAAATAATACAAACATAGAATGACAAAGGAACATCACTATAAACTTTCGTTTTTACTGCATTCGACTTAGATAAAAGACAGATTTCAATATTATTAGAGTAGAGGGTCACTTACAGACTGAATGCCAAATTTTTTTTATCTATTGTGCGAAAATAATGCTTGTTTATGAAAGGAAAGTGTGAAGCGTGAATTTAAGGCATAATGAAGTGAATCGCATCTGTCGCTTATCTTAGTCGCGCGTCGTTAAAACAATCCTTAAAATAATACAAGGGGCAAAATTCGTTCATCACTTCCCACTTAATTTAAAAGAAAAGAGCCGTTTATTCAATAGGAGACAAATGACCTGGGACTTACCGTCGCCTGACAAGTTGTTTGACATCTTATATCACGCATTGTCACTTAAAGGTATGACCGATGACACTAACAGCCATTTTCTATTTCTGTCTCGCTCAGTATAAGACACTTAAGCCAGACAGAAATAGACAATAGAATCGAAATGGCGGTTTAACATTTCTATTCAATAGATTGAGTACGGTCGTGTCCCAGGATCACTATTGCTTTGTGAACACCCAGCTTTGTTAACGAAACTTCATGAAGTTTTTTTATATTTTTATATTATAACATCAAAGTTATTATATTGAGGTTAGATAGAGCGTAAACTCTTACGGGACTGGTATTTAAGTACACCTAAATATTATTGAAAGGCACTAGACCCTAATCTACGATAGAATTTCTGTACACAGTATAAAATTTTATTTTGATTGATACAAAATGTCAACACAAATAATAATAATTAACCAATTACATTAATATTGTAGTCTGTGGAATTAATTTAATACGAAATAAATAGTTTAAAAAAAAACATATCGACAAGTGATCCATTGACAATATCACACATTCAAGATTTTGGACATGATCAATGGTCATGAGTGTGGCATTTAGAATAGATAAGACATAATATTATTTTACTATTCTTGTCTCGCTATTTCATCTATTTTCTGTATAAAACATATCTGTAATCCTTATTTATTCGTTAACAAAAAAAGTACGTACATACATACATTCTTAGGGCCGATTTCATAGTTAAATAAGTCTTATATGACCGTAAAGATATTTTGACAATTTTTGTATTGAAATATCAATATCTGCTCAGATAAGACTTTTGTGTTGACGAAATCGGCCCTTCGCAAAAGTATAGACAGATTAAAGATTGATTGAATATAAAAAAGAGATTTAATGTACCCTATAATGTGTGATATAATCAACAGATCTGTCCAGAAAAACTAAAATTGATGTCCATTATAAAAAAACCAATTTGATAAATAAAACAAATAAATTAATCTTCCATTGTTAATAGTTGATCAATGTCCAAATGAATCAAATTTTCAATTATGGATACGACTAGCCAATTTTTTAAAGTATATACAATACAAATAACATTTATCATGAAGCAATTTACATGTCAGTGCCCAGACGTAAAATTACATAAATCATAAAGCGGCTTGTCATTTCATGAAATTGTAACATTTCATGAAGTATTACACCATTAATACTACTGAATACAGTTGCGATGTGATTTTACCCAGTGAATGATAGGAAATCATTAAATGACATCGTTATCGACAAATTTATCGACACTTATAGTAACTAAACTAAAACCAATCAACTCACGCTACTTCTTGGTATTGCCTAGCATAAATAGTAGATTGTTACACAAGGGACGTAAGTAAGCTATTACAGAACAAGATCCAATTTGGCGCCAGTGCGAGCGCAGCTCGCATAGGGTGTAATAGCTACTTGCAACCGAGGTAAGCATTCTACTTTATATCATTCTTGCGAGGTAACTTTGGACTTATCCGGCAAAAGGTTTTGCATCATTTGTTCTGCTTCAAGCAAACAAAAATCAGGCTCTCCTCCTTTTTCATCATCTGATGAAGTGCTTGACATTGTTGTAAATAACTTAAATCCCTTTACGAACAAACTTCACAAACTTTCAGATCAAATGAAATGCCGCCATTTCCATTTTTTTTTTCGTAAATAGTTTTCCATTTATTTTTTTTACGGCTCTGAGTTCCAAGGAGTTTTGCATAGTTTGAAATGTATGGAAATTAAATGCCGCCATGTTCAGTGTTTTTTTTTTTCAGTAAAAAGTTTTCTTACCATTTTAGATTGTTTACCAAGGAGTTTTGCATAGCTTGAACTGTAATGTGAACATTACAATTCAAGCATAGTGCGACGTAATGTTGCCTTGAATTGCAAACACCAACTTACAAGGAGACTTTCCACCATAGTAATCCCTAGTTACTGAGCAAGTATGATATAAATGTATATTATGGTAGGATTATGGAAGTATCATACAGGAAAAAGTTATGTTTTACAATCATCTCAAATATATAATGCAATTCAAGTGATAATAGGACTGTCAAACAGCCATTTTATATTTCCATCCTGCTCATATGCGCTTTACACTGAGTGAGATAGAAAGAGAAAATGGCGGCTTCATGTTCCTATTGTCATTTGAATCACATTGTATTTAATCTTATCTTTACTTGACGCTTGTTTACGCGACGCATTTGGTCTCCTGGAGCAGCCAATTTATTTCCTACTCATTCATTTGTACACTCAAGATCAATAATTATATTTGGAATTTTATTTTTTTAAATGCATCCTACTTCTACAATAGAGCCATATCTAAAATATTGGCCATTAACTATATGGCCAGCACAGTTGTATATATCATGAAATGGCATTTCAGGAAACGGCTGGGCGCTTTATGATGTGGGCAATTTTACAAACAAGCTACTACATGTATAACAAACTATAATAATAATACATAATATTATGTATACGCTGCAGCTCAAAGAGTACAAACTACATTAAATGCATGTTCACTCAATGAAAATACTTATTTACATGACTACTATCAATTTATCTTACATGATATATTTTATATTTTGAAACAGTATTATTTTTTAAATGACCTCTTGATTTCTGCCAAGTTTTTATGATTTTTTTTGTACTGTTCTTTGTGACCAAGTTCACAATTATTACACAATCATCAGAGATTCAAATTTTGCAATATTGAAGTTTATCCAAAGGTAAAGATAAATTATTATGAAATGCTCTAGAAATACTTGAAGCAAATGCTTAAACACTATAAAAATAGAAACTTACAGTTTCAAAACTTTAATGTGAGCGCTACTAGATCTAGGTACTGTAATGCCGGCGATTTTTTATCTTCGACACCAAGTTGCAGATTTTCAATGCAGGACCAAGTTTCAAACCCATGTACTTCATCATCATGTCCGAATTCAGTAACAACAATGCCTTTCCATCTATTTCCTGTCAAGGGATGAGTGGTTAGTGTAAATTAAAATTGACATATGTCACATAATTTCTTTTTAAAAACAGAGTAATTTTTATATAATACTAGATGATGCCTGCGACTTCGTCGGAACACTTTAGTTTAACCAGATAAAATATAGCTAATGTGTTAATCCTGGCTATGAGCTATCTCCATTTCCAGCCAAATCAATAAATTTTTAGTGGCGTGAAGGAGTAACAAACATACATACACAGACACACATCCAAAAATAAAAACTTTCGCCTTTATAATATTATACTGTGATATATACTGTGATGTGATGGAACAAATGGGCATGCAGGTTTCCTCCCTATGTTTTCCTTGAAATCAAATCGCTGTTTGAACATGTGTCATGTAATTGTTAAAATGCACGTAACCCCAAAAAATCAGAGGTAAACCGAGGCCAAACCTGTGACCCCTGAATAGGAGACAGCAATCGTAACCACTAAACTACACTGCTAGTATACGACGCCATCGAATACTTCGAACCCTCCGTAGAACAAAGTCTCATCTGCTAAATTCATAACTTGAGATTTGAGCCTTGCAGTTGTGACGTTTAAGGTTCAAATTTCAAGTTGTGAATTTAGCAGATGAGACTTTGTTCTACGGAGAGGTCGATTTGTAAATGTCACGTTACTCACATGTTTCCTAAAGAGATCAGCGTGCGCAGCCAGCGCCAGGTCGGCGGCGGCGATGAAGCCAATAACGTCCTCCACGGACCAGTCGGCGGGCGCGGCGGCGGGCGCGGGCGGCGGCGGCGCGCCCGTCGTCGACGACGCGGGCTCGGGCCGCTCGGGCGACACGCGCGCCATCTTGCCGCCCGCCGCAGACTCCTTGCCGTTCACACTCGCGCGGGTTGGAGACTCCTGGAAACAAAACGGTCAAATGAGTGTCAGCCCACTCGCAGTTCTGTGTGTCAGTGTGTAGTCTACTCAAAAAGAGAACCGTGGGATTTGAGAGTGTAGCTGTGCTTAATAACCTTTTTTGTTTAGCAGGCAATACAATAAATAGCAAGTTTACTGTTTGGCCATGAAGGTTCTCTTTTTGAACACTCTTAGGTTCTGTTACAATTGGAAATAGTTCCAAATTAAACATTTATCTTGGTTCTTGTATAATATCATAATTAAGTACTGATTAAATTATAATAATAATCATACAAACTACACAGTAACATAAAAGAAAACTAACACTTTTAGGCCTTTTAACAGCAAAGGCTGATGTGACACTGTTGGATGTAGACTCCCCACAAAGAGTGCAAGGCCGACCAGCAGCTTCGCCCGTGTCAATCTCTATCATCCCAACACAACAGCCAACACCACTACACACTAGCTTGAGCCAATTCTTCAATTCCTCCATTGATAAATCTAGGGGTACTTTTACTGTGAAATTCTTGGTTCCCGATGAGGCCTGAAAGTGAATATATTTATTGTATCAATTTTCTATGAATTTACTATTAACATTTCTAACACAAACTGACACTTAGAATGAAAATTAACCTTTAAGTAATGACGTGGGTGTCTCACAGACGGCGTGTAAATAAATTTTTATTTTTCAGATGGATCAACCGAGTAACAACATGAATATTTTGTTGTTTTCTTATACATTCTTAGCAAATATATAGTAGATGGAATATAATTGAAATTATTAATGTGTTTATTATTACAAAATCATACTATTTACTAATTATTCTATAGCTGTCTGAGAAACCTGGCATAACCACGTCAGTACTTAAAGGTTAAAGTAATGTAGTAGTAGTAGTTACTTCTGAATTGTCAAGTGAATATTCCAATGATTCCTTCAATACCTTTTGAATTATCAAGTAAATATACCACTGGATACCAATAGAACTTTGTAAAAGTTAATCTGTATAAAAACTATTCTATTCTAATGTTCATTATAAAAAAAGTTTCATACCTGTACACAAGTACTATTTGCATAATTACTCGAAGCACTGAGAATAGCTCTAGACAACTTTTGTGGGTCCAAATGAGTACCAAATAGCTCCTTGACCAGATTTTCAACCACACCAGAAGCTCCAACTCCTGTCACTGAAGAGGGCAGCGCAGGACTGCCGCCGGAACAGCTGCTACGGATGCGCAGTACAACATTTGCTGCCGGTGTCGCTGTACTAGTACCATTGGTGTTTCCAGTACCAGTTGAACCTCCTTCTGGTAATGCAGGATTCGGAATACCACTTGGTCGTTTAAACCTGAAGTTATTAACAAGTATTTTAGTAGTTATGGTTGAGACTTTAGACTGCACATTTTTGGCTTTAAAAAATAATATAAACAAAAAAATGAAGTAGTACCATATAGTTTATCTATACAAATAAATAAAATTGGAGTGTGTGTTTGTAATATCAAAATAACAGCTTTTTACTAAATTCTAATATTTACTTACATATGTAAGTAAATACATTATTTATAACAAAAAAACAGACTAATGTTGCCACTAATCACTGGAACGGCTGGACCGATTCTTACAGGACTTTCACTAGTAAATAGCTCATGTTATCGGGAGTAACAAAGGCTACTTTTTTAACTGACTTTCAAATAAGGAGAAATAGTTGTGTTTTCTACCTATGTATCTCAATATCTGAGTGATTTCTACACCAATTTGCTTGGATCTTTTTTTAATCTATACAAAAACTTTGCCAGATGCTCCCATAAAAACTTCCCATTCCAACTCCTCAATCCTGATGCAGCAGGGGTACTGCCCTCCTTAACTGTGCGGATTTAGGAACTGTTGATTATGAATAGTTATTGTAGGTACCAAGTAAAGACTACATCAGTGAACTCCAGGAACCAACTCCTCAAGCCTGATGCTGCAGGGGTTCTGCCCACATAAACTGTTTAGGAACGGTCAATTGTGAATTGAAGAAGCTGACGAAGTCACTGGCGTTTGCTAGTTCACAATATTATGAAATAGAACTTTCCTCTAGACTTTATACTGATTCCTGATAAATGAAGTACAAATGCACAATATATTATGTACAGTTTTGTATACCACAGAAATATCTTTATAACTTACTTACTTAAATGGTTATCAAGAGAATAAATTGTTCTATTTCTAAGTTAGCTTAATAACTTCTTTACTTACCGAGATGGAGCTGTAGCACTCTTTTGTCCAGGTGGCTGCAAAGGATGTCCAGCCCTGGCACACCATCCCACAGGAAAGATATCTCTCGAATCATACCTACACCAGTAGTCAAACGCACCTCTCCAGCCATCAAAAGTCACATGTATCTGATCATTTTTCACTGCACCCACAGTGGCACAGCATATCAGCTGTGGATTCTTCTTATCAACAGCCTCTAATTTCTGACCAACAACAAATAAATTGGATTTAGGTGTCGGTGGCTCAGGTTGAAAGACTTTTGATGGAGCCATTTCAGCCCCATTTAAAGTCTTCAGCAAAAACATAGGCCAGCTACTAGCGTTCATACGAAACCCAAGAGGTGGCTGCAACATTCCATCATTCTTTTCGCAGTGGCCGATAGTATGTATGTCTCCTGCATCAACAAGTCTCCAAAAATCATTTTTATTATCACTACCATCCAGCCTCAACCTTAGTCTTGGTCCCAAAACACCAACAACTGTAGCTATGCAAGTGGACGTAAGGTTTCTAGGATCTAAAGCCTCCAATTTCATATTCACTTTAAAATCATTCACTGGAGGTGTTGGGGCCTGTTTAAAACACTCCTGTGGTGCTGCAACACTGTTCGTTTCTTTCATGTAATCACTCCAATCGAAGGACTGATAAATTTCATAAAATGAGCCAGTCGAATTGTTGTTAGAGTGATTCTCAGAACCATTCGCTCCATTCCCAGATTGAGGAGATGTCGTTCTTTTTTCATTCTTTTTCTGATATTTATTCAAACAATACGTTGAACAAAAGTTTTTGCTACTAGGAGGAGCGTTGCCGCGAATTACATTATCGCAATGAAGGCAGGCGCCCTTACTGTACGCCTGTCGAAATTCGGACAAACATGTTTCTGAACAAAATTCTTTTTTTCCATTTTCCGTTGGCAGAACATACTTTAGTGGAGTTTTACTTTCAGCGCACCAAGTGCACGTACGTTTAGGAGGTCTTCCAGGTCCACGTATTTTGCCGGGAGCATGCCCCGACGAGCCGACAGTATTGTTTGACATTTTTCAATGCGGAGATCTTAAAACATTTTATAGTGAATAGTCCATTTATACACTTCCAATTATTACATCGTATTTAAAACTCACTGCTAATTAGAGTTGTAAATTATCTACAATAAGGTTAAATTAGTTTCCGCACAAATATAAACAACGTCAAGAAAGTATTTATGACGCCATTCCATCTGCCATGTTGGTTTTGATTTTTTTTTAAATTTTAAAATGAAAAAAAAATAGTGCTTTCCATATGCCTTTCTTGATATCGATATAATACAGTGAAGGTAGATAGCTTTAGAAACGTGTCAAACATTGGAAGTCAAAAAAATTTTTATGATTAGACAAAGAGTATAAAATTCATCACACGTGCGTACATTGTATATATAAATACGTACACAACGTACGTCACACGTACGTAGATCAAGGAATATTGCCCGTGATACAAATGCTTGTAAAGGGGCCTGTAAACGATCTAACATGTAAAATTTTTACGTGTTTGTCAAACAAACTAGGTAGGTACGTGTTTGGCAAACGGAAACGGATGGGATGGAGTTTGATGATCTTGTTCAAACGTGGTTCAAACAAAACCGTAAAATTTGACATAAAAATTTTACGTGTTTGACCGTTTACGAGCCTCATCACGCGCACAAACGCATGCCAGTCACAAGCAAAAATGAGCTAATCGCACGAGTAGATCGCAATCAAACGGCTTGCGATCTACTCGTAGCCAAAGAGAATGTAATCACTCCGTTTTGCTCGTAGCTTTGTACTGGCACGAATCTGGATGTGATCTGGATACACATGTGAATAGCTCATTTTTGTTTGTGACTGGCATGTTTTTGTGCGAGTAACAAGCATGATGACAGGAATTTGTATTAGAATATAGGTAGGTACCTATTTGAAAACGAAGTTTTTAATTTATACCTATTCTTTTGGATTAGGACACTGGGGTCTGATTCTGTAACTCTGTGCCTACCCACGACGATAGACATTTCTTATCCATTGACGGTTTGAAGAGAAATGTCATTTACTATTTCACAGTAAACCTTCAATGGATAAAAAATATATGTCAGTGGAGTTCACTTTTTGATAGGCACTGAGTTACAGAATCAGTCCTCGACAAATTGAAATTTGAATTATGAAAGTTCAATGTAAAAGAGAAATACTGGAGAAATAGGTTATAAATTACGGTGAAGTACCTGCTTTTCTTTTAAAAAAATCTTAAACAATAAGTGTAAAAAATAGAACAATCTGTTTGTTTGATCTTACTTTATGACCCTTCGAATTTTTGTGAGAACAATGTCTCAGAGCGTTACTTTGAAATTGGTACAAAATGCAGAAAAAGCTGAAAAACGTGTATCTGAACTTAAAAGTAAGGTAAGTTTCTTCAGAAAATTCAGCATAAAGTTGGTGTAAGCAAGGTGTAAGCCTTTGATAACCGAACAAAAACGATACAGCAAGTTATTATAGTCATTTTGTCACCAACTCACCACCAAAACTCCTCTTAATTCAAATACTCCGTTTTTTGCCCGCTATGATCTGTACGATTGCCCGTAAGTGAATAATTATTCAGTATTACAAAAATCCCTTGTCAAAAGTTACGAAGCATAAGCATGAACTTTGAAAAATATTAGAACATACCTACTGGATTAACAAGAGATTCCTTTTATAATCAAACACCTAGGTATTAAGTTTTTTTCTGTGAATGCTTCGTTCTTTTACACACTTTTCACTTCTAATTTAGGCAATTATAATGCACTATTTTAATAAAAACACTAAAAGATTTTTCTGTATTGCATGTGTACTTATCTCATTAGGTACCTGCTTACCCAAGTCACTCAATTTGTTTTTTTTTTAAATTATAGCTTGAACAAGTAAAGAGGTTTAAAGTAGAAGAGAAAATCAAAGAACTAACCCAACAGAATGAATCCCTATTGAAAAAAGTTGAAGAGGCCAAAATAGAGTTGATAAGATTAGAGACGCTAAATGGCAAGAAACAATATCCTTTGCTTGGAAAAACAGTTTTTGTAACCAATAATGTAGACACAGCCAAATCAGAGCAAGAAAATTTAAATGAAAATCAAGTACCTGCTGTCAAAAAGGAGAAAAAAGAAAAAGATGCAAAGAAAACAAAAGAAAAAGCATCAACACCTGCAACCACTGATATTGTTGATGTCCGTAAGTTAGATCTGCGGATTGGTAAAATTGTTGACATTGGTAAACACCCAGACGCAGACACCCTTTATGTGGAAAAGATTGATTGTGGTGAAGATAACCCTCGGACAGTCGTGTCAGGTCTTGTGAACCATGTCCCCATTGATGAGATGAAAGAGAGGGTTGTCATGGTGCTTTGTAATTTAAAACCTGTAAAGGTAATTTGATTAAAAATTATATGCTCAGTTCATAACAATCAATATATATGAAAGCCTCATAACTACTCAACTAAACTTTAAAAAAGCCTTGAGTACTCAGATGTGTAGTCTCAATTGAGTACATTCATATCAGCCACTCAACAGTGAAATGCAGCATGCAGTAACCCCTGTATAATGGCAGGACATCTGAGAATCCAAACAGTGCTTTGGAAGCTTATAGCTAGATTTGAAATGACTATACTCATACTCACTAGAGACTAGTAGTTTTTCACTGGTAATATACTAGGTTGTACGTGTCACATAGGGATTCCAAAATCCTTGAATGGCAATCTTGGACCAGAAAGTGAAGTGTGGTTGGTCCACATAGAAGGTAAACCTCTTACTAGGTGGACTGACCACGTTAGACAAGCTAGTGTGTAAGGCCACAACAAGTGTGTGGAAGTCTGTAAAAGGGACCTATACCAGCAATGCACAGATCTGTGTGCACATACCTTACAATGTCTTGGTGTACAAGTGTTCCAAGTGATATTGTATAAGTTTCAAGATATTATACAAGTAGGTGATTGAAATTTTCAATAGGTAACAATGCAATTAGAATAGTATTGCATCAAAATAAAAAATAATATATTATTATAGTTTGTGATAACCATAAAAAACTTGCTGTTTTAGATGCGCGGTGTTACCTCTGAGGCAATGGTAATGTGTGCCAGCTCACCAGAAAAAGTTGAAGTTCTAATTCCACCAAATGGAGCCATGCCTGGGGATCTAGTTTCCTGTGAGGGGTACCCTCGGGAGCCAGAACCTCAGCTAAACCCTAAGAAGAAGATATTTGAAACCTGTGCTCCAGACCTAAAAACCAATGAGGACTGTGTAGCATGTTACAAAGGAAGTCCGCTAGTAGTGGCTGGTAAAGGCCCAATCAAAGCACCCACCCTCACAGGTGTTCATGTAAAATAGTCATGTAAATTAAGCCAGTCAAGTTTTTTTGAGAGTTTTTCAATAAATAATTTATTGATTTATGAGCATGATTTTTATTACCTTGTCAAAAGAAGTATGACATCAATAACCATACTATTACCATACTACAATTATTGTAGTACTGAACCGATTATGATATGATTTATTCATAACAATAACCTATCGTCGACCAGCAGAATGAGCATGGGCAGGAGACAAAAATTTTATCCACTAACAAGAAATAAAATTAACTTCTCTCTTATCTAAAGCATGGCGACAGAGGAAAGAATTGCTATAAGTATTTCCACCTTTTTGCTTATGCCCTACAGGTGGATAAAACGGCGAGGGGGATGAACATTTTATCCTTTCCCCTTGGATAATATGTCCCCTACCCAAGTGTCCATGCTCACCCTGCTGTAGGGCTAAGATGCGCGCCACGAGAAAATTTTGTCTACACGTTTACTTGTATTCTATGTATTATGTGAATCTCCATAGAGATTCACCAGAAATGGACTTAGAAAGCAATAAATAAAACAAAAGTTCTAAGCAATATCAACAATATATTACATTTTTGTAATTATAATATTATGTATGTGAGCCTACTTACTTTAACAAATTACTGTTAGTAAATTGATTTATATTTAAAAGATAGAAAAATAGACAGATGTGATAAAATAACGTCAACATTAACACCACAAAGATCCTACTTTAGCTTAGAGCTTTCACGAATTATATTCTGTGGTCCTGTTCACTTGTAACTTTGTGTATAAAATTATTTTCATTTGTGAATAACAATTTGATTATATAGTGTCATAGAAAAAAACTACATTTGTGTAGGTTTAACTAGTAGGAAAATATTCATCTATATGTACCTAATTATTTAACAAGTGTGCAGGCATCATCCAACGGACGCATAATATTAACCACATCATGGAAAACTTTGTTTCTATCCTTACCATCCTTACCATAATATTATAAATGCGAAAGTGTGTTCGTTTGTCTTTCAATAACGCAGCAACGAATCGACGTGTTTTTTGTATGTCTCTGTACTTAGTCGAGGACTTGGGTAATGTCAAAGGCTACTTTTTATCCCGGAAAAACTGAAAACCAAGATTTTTGAAACTTAACTCCACGTGGACGAAGTCGCAGGCAAAAGCTGCTACACTCTGCTATAGTAATAGTGAAAATTTGAACATTTTTATAGTAGTAGTGCATTTAGCTTATTGAGGCAATGGTGTTATGAATTTAATCTAAAGTTTTCTCCCACCACATAAAACCATGCCATGATCACGCTCATATATAATAATTTATCTGTAACAATTTTACAAAAATACACCTACCTACCTACTGCATACAATGAACTCGCTAAGTGGTTGTAGTCTGAAATTCATAATTTTTTTACTGTAGGTACCTATCTCTCATTGGATTCAATGGACGTTAGGTTAGCCTTTTGTACACCAACGCATTCGGATGCGGAAGCGAAACGATCCTTGACGTAAAGGCGTTGACATTTCGCTACCGCATGCGATATGCGTTGGTGTACTAACTGCCTAATATCTATTAGTTACATTATTTTACAACCATTTCTAATAAGCTGTTTATGGCACTGGCTCTTGTGCAGTGGGTAGATACCTAAGGTCTAAATTATTTTTTGGCTTTGAACTATTTATGTCGAAATTGCTTATTTTTATTTGACAGAAATCTAGATGCTCGCCAGTGTGTCGGCCAAATTTAATTCTACACCAGCACACCATGTTATGTATTGTTAATCCTAATACACAATCTATCTTTAGTGGCATTTGATAGCTCTTTATTTGAATGTTGCCTGCAAGTAGGACATTTTAACAATATTTGAGCACATACATATTTATAGTAACTATGTATTAATATATGAGTTATATATAAATGTATCCCTGATACACTGAACTCTGTGACTAGTACACTCGATAAACTGTAGGGGGCATACAAGTTTAATGATGTTTGCTTATAAAAATGAGAATTGAGGTCTACGAAACTAAGGTGAATTGCATTTTGACATATCAATTTAGTTTCCATTACACTGCGGCACTACTGAATCGTCACCAAGATCAGTTGTCATTTTGTACACCTCTAAAGTCCAGAGTACTAGTAAGTATTATAGAGGTCAATGTCTAAGAGCCTGTAATAAATATAAGTACATGTAGTAACATGTGCTTATATATATTACAGTGGTTTATACAACTCATTTGTATGACAGAAATGTGTAAAAGCCATGTATGTATGTATGAATAAACAGTGTGTTTATTAGTAAGGACCTTAGTTATAATAACAAAGTAAAATGCATATATTATTATGACGGGGTGAATGTGGCATTACACCATCAAATTATTATATCATTAATTTATTACATAATATGTTATTTTTCAGAGCGGTAAATTTATCTTTTATAATATACATTTTCGCCTCACTGACCGCTCTCAAACCAATATCCTAATATCATAATGCAGCATTAATGAAATAAATAGCATTTGTTAATGAAAACCTATTAAAACTGGCTGTTACGCCGTACATTTAAAATAATTGATTTATAGCAATTAATTTCAAAGACTTTGGTGAATATAATAAAATTGTGATATGATAATATAATGACAGGCTTACCAACAGATATGTACCAATATTATTTCTAGGTATAGATCTATTTTATTTTATAGTATCTTTACTGTGCCTATTTTGATTAAGCGTCTATTTTAAAAATTCAATTCCATTAGTTGCTTGTAATTTAAATTTATATATATATTAATTATCTCTAGGATGTTATATGCACCGACATTCCACATAAGGTATAGACTATTTTGAAACTGAAACAAAGGTACAGTAAGTCGTTTAAAAGAGACCTAGATGTCAGCAGTAAATAGCTATCGGTTGAGACACCGAGAATAATAATTATTATTGATTGAACTTTACTGTATTTTAAAATAATACGTATAGAGCGATTTTACTCCCAGCCGCAGTAGTGCGTTAGCAGTCGCATATAAGAATGCTTCTTATAAAACCAACTTCAAACGTAAGGAATTCTCATAAATATGTACCTATGTATATGATTAATACATAAATACATTTATATAGGTACAAAAATAGTAGTGAATAATAAGTAAAATAAAAGCCATAGGGCGTAAAGAAGTAGTTCGTATAGATCCCAAAAACTGAAACAACTTTGTGCCTTTATTTCATCTTAAGTATTGGTACGGCTTGATGCATGATCTTATCGTCTCTTGTGTAGAAGAAAACACCAAAGATACGCTTAATGTCAAGACTAGATGGATGAATGAATAATAATGGAATTAAGAACCGCGCGGCCGCCTCGCTAGACGGGATTTTGTTGAAGCCAGAACTCCTTAAATGTATACTACTTGTACATGCAAATTCTTGTATGTACTTGTATTTAATAAATATAATAATAATAATTGAATTGTTATTCAATGTAATCAGCGCGTATAAATTACGTGTGCGTCGAAATCTTAAAAGAAGTCTCCATCGCGCTCTATACAAACGAAGTTTTATTCATATTTTACTACTGGCTGTTGGTCAAGACTTTGTTCGCGTGAATTACTCTCTTTAAATGTTTCATCGTGCAGATTTTACCCTTTAAGTTGGTATTTCAAAATATATGTCGCTCACAATCAATGGATCCAATCACTGGATTGATCAGTTTAGACTGTGCGTTTTCTGTCTGACATTACTGTAGTACCAGAGGTACCGATTATATCTAAACAAAATCAAATTCAAAATCTTTATAAAAAAATGTGTTTGACATCGTTTAAGTTTGATATTTCTATATGTACATTTAACAATAACAGAAATTTAAGAAACCACAGAAACATTTCAAGATCCTACAAAATCAAAAAACAATAAATCAAATTTCGTTTCTATCTAGCGCACTTGGAAGAATTTTTTCTTCAAATATATATTTGATTTAACCTAACTATTATAATTAATCTAAAAAAAATTAAAACTTCATTATGACATGTCTTATGATTATGAAATAAATCAAAATTAATTAATTAAATTTAAAATATAATGCTACATTCTTAAACTAAAAATGTTAATGAATTATCTAAGATTCTGTCAAAATAAATAAATATCAATTGTAACAATAAGTATAATTAATAATATTGACTATTTTACCAAATGACACAAGTTCATAATTTTCTCTTAATATTGTTTTCGAGTCTTTCGAATATTTACACACTTTTAAGAAAAATATTATGCATTTCAAAACGTTTTTGAGTTTTAAATAAAAATACGATCGGCAATATACATAACGCGCATCTTAAACTTTAATTGTATTTAAAAAAATATATGGACGCAGATACGCAATAACGATTCAACACACAAACCTTTGTGAAATCAAACACATTACACAATCTATACTAATATTATAAAGCTGAAGAGTTTGTTTGTTTGAACGCGCTAATCTCAGGAGGTTCGGATTGAAAAATTATTTTTGTGTTGGATAGTCCATTTATCGAGGAAGGCTTTAGGCTATATAACATCACGCTGCGACCAATAGGAGCGAAGCATCAGTGAAAAATGTTGCAAAAACGGGGAAAATTATCCATATTTAATATATTCTTTTAAAATCTTCTTAATCGCGATCATAATAACAGAAATTGAGGCGGACGAAGTCACTGGCAAAAGCTAGTGTAATAGAATAAAGTTGACTTTTCAATTGATAAATTACGTGGGTTGACTCATTATTGCGTATCTGCGTCCATATATGAACAAATAAATCTCGTATTTACATACAAAGTATAGTTAAAAAATAGGTGGGAATGATTTTTTACAATCTCTTTTTGAATGACCTCTGCAGTTTGTATGTCTGCATTAGGTTGACAGAACCTTTTAGGGTTGATATTAATGAAATCGTATAAGTACGATTGCCCCACGCTTTCGGTTAAATAATTTACTTAAGTCGTTTTAATTCTGTCCGACTGAAGTTTAAACTCATCGCTTAAAGTTATATTATCAACTACATTCATTTTCTTACCCATAAAAATGTCCTTGGGTCAAAAAATTTGCATCTGACTAAAATATATACAATATATTATCTTTGGTTAAGTAAATCTACGCTGATTAAACACAAAATATAGTATACTTAATTACAAAAAAAATACATTCACTAATTTGTAAGTGCATAACTTGTTTAGCAAACTCCGTACCTACATTTTTATACTGATATGAAATCAATATCTTTCTCGTTACAAAAATCTGCTCTTTTAGCTCACCACACAAATAAATGAATATTGGATACAAATACCCAATAAAAATTGTTAGTGACGTACAAAAATATATCTTATATCTATATTGAATATTTATTCAGAAAACTACCACCATATTTGTGGTACTTTTTTTTCAAAATGAAAATGAAATTTAAAAGACTTGAATAGGTACTCAAGTGTACCTCAAGTCAATCTGTGATTTGAAAAGAAAAGTATGGCGGTTAGAAGTACATATATTCAATATCTGCTTATTATGTACTACCACTAGTTAAAGCATACAACAAAATAGACATTGTTTACTTACAAATCTAATATATAAAATGACAGAAAACATGAGTGGGTGAGTTAGGTATGAATGAACATCTATAAAAGTATAGTCATTTGTGTGACCTTTATTTCGTATCATAGGAGTTTTTCGATTTTATTTCAAAGAATAATTATACATAGTTATACCGACACGGTCGCTGAGGAATAATCTCATCTTTGTATTTACTACTGAATGCAAAAAAAGATACCAGCCGAGTTGATAACCTCCTCCTTTTTGGAAGTCGGTAAAAAGTAGTACAAACTGGGTGTGAAAACCGATAAAAACCGATTCAAACTGTTACCAGGACGCGAGGCGCCTCAAGCCATTCCATCAATAATGTAAAAGACTGCATATCTTTTACAAAATTCCGTACAAAAGCTAATTGAAAAAATGATTGTAAAAAAGCACCTATACCATACATAAATGCAACATTACATACTTTACAATAATAACAATATTATTACTACAGTTAATCTTTATTTTTATGGTAAGTTTTGTGCACACAATTAAAATCAACTATCCACTCTTGTTTTCAATGAATAAACATGCAATGTATACATTGGGAGCATGTTAGGCCATTTTTGATTGACATAATACACGATTACAACAACAGACTGAAGAAAACATAGAGTACAAAGTAATAAACCATCTAATGCGATATAAATATACTCTTTTTAAAACTTACATGTCTATCTTAAACTAAAGGATAGTTTCTTACAAAAATATAAATTATAATTTATAAATAGAGTTTAGGAAGTAGTATAAAGAGGTTGTGACGTCATGTCAATAGTAATACTGTATAAAAATTACAATTTTATACGTGATTTATATAGATAGATAAATAATATATATTCATAGATAGTTTTAAGCAAGACGTAAAGTTATTGCACAGTAATTAAAAGTTTATTCAGTGGGATTTCAAGTTTTAGGCCAGCTGCATGTTATCAGTTATTGTCTGTTAGAAAAAATCTTACACGCGCAAGAGGGAACTCCGCTTATACAATTTGAATTAGAGCCTTTAAACCATTAGAACTTTGGTCCGTCTCCTGACGCTTGTCAGATCCGCGAAATAGAAAGTTTTCTGACAGAAAATTTTTGATAATATACGGCTAGCCATAAAATGGCACAGATAGAGTAAAAGAGGTGGGTAAGCAACGAGTGGCTTAAAAAAAATATAGTATCTCTCTTACAATTTAAATATCATTAGGAAGACAACTTGGCCTACATACTTTATAGACTTGTAATTTTTTGTTTAAATACATATATTTTTCTATAAATGTCTAACTAAAATTTAAATGGAAATTTTGGAATGTGTTTGTGAACTTATATTAAGTTAAATGCAATTCATTTAGCTGGGGCATTGAATAAAGACTCCCCCACACATGTGCGTTTTATCGGTCGATAATGTCGCAATACGATAGTGCGACACCTGTTCATAATTCCATAGCGACGTTATTATCGCAGCAGTTTGTAAGATCGCTTGTCTACAAAATTTACTAACAGATATCGCAATATCGAAAAACATACAGGGGAAGATTAAGTATTAAAATAATCTATTATATTAAACCATAAAAAATAACAGTTTCAATCTCTTTAATTTTCTGAAATAATCTCATTTTGATTTAGGGATGCCACGTGCGTGGCAACACTGGTTTAAAAAGAAGGGTTCATTAGTTTAAAAAATTAAACAGCTGTAACCCTACTTCTAGCAATGACGGTTTGAAATACACGATGTAATAAAACTGATACATCGATTTCGTATACCTATCTGAAGAGTTTTATAATCGAGAACAGTGGGGTTAGAACGAATTTATATATCTCGACAACGTTGACAGACTTCGAATGGTTCCTAACTGTCTTGTTTTAAGGCTAAAGTCCATCCGTTTTTCAACAACCAGCCCTCCACGTTGAAAAATCGGCAATACAAAATATACCTACCACTTAAAAAGCTATAGGTCCATTTTGCTCTGACGTTGTCTTTCGATGGTTGAAATCTATCAACGTTGGCGAAATGAGAAAACTCGTACTAAAGGCTCAGTACATTATTGTAACAAGTGGGTACAGTCAGCAAACTCATTTATTTTACTTAATACATATTATTGTTTTAACTTTATTATTATTATTATGCAATTTATTACTTATCGTCGTTGTTCTGTTGAAAGAGTAGCAAAATACAATCATTACGAAATTATTTTTAGAGATCTCTTTGCGATTTGTACTTTGATATAATATATTGCTGTATTACGTAAATTTTTTTCAAATTCATACAACAAGTACAATATGTTTGTGCTTCCATTAAATATTTAATTTATATAAATAAGTACTTTATACATTTTTCTCCAAAATTCATTAATAACAAAATATTTTGCACACTGACTGTACTTTGACCTCATACAATATCTGACTGTTTAAATATTAAACAACGTAAATAGCTCTAACCAAAAAAAGAAATATCAAATTACTGATAAGGCCCTTTCAGTGTAAGTTCATTACCGCGACCCAGAAGTTTATTTATTTAAAATCTTTCGTTATATTTGTTTTATTGTTATTTAAATCGCCGCCACTTCGCGATCGCCCTACCAGGGCGCTCCTGGTTGTATCATTATATCTTCGTAACGGCACATAATCTTTACACGTTAAATAGAAAAATCGATAAACCGAAATATATAGTCTTTGATAATCTATTTTTCCTTAACTATCTTAAAAGGTAAACAAATGGTTTCTCGCAGAAAGGCGTAAGCGACGCGCTAAAAATAGCAAATAGGACGTTCTTAGTAAGGTGAGAAATCAAACTTATAAACGTCGTAAGCGTTCGGCTACGATTGTCGGCTAAGCGTAAATAAAAATTAGTCGAGTCTGCTTTTTTAATTTGAATACTCTCTATGTTTGTATGTCTGAAGTAGAATGGAACTACCTTTTGAGACAGCCAAGAAAAAATAAATTATAAGAAGAATAGGTCTATAGGGCGTTCCAAAAGTGTAGGTAAACAATAAAAATAACTTGAATAATTTACACTTCAATAAGGGCTCTGATGCAAATGTTCAGTAATCCAACTGCCAAGTGTCAAAGGATAGGAGAGTCGATACAATTAGTTAATATACCTCTGTCTTTACACCTGTGTAGGCGGGAACCGGCGCTGCGGTTTGATGCGACGCTGCGCAAGAGTCGACTGTGTGACCGGGCCTAATATGTGTGGAGTCAGTGGAGCAGATGTCATCGCCTAGAATATTAAAAAAAAAATTAAGTAACCTAAAGAATTCCCACCAAACCCGCCAACCCATCGAGACAGCCCGGCGGCTTTATTGTCGACGGCTTCACATCTACAGTGAAAAACATAGTCGAAAATCAGCAACTTCTGGCAGTGAGTGATTGCTGCGTATAGAGATACGTCGAGTATCGCGAATAATTTTTTTTTTTTAAATATTAGCCAAGCTGAAGTTGACTAATATCCTCCTATCCCCTCCAAATAAGCAGAAAGCTGCGCTAGGAGTGGGTGCGACAATAGTGTAACGGGTGGGCTTCGAACCTGCGACCTTTCGGTTTTCAGTCCGCGCCTTTAACCGTTGGGCTATTGAGGCTTCAGTTAATTAAACGTAAACATGGATGGCTGGATGCTAAAAGTCATCTAATAATAACGCAATTATGGCGCAAACGCAAGTCGCAGATATACCGTCGACATGTCGCGACAAGTGTCGGGTAGCGAGCATGTCGCACGGGCGTAAGTCGCCGACATACTAATTCTCTTAAAATAATGCACCAACACCAACCCGTCGGGCTTTGTACTAGAGTCGGCGGGTTTGATGTGTACGATGAATGAGGGACATAGCCTCATAGGCCATGTTTACCAACATAGCTCAACGACTCGCGAAGCTGAAAAGGCATTCGAAGAAACCATGTCTTTCAGTCTCAAGATGGCGACCTCTCACCGGTCCGCAGTGTTGTACCTGCGGCGTTGTAGCGGACAGCTCGAGATCGTCTGGGTTGGATCTTCAGCATAGCTAGCATGGGCGGGAGAAATTTTATCCCCGGGGAAAGGATAAAAGTTTATCCCCTCGCTCAGTTTTATCCACCTGTCGAGCACGAGCAAAACGGTGGAAATAATATCCACAGTGGATATTCTTATAGGAATATACTTTTACCTTCCCCTGTCGCCATGCAGTTTAGCATAGGGAGAAGATAAGTTTATCCCTTGTCCGTGGATAAAATCGGGGGATAAAACTTTTATCTCCTCCCCATGCTAACCCTGCTGGTGGGGTCGTAATCAGACGGGTGCGTGCGCAGCGCGGCGGCGGGCGGCTCGTGGTCATCGCGGCTGATTCACGGTTCACGTAATAACCGATGGCCTACTCGGTATTGTATAGTATAAGCGGCGTTACCAGTAGTTCGGATTTCGGGGTATGTAGCCCGGAATGTAAGACCTCACGACGCGGACATCTCGGCTCGAGCCCTGCAGTTGGTGTGTGCCCGCTGGTTGCCAGTAATGCGGAGCGTGTCACCTGGAACGTGAGGTCCACGGCGCGCCGCAGGTCCTGCTGGGGGGGCTCGTCGTCGCCGTGCGCTGGGCGGTCGCGCGGCGCGGCGGCGGGCGGCTCGGGGTCGTCGCGGCTGATCCACGGCTCGCGCAGCAGCTCGTGCGCGCGCGGCCGCATGGCGGGCTCCAGCTGCAGCATGCGCCGCACGCACGCGCGCGCCTCCGCCGACACGTTCCGCCACGCGCCGCTCGCTGTCTCCACCTTTTGGTACAGTACTTTTAGATGCCCCCCGATTCAGACCCTTCCGATAACTTATTTGTCGATCGATTCGGTTTGTTAACATATATTTCGCTCGCTCTGAATCCACACGACAAAAAGAGACAGATATCTAACCGTATCGACACGGTATGTTATCGAACAGGTCTGAATCGCCCTGCTGGTGGGACACTTTGGCCGTGGCTAATTATCACCGTACCGTCAAAAACGTGCCACCAAGCGATCTAGCGTTCCGGCACGATGCCGTGTAGAAACCGATTAGGGGTGTATGGATTGAATGTACACTGCCATATCCCTTCCAAGTTAGTCAAAAGTAAGTCAAAAAACAGTTACTGTGGCAAAACCACAAGTATATATTAAAAATTTTAAACTCCCCTGACTGTACTGTAAGTTATTTTTATCTCTTTATCAAATCTGCTATCACATGTTTCGACTACAATGGATGGTATGTTCTTTTAATAGCAAATACAATTACAATTAAGTGCAAATAATACGTTGTCTGCAATAGAACTTAGCATTTGTCTAACCCTTAACAAGACCACACAGTATTATAAGTCATTTTACCTTTCCAGATTCGATCCTTGCTAGGATCGCTTCGGGCGTGTCGTCCCCGGTAGACGCAAACGGCGTTCTGCCGGAGAGCATGATATACGCCAACACACCTAAAAGAAAATTAACAACTTAAAGTGCTGCATTAGTGTTCATTCGATGGGTCTGAAATGTTTCTGTGCGCATAGTTTAATATTTTGTAATTATTTGTGTAAGTACCTGTTGGCAAACCAATAAAATAAACTACAGGTTCTGAACCCTGACGCAGGATGCTACGAGGTACTGCCAGTCTAAACCGTGAGCATTAGGAACTGTTGATTTTCAATTGACATCAGAGGTACAAAATTGATCCTAAAACTTGCCTCATTGTGAACTCGTTAAAATAAACTAAGGACAGTTATTGGACTGTTAAATTAGATATAGAAATTAATAATAAGTAGAAGTTTAAGTTAAAATAATATTACTTATTAGCCCACAGGCTAGATGGTAGTATACAATAAATCCATCGTTACATAATGGTGCTTTATGGTAGACTAGCTGTGCCCGCGACTTCGTTCGCGTGGAATAGTGACTTTTCGGGCAGCATATTTTGAATTACATATACCGTCGACGCTCAGACGCAAGGCGTGTAGTACTTACTCTGTATGTTAAAAATGTTCGCCGTGATTCTTTAAATTGACATAACTTTTTTATTTATGAACCGATTGACATGAAATAACACTAAATGTTAAGTGAAGCTTACTACAATATATTAGTGAAAACCGTATCTAAATCGAATAAGCCGTTTCTGATATTAGCGTGCACAAACACACAGACAAACAGACAAACAGACAAAAAAAAAATTAATTACAATTTCGGGTTCGGCATCGATATAATAACAACCCCTGCTACTTTTTTTTATATACTAGCTTTAACCCGCGGCTTCGCTCACGTTAGGTTCGATTTTTTAACCCCCTATTTAACCCTCTTGGGGTTGAAATTTTCCAAAATCCTTTCTTAGCGGATGTCTACGTCCTAACAGCTACCTGTATGCCAAATTTCAGCTCGATCGGTCCAGTGGTTAGAGCGGTGCGTTGATAGATCAGTCAGTCAGTCAGTCAGTCAATCAGTCAGTCAGTCACCTTTGCCTTTTATATATTTAGATTTCCATTGTACAGACACCACTTTTCTACAATTTATTTATTTATTTATTTCAGGACGACCAACAGGTTACAATAAATTAAAAACTAAGAAAAGTACAAGATGAAAAAATTATTATGAAGTAATGTACACCTACTTACAGGTAGCCACAATATGCTTAAAGTTTAGTACCTACTACTTGAGAAATGTTGAGCAAACAAATACACTACGAACAATTAAATAAAGTACCTACATAAAAATTACTTAAAAATTAAGAAGAGGAAGAATATGAAGATAGAAAGTGACTTGATAATTTTTTTTTTTAAAATTTAGAAAAACTATCGCCTGATATATATATATATCAACGACCTTGCTAATGTTGTTATAGGTTGTTAACATCCTCTTGACAGGCGCAGAAATACCTAGATTAGTTTTAGAAATATCAGCTTTGAATGGCAAAAAGTTTTTTATTATATGTATAGATTAGCCCACAGGCTAGATGGTAGTATACAATAAATCCATCGTTACATAATGGTGCTTTATGGTAGATGATAAAAAAAACTTGCCTAAGCTCCAAATATCGCAGGCGGCGTCGTATCCCGCCCGCTTGAGCACCTCTGGCGCCACGAAGTTGGCGGTGTAGCACGGCGTCATGAGCAGGCCGTTCTCTGCCCGCAGCTGCTTCGCGAGCCCGAAGTCCACGAGCCGCACGTCGGCGGCGCGGCGGTCCGCTGTCGCGAACAGGATGTTCGAAGGCTTTATGTCCCTGATGAAGGACATCAATATTGTGGTAAGCTCACTGAGCTCTATATTTTATCTATGATTAACTCTGGACTTGCTAACCCTATACAAATGACAGCACAATGGCTCAATTTGAAGCGCCACTATTGACATACGAATGTCTCTGGAACTAATAAATAACATTACAAAGGGCGCACCGACCCCTATAAGTAATAAAGAGGTTGGTTATGAAATCATAGATTAATTATAGAGATTGGTTGGCGCTATTTGCAATGTTATTAGTTCCAAAGACACTCTTACAACGCCAAAATGGCGCCAATCATGTAGGTCTAAAAAAGAAATCACAGTAGCATTTCCAGTGTTAATAATATAATTAAAGCGTTCGCGTTATCCTAATATAAAGCGAATGCGCGATCATCGCGCGAATAAGAGATGCGAGCGGCCGCGGCTTCCACTGCGCATCGTTCCATCGCGCGAATGCCTATTAGGAAACCTATTCGAGATGTTTGATCGCGCGTTTGTACGAGTAAAATTCGCGCGAACTTGCGATGATCGCGCATTCGCGTTGTATTAGGACAACGCCTAACAGATTAAAGATACAGGTCAGTGGTTTAGTTGGTTAAGGAAAAGGGGTTCTCTGCCTCGTTGCTGCTGGTCGTGACGTTAGATAACGCCATTATGTGATGTACAACAATAGTTTTTAAAGTTCCATACTGGTTCAGTTAGTCTGTAGATACTTGAAATTTTTAAAGGATGCGTATTTCTATTGCCACTATAACAAGGAAGATATCTGCTTTCCGAACCGGTGGTGGAGTCTTGACCTGTCATTAGAGCCACAAGTTGGCCTACTGATGCAGATAATGCATAGCATGCAATACATTGCGCAGTATGGGTGCGACCTCTCGCTTGGACAAGTAACGGCGTTGCGTAATGTACTCCAAATAATTCACCGCCTTGAAACAGCGGTTCTGCTATTATTCAACCATATACCTGTGCACAACAGTGTGGCGATGCAAGTAATGCACAGCGTGCAATACATTGCGCAGAATTGGTGCGGCCTCTCGCTCGGACAAGTAGCGCTGTTGCGTAATGTACTCCAATAGTTCACCGCCACGACACAGCTCAGTTACAGCCAGTATCCGACCACCTTCTTCGTACACTCCACGGAGGGTTATTATGTGCGGGTGTTGGCTGTATCTGATAACCAATTAAGTTTATTTAGTCTATTATGCTCAGCGATGTACAGCTATGTTAGGTTTCTCTGAAGGCTGAAATTCGCAATAGAAATAGAAATATTTTTATAAAGAGATCCGTAGGAGAACCAGGGGCGTTGATATAGCCCAAAACATCAGTAAGCTGAAGTGGCAGAAAAATATTAAATCAAAGCTTAAAAAACGACTAAAATGTATGAAAAAGCCGTAACACTCTTTTTGGGTAATATTTTCTGTAACTTACTATTTTTTTTATCACCTAAACTTTATATCAAAATAAAGTTTATATCTTCAAGTATATAAATACATTTACAATTTGTCGGAATCTGGAACTTTTTTTTTCCAGTGTATGAGGGGCGGAAATTGGGCCTTATCAACCCACCTCCTTTCTTACTGTATAAATGACCATTGGGCAAATGACTGATAGCACTTGAATATGGTCTCGACATCGCTAACAAGATAACAATATATGGATGAACTTTCATCAAATCATTCAGGAAATCATACCTCAATAGAATTTCGATTTCTTCTCTGGGATCATACTGCAATTTATCCATGATCTTGACTGCATACTGCGTACGCGACGTCTTGTGCTCACATAATCGGACTACAGAAAACGATCCTGTACCTAATTCACCCATTAGTCTGAAAACAAGCACTCTAGTGAGTGAATTAAATTAAGACATTTTTTACTGGACTGCAGTAAAGCCAAAAGGAACCGATTTTGATGAAGTATCAAACGATTCATTACAATGGTGAGGGTGAAGGGTGACGAATTGAAGCCATCGTACTGGAACGCTAAATCGCTTGACGCCTTTGATTGCCTCCTCCGGGTATCGAACCCGAGACCTCTTAGTTTTAAGACTACAGCACTGACCACTGCGCCAGGGTCAGGTCGTCAAAAAAAGAAAAAAAAAGATCGTCAAAAAGAGTGAAAGCAATAATTCATGTTGAGTTTCGGAATGTACACCCATTTGGTGAAACTGCATTGTATATATTATAATTTAGTTTAAAAATAATTTAGTTGATATGGTTAGTACATTTTTTTTTTAATATATAGACTAGCGCTTGGCTGCGATCACTCCTGATGGTAAGTGAAGATGCGGCCTAAGATGGAACGCGCTTGCCTAGAAGATGCCTATTCACTCTTGATTTGAAGGTATCTAAATTATAGTTAGCCAGAAAAACGGAAGCCGGAAGGGCATTCTAAATTTTCGCAGTGTGTATCAGAAACGAGGAAGCAAATCGCTTAGTCCTTGGGATTTCAACTACGTAGGGTTGCAGATCTTTTCTGTGCCTTGCGTTTCGATGGTACGGTGACAGTGGAATCAAGTTGAAAAGTTCCTGAGCACACTTTTTGAAATATATTCTGTAGAATATTGATAGACAGGCAACTTTTCGCCGATGCTCTGACTTTGAAGTCTGGAGTTGACCAGACATAAAAAATTAAACTGACTTTATTTTTAACAGTCACTTAAAAAATATCAGTACCTGTACTCATCGAAGAAATTGTTTCTATTTACGAATCCTGACCAGAACTCTTCAGTCGAGGTTTTAGTTTGCGCCACGTGGTTCTGATTCTGATTTGTCACTGTTTTGTTATTATCGTCCTTCAGTAGACACGGCGCTACGAAGCTGAATCCCCTGCAAAAACAGAAAATTAACAGTGTCATAGTACGTTTATCTCACGAAGTTACGGGCGCTTTACTTGTGGTTACGTCTTGGGGAAAGTTGTTCAGTTTCATGAGCACATTCACCTCCTTCAGTATTGTTTCGGAGTTTCAATACACGTTGTATATTCAGATTTGAAAAGAAGCGTCTACGAACCTAAACAGTTCGTGCGCATTGGCGGAGGCGGGCACGCCGGGCGAGTCGCGCGGCGTGCGGCACGTGAACTCCGAGTCGAAGTAGAACGCGTCGTCGGCGCGCGACACCGCCGGCCGGAACGGGGGCACCACCTCATACAATAGAATAGAATCATTCTCAAATTATCTAATTTGAGTGTGGCCAGCAATAAGAAAATCGAAATAATTAAACCACCTACTTAGGATCAAAAAGGAGGTGGGTTGATAAGGCCCAATTTTCGCCCCTCATACACAAAAAAAAAAGTTCCAGATTCCGGCAATATATTGTATTTATATATTTGAAGATATAAACTTTATTTTAATATAGGCTTTTACAGTAATGCCTACTCACTTAATAGAATCTAAAATTCATCTACTGTACCTCTTTCCTTAACAATGCCTCCCAATCTATACTTGCAAAGAACTCATGGTCTTTTATATCTTCAATACCATTTGGACCAGCTCCTAATCTGTAAGATTAATATAACACACAATAAGTCCAAAAACTTCTAATTATGCCTTTCCATCCAAACTACAACATATATAACCATAAATCCAAAATATATATTCCCTCTTACCCCTTAGAATAGTCTGAAAAATACTGTTTTACAACTTATTACAGAAGTGGTTCATTACTTTACTTGACAGTAAAATTACAGATATTTAATACATATTTCTAACGTGTTATAACAACCTAGTTTTTATTTTAAAAAATGGCGAAAGCAACTTGTAAATTTTGTCGCCATTTTTCTCTATCAAAATATGTATGACAAAAAAAATATGTCTAAAATATCCGTAATTTTATTGTTAAGTATAGTAATGGACCACTCAGGTCAAAAGTATACAGAGATTTTTACAATAATTGAAAATATTAGAATGTGCGAGAAAGAGGGAATGATAAACATAAACTGGCTCTTAAAATACCTGTTGTGTGGATTCCTTTTAAACAGAGCCCTGAGCAGCGACTGTGCCTCTTCACTCAAATTAGAAGGCATACCAAGTTTTGCTTTAAGTATTTGTGTCATTGTTTCATGCCTCGTTGAACCGTGGAAGGGAAGGTTTCCAGTTAACATTTCAAACTGTAGGGGATAAAAATATTAAAATATTAATTTGAAAAGTATTTGACTACGCTTAAATTGATGTTTTCAATATTATCTCAAATTATAATCAAATTAGTCGCAGGGAGCCGCTGGATTCAGGCGGCGCAAGACCGAGCACTGTGGAGGTCCATGCAAGAGACCTATGTCCAGCAGTAGACATCTATCAGTTGATAAAAAAGACAAAGAAGACACTGAAAATGAAAACATTACTCACCATAAGAACACCAAAAGACCACCAATCTGCAGCCATTGTATGTCCCTTTCTATTAACAACTTCAGGAGCCATATACTCTACTGTGCCACAGAAACTGTAAGCTTTATCACTAGGTGGCAATTTAGATAGACCAAAGTCAGTCAGGGCAATATGCCCGTCCGCATCTAATAAAATATTCTCTGGCTTGAGATCCCTGTATATAATTCCCAACTTATGCACATGTTCTAATGCTAATGCTAGTTCAGCTAAGTAAAACTTAACATCCTCTTCTGTAAACATCACCTAAAATTTTAATAGAATGATTAAAAACCACACTTCAACAAAACATCTAGCTTTTTTCAGCCACCTTAAAAGAAAACATATTTTAGAAAAAGATTCAGAGAAACTCGTAACCGACAAATGTAGCGGGACACTTGTGACGTTTTTAAGTTTGGTTTTTCACTAGCATGTTTTCATTGTTGGTGCTGTAAAATAGATTATAAAGAATTGATAAAAGAGTATTAAATTTAATTTTACCTCTTTACTTAGTCGTGAAAATAGATCACCTCCACGCAAGAAATCTAATATTAAATACAATTTGCCTGCAGTCTGAAATGCATAGTGTAGTTTAACAATAAATGGATGTCCCATTTCAACCAAAATATTTCTTTCCATTTTTGTGCGTTCTCTATCCCTGACTTTTAATGTTGCCTTTTTTAATACCTGTAAAATATGATAAAAAACATGATAATAAATTTTAACCTCTAATGAATAATAAACTCCCAACAAACAAGCAAATCTCTCTATAATGAAAGTAATAGAATTTATAGAAACAAATTACTTTCTAAGGAAACATTATTCTGGGTTTATTGTGGATGAAGTTAATTAAAAAATAAACATGTATTTTAATGTACTATTTTAAGGTAGAAATAAAATAAAATTTCTTTTTTAGACAACCGAGTAACAATGATAAAATATACCTTCATAGCATATAGAGTACCAGTATCTGGACCACTGACTTTTCTTACTAAGAAAACTTTGCCAAATGAGCCTTCTCCAAGGACTTTGAGTAATTCAAATTGAGAAGGATCTGCTTTCTCATGCCCTTCTTTCACCACATCTTGGAGTTCCACTTCTCTTTCATAGTTTTGGTCACTAGTGTTGGATGCATTGGACTCAAGACTTTCTGTTGTTGATGCCTGTCGGGATTCTGCTGCATTTTCAACTACCATAGGAAGACTGTTGGTGTTCTGTGATGTAATGCCACGCTGGAAATTATAATATTAATAAAATCATACTTCAAACTAATATTATAAAGATGAAAGTTTGTATATATATATATATGTGTGTGTGTGTGTGTGTGTGTGTGTGTGTGTGTGTGTGTGTGTGCGTGCGTGCGTGCGTGCGTGCGTGCGTGCGTGCGTGCGTGCGTGCGTGCGTGCGTGCGTGCGTGCGTGCGTGCGTGCGTGCGTGCGTGCGTGCGTGTGTGTGTGTGTGTGTGTAGGCATCGGTGTATGTTTGTTACTCCTTCACACCACAACAAAAGGACCAACTAGGCTGAAATTTGGAATGAAGATAGCTCACACCTAGGGTTAACACATAGGCTACTAGGGAATGAATACTGAGCAATCATAGACATATCTTATTTAAATATAAGAAATATCATTTTTAAATGATACACCATCTTATACATATAAGATAATCATAATGTTATCTGGTCGAATTTTGCCATAATGTTTTAAGGTGATAGTGATTTTACATGCCATATGTTTGATTTAACTAACCTTGATATTTGATTGATCACTAGACAGTGTAACGATCATGATGATAACACTTGGTAAAGTATAGGCCCGAGAACTTTTTTATGAGATCACAATGTTATTCATCTCATTATGTATTATGAACAAAATATGTTGTTAATAGGCGTAACAACAAATCGCTAATTTGGTATTTGAAAGAGAATTCAAGTGCATTTTATACTGTACTTTGTCTTTATGTACAAAAACAATTAGTGAATGAGTAATGTAAAAGGAAAATATGTGATATACTACGCAAAACAAATATAAAAAATAAAAACATACTGTGACATCTCCACTCTGCATTCGCCATGGATCCGTCGCGTTAGCCAGAGGCATTGTTCCTAGCTTCCAATTATACACATTCAGCAGAAATATTTTACAATATTCATAAAAATGTTAAATTCTAAATAAAAATTATAGTTGATCGGAATTATCATACATAAATGGACCATAGACTGATAAAAATTAAAAATTATAGACGAAGGCACATAGACGAAGAACTAGGTCCATATGGTGCCACCAAGTTATCTGTTGCTTATCAATGCATCATAGAATAGGTATGTAATAGAATGTGCATACCTTTCTTGAGAATAATCGTAGACAGAATAACCTTATGTTTTGCGTAGGTAACTCTTAAGTTCCCCATACAAAAAAATTTATTAATATAAGTATGATTAAAAATTTTCTACAATAATAAAATAATTAAAAAGTTGTGAATTAAAATTTTTTTAAGTTTAGAAAGCCCCTTCGACAATTTATTTGTTTACCTACCATCCTGCTGATTCTACCCACAAACATATAAGTCTACCTATCAAAAAATGAAAGCCAGTGACATATATTTTTCAGAATCAGCCCATACATTTTTTTTTTCGAGCCATGGCAACTAATTTTAGCCAACTTCATAAAAAAAACAATCCTACCAATCAATGTAGATAACTCCTTTTTGGCTTTATTATGTTGGCAATATGACGTCAAACACTGAAAGGAATAATTCCTTACCTACCTACAGAATTGTTCAAACGGAGTGATTAGATTACATTCTCTTTGAATTGTTCCATGTATGAGAGTTTCTAGAGGCTGGTAGTCGCAAGATTTTAAATAATGAGTCCGAATACCGAATCATCTACCTATAGCAATATTGATACCTCAGAGTCCAATAAAGGTAAAAAAAATATATAGGTACCTATAATAATGATAGCAATATTAAAGAGAAGTCGTTATCGTCTCAACCAAAAGAAGTCCCGGTGTCCCGGCGGTGGAGAGAGGAAGCATTCTTGCAAGGATCGCCACAGAAAACGAAGTTATAGGTAGGTAAAATTTTACAAGCAAGCAGCAACAAAAGGCGTTTGTGTCCGTCCACGTAGTAGGGGTTTCCCAACGCTGCGTTTCCCGGTGCAAAGGTTCCACTAGAGCGTTTTGGGAATGGAATAATTTGGGACCCTTTTGATTAAGTAGGTATATACTTATTTGACCAAATTGTTGGATTTGATTTTGATCAAAATCCTAAAAATCAGTTCTATCTGGTCTGCATCGACGTCTCTGCATTTTGCGACTTGAGGCATCAAATGTTTTGCGATTTTCGTCTACGCGTGCGAATTTTTTACGTACCTACCACAGGTACCTACTATTAACTAATTAAGTACCTACTAACATTCTTTCTTTCCTTTTTTTCCGATATAGGGGACTGCAATGCCGACGATATAACTTTTAAAATCATTGGAGACTTTGGGAATTGGCAGTGCTGGATAAGTACTTACATGGCATTGTTGAAGTTGCCACTCGCTTGGTACCAGTTAAACATAATATTCATGGCTCCACCTCAGGAGTTCTGGTGCGCGAAACCGAAGATATTTAACACGTATACAGATGAAGAGTGGCGAGATATTTGTGCTCCTGTAAGAATTTTTTGACTTTTTGAAGCAGAAAATTGCTACAACCTAAGTAGCCAGTAGGTAACAGCAACCACCGAACTTTTCACTGGTTCATCTCTCTTGCCCTGCCCTATACATTCAGAGTCATTGGTGGATTCACATATGGGTAAGGCCGTAGATTTTGCCACTTTTTGTAAAAAGAAAATGTCCCTTGACTTGACATGCGTATTAAAAATCGAAGTACTGCGTAAATTATTATGCAAGTATCCTACTTAGGTTAGGTAGTTCTTAAACTCCTATAGTGCATTCTTAAATTGAATGTATGTCGTATATTTAAAAAAATACAATGACTTAAAATCGACCTTACCCCGAAATTTTGCCCAAAATAAGCTGTCTTTTTGATCCAGTCAAATATTTGGCTCGTTATAACTACATTATTTCTATTTAAAGTCCTAATTTACTATGAATATCTGAAATGTGTATAGATTAAGCAATTACATCCTGGGTTCCATGTATTTAAATATGCGTTTTTAAATGTTTTATCGCAATTCAAAATGTTGTCTCCTGATTTTCGCTTATTACGTTACTATTTTGTATGTTACCAAAATTGGGCATCTAAATATTCAATAACTTTAGGGTAGTATTTTATGATGGCACGTGCCACACTAAAGATTCCGGCAACGAAATAAAAAAAAAGAAACCGCCATTTTCTAGCCTGTGGAATTTTATCAAAGGTGTGCGCGTGTGTTTCGTCAGCAGCTTTTTTTTGTGAATTTTTGTGATTTTAAAGGTAAATACCAGTTTTTATTGCACACATGTATGTGTTATACTAAGCTAAAGTGATTTATAAAAACATGATAATGTGTATTTGACTAAAATCGTCTCGCATTTAGTAATTATTCCTGTTTAAAACCTCAAAAATTACGCTTCGACGTTACTTTTATGTGACTTCTATGTTACTGGTAACGTTGATTGTTATTTAGTAACGTTGAAGTGTTGTAAAGGTTAATGTACATATTCTGCCAGAAGCGGATTTTACAAATAGTTCTTTTAAATAAAGAATGAGTTTAAAAGAAGATGAGTTAATTGAAACTCATCTTCGTAATAATCAGAATAATGTACCTTTATTTGATAAACAGCCAGAGAGTTTTGGTTACTAAATTCCATTGATGATAGTTTAAAAAAATATATTTTTCCGATTACTGAATTCTCTCTCTTATCTCTGAATGATCGGCGATTATAAAAAATGCTATACTTACAAGTTTATTACAAAAATCTCCTCCTTTTTTGAAGTCGGGTAAAATAAGTACGTTATGTACTCAGCCTTACAAACACTGTGTTACTTTCACGATACTTCTACGTTACCGTAACATAGGAGTGTCTATGTTACTCTATGTTACAAAGTGGCAAAATCTACGGCCTTACCCATATATTTGACTCGTTTTTATTCTCATTAATGATTCTAATAAGAGTTTGGCCCTTTCGAAATTATAGCTGCACAAGTGTACCTACCTATCTATAAGATAACTACCTTATAGATACGGAAAGGCAGTGCTTGGGTGGGTATATTTAGAGACACTGAAATTGAATAATAGCAACCTATCTATTACATACTAAGGCTTCGAAACCAATGCACGTCACTGCGTGTGATTACTTAGGTACGTGTGGAGGGAAAATTGTAGAGTCGCCATTCATGCACCTTGAGACTCCAACTTCCATCGGTCCTTTATCGGCTTCAACTTTGCGTTCCGACTTGAAGAAAACCTTTATACTTTTAGAAAATTGAAGAACATCCGTGCTTGATCTTCGACCCAGACATACTATTTCTCGAGCCGACTATGGACCGAGCGTTGATCCCGCTGGTTACTTGTCCGAAATTTATTTACGATACCACTGTGTTCAGTCGGACTATTACATCTGATTGGAACCTTGTCTGCTCTAAGCATTGGTTAATACATGTACGAATATATTTAATATATTTTCTTTTTATCTTTAGGACCTACACTGGACGGAAACCTAATGTTTAAGTTCAGTCCGTCTGAGTGTGACTAAATCTGTTGCATCTTTAACCTTTTAAAATGAAAGTTCCAAAAATTATTAACATTGAAAGTTCTAAGAATTATAATCTTTCGCCCCATTAACTATCATGCATAGTTATGTAGTTAGTTAAGTCTCGTAGAACGGACTATTTGATATGGTCTCAGAATGAGACAATATAGTCCACCACGTTCGATAAATGCGGATCGGTAAACTTGAAACACCTTTTAAGGTTACAAGGTGTAAGATCTGAGAGTTCTTAAAACCCGGGTTTCTTCATGATGGTTTTTCGTCACCGTTAAAGCATATTTAACTTCGAAAAGCTAGATGTGCGTGCCTAAGATTTGAACTCCGGACACCCCAAAAGGAGGCTGAATTTTTAACATGACTTTTCCACAAAATCTACCTACCTATTTAAATTACGAGATCTTGAGCCTGTTTAGTTAGATGATAATAATCCGTATTCTTATGGAAATACCTAGATACTTAAATGCCGGTTTAAAGAGGAATTAATTTTATCCATCTGCCTACCTACTTAATTAAATAGATAAGTAGGTATAATATATTTAAACATAGAAGTAGGTAAGTCTCGTAAAAATTTTTTTAGCTTACACAATGTATTATGATGTGGGGTGTTCTTCTGGGTGGTATAATTTTTGGTGTAATAGCGGATAAATACGGACGAAAAACTCCGCTCATGATCGGAATAACGATGCAGTGCACTATGAGTTACATCACCAGCGTGTTACCGTCCTATGGAATATTCCTGATATGCTGGTTCATCTTAGCTATAGCTTCTGGCGGTATTGGTATTATATCGTTCGTTCTGAGTATGGAGGTAAACAATATTTGCTTACTGTTTTTATATCTTGAACTACTTGTAAGTTCCTTCTGCTATTTCGTTTTAGTGTCTTATTGCTATCTAATGCTCACGACTTATTTCGCGACGAAAGCCTTTTCTGGGATCTTAATCTTATGTCTTTTATCCTTTAAGTTTTCTTTATCTCAAGTTTTAGCTCAATCGGTTGAGCGACACGTAACTAAAAGCGTGTTTTTCTGTGCAGATTTGCCGCTTTCCCGATATTTCATTATGACACGTTAATTTCTGTTCTGATTGCCCCATGTTTGTTAAACCACCTGTCTCAGTTTTGCTTTTGGAATATGTAGTTACTTACCTACGTCTTTAAATAGATACTTAGTTACTACCTTCAATTTCTTTTTTTTCTTCAATTCCTTTTTAATAAATCGCAGGTTGTGGGAGGAAGGTGGCGAACAGTAATACCAATCGCGTACCAATTGCCATTTGGACTCGGGAACACTGTTATGGCAGTCCTAGCTTACTGGTTGAGGGATTGGAGGAAGTTAGAGTTTGCCTTGGCGACGGCGTCATCGTTTTATATGCTCTACTGGGTATTAATTACAGAGTCACCAAAATGGCTGATTGCTACGGCACAACATGAAAAGGCTTTAGGTACTTAATCAGGGTTTAAAAGTCATAGCTTTATTAGCATTATAGCGTTATCAACAGTGGCAGCAGGCTATCTTAACATTCCTGTTTTTATTTAAGGAATATTACATAAGGCAGCAATACAAAATAACAGGGAAAATTACTTTGAAGATAACAAAGATTCATTGAAAATATGTAAAAAAATAATGCGGAGCGATCCAGGATTTATGGCATTTTTGAAGTCTGAAAGCATGAGGCTAAAAACGTTACTCTTATCAATAAATTGGTAATTTTATTTTAGGTGTGGGTAGTAATGTACTCGTAGGTACATAGTGTAGCTACTGCCATTAGAATGAGTTAGCCCGTACCTACTATTCTTGCCTATTTTAACATCATATGAGATGACTGATTATTTTTTAATGCTACTGCTCCACCTGCGCCGAAACGCGAAAATTAACACGATAATAAGGGCATTACACAGATGGGGCCAATATTTTAATGCGTTAAATGTGTTGTAGCGTTAGACACTAAGCTATAACTCGGATGGCGGTTTTTTTGACACATCTAAGTATTTAACGCGTTGAATAACGCACTAAACTTTGTTGGCTACATTAGTGCGGTCTCATTCTGCGCAGCGCATGTGCTGTGAGGACATTTGATATGATTTTGGACACAGACGACTGAGCAGACCACTATTACTTCAGTTAACGCACTAATTCATGAAAAATTACTTTTGGCATAATCTTTTATTAATGTATCCACCTGTTTAATACGTTATTTTTTAATTCCCTAATTAAGGCCATTTCAGCGCAGCCGTTAACACTAACATTAATGCAGATGGAGCAGTAGCATAAGGTTAACTAGTTATTGAATAAAGAAAACCTAATGATTTCAGGTTTTGTACCGGATTGGCGTTCTTCACTTTTTCCCAGTACCTCGGTCTTCTCGGCGGGAACATTTTTCTGACAGTCGCAATAAGTGGCATAATTTCAGTTTCGGGCGGGATATTGTGTCTGTTTATTATCAGTAGAGTTGGACGGAAGCCAACCGTGTGGATATTTCAAATAATAACAGCTTTCTGTTTGGTTTTGATCTGGTTAATCCCAAAAAATTTATTCACTAATGACTGGCCAAGGCTTCTGTTTGCTGGAGTGGGTTTTGCAGGCTTATCGGTAAGAGAGACCACATACGATCAAGTTTACCGTTAAAGCATGATGCTTCGGGATTCGAAAAAAGGATCGATACCTGCGTAATATCAAACTGTTGGTTCGATACCTAGGAAAGCTCCAGAAAGCTGTATCACTCCATCGATACTATAGTAGCGAGTAATTATTGGGAAAGTACTCTAAATAAGCAGACTACTAATATAATATTTACTGTACTTATTTTCCGGCGAGATCTTCCCGACTAGGTAAGTAATAGGCCGCAACTTGGGAGTGGCGAGTGTGACGACTTTCGGACGCATCGCATCGCCGCCATGGCGGCCATCGCCAGCTTGGACGTCAGGCCTGACCTATCGCTTGCCCTACTGGCACTTACATCGTTTGCTCAATTAACCGTCCTATAGCCACTACCAGACTTCCGCTCGTCTACTGTCGCGCTGAACTGCGTCCCGACACACTTGCAATTTGTTTACACCTTTAAAATTACTACGTATTTTTTAAAACCAACAGGGAACCGTTCCGGCTCTGTATTTATTTTCCGGCGAGCTCTTCCCGACTATAGGCCGCAACTCGGGAGTTGCGGGTGTGACGATGTTCGCACGCGTCGCCGCTATGGTGGCGCCTGCCATCGTCAGCTTGGACGATGTCTGGCCCGACCTGCCGCTGGCCCTGCTGGCAGTAATGTCGTTTGGTCAATTAGCCCTCCTGGTGCCACTACCAGAGACTAAAGGTCAACCACTGCCAGATACTTTAGCTCAAGCGGAACAGTTTAATAAAAGGTTAATTTCATTATATTTATTAGTAGGTGCTTACTAGACTAAAATTAGAAATTCTTACTGGCACAGAAAAATACAAGTAGATACTTAAACTAGGTCGAAGGGTGCACTGCAGGTATCCACAGTGGCGATAACTTATAAATAAGATTTTTTTTCAAGACGGACACTTTCAGACTTATTACAATTGAATCGTCAACCACCTTTTTTCCGTTAACCGTTAATCCACAGTTTTTCGGTGTAGCATGGTGCGGGTGACAGGTCAATACAACGAAACTTATTTTGTACCATATTACTGCAATGGAAAGGTTAAAATTAAGAAAACAGATTTTCTGAAAAAGAATAGTCTCAATAGATTTTAATGGTGTGAGAACTGAATACGAACCACAATAAGTTACGGTTTATTGTCCTGTCACCCACACTAAGCTACAACGAAAAAAAGAAAACTGCAGGTAGGTGGTTAAGGCTACCGTCATACGTTTACTTACCAATGTGTCTGACACTAGTAACCTATGACCGAGCATGAGGAATTGAATGGAATAACCCTGACTTAGGACTGACCCGCCTGGCGTTGACAGGCATCCCCTCCTTAAATACAATACAATACCAGTGTGTCCCTTGTGTAGAACAATTATTTTTGTACTGTAATTCTGTGGTCCACTTTTATGTTTTAGTATTGGTTTTATCTGGAAACTATCGTTACTGCTGTGGTCTTTTTATCGAGTTTTTTTACAGATCTAAAATAAGAGATCAAGCCAGTGGCAAAAGAATTAGAGACATAATGATACCAAAGTTTTATTCTTATACAAGTGATTGACAACCAAATTGCTTTTACATTAATGTTATATTAGGTAACAAACTTATGAAGAAATATTATACATATTAGGTAACTAAAAAAATATAAATTCTTTTGGTATAAAATATTATCTTTTACTTAAATGCCTTTAAAAATATACTTATTGGTACTTATAACCACTGGTTACAATTGATTTTAATTTAACTTAATCCTTATCAAAGTTGTTTCAAGACATTTTGTTTAGTTTTTTTCACATTTGTGCGATTCATAAACTATCAATGTGATATGAAAACTTAAAATAAATAATTTGCCTACAAGATTACGATTAAAAGTAACTTGTGAAACAACCTGTATAAAGTTTTCTTATGTAATACACTGAATTAAATTTTTCCTTACTCAAATAACACTGTGGTGTATATTGATTAAGTACCTATCTTAGTTAATGTGGGAAACATTGGCTCATAAATAATCAATCAATCTTATACAGGTATATATTTTTTAAGGAATATTAGCCAAGCTGACTTTAACTAATATTCTTTCCTCCCCTCCAAATAAGCGGAAAATTTGTGTTAGGAGTGGGTACGACAATAGTGCAATGGTTAGGGATTGAACCTGAAACTTTTCAGTTTTCAGTCTGCACCTGTAACCAAGCCAATGGCCAAGGAATTGAGGTAAATGGAAGGTTTAAAGTGAACTTTTACAAAGATTAAAATCTACTTTATAATTTTATTGCATTAAATGCACTTCATAGTAATCCCTATGAAGTTATTGTACTGTTTAAAAATAAATGCATATCGCTTATGATAAGTTAATCAAGTTTTGCACTGATAGTTTGAGATTTTATATTTTCAATTCTATGCAACAAAGTTGGATGAGAATGATACCAAGAAGAATAGAGCTTATCATATATAGGATAGTCTAAATTGTCTTTCCCTAACTTGATAAGAGCCGACCTTAGTTCCATAGGATAGTTTAGTGAAACTGCAAAGTTGTCAGCCTCAAACTCAAATTTCCTTGATAAAGCTGTAGCGAAAAATGATAGCAGGGAATTATATGGTGCAAGAATCAATTGGAGAACCACTATTAGACCTATAATAATGGGCTCCTGTCCTGGTGGGAAACCCAAAGTTGTATACAGTAAGGAATATTTGAAAAGAAAGCCAAATGCAGAAAATAAAAGAAGTAGGTTTACTTCAGTAAGCGCAATAGACTTGTATATATGACTACATTTCCAATGACCCAATTCATGAGCCAAAACCCCCAAGATTTCATTTTCATTGCAACCTGTGGTAACATTTTTTACTTCATCATGCTTCTGTAACAGAGTATCAAACAACACTATTCTCTTGGCACCAAACAACCCACTAAAGTATGCATTGCTGTGTGCAGATCGTTTAGATCCCTCTACAATGTAGATTTGAGACAGTGGGAAATTGAGTTTGGATGCTAGATTTTCTATGCCTTGCCTAAGAGACCCATCCGATAGAGGCTGGAACTTATCAAATAATGGTGCAATCACTGATGGGTAAATAGTTAAGAGTATCAAAGTAGCTACAGTTGTAAAGAGCCACAACCAAACAACAAACATATTGCCACCAAGCATAATGATATATATTGCAACAGAAACAATAGGTAATGTTATAACTAGACTAAGAGCTTGTGACTTTATTTGATCCTTTATGAAGAATCCTACAGTTTGTTTGTTAAACCCATGTTTCTCTTCGAGCACAAATGTCCCATAGATGGTAAAAGGTATATTTACAACGTAACTGAATAATGTAACAAATGTCATAAATATACAGCTTATAATGATTTCTTGGTCGGGATTTATGTTTAGTACTGCTGCAATGTTTTCTGATTTTTGCCAAGCAACAGATATCCACCTATTGTAAAGAATTATTGATGTGAGTGATATACTGTAAAATTCCTTAATTATTTTAAATTTTGACTTGTCAGTACCATAAAGTCGTGCTTTCTTGAAAGACTCTTCATTCAACATATCTTTCAAATCTTCTGGAATAGTCTGGTTAGTCTTGTATATCTTCAACTGAAAAAAAAAAGAAAAATGAAATAATAAGGACTAATTAAGTATAATTAAAGATAATTTTAATCATAAGCACACTGAAGTCCATTGAATTATTGAGTACTTAATTGGAATAGGTAGGTAAGTATCAGGTTAGAATACTTAATTCTGTCCCTTTGATAAGGCCAAAAGATATCAAAAAATGTAATTGGGGTATGTTTTTTTTTATTTGTTAATCCATTTTTAAAGTAAGAAATAAGCATTTCTAAATTCTATAAGTAATATAGTTTAATACAATAAAAATAAGTACTGTACCTGCCGCAAGGAAAGATATAATTCCCACAAATATTCCGCCCAAGAAAATATTAATATAAAGAAAAGCAATAAATTCTCGTCGATAATCATCTTTAAAGGCCGTGGTTAGGTAAAATATATTTCTTTAATTACAGTTATTTGATAAATTATATCGATGATATATTAAAACTAATTTCGGCAATCGAAACAGTGGTGATAAGCACAGACGCAAAATTAAGGTGGTGACATTTTGACTTTGACTTGCAGGCTGATTCTGTAACTATCAAAAATTAAAGCCAATGATATATTTTTTATCCATTGAAGGTTTACCATTAGGTAACTATGAAATAAAAAATGACATTTTTCTTCAAATCTTCAATGGATAAAAAACGCCTATCGTCGTTGATAGGCACTGAGTTACAAAATAAGCCCCATGAGATCGATTTTATTATTAATTTACGTCCTGGATTCTAGTCTTTTGAGGCTTCATGACATCCCTACGGCCTACCACAGAGAACTTTACCTTGGTAGGTACCTACAGAGAAAAATTGGAACCAGAAATTTTTAAGAGACCATTCTCTGTTACTGTACTTTTATCGATTAAAAAAAATTACGAAATCGGTTATAAAAGTAGAAGGAACTTTATATTATTGCACAGTATTATTGACACTTTACACCTTGTTAAAACTTGTGAAAGTTCCATCAAATCGTTGATAATTTATTTTCAGCTAGGAAATTTCAATCACTGGAACTACCGAGGAATAATTTATAATCATTTCGTCATAATCATTACTTTTACTAAGAGAAAATATTGATCCTCAGTTGGATGCATATTATTCTACACTCTTCTAAATCAAAAGCAAAATAAAAAAATTATTTCATGTAGGCCAACTTGTAGCTCTTATGACACGTCATAAATCTACCACCGGTTTGGAATGCAGATTCTGCTGAGAAGAGTCGGTAAAAACATTTTTTTTTAAAGGGGCAACTCAGCAGTTGCCCTTTTAAAAAAAAATGTTTTTACAATAGGTAACAAAACTATGCTATGTATACAGTGCTTCCACAATGAAGTTTAAAAAATGCATACGTAGGTAGGATGACCAACCCAATTGCTAGCACTGCACCAGTTTATTCGCACTTTAGCAAAAAAGATTAAAATATAAGTTTCTGATTGTAGTTTTTAAATTTTCAGATTAAAAAATATTTAGGGGAATTCATATTTTTCACAATCGAAACCTTTCTAATCTGGAAAGTTTTAAAATGACGTCAGTATTGTAGTTGAAAGATATTGTTCTGGATTTCCTGAAGTTTTCGGCCATTTTGACTGATCGACTTACCCGTCAGTACTAACCAGTAGTTAATCCCGTATGTGCTAATAATTGGAGACTGGGTCATTTTTCAATTTTATTTCAAATTCTTGTTGATTTAAGAAAAAAATCCTTAAAAAGTTCTTTAATTATATAAATTATTAAACAAGTAACCTTATGAACACAATTATTTAAAGAATTTGGTTAGATTTTAATTTAAAAAACATATTTGAAATTGGATAAACTCTTAAAGTGCTAATAATTGGGTCGGTCACCCTATATACAATCCAACGCATGTTAAGACGGGCAGACAAAGCAGACCCATTTCCGTTGGTGGCACCCGTTCACGAGCACGACGCATGATACAGCCGTAACGTTGCTTCGCTCAACCATTTTTGAGGGAACGCAACCCGCATCACATACGCACCACACGACACTACCACAGAAGAAAGCATGAAATACTTAGGCTACCCATCCCAAGGCATCGAATTGAATACTAATATTAAAATACACATTTTAAGACATGACTGAGACATAAATAAAGTGGAAACACTGTAGAACAGAATACAATAGAATCATGTTACATAGGATAGTTATTCTTATTACTGTCTCATGAATCACTGGAGCGAATTTTATCCACGCTTTTTTATCATTTATAAAGTCTTCAATTGTATAATATGCTTTTTCCATGAGAGCAGATTTAATTGATTTCTTAAACTTGTGTAGAGGCAAGTCTAAGATTGACTGTGGAATTTTATTGTAGAACGTTACGCCCATTCTCACAAATGTCTTTTGGACTCTCTTGAGGCGCAGCCTAGGAAACATGAGCCTATTTGGATTTCTACTTTGTCTGTTGGACAAATCACTCTTTTTTTGTAACTCAAAATGTTTTGTCTGACAAATATTATGTTGTTGCAAATATGTTGTGAAGCTACTGTAAGAATGCCTATTTCTTTAAATCTCCTCTCCGTTTAGCTATAATATATTAAATTTTATAGTAGACCTACCTGTATCAGCTAGTTTACCTATATTATTACACCTAATTACCTACTAGTGTTTATATAATGATCTACTTCGAAAAAGGTGATCATAAGTCTTCGGAAGTGTAGATACATAAATTGTAAATATTCAATATAGGTAAGTAATTAGGTAAGTATAAGTATTATCTCTTATCTCGCTTTGATGTAAAACGGCAAATTTAAAGGAATTAGACATATTATCGAGGCTTAAAATTGATTATTATTGAGAAAAAGAATAGAGCACGATAACCTTAGATTAAAACATTTTTAGGCATTCATTAGAACGTAGTTCTTAAGTCTTAACTCGCTTTATGTTCTCAAGATTGGTTTTCAGTGCTAATGCAGAATCAGCTTTCCGAACCGGTGGTAGAGTCTCGACTTGTCATAAGTGCCATAAGTAAGTAGTAAGATTCTTGGTATCTATGAAATCTTTTCTACCTCCTATAAGTCTCGGTAAAACAAGGCATTTTACTTAATCCTAGATCGCCTGCTGATTAACATGGCAGGGGCGTTATTATCACAAATATATAAATCGGTAGGCATACGGAGAGATGTAGTTAACGTTCCATATAAAAGCGAGGGATGTAATCTTATAGCGCACAGTCTTAACTTCGCTATAAAGCGGTTAGAATTGGGTAACAATTGAATTTAGAAATATGTCGTTACTGAACAAAAGATTGTGTTTCCTATTCGTAGTATCAATAGCTGCAATTACATGTTATTCAGATGAAAATTGTGAAACTATTCCAACAGAAATTCGTTTAACAAAAGGTACCTATTTAAATTATGCAGTGTCAATTTTTGATTTTGGATATAAAAACTTGATTTTACTAGATGATGACACTTCTTCCACGTGGATTAAGATTTTTTGATTACTGCGGGAACTCTTTAATTTTCATTTAAAAAATTAGCCTATGTGCTACAATACACACAAACTTCACAATGTGTGAAACTTCACAATGTGATAGCTTATACATCAGTATAAGCTATCACATTGTGAAGTTTCATCAAAATCGGTCCAGCAGTTTTAGCGTGATAAAGTAACAAACATCCATCCATCCATCCATCTATCTATTTATCCACAAACTTTGGCATTTACGTAAATATTACAGGATAGGATAAAAACAGAAAGCTAAAGAATTAAAATATGATTTTCTTTTCAGAGGAGTACGATGATATGGGAAGTTTAGTCAGATCATGTAGCGGTGAAGTCATTGTTAACAAATGTGAAGGAATATGCACCAGTCAGATTCAACCATCAGTCGTTACGGCGACTGGCTTTCTGAAGGTAGGTCCTCAATATGGAAGCACCTACCTACTAGGTACCAATATTAAAAAGCTAGTAGAAGCGATTTGACATCGCCCGCTAATTTCAATCACAAGATTTAATATTGTTAAAGTTGTGAGTGAAATAAGTAGAAATTGCATAATCAGGTCTATTAGTATTTGAAGTTGGTAATAACTTAATTATAATATGTATAAGTTCTTGCAATTCACGAGGGCGGGCGTGTGGCTCATGGTTGTGTGTGTGTCGTATCTAACTATATATCGTATATAAGTGGGAGCGAGAGCTTGCTCGCGCCTGACCCATCCCACCTAGGCTCCTGACAGACACACACTTACGCAATGTGTATGCATGTACATGACGTAACCAAAAGTAAAGCGTCCGTAACTTCGTGAGCTAAACGTACTATAACTATTTTTACTTTTCTAGGAATGCCTTTGTTGCAAGGAAAACTACTTGAGAGATCGTCTGGTCACGTTGACCCATTGCTACGATTCTGATGGCTTGAGACTTGAAGATGAAGACCATGCCATTATGGAGATTCGTCTGAGGGAACCTGCCGAGTGTCGATGCTACAAATGTGGAGATTACAATCGATAATAACACGACAGATAGTGATAACTTTGTATACCTGAAACGGCACAGGACGTAATATTATGTGCATTAAGTTTGACAAATTATGATAAAATTTTGTACAGGATTTTGGACGGATACATAATTTTAAATTGGTCGAGGTCTTTAGATATTTTTATACTTATAACTATTTAAAAGGAAAATTGAAATAAATGTTGAACTTGATTTTATGTTTTAATTCTACAAGGGCTCCGCCTCCTATTCATTACGTAGGACTTAAAGTTAAGTACCTACCTACTTATAATAATACGTATTTTCTAAAAAAAATCTTTTTAAGTGACCACATAGGATCTTTCCTAAAATATCTTGAAAACTTCTTGGTTTTTACTTACTTCCTTATCGAATCATCGAATTCGGTCCATACAATTAGCATTTAGATAAATGAAATGAAGCTCTATGATACATTTGAGAGTGGTCAGTAGGTAATAAGAAAATTGAAATAATTAAACCACCTACTTAGGATTAAAAATTTGCATCCATTTTAAAGAATTTTGAATCATTTTACCTATAAAACTAAATGATGCAAGGAACCACACAAGGAACACATGAATCTTAGCTTGAGCAGAGAGTAGAGTATATTTTTTTTCTCTATGGCTTGAGTAAAGAAAAAGATCACACGTTAGCCTAAGTAGGTAAAGAAAAATATCACATACCTATTAGCTTAAATAAAGAAAAGTAAGTATCTAGAATTACGAATTTTCAAAATATTTTTCTAACGGAAAAATATGCTTTTGCTCTGCTATTGGTCAGGGTAAATAATTATTTTTATGATAGATAATTTTAAATCTTTAACTGTAAAATACTAAAGAAAATCCTACTAAGAGAAAATATTTGGAGAATATTAGTTTTTCGTAAAAAAAATATGGCTGATGTAGTTATGCCAGGGTTTTCATGCTTATTTTAGAGGCTATGTTTCCTTATATAGGTAGTCTCTGAAGCAAACGGAACAAGCAGAATTTCTATTCCTGGTAGGCAAAATAATATTCCAAAGAGAAAAATGTGTGAATTGTGGACAATCTGAGAGCTTTTTTTTGTTGTCTGTCACGTTTGATTTACCTCTAAAACACTACACCGACAACACAAAAACAAACATACAAATCATCTGAACGCTTGGTATTCATCTACCTAAATTTCCACCTTATCCCTACCAATAGGGTTACTTAGCTAGGGATAGATAGATGTACTAAGCGAACTTATCTAGCCCAGTGACTATAAGCTATAGATTATAGAGCTAACGTATGCTAGTGCCTAGGGCGCAGGAGACGCAATGAGATTGTAGAGGTAGCACTAATTTTTGCACGACACGTGCGACTTAAAAGTATTTTTACAATCGATCATCATACCTGTACTTATACTTATTATACTACGCTAACTAGTTAATCTGTCGTTTAGCTGCATCACAGAATTCGCTCGTCGACCCAAGAGATTATAAATTTTGTCGACTTAATTCGACTATGTCTACCTCGACTGCCCTCTGCATTGCAAAATCTGCTGGACGACCCGTGCACCCAGAGGTTTTTCCCACCAGCGGGTGCAAGGGGAATTTGTGTTTACCCGTACACCCACTTTTCTGTTGGAATTACAAGTAAAAAATTATGTCGAGTACTACGCTATTCTGCGTCGTCGCCTATGTATATAGGTAGGTAGTTACTTGCAGCTGTAGCAGCTTTCCTTCAAAACTGTATTAGTTCCACTTTTGGCCACTGGGCTGACCCGGAGAGATAAGTTTATGGGACATTACTTTCGCGGTATATCTCGCACTCTCATCAAATAGGTAGGTACCTACTTATTACTTCGTCTGAGCCTGTAGACAATATAGAATGTTGTGAAATTAAAAGCATTTTTAGTTATTCGAGGAGGAGGACGAGTATGGGAAGCGAGTTGTTATAATTTGTCTGGCCTTGCTTTACATAAAGCCAGTTAAATAAGCCCCTGAGAGACAGACCAACAAAAGGATGGAGTCGAAGTATAAGTGAGGGTTTCTTTGATGTAAAACGGTCAAAAGTTAAGCGGTCTAAGCTAAAAAGTAATCATGCGAAGTAGGTAACTAAATTTTTAATTCTAGACTTTAATTTTGTCTGTAAGAACTAAGGAGGTAGGTACCTACTCTTTTTGTATTAACTACGTCACCTTAGATCTTAGACCATTTTTAACGTTTTTAAGATTTTAGGTCAACTGAATACATTACAGGTAAAGTATTCATGACGTATACTAGAACCAAGTGTTCTACCACTTGGGCTTCAGTTTAGTTGCTTACCAACATGGTCATCCACGTCGTCTCAACCGTTAGTTGTCCACAACTGGATTTAGATTTTGTAGGGATCATCACAGAACGCGATCTTGGGCTGCTTTTGCTAGCTGGTCACATGAAATACCTATTTAGTCCGGAGGGATCTTCCATCATGAGACGCACAATTTTTTTTTTTTAATAATATAATATAAAACTAAATTCTAAATTAAAACTAAAACTTAAATACCAAAAATAAAAGCTAAATATAAAAAATATCATCTAAACCCCTGGAACGAGGAAAAGTGCACAGAACGCTGGCTGCGTTACCCCGCTGAATAGCCAAACTTATAATATGCTGGCCGAGGATATAAGTTTTATTGAAATTATAATTTGTTTTTAATTTCAGTATATTGAAAAACTAATCCTAGCCAATATAATTACTGCACTCTTTATCGACAGAAAACCATATACTTAACCGAAAAGGATCAATGGAAAATCCATTAAGTGCGTCGTGTTAGCACTGCTTGAACTCCATGTATTTCTTCGGGAGTTAGTAGGTACGTCTGCTAAAATGATTTCAATGTAACACATTAACAAGTGCTAATATTATTTATATTTATGAAGAGATCACGATCCTTTATAAGCGGAGCTTTTTCAGTAAATGCTACACACAATTTGCATCCCTTGTCCCGACACGAAGAGTTCGAAACAATTTTTTTTTTTAAATAAATAATGTTCGGTTTAAATTTTCTAAGTTTGAGTGTAGTGTATCTCTCCGCATGTCATCTTCAGTATAAACCTGTTAATGGCCAAGAAATACAAATGTCTCCAGGTAGATATCGAGCTATTTTACTTAATTGTTTTCCAATGGAAAAAGTTTTTATCAGAAAATTCTTGAAATTACCTTCTATGGACTACAAAAAGTGTGTGCCGGTCGCAATTACCTCTGATTGAGCGATCCTTTCTCACTATTGAACAAAAAGGAAAGGAAGAACAGAAGGAAGAAAACTTGTGTTTTCGTGTTATTAAACCTTAAAAAAATCTCGAAGAACAGTGAAATGATAATTATATACCTAGCTGTTGTTGATATAACAAATCTATTAGGTATACTGTGGTAAAAGTTAAAACTTTCCTATTAGGTACCTACGTAGGTACCAAGTTATGTAGTTAATCAGTCAATGAAAATTTTTTATAGGACAAGAATGCCAGATGACTCCAGTGATACATGTTCTTCAACATCCTGGATGTATGCCTAAGCCGATTCCATCCTATGCCTGCATTGGGAAGTGTTCAAGTTACGTACAGGTATCTAAAACTTTATAGATAGACAGACGGACATCCTTACTATGAATGCGAAAGTGTGTTGGTTACTTGGTTATCTATCAATCACGCAGCAACTGAGCAACGGATTTCTTGCATGGGTAGGTATAGTTGAGGAGCTGGTGGGTGACAAGGGCTCCTTTTTGCCTGGAAATGCAAAGTATTTCCGCAGGGTTCTTAAAACCTAACTTGACTCGAACGAAATAAGTAAGTGCAAAGCGGAAAAAAGCTTGTGGTGATATAAGGGTTCCTCGTTAAACTAGAAAATAATTAGAATAGCTTTAATTTAATCCAGAGATGTGTTTAAAGAGTAAAATCTTTATGCCTATATGATTTTATTGTCTGTTTAAGGTATCTGGAAGTAAAATTTGGCAAATGGAACGTTCCTGCAACTGTTGCCAAGAATCAGGAGAACGCGAAGCAACTGTCGTTCTGTTCTGTCCGAAGGCTAAAAATGAAGACAAGCGATTTCGAAAGGTATAAGTAATTATTTTCACGTCTCTACTACCTATCATCATGTAATTCTAATAGGTTCTAGCCCGTATCGAATATGAAATAAAAAAAAATTATTTCGACAGGAATTTTAAACGCGTGATTATTCAAATACCTAAACTGAGACTAATTAGATTGCAATTTTGGGCAGGATTGTCTGAAAATTATTGTTACAGCTGTGTTACAATCAATCATCTACGATCGTGATTGTAGCATTTTCTCAATAAGAATAGCATGTTATAGTCAGTCAATCACTACAGTTAAGATTTTAGCAATGATTTGAAGCAGTTAAGTATTCAACTCTTTCTTCAATTCTAATTAATTCATAAAAAATACACCAACTCTTTTCCGTTTTTGCAGGTAACCACAAAGGCTCCATTAGAATGCATGTGTCGACCGTGTGGGATCGTTGAAGAAAATTCAATTATCCCACAAGAAATAGCAGGTTACGCAGATGACGAACTTCTTCAAAACCAGTTTAGCAAGAATTTTTAAATATTGAGAATTACATGTAGTTACATTATACTTCCTCACTTAAAACTTACCTAACAACTGTATTCATTACGATACGTATCAATAAAGACCGCTGACCGAAAATAATTTTATTTTGTTTTATTTAAATTCATTTTAGGCGTAAATACCTCAATCAACTAGTAAGTTGACCCGCCCCGGCTTCGCACGGGTATGCTACAAAACAAACCCAACGGTACAAACAGCTGGATGCTGGAGTTCATGATATATTTGGCAATATCAGTTAATCAATAATCGACAGTCTCTAGAATATGATCTAGATCCCATTAGTTCAGGTGGACAGTACCCAGCAGCATCAGGATTAAAAGCCGAGACTTTTTTTTACGGGAAAACTGCGAAATTATGTACTCCATACTTATGGAGTATTTTTATTATGTAGTCCATACTTGTTACCTTTAATATGAATTAACCAAGATCTTTGAACAAAAGACTTGGTGGCATATTCGATTTTTGTCGATATCGATAAAACCTACAACCTAAATATCGATAAGTACCTATTTATCGCCACATTACATCCTTAACTTTGACTTTCTTCTTTTCATTGGTTGGTAGTATTGTTTTTTTTATCAAGTTGGCTAAAATTAGTTGCCATGGCTCGAAAAAAAATGTATGAAATTCCGCCTCTTATTACGGAGTGATTATATTGTCTTGGTCTTAAACGGAGTGATTAAATTCTCTTGGATTATATTCTCTTCGACGATCTGTCTGTTGTTCTTCGTCTATGCTGTCTGTGGTTTTCTGTTTACCGTTTTTGACACTCTTTTCTTTAAATATAAATAAAAATAAATTAACAAAAAGCTTTTAAATTAAATAAATAAAAATGAGTCGACGCAAGCGAACCAAGGTACGCATTTTCAATATACGTTTCAAATGTTAGCACTATATTTGTTATTTGTTGTGATTTAAGGTTATGTTTATTCATTTATTTTAAGGTTGAAAGCCGCGAATTGGAAGAAAAATTAAAGCAAGATGATTCGGAATCTGATCAGTCTGAGAAGAGTAAAATTACTCCTAGTCCCACGTCCGTTGCTGGTCGTCGGGAATCTTCGTCTAGTCGCACTACCGACTCCAAAAAGGAAGAAAAACCCATTATTATAGAAGAAACTAAAAGTGAAGATATTGAAGAAATTAACTATAAAGAAATGTTAAACAGGTAGGTACTTAAATAAAATTATTATCTACCTATTTTTCTGTGATCATTTCTCTACTAAAATCAAAACATCTTTATTTATAAATTAGAAGAATTAGTAGGATTATGCTTCTCTTTTAGGCCACTGATTATATTATTATTATTACACTATCTAAATTTTCATTATGCACATATAGATCATGCAACTATATTGTATCACAATAAAATTTTTTTGCTTTCCAGTTTGGAAGGAGCAGCATTTCAGTCTAGACTGCCATTTGATAAAATGTCTTCTCTAGAAGCGGAGTGTTTCTCTGACTTACAGGGTGCCTCAAGTCATGCATTTGTCCAAATCAGAAACCGAATCTTAAAACTTTGGTTTGAAGACCCGAAAAAACAACTTACTCAAGAAGCTGCAGTACAGAAAATGGAGGTTAGAGAAGCTGTACAGTTTAGACTAAAACACTACTTTTTTATGTCTACATTGTTATTAATTATTGCTAAAAGTGTCTTGAAGAGACATGTAGGCTAATTAATTATTATACTCATCATTAATCATTACATAGAAAAACTTATCTTTACAGCCTCCATATAATGCTGACCCTGCATTAGTGATGAGGACTCATGCATTTCTAGAAAGGCATGGCTTTATTAATTATGGAATATACGAGAGAGTTACGCCTATACCAACTCCAGCTAAAGGAAAACAGAGACCCAAAGTTATTATTATTGGCGCAGGTCAGTATTCTTCATTATTTTCTAAGCCATACATTTTTACAGAATTAGGCACAGAACTAGCTTGCATTCTGAAGATGGACAAAGACGATTGTTTGTCCTGGGAATTAAAAGTTTTCCCATGGGATCCCAAAGTCCTTCCCAATTCCATTGCATTTCTAAAGCCTAATATAGCCATCTTCATCTTCATTTCCTGGGAATTATCTCCGCACGTAGGCGTTAATCGCCCATTTTGCGTGATTCCGCTGGTACGGCTCCCCGCTGGATCACTCCAGCCAGCCGAGCTCCCTCCAAAATCCGAGCAGGCCACCCAGCTCGGCGAGGACTTCAGGAAGTTGCTGGAGAGCCAATGTTTCTAAGACGTTGGTCGGATACACCACAGCATTTAAGCAGTATTTGTGTTCTGGTGTCTCATCACCCTCAATGCACACTCTGCATAGAGGGCTGTCGGTAATACTTAGAAATCCATTTACCCAATAAGCTAAGCTATATTGGGCTATAATTAACTTCTCGGGTAAGTAAAAAACATTAGTCAATATAACATCCCTAATATTGTTTTTATTTTCAGGAGTGTCAGGGCTGGCGGCTGCAAGGCAACTGCAGTCTTTTGGGTGTGAGGTTGTTATACTGGAAGGCAGAGATCGAGTTGGGGGCAGAGTTGTTACATATAGAAAAGGACCTTATGTTGCTGATTTAGGTAACTGGCTTATAATATTGATATAATGGTCCTAATTTTTTTGTTTACAACCTGTTACCATATGGTACGTCGCCTACTCTGTGTTTCATGTTTGACTGAGATGGTTCTTGTAGGGCTAACATGTGCACCTAGAAAATAAAGATATAATTTCGTCATTTTAATTGACAATTTAATTTAAATAATTACAAAGTATGTTAATATTATTATTATTATAAAAGATATTGATGTTCTAATAATAGGTTGCAAGAAGTCATTTTACTCGTATGTATATAATCTTAAAGTCTTTATGCACAAAGTGTAACAATTTTTCAATGCAACTTGTTTTGATTGTGTCATTTTTTTATTTTTAGGTGCTATGGTAGTAACAGGTTTGGGTGGGAATCCAGTTACTACTCTATCTGTTCAAATGAATATGGAATTGCACAAAATAAAACAGAAATGTCCACTTTATGAAGCAACGGGAAATCAAGTGCCAAAACATAAAGATGAAATGGTATGCTTAATGCTAAAAATATGTATATTCATTTGCTTATTTTTTTATTCGATGACAAGATAGTCCTTGACTATGATCTCACTTGATGGTAAGTGATGATGCAGTCTATGATGGTAGCAGCCTAATTATGCAGGGGTATGGCAGTGGAGATTCACCGCAATTAGACACATAATGATACCTATAATCAAACTGACTTTTCATTACTATTATTCACAAGTGAGTTATAGAGATTTTTTTAAATTTTATTGGTTGAATTGCTCTGTTCTTAAAAAAGTTTCTAAACAAAAAAGGTCGTGTTCAGTAGTACAAATAAATTAATGTACCTATTGCTTGCTCATTTCATGCAACTTCGTATTTAAATAGATAATTTCAACTTGTACATGTTTCGTAAATTAAACTTTCTCTCAAATATAACTTTTGTTTTTTCTGTAATAAAGATAACTTGAAATTCCCCATTTTGTACGTGGTTAAAACGCTATCCGCGAAAAGCCAAAAAAAAAAGAAACCTCATTCTTTTAGTCTATGGCCGATCGCCATTGAAAGATGCGCACGCATTCCGGAAAACTGATTAATTTTTCCCGCCATTGCGAAAAAATTTTCACAACTCGTTTTCACTGCTTTGTACCATAATGTACTATTTTAGTATTATTTTCTTCACAAGTGTGTTGAAAAACGTCGCATGTTACACGTGTGTATTGATGATTACCGTCCTCGGCTATCTTAAGACCCTCACCTGACGGCTCGGGTCTCAATGGCGCCTCGGCGGTAATCACCAATGTTTCACACTTGTACCATAATGTACTATTATTATTCTCTGTGAAATAATTCCCCGCACAAATAGGTGGAGCGCGAATTCAACCGTTTGCTGGACGCTACGTCTTATCTGTCGCACCAAGTGGATTTCAACTACTACAACGACACCCCGGTCTCCCTCGGGCAAGCTCTTGAATGGGTCATTAAGTTGCAACAGAAGAATGTTAAGCATAAACAGGTATTCAAACAAACAGAAATTCAAATAAATAATAATAATTATGTATTACTAGCTGATGCCCGCGACTTCGTACGCGTGAATTGAGATTTTTTAATTCCCCAGTATGCAGTATGGCATCCAGGAGATGCACAAACAATATTTTTTATCTCAGATAACATTCCCACAGGATTTAAATATAAATGTGCGGATAGAACCAGCGGGTGGGTATCTAAACTATTAATAAAAATAACTATGACGCTTTGTATCATATAAATAAGCAACTAGCCTTACTAATTTTACATTAAATGACGTAATATGAATCTGTTGTCTTTTAGATTCAGCATTTGAAAGCAGTGATAACTTTACAAGAGAGACTGAAGAATAACATAAACAAGTGAGTATAAGTTTATAACACCTATTTAAACCACAGAAACTTTTTTTCAAAAATGGTTCAAGTTACTCCACACACATTATAGACTACCATCACTTATCAAAAGTGGTGTCTAATCTTTGGGTGATGCAGTTAAGGGTCAGTCGAGGCGTTTACGATACGATTACGATTAGTGTGCGTTGCAGTAAGGAGTTTCATACAAAGAATGTGTGTTGTTACGTTCACTCAAATATGATTGAGCGAAGCAACGGCTGGATCATGCGTCATACTCGTGAACGGGTGCCACCATCGGGAATGGGTCTGCTTTGTCTGCCCATCTTGACATGCGTTGGATTGTGTGTACCTACATATGCATTTTTGAAGCTTCATTGTGGAAGCACTGTATACATCGCATAGTTTTGTTACCTATTGTAAAAAAAATATTTTTTTTGAAAAGAGCAACTGCTGAGTTTCTTACCGGCTCTTCTCAGCAGAATCTGCATTCCGAACCGGTGGTAGATTTATGACGTGTCATAAGAGCTACAAGTTGGCCTACGTGAAATAAGTAAATTTTGAATTTGAATTTGAATATTGGATGGCTCGAATTGATATGGCGATGATCCCATTCCGAGTTGATATGTGTGCTGACTCCCTGAGACTTATTTGTCCACAATATAAAAAAATACTATACTTTATTCGTTCTTTTAGAATGTCAGACATAAAGGAGCTGCTGAAGTCAATGAAGGCTGAGAAGGAAGCGTTGCTTGCCGAGAGGGAGAAGGGCGCGACGGGGGACGCCAGCGTGCTGCAGGAGTTCAACTTGCGCCGCCTCAACAGGGAGATGACGCTGCTGTGCAACGAGTACGAGGGCCTCGTGTCGCAGAACACCACCATAGAGGACAAGTTGACGCAGATCGAGTCCACTCCACCCAGGTAATAAAAATTGGCTCATCCCCCCTAAGCTAAACATAGTAAGTAAAGATCGACTAGCTGATTAAGATCCATTTTCAAATTAGAATTCGGAAATTTTGTAAAAGTCACTTCATTCTTCTGCTGAAAATTAATAAACTGAAATATGTTGTTCTCTAGCTTAGAAAATGCGAAATTACCTTAGATAAACGGAAAATAACATTTATGAGAAATTTTAAAATAAATCAACCTAATATCTAATTTTTCAACCCGGACGAAGTCGGGGTGGGTCGGTAGTACACAATAAAGAAGTTAGTTTTAAATGATTGGACTGCTTCGATCATAGAAAAATAAGTTGGACTGATACGATATAAATAGACACGCGTAGTATTTTGAGAATTGAGTTTTCTCTCTACGCAAGTAAAAATGTGTTGATGCTGAAAACGTTTGCTTTAGCGTTTCGGCACCGATTAGGGGTATGCCCTTTCCAAGTTAGCCCGCTATCATCTTTAACTGCATCGTCACTTACCATCAGGTGAGATCGCAATCAAGGACTATCTTGTCATCGAATTAAAAAAAAAGACATTAACACGCTTGTAATTTCACAGTTCGGTGTACCTTTCGGTGCGGGATCGTCAGATACTGGATTGGCATTTCGCTAACTTGGAGTTCGCGAACGCTACGCCCCTCGGCAACTTATCACTCAAGCATTGGGATCAAGACGACGACTTCGAATTCACTGGGAACCATTTGACAGGTATTTGTCTTTGTTCATCATGTCAACTAAAGTACGATACAGATCTGACGGAGCGCAGCGGAATGCGGAATGTACTTACGTAGCTGGCTCATTGACTGAGATGGATTATCAAACTTAGCCCACTGCGGGCGTACTGAAAACTGAAAGGTCGCAGGTTCGAACCTCACCCACGTTACACACTCTTAGCATAAGCTTTACACTTATTTGGAGTGAATAAAAAGATATTAGTCAACTTAACCCTTAACTTAAGATATTCTTAAAAAAAAACAGTGTAGATACCTATTTTCAAATCGATAAAATAACTGAAAGTTTTCTACCTAAGTATGAATTGTATGACTGAATTCCGTACAGAAAATGTACTGATAGTTACTGAATAGGTTTTCATAAAACATAACAACCATCTCATTTAAATCGCATTTAAATCGGTCCATCTTTTTGATCTTTGTTTTCTGTCTGTGTTTTGTGTCTCGTGTAGACAAATAAACGGGGTCAAAAGAAGGAAAAAATCCACGAAATTTGAAAATATGAATTCGTTTTTACCTATTCTTTGTTTCAAACTAACGGAAAAAAATACCAATTTTATATTTTCTGTTCCGAGTTAACATAGTGCATACAATGAGAACAATGAAAACTTACCTACCCATTTCTATTTTTGCAATCTATAGTTATAGTATTTTTGCGTCGCAAATAAAGTTGATATACCTTTTTATGTGCATTGCCATCCACTATGACATTATCTGCATTGAGCCTTAGAAACTAAATAAATACAAATAAAACCTTGACTTAAGAAAACCAAATAATTATCTATTTTGTTACAAAACGTAAATCTCATTGTTCGCAACATCGTGACAAGAAGCAAAGTTTTACGCCATTCTCAACAGCTTCGATTAACCCACACTTATTGGTGTTTTTGTTATGGTTTCGCCTTTTTATCTGGAGCGATAAAACTGTTGCAATTTGGATCAAAAAGATTCAATATCAACAAGTTTATAAGTTTTTGCCGAGTTTATGTTTATTTAGTCATTACCTCTTTTTTCGTAGTTTCATATTTTTAAAGACTTGAAGTCTTGACGAAGACGTGCCGCCAAGCGATTTTGCGTTCCGAGGCGATAGCGTGTAGAAACCGATTAGGGGTATGTAGGGGGTTTCATTAAAACTGTTATACACCATTCCAAGTTAGCCTGCCACCATCTGAGACGGTATCGTCAATTTCCATTATATCAGATCGCAATTTTGAAAAAAAAATAGAAGTATGTATTTAAATTTTCTCGGAAAAAAAGCAATCATACCACTTAACCACTCTCATTAATTGTTTAGTTTACTCAAAAATCATTTTTTTCACATGCTTTGAGAACCTGTGAAAAAATAAATAATAATAAACATTATAATAAAAAAAATATATTATGTATCACTTCAATATTTAGGTTTACTTTAAAGTTTGTTACATTTTCGATGTACGATTCGGTTGTAGTTGAGTAGAGAAGGATATTTTTAAACCTCTTTAACTAAGTGGGTTAAAGGTTGCCCCATTACGTTCATAAATCATGAACCAATCTGTGTCGACATCGCTTGATCGATCGACTAGCAAAATAAACAAGTCATCGAACGAGGTTTAGCTCTAATCAGAGTCAGTCGACACTACGACAACTAAGAAAATTATTTCTGCACATAGTATAAAGTAGATAGCCATTGCCTGCGGCTATGTTATTGTGTTGCGTAGAAATCGGATATAAATGCAATTTATCCAAAAAAAAGTAAAATGTAACAATACCACATTTTTATTGTTTACTGCTTGCTTTGCTTGCTTTAGAAAACGAAACATGAAAATTACTGGATTGGTAATTTTTTAGAAGAGCCGTTTAATATTAAATCATTACCAAAACCATTATTATAAAATTACTAAACTCAATTATTTTGTACTTATCATGTTTCTCTCCTAGACCATTGAAATGATCGCCGCTGAACGTCAATGTTTTGAATGCTAATATGTTTCACGAGAATAACCATATTTAGGAAGTGATACAAGTATCTTGAAGCAATAATTTCAATTAGCGGCGCTCTCTTGTTAAAGTTTTGCGAACATTTTCCAGCAGCGTGCTGCAATAGATGCGCCATTGTATCACATACAAAAGTCTCTTCCGAATAGAAATAGCTGTCCTTAAAAGGTCGTCCCGCTTCTATCCCATTTGTTACCACATGAGTGTTTCCTTGCCATATACGATAGCGCTCTTAATGCATATTTTGTGGTTTAGACCTAAGATTTATCATCACTTAAGAACAATATTAGTAAATGGTTTAACTGAAATACACAAAAGATAGTCTGCGAAATTTAGGTACAACATAATATAATTCAGGTGTTAATATTTTATTGTCTTTTTTATTAGAATCAACCTCATTAAAATGTTCAACATGCAAACACCGTTTATATTATTGTTCTAATACATACGCATGTCTATTTGCACGCATATCGATACAAAGTTACCGTTAGGTAAGTATACATCTTGAAATTATCAGATATATTATCCATATATAATTTCGCAATGAATAGTTATTTCGATTCCGAAACGAGTTTGAGGCTGGTGTCCCGCCCCAAGGGCTCGCTCCGTTATGAATGTGGAATTTTCGAGTTAGTGCTTGCTGTGATCTTTTACGATGTTCGCCGGACGCCGGGTGCTGCGAGCGATGGTTCGTGTCAATAATTACTATTATTTCCCGCCGCCGCCGGTTTCCATCTTCCACCGTCGATACATTACCCACTGACTTCTGTGAATTGTCATAATGACCGTTGCAGAAAACTTGGATAATGTTTTAGCTACTTTACACACATGTACTTCCCTAATTGGGCGAACTCCAGTTATCTCTATAGTACCTACTTAAGGTCTCTATAGTAAATTAAAATAAATTCTAAACGAGCAAATTTTCGTTAAAATTTAAATTCCAAATTAGACAGGCTTAACTGCTATTGTGAGAATGTATCTCATTCCGCAACATCCGCCGGTAACCCATAAAGCATAGAGGCTCGGAGTGGATCTGTAGCGAGTGCTCAGCCAGGTGATATGTATCGCGACGCTCGCGGGACGCCTCCTTTGTGGGCCGATGCGTGCGTTGTCGGCCATATTTCTCACCGTTCGCTCGCTCCGGTGTCCGCGGCGTGGGTAGTTGAAAAATGACATCTTGATTGTTGCGCGTTATCCTACGTATGAGAATGTCGACTCGGGCAGTGAGTCGCGTGCAGAGCCATTGTTGGGCCCCGAGCCACGGAGCCTACAAATTGAACGATTGTTAACCGTTCCATGAAGCCGCTATCGTGACTTGTCGTAAAATTATTATATTTACCGGGATATCGTATTTTGTTAGAGCAGTAGTTTATGCATGAAAGGCTTATTTGGTTGCATGATCGTGTCTGCACATTATGTCTGGAACAGGATTAACTTTACGATTGAATTCAGATTGCTTTCCCTATATAAGAACAGTAGTGACGGCTGCATATAATTTTATTACCGCGGGTTACATTATTTATCTAGTAGTATTTAAACTACTGTATAGTCTTTAATGTTTATTGAATAAGTAGTAATTGTATCTCTACATACAATGAAGATTATTATATTATTATCTGTTTTTCTTCTACTTTATTAACCGATACACTAGGACATGCGAGTGGGTATGTTGCATAGACTTCCACATGCCTTGGATGTATTATGTTATATGTGTAACCGTTATACCGTTACTTCAATCTGTTGTTGTTCAATAACAACAACAGATTGAATAGTTTAAAAACACAAAATTACACAAAAAGTAATATTAGAAAATTACACAAAATGTAATATTAGGAATATGAAAAATCGTTTTGAAAACATTTTGAACATGTTACGAAGAAACGGACTGTGGAATTGTGGTATGATGAGTTTGAATGAATGAAGGTAATATGAACGTAATTGACGTTCAGCTATAAAATGTGGCCTTAACAAGTGCAACAAATCTTAGATCATACAAGATTTAATTTACACCTCCTTAGACATTTAACGCACAGTTAGCAAAGTGAGCACATCTTCCTGCATAATAAAGTTGCATTTAATATAAATAATATGCTTCATTACTATTTACCGATGAGAAATGGCATCTAAAACAAGTCCTCGAGGTGGCGGTCGCGGTCAAATGATAGTTTTATAGGCGGGCTCGCGGCGGTAACAAGTTTGTGATAAGACTACGCGTGTGTTAGGGTCGCCATAATATAGTTTCAGTCGGATCTGTGACGGGACCTTGTGACTCCCTATTTGTGACGCAGAGTCAGACGTGTGTCGGTGGGTTTTAATGGGTATTATATTTCGGAGTTCTACATACCCGCCTGGCAAGCAGGATGCGAAAATTCATGTCATTTTGAAATTATTTATTTATACATCATACAACTTTAGTTCATGAAAAAAACAACAAAATACTTATATAATTAATAAACAGTGTAACACAGAAGGTGACCTTATCGCTAATAGTGATCTCTTCCAGGCAACCTATACGAGAGAACTTAATGTATGTGAGAGACCGGGGGGGGGGGGGAGTTTTCTTTCTTTCTTATTTTTTGAACCGTTGATTTTTTGAACGGGTTTGAACCGTCGACCTTCCAAAATTTAGTCTGTGCTCTAAGCCGCTGCATTATTGAGGCCAAATTAGTTGCCAATTACCTAGGACAAGCCATGCAAATATGAAATCTATGAAATACTTATAATTTCGATTATTAAAGCCATTAAAGCGTCTGTGAGCTATGACGACTGAATGTCAAATCTAAAATTGTATTCAGCGAATAAATAATACAAAGATTCCGGTAAATACAACTTATGTGGTAACCCTCACCGAGAGGCGCAATAATGTATGAGATACAGCTGAGTCTTTCCTCATTTATCACGCGTTCTATGAATAAAATATTATCTGAACGCTATGCCTGTAGTTAAATAATAATTTTGAAGCTTTCTGCTAGCTTGGGTAGAATTGTTAAGCTGAGATTCACGCATTAGAACAAAATACAATAATGTATTTTCAATAACCCGTGAAGTTTTCGAATTAGAAAATGTTATTACGATTATCCCAGATTTAACCCTTCCTGTAACACTGAGAGGGAGACCTGTGTGTCGATTCTTTAAAAATGTGTAACGATCGCAATGGCCTCTGATTGGCTGAATTTATGGCGATCTTGCTGCATCAATGCATTTTAACCAATAGCGTGAGGATACCAGCCAATCAGAGGTCATTGCTATCGTTACACTGATGCAATCATTTTTAGAGAATCGACATACTGAGTTCTGCATTGAGCCGTTGATGGACAATGATAATGATGATTATGATTATTTTTATACTAGAGCGGTAATAAAGGTGCCTAATAAGAACATGAACTGCAATTGTGCTCAAGTTATTATGTATGGTTTTAAGGTGACGGGCTGGTTAAAACACGAGGACATGAATTGCGACGGTTGCTTATACGAAGGCGTCGGGGGCGTGGATGAATAAGCGATGAGACGACGAATGGCTCTATTAATACGCCATTGTTCCGCCGTGATCGTAGACTTGCGCAAGGAATACGCATTGTTCTCGTGGCTTTCATAAGTTTTGCTATAGTTCACTGACGTCACATTTTACTATACGACCTAAATGCTTATCGCGTAACATGCGGTTTGCATTCGCCGAAAGCAATGTCGCAACTGAAAATGCAGCGGCGAACCATATCTGGGCGAATTCATTGCAGTTACGATGCGTGTAAATCCTTTGTTTGGGTTCGTGTTGAAAGTTCTAAGCCTTATTGTTAAATTGTTATCGCCTAATTGTATTGAACTATTTAGTCATTTTTTGTTTTATAAAAACACGGCGTGAAAATGCTAAAAGATCTAAGGCTCTACGCGGCCACGTACAAATACGAAAACCCTAACCCTATCCCCCTACCCTATACGAAACCCTATCGCTATCCAATACGCAACCCTATCGCTATCCAATACGCATGGACCACTTGGCCGAAAGGAGCAACTGCGCTATCTGCGTGGCTAGTTGGTGCAGCCAAGCTTTGTGAACTTTTCGCCGACCAAGTATACGTTTGTCGTGGTCTGGTTAGCAATTTCTGAAACTTCTTCGCGATGCGCTGCGTGAATTTTCTTCAGGTCAATATTTTTAAATAAAATAGATTTTTCCGTCTCTAAATGCTGTTTTAAAAGACAAAAACTATGGTTGAATCGATATAAGTACATACATATTTAATTTTATCTTAAAAAGGACTGTACTTCCTAAATTCAGTGAAAATCTTCAAGACGTCAACACTGTAGGCACTGCCTTTCTGGGATATCTACAAAGCAAGCTGATAAATTTCTTGGATGTCTCACGATGCCTTCGGAAACTGTTGTTAGTGAAGGGAAAGACTTAAAAGTAACTAGTCCATCGCGATAAATCGGGTGCAATGCTTGCGAAGACGGCGAATTTGTGATAGGTACACGGTTAGGTACGTTGGTAAGGCATTGTGGATCTACTCGTAATTGACAGGCGTTGAGAAAACTGCACGTTGCACCTCGCTCGACCTTTCTTTATTAGAAACCACCTGACTGCCTCATTCTTGTGACTTCGTCCACGTAGATTTAGGTTTTATAAAAGAAGCATGTTAATTATACACGCTAACTAAGTATGCTCTCTCCGTCTCCTGTGTAGACTTTTTTTTTTGCCAAAGTGATAATTAATTTTGTTAGTTATTTCACAGATCAATATAAAGTTGTTCGTAAATATGTATATCCAAATCCAAATAATCCGAAAGTAATTCTGTCTGTCTGTTTGTTACCTTTTCGCTAGACTTAGCTTCTGAAAGCTTGCAAGTGAAGAAATTAGGTACTATAGCATCCTGATGACGGACACAGCGCAATTTTTATTCCGAAACACCAAAGGACTTCAACGGGATTTTAAAAAAATCAGATCCATGCGAATAAAACCGTGGAATTTTCTAGTTTCCCGTTACAGGATTAATTAAAACTTGCGACAAACGAAACTACATTTATATCTTTCTCAATATTTAATTCAAAGCTTCTATAATAGGGATGCGAACCGAGCACGAATTTAATTTTAACTTAATAATCGCATTCGTTCAAATTTTGATTATTCCGTGGTAGTTTATTGGGCCTCCGCTAACTTTTCCTTCATTGTTAAAGTTGTAATCCTCTTTGTGAACCCTAATTGAATTCACTGTTATGCTAATACTCTGATTTCCCATCTTATTTCGTTAATAGAGGTCTGCGGTAAACCAATTAAAGGGAGCGTTCCAGGATTACTTAACTTTTGGTATACGGATAGTTCGTAGCTTTGCCATGCTTACATGGGTAATGGGTATCTATCTTAAATCTATCAATATAGTCTATATTTACTATCAAGACTAAATTCTAAAGCTTTAGATATAATGTGCATTTGTGAATTATATATTTATAGAAATTAATATCCACGATTCTGTGTAGTCATGCGACGTAGACTCGACTTCTGGCCCATGCATCGTTTTATTGCACATTTCAGAGGCTTAGTATTCCTACTTCGGACTCTAATCGTGGCGTACTGCGGTTTTATAAACGGTGCTGCGACCTGTATTACATTCCACAAACATCTTACAGTGCCGTCTCCAACATGTTGCGATAAATTGGAATTTCAATGTAGGTGGCAAGTGTGGTCGTTTCAAAGCAATTTCAGTTCAATTTCTGACGTTTCAACTTTATTTTCACACTGCCATATTAGTTCCCGATTTTAATCGTGTCGCATAGATTGCTTTGCAAGAAGATCTTTCTATCTGCTATATTTTTGTAAATATTTGTACGTAACGCATCATCAATATTTTAATGTTTTCACTCCTTGTTTACTGTGATGATAACCTCCATGTCGCCATGACTTCTTGTTAAGAACTCCTAATTTGTGTTGGGGTTCTGCATCTAATTTTTTCTGCATTATATGACCGGGAGCGTTGTTGACACTTAAGGTCTCCATTGGGCATAGTTATATTGAATGGCCGCAGCTAATTTAGTAGGTATTTAGGTCTTCTCGTCTTTTATCGAGTTCTGAATATCCTTGAAAAAGAGAGATTGGGTGCCTGGCTTCTGCTTGCTATTATGGACTCAGAATAGAATATTCGCTTCGCTACTCTATCTACATAGGTATAATAAGTATAGTTACTAACAAGCACACCTAGTGATAAACACGGCGTTAATTATGTAAAGTCGAAAGTCCAAAGAGCTTTTCACTCTCGTGAATTCTGTTGTAAAACGCGAGGATTTACCTTGCTACGTTTCGGGATCGGAATCCCTACTTTTATTTTATTATTAAAGGCTTCTCTTTTACGAGTGATGTTCGCAACTTTCACTTATTTCATGCTTTATTTTCCCTGGCTCCGTATTCCATTTTTTTAAATTTTGATTTTAATTTAATTTAATGCATAATATCTGTAGTAAAATCAAATTTATTCGTAGATTTAAACTGATAGCTTCACAATTTGCTCATGCTGAAAACGGCCAGATGTTGCCCAGAGTGCAAAATGAAACACGTTAGCGCTCCACTTGACGCCAGCTCCCTTTTTTGTCACGCCGCCTGTGGACGGCCATTTATCAACTTTTTATAAAAACACTTGTTTTAATTTATGCTCACTAACTTCCAGGCTATCTTCAACCTCATTTGCAGCCACAGCTTCGTTGCTGTTTACTTGCGGAGTGAATATAAATTTCTAACTGCATGCAGTAAATAATTGCGGCAACAAAGCAGAGCGAAGCCGCAGGTAAAAGTTAGCAATATACAGAAAAGCTATGGAGTTAGGTGTGTGACAAATAATTCTACAACTTTATGATTCTTTTATGATGTTCTATAGAGTATCTATCTATTAACATCTCTAAGTTCTTAGTATTTGTGCCTTTACAAGGATTTCGCAAAGAGAATTAATGCACAACTTAACGTCCATTTAGTTGGACAAATGGAAAAATTGTATTTTGTCGAGGAATTCCAGTTAAATTGGGGAACAGTTGTAAAATTAATTAAAGAAGCATTTAGCCAGTTGACAGATGAGTAATGCGTTTATTTGGCGGTCCGTTTTAAAGCTCGCCCAATGTAATTACATTTGGTGCAAGTCAGTACGAATATCTGATAAGGAAACGAAAAACAGCTAGCGGCGGAACTTTAATTAAATTCAGAATTTTTAACCTCACACACTGAAATTATCTGATTTACTTACCTACCTACAGTTAGTGTATTTTACGACCATCGTAAAACAGTATGTCAAAACGATATTTCGTTTAGATTTCAGTTTTCAAGGTTCCGTAGTCTGAAGATACGCAGAGCTATCTAAGTAAGTGGGTTTACCACATGAATGCTATAAACTTACTTAATCCAATTAGGTATTAAAATAAGCAAATACTTTATCATTGTGCTCACCGATCAGTTTAATGTTAAATAGGTGCAAAATATAGTAGAGAGCCACGTCTTAAAACACAGGTGCCCAACTGTCCTCGTTGAATTCCCAAGTTGGTTCACAGGAAAGTTTCAACTTGGGTCAGCCCGCAAACCGCTTGCGAAAGTACAAATTTCGCTTATATTAACTTTTGTTCCGAGTAAATTTCACTCCAGCCATGCGGCCACTGCACTTTCAAGTGGCAAAGTTTTAATCTCGTTCACTTTCTACATAATACGTACCGTAACATAGTCACCATGCTCGTAGATGCTGTTTCCTTTGATGAAGAAATATAACTAGAAGTTTACCAATTTTGTGTAGTGCTCCATGTAAATATTATTATCGAACACATTATAAGTTGAAGCGTTCCTGCTAATGAACTCGTACATGTTGAAGAAAACTTTACCTAGAAAAGTACAAATATCGATACACTTACGTATGCAACCTCATCCACTGTAGGTTCCTAAAAGGGAGCGCTTAGCCACAACGTAATTCCCGTAAAAGGTTTGTCGGTTACGCCTTCGATACTCTTACTGTTTATTTAAGCGAAAAAATTCGACGATCATTAAGTCGATTGGTGGTTAATGAAATGTGCACGCTTTAGAATATATATTACTCTCATGGAATTTCTATAAGCTGATATCTAGGACTATGGTATCGTTTACCGAATTTGAATTGTATCTCTAACATCTCTGTACAGTTTGACCTACACAGATATTTTATCCTTTTAACCCTTTGACATGCGTGCAGGGAACAAGCTAACAGAATACTGAATAGGGGTCTTTGGACATGGCTGACAGTTCGAAATGTTTTGTTGACCTAAACAAAGGTCAAGTACACGAAAGTATCCCAAGTTAACTGTAAATACGTTCATTATGCAGATTAATCAGTAACAGATCTTGTTGATTGATGATTAAGCGTGTTAAAATTCTGAATCATGTAACAACTACCAAGTAATAACAGTGGTAACAAAAACACACTGATAAAAATTAATACTTAAATGATTTATATCCAACGTTTACCCGAATTTTAGCCACCTCTTTGGATTTTTAATCAATATTTCATACTTATTGCTAGCTTGATATAATACGTTCTGTATTAATAACAATATGCAAATTATATGTATCAATACGTTTAATTTAAGATTGCATCGATTCGGCTATTGTGATACAGACAAATCATCATTATTTTGATCGTTCGTACGTACATAAGTTTCGTTCATTTATCTGATTGTATTGGAAGATACTCGATAGACAATCCCACACACTATTGTTATTTTCTTTTCGGAATTAGCTTTATCCTTACTCCTGCGATATCATTGGAAAACAATAACCTCCTCCTTTTTGGAAGTCGGTTAAAAATCGGTCGTCGTTTTGGCTTCGTATCCATAAAAAATATACCTAATGTAAAGAATGTGATCTGTTTTCCAAGATTTTTTTAATCACGCACCTTGTAAATGCAATTCCAGTAATCAGAATAAGAATGTGCGTTTTATAAAATACTCTGAGCAGTTACTTTTAAATTAACGAGATACTTAAAGTTTGAAACAACACTGGTTAAATTGAAATCCCCGTATTCCCGTATATAAATCAACTTCGTAAACATAAATTTTATTTCCCTACAGTTATAAAAGCCAATTGGTGTTTCCATTCATCTTAAAGTCTTAAACCAACGGTCGGTCCGTAGCAGTTGCCTCACTAAAATATGTAGCAATAAAGGCGGGTCGGACAATACCCGGACATGTTAAGATTCGTTTATTGTCCCCGCTCTACGTGTTGTGGCCGCTGTCTTACAAATCGCCTTCTCGACGGAGATTTTCATAAACATTTTGGAGTACAAATTATGCAGACTTTTGAGGTGTGTTAATTGGTTTCGTTCCTACGAGCTATGGTTTGTTGCTTTTATCTACCTCGTTAACAGCTTATTCGACTGCAGATCGTGAGATCCCCGATTTGAACCCTTGGTCGCCCCAAAATAAACTTCTAGTTCGAGTTCGAGTTCGGGAGCTTGACGTTGTAAATTCCCTATGCCTCAAAGAGTACGAAAAGCCGTCGGTCCTGCGTCTGACCTTTCTTCGTTGGATATTCCATTGGACTATGTCAGGTAAAAGACAACGTGTGTTTGCGCACACACCCAGTTGAGCTCTATAATATCTCCTGAGTAAATGGGTAGTCTCGGTGATATTCGCTGCTGTTTCCAAAATTACGTCAAGAGATAACAAAATTAAGTATTTCATGTTTATAGCGACCAAATTATCCGTTTCATACGGGTATTATTAATTTTGGGATAAGTCACTTAATCAACTTTTTCATCATGTTACATTTAATCTCCATCATAATATTGTATTCTCCAATGTAATCTAATTACCCAAATGTATTCTCTAATTAATGTAATTTAATTAATCACAATAAAATGAAGCAGTGCTTAAATTTTATTTTTGCTTAAATCCAATCTCTGAATGTGTTTCTATCTAATTGGTAACACATTTATAAAATGAGGTAAAAAGAGGATCCTTTGCCCCGCTGATAAAAGTAGTACAGGATTGCTTAAGACATTAAGGAAGAAATACAGGTACGACGGGGGTTATATAGAACGTGTAACCCATTTGTACTTGTTTATCAGGGCGATAAGTGTCTGTATGCGGCCCGCCGTTCCTGCCCGACTGCGCTCATTAGTTCGTAGGAAAGATACCGCCGTTTATAGTTCTTTCTTAATTGCTAAAGTATCCGCACGGGGCAGTGATTTACTGGTGTCAACCCTCGAATAAGAGTTTTTTTTGACTTCACTCAATACAAATGGATAAAGTAATTTAAGCTGTAAATTCTTAGCCTCAATGGCCCAGCGGGTAAAGGTGTGGACTAGCTGAAAATTGATAGGTCGTCGGTCCGATCTTCACTTGTGTTGTCGTTCACAAGCTTTGCTCTTATTTGAACGTAAGAAGAGTATACATACAGTTTACATTTACTGAAAAAAATAAGAGTTGTTAAGTAGGTATATATTTCTTTGTAAACGGAGACACAAAAATATGTTCTATAATACAAAGAAAAATGCAGGTTTTTTAGAATCCCAAATAAACTGAAAGTCTGAAAGGGTTTTCATAAAGTCGGGTGTTGGTAAAAGAATAAGAAAACCCCACTGTAATAAGTCTTTCACGAGCAACACGGGTTTCGACTTAACCCAAGTCACTATGTACCTCAAAAGAATGGAATTATAAGGGCGCTCACCACTGAGTGCTGTAAGCGCATTATTGCAAGGCACTGGTCGCTCGCGGCGTCGAGTTGTACGCCTCAAGAATGTACAATGCGATATCCCTTACGCTCCCAACTGTGTTTTCGGAATAAGTGCTTTGCTAGACGAAATGAAAACTGTCTTTCGGGTGTTATTCAGATGTTATTACTATTCTTGGCCAAAGGGTATGAATTTAGTGTTTTTAAAGTCTGTTATAAGATTTTCTATTGCTATATTTGTGTTTTATTTTAGTATGCTAATAGCACCTATTGATTTCTATGCACTGGTTTATATAGAGGGCCTATTTCACCATTGTCAAGTAAACTTTAAACTGAAGAATGACGTATTGACAAAAACTTTTCGTTTCGCAATTAAACGTTAGCATGTTAGTCATTGACGATAGTGACGCTAAACTGCGAAATAAATAGTTTTGAAGCGTACCAAATTTAATAATTTCTGTGATCCTCCGGTTAAATTACCAAAGAACTCAGTTTCAAAACTTCAAAAAGGAAACACCTGAGCTGTTTAAATATTCTAACCATACCAATCTGACATTGTTCTCGCAGGGCAATTACATGTACCTACAACAATAGCTCCTTTTGATTGTCTACTTATTTGATTATCTCATTAAAGAAGCGACAAAAATATAATGGAGTGGAGCGGATTAGTTATCGTGAATGTCCTGGTTGACAGTTAGGAACGCCCTGCTATGCAAATCGCTTTGTCTCTAATGCGTGTCCCGGCCGCGCCCAGGAGTGTGGTCGGCCTACGCATCACGATCTCGCAATGAATATTAAACCTGCGACATTATGCCTACCGAGCTTTCGATCCATATCGTTCGTTGTCTATTTGTTGCTATCTATCAACTGCGCCTCGGATTAAATCAAGTATAATGAAGTTGTAAACAGGTGAGGCGATAATTATTGGATTCCTAAAATATATGAACGGATATAACTTGACGGACTTTCATACAAACTTTTACCCCCTATTTAATCCCTTCGGGGGTGGCTTTAAAAAAATCTCTCTTAGTGGTTGCCTTACGCCATAAAAAGAACCTACTGTCAAAATTAAAAAGTTTCTAACTGCAGTGGTTTGGGCCGTTGATAAATCAGTCAGTCAATCAATCAGTCAGGACAAGTCTGCTTATAAGTATATATGTAGATATTACTTAGATTAATCATGTTATGCCCTTACCCGTAACTGTCGTAGTGTTCCGTCCGTAACTTTCCCTCTTGTGCAAGTGATTGACGCTCTCTCGTAATGGTACCCCATCAACAAATTCAATAGAGGCTTTCGATGTAAAAAACGATCACGCGATTAAGACGTTGAGACGTTGCCGTTTCACGAAATGCCTGTTACATCATAATCAATTATTATCTCATATGGCACAACTTTCTTTTGCTTGCAGCTTATTGCTTTTTAATAACTATGATAGACTGTATTTTTGGTAATGATATTGTTTCTAAACAATAGTTTATGGTTTAGCGATTCAATGTAAAATAGCGTTCGTGCAGTATATAATTTACTTGTCTTGTGGCCTGTTTCAGTAATCTAAAATCTTAAAAGTAAAAAAAAAATACCAATTGGTATAACACAATGGACCTAATCTTAACACGGAAGGAATTTATTAGGAAAGCGCTGAACGATTGCGTATGGATTATGAACGATCGTAAAAATGTGATTTTACAATCCGTTTGGATTTTGCGTTATTTTACTCCTATAATAAACCCCTTATTACAGTAATGTGCTCTTATTGGAAAATATTCCATTCCACATTAACTACAATAAATTCTCTTTAACTAACTGTCTTTTATTGGTATCAAAAATAGGCGTGTGATATAAACAAAAGTATGCCGTGTTTCAAATTGAGTTGTAAACCGCCGTACCCTTCCGCCGAGGGTACGATCATAAATCGGATTTCTATTGGGGTCGTAAGTGTCGCCGGCCTCTCGAGCGGGCATCACGTTGACATGTATACGGTTATTAGCGGACAAACTTGTAAATTTTCTTTCAAAACTACATCCGAGATTTTTATCTCGCTACTAGAGATAAGGGAACAGCTGAACGCGGCGCGGCGCTCATCATGCGTGCTATTATTGTCAACGCACATATTTTTATGTCTGCCTATTTGCCATTTACGACTGATTTAAGACCGTGTTTGCATAATCTTACAAGGATTGTCGATTACCTTATATACATATAAGGTCGATTGAATTTTAATAGAGTTTTCGGCTGTTACCAGTTTAATGGCTCGGAAATGTTTTAATGCATTCACTATAGACTGTGGGTGCTGTTAGTTTTCACTGTATACTATGCTCTACATATTATAAAGATGAACTTTATGAGAGTTCATTGTTCTCGATATTTAATCGATTCACATACTGTCTCACAGAAATCTCATAGCTTAATTTTAAATTAACAATATGGTATTAGGCTATTATTTATTCATTACTAATTTCTGATCTCATAACATTTCAGTTCATTCTCCATATTCAGAATATATTCTGCTTGGTTTTAATTCTAAGTATGTTCTAAAGTCTGTTAGTATTTTATTAAGCTGCAACCTTTGTACATTTTACCGCACCGACATTTTAATGATCAGTAATATATTATCCTTCTTCTCGATATAAACAGGCCATCAAATGCTACATTTATATTGGCACATTGTTACAAAATAATTTATAGTGTGTTAATGTTTTTGTATTCTAATATCTGCCCAGATTGGATCATAATGAAAATTTATTTCTATGACATTTGCATAATATATAATACATAAACTTGCGCCTAGGATCTGGAATACTCGTATCTCTTGTAATTTTATTGTGTTGCGGCATGCAATAATTACTATCGTATAATATTCTACCGATCTTAAGTGCTGATAGCTTAGTGGTTAAGACTTCAGCCTTTTATACGGAGGATCTATAGTTTGATACTAGACACGCATCTCTGACATGTTATATGCATTTTAAGCAATAAAATATCAGTAGGATTATCGTGAGGAAACCATGCATGCCTGAGAGTTCTCCATAATATTCTCAAAGGTGTTTCAAGACTTGCAAGGCTGCTAATGGACTGCTATGGCCTTAAACATTCTTATGCTCAGAGGAGTAGCGTGCCCAGTAATGTGCCCAGTGGGTCGGGATGAATGAAAAATGAATTAATGACAAGTTCTATCAAGTAGCTGTTAAACTATTAAATGTATTCGTATATTTAAAATTAGGTCTCATTTCTTGTTCCTTTAACTCGTCGGTCTCAGCTTATTGAGATTTGAGAGATATTAGAATTTTAGGTTTCAGATTCATGAGAAATAATGCATTTCGGTCACCTTGCTTGACTTCCAGCTATCTCTTCATAGCACCCGCTGATTATTAATAGTACTTATATTTCACCCACTGCGATCCGACGACGCAAGGCTTCCTTGACGCTTGGATTAATATGTAAGTTTCAACTTATCTTCAGCCAAGGTATAAAGTTAGTAACGTGATGTGTGGAGGTTATTTTATATCCGCGTTCTATTTAGGATGTAATGTACCTCGATATATGGTTGGTGAAAGTTCCCGTTACAAAAGGTAGACATAGTTGTTTAGGTATGTAGCTATGTTAGCTAGGTTAAAATGTAGCAGTGAACAATTAGTGACCAGTTAGTGTGTTTAATATTATTGTAGTATATAATATAATACTCTAATGAATGCTTAATGTTTTTTTAAATAATAATAATCTACTATAGCCTGAGTGTAAGTTTTCAAGTTCACAAACGTGATACGAGTTACGTTAATCTGGATTCCTACAGTGTTACAATCACAATCACTTCTGATTGGCTGACAATGTCTCGTATTGGCTAAAATCATCGATGGTTAAAAGGTTGAAGGATTGTTAAATCAAGATCACAATCAATTCAGCCAATTGCGGTAATATGATAGATGCTGCTTTTGCGCAACCGCTATCCTCCTGCTATTGGTTAAAATGCATTGATGCAGCAAGAATGCCATAAATTCAGCCAATCAGAGGCCATTGCGATCGTTACACTGATGAAATCATTTTTACGGAATCAAGAAGTTGATCAGCAATATTGTCATAGAATCCGTATAATGTTTACATAACGAAGAAAGCTTTTGTTAAGAAGTTTCTGAATGGAAGGGAAACTGTAATCTTTGAACTACTACTTATTTTCAATTTCCTTTCAAGAATTGGAAGTCTTATAATAATAGAAGTTTAAACGACTGTAATTAGGAGTAGTTGACACAGCGTATTTCAAGGGAATGCGCTTGCTAGGCTACGTTGACCTAAGTCAAGTTACGAGTAGTAAAGTAATAATAGTTGTGCTTAGCTTTGGCTAAGTCTTAATTTGGTCTTTTGGTCTCGCTCTAAAACTCGGTTAACCCGTCGCGTCGTGCTGGCGTCGATACAGATTAGGTTGGCGTCAACCTCCGATATTGTCACTAAATATTTTATGATAATAATCAATATTACCCGATAACTTTGTCGATAATACCAGTAGTTTAATAGCAATTTGCTGCTTAGAGTAAAATAGGCACTTTTTGGTGCTTAGTGTTAGTTAAAGCTTCCGTTTAGTGTTAACTGCTCAGTATAATATAATTATACTGAGCAGTTAAGTACTTAAACGTTTCTATTTTACAGCAATTCACTCCGCACCGCACCCCTTCCCACAATTCCTGATTCCTGCACTGCAAATACGTAAGGAAAGCTTGTTTAAATAATATGAAGCTTAATAATTTATTAGTTAATTTAAATATAATGACCGTGGTATTCTCCAGTTAATCAATATTGTTCGTAATTCGTCGAAAATCTAGGTAGAAAAATTGTGGGGAGCCCTTAATCAGAAATAGTTATTCTAAACCTAAACTAAGTATAAAGATTTAAAATAATATGCACTGGTTAAAGAGCTGGAAATATGCAGAAGAGGTAGAAAAAGTGTGGGCAAGTCGCGTCGGTGGTCCCAGGCATCCAGGCATCCAGGCACCTGCGCTCGCACGCGCCCGGTAATGAATACGAGTTAATTAAACAACATTAGCCCGACATCGCCTGCACACGACGGCAGATCCAAACGGCGATAGCCAACGAGCCCCTTCGTTAAATACGCCGTGTATCACGAATAGATTATCCCCTTAATGCCGATTCGTGTCAACTGATATTTAGGACGTACAAGATGTTCAACGATCTCGACGTCTGGCGTCTAGACGATACATGGATTTCTTTTATTAGAAGAACCTATGGTTTGTAAAATTTAAAACAAACAATGACCTCAATGTGTCTTGAGTTTTCTTGATAAGTAGAAAGTTCTCGAACCAGAACAGAGTTTTTAACAATCGGCTGGGTCCATTGGCAATCCTAGATTGCGGCTATGTGGATGATCTAAACAATTGGTTTGTGGAAAAAAATGAAACCAAATTTTTTGATTTAAATTAATTAAGTTGAATTTAATTTGAGTGCGTTAATGAAGTACAAGTTTGGTCACATTATAATACCTAGTACATAGCCCATAATAAAACAACAAAATTTATAAATGGATTCTTTACTCAGAGGGTGTTGAATTTAGGGTCAGGCGCTAAAATGGTAGCGTCTATTATTTCACAGATTAAGTGTGGCTAAGACATCGCTATCTTGTTCTTTACTAAAATAATTTATATTGTGTGGTAGTACAGAACATTAGTAGTTGAAGACCGGGAAAGTGACATAGGCTGCTTCTTATCCCGGATAATCTAGAGTTCCGGCGGGATTTTTAAAACTAAATTCGCGCAAAGTCGCAGCTAGTATAAAAATTAAGTAGATATGTCTACAATTCCACTTCTAAAAGTCCCAGGGTAACCTCACAGGTGTGCGTGCGCGACCCTCGCCTGCGTCCCGATAAGCTCCTGCGAATACTAATGCTCTTAAATAAAACTTTATCAAAGCGGTATGTACTATCGCCGCCAGCTCCTACATAGCCGGGTTAGAATTGTGCCTATTAGGGTTCTTGAACACGCTCGCAATGTCATACTGCCGTCCTCAAGCTATATAACGTCAAACGTTTGGCCAAATACGATTTTTTTATGTTACCTATCTCACTTATAGTTAGTTAATTCTCTATCAGTCCATCGAAGCAGGATTCTCCTTAATGCTGTAGTTTGTAATATAGTACATAATATAAAAAATGTCGTTTTTTATTAGTTATCAACTTGCGTTATTTCTGTATAAATTGCCGCTTTTTGAACCGTAGCTCGAAATGGAGTCTTGGTACCAAGACGACGTTATAGCTTGAGGACGGCAGCATATTTGTTTTATATAACAAGTGTAAATTGAAAATTTAAATCACCCCCGACATGTGAATCTATCGCAGGACTAGGTATCGATATCGCAGGACGATATACCTGACATCCTGTTACCCAGTTTTCTGCTCCATCATCAGATGCTTCTCAATCCATCATTTATATACACCTATTCATTGAAACCATTCTAATGAGTCCAAACTCGCTATATCTGCTGTAAGTTGCTGAGGAGTTTCATAGGTACCCACAGACTACGTGATGACGCAGCATCAGCTCAAATGAGCAGATGATCTTCAAACACCTGCGCAAATCTTTACAAAGCATATCATACCATGGGCAAATCTTTGAATTTCCTGTATGAAAAGTAGCCTGAATACTCGTTGTATTGTCCTCTATCCAAATTTGAAATTCCCCTCAAAACCGGTTCAGATTTTCCATCTATCATAATAATTATGATATTAATTTAATTATGTATTTCGAATCAGAGTTTAATTTATATTTTATTAACTTATTGGTAATCAAGAGCATCATCAAAGACTACAGAGCATCATTTAAGTATAGATTTCAAAAGTTCCATAAGCTTACAGTTATAGTACCTATTTCAAACATGAAACTTTAAATGCTTACAATGTGTAATCCGCCTTATTCTCGCTTCCGAGCTCGCCTTCATACCAACCCGTATTTACCGCAAAGATATTTTATTTTACCTTATAAAGGCCCTAATGCTTTTTATTGTTTCCTGCTTTTACGCTAAATCAACAATAACAGGCTCGCGATGTACCAACACGGAGGCAATCTAAAATTTTCCCGCGGAATCCCGGCCTTAGTTGATAATAACAGTAGTTGAAGTTAATAGGTGCGCCGATAGAGGTTGCTGATAGAGGCGAATGATTTAATTGTTATAATGATTAAATAATACATAATAATTATTATCGTAAATTATTATTAGCGTCTTGTTAGTTTCGAGTTAATTCTTTATTTCTTTTTTTATAATGTTACATTTTATCCGAAGTAGGCGTACTGGATTATAAACGTTTATATTTATTTCGTGATAACATTTAAGTTGAATTAATAAAATCTGAATATTTAAAATGTAAATCCGGTCTCATAGAGTCCACTAATAAACTAAATACCATTCTACTTTGAATGACTGTGAATCTTCGGTAGTCACTTTAGTCAACATATATATCTATGTTTGGCCATTCATCGGGTAAAGTTCTGGATACAGCGATAGAGTACTAGAAGGTTACAGATGCATAATATTTTCCTGCGCAAAGCAAAGCGTATCATCCTCGGTCAATATATTGTATTATTGTAACACCTACCTACCAGAATTTGAGGATGATTGCAACTCTACATCTACTTGGGGTTGCCTATAAAACTCTTCGCTTAAAATTTTCATTTTGTCTTATCTTGCTTGCTTGTAGGAGATACTACAGTGTAGTAATAGTCTCGTTCCAAGAATCATAATGATCATTGGTTTTCAATTCAATGTAGAAACATTTCAATGTAGTTTTTGCTTGGTTACTATTTTATTAATTCTATAGATTTTTGGCCTCACAGGACCTCTCGCACTGTGCGACAATGCGAGTGGTTGTTGTCATACCAAATTCACAATACGATACTATACGTGGAAATCCTCTAGACTTGTAATTTGCTGCGCAGTGCGTGATGCTCCTTAAATCCAAGTGCTCTAATCGATTAAATGTTACGCAATCTCGGATCGTGTTAACATATTTAAATTGTATCATAATTGCATATGATCTTTAACACTTCGCGTAGTGATATTGTAATGATGTATTGTTTCAGGTAAGTGGGAGGCGCTGCGCTTAGGCAACCGATGCGACCGATACACTTTCGTGCCGAGATGAAGCAATCGCTCGAGTTATGCGATTTATGGCATTCTATCACGTTGCCCGGGAATACGTTGCGTGCCCTTTAAGTTCGTTATAGGTTATTAAAACCTGGTACTTACTATTTTGTAGTAGTTAGGACGAATCGACGAACGTTTTTCGGTATAGGGACATTCCGTGGAAATTATAGAGAAAAGTTACGTACTACGAAACCTCTATTGATAGCGGTTTAAAATAGGCAATTTTGAGCATTTTGTGTGGGTTCTAGTGCTTAGACAGATAATGTATCTTCAAAGAGGAAAACATAGATTGATATTTATTTAATTGTAAAAAATCATTGCTCTATAGGGTCATTAACCAGAGAGGAATCAGGCGAGAGCGTTTGTGTGGCGAAAAGACCGCCCGCATTTCCTCTTAGTAGCGCAATTATAGGAATTTAAAAGATTTGAACTTTATTTGAATCTATCGGTTGATACTGAACACTTTTCAGTAATATTTGGGTTTCTATATTATGTTATTACCGTAATTTTCATCATGGTTATAACTTTTAATAGTCTATATCTTTAAGATTAAATAAAAAATTAAATAAATCTACGATTTCCTTTATTTCAGACCTATTTAATAATCCCTTAAACTCACTAACAAAATCCAGATTAGTAAATTGCTTAATTTTTTTGCTTTAGATTATGTATAAGAGTCATGTTCTAAATAATCTAACCAGTACAAAATCCTTTATCAAACCTCAAAACGCATACTGCATATACTATGGGAACTTGTGACGTCATCATAAAAATGTTAGGAACTTTGTATAGTTTAATTTAATTTAATTTAATTTAAAATGGTTATTTAAAACTGAAAACGAACACTTAAAACTAAAAAAGTATTTTACTTATTTTGGAAAACCCTTTATTTAATAGTCGGTAAGAAATAATTTATTTTTAACATAGGCAACATCCCAATAGTAATAAAGTGCGTTCAACTAGGCATGGAAACGGATAGGGATAGCGTATTCATTGTTTGTCGTAATCTAGAATATCGGAGGACTCGTGTCGGAATGCTGGTTTATTTTAATATTTAATAACTCCAGGAGAGCAGATATCGTCTGCTCGGAGGCGATTCGCTGCTCGTTTCCCCCCTTATCTTTGCTGGTTTTGTGTCACGCTCCCCAACTAGTTTCTTTTTTACTTTCGTACATCTCACAGGGATTAATAAAGTGTTGTGAGCATACGAAACTGAGGTTAGTTGTAACTACAGTTATTATTCTAATTGAAGTAGCATGTTTTGAAATTCTTCATAAAATTTGCAACCCTTTGAGTTTTTATATTGTGTAAATTGTAACAATATGACATGCATCACCAATCCAAGGTTGCAAAGCTTATGACCTTTCTTTTTTTTAAGTTTCCTAAGATTTTTGACAGTTTTTTGAACAATGGTGTTAGCATAACAACGCCAAAACAGCGAACTGTAGCAGCGGGATGCGAAACCATATCGAATCTGTCTGTTCTAACGTAGACATATTGTTATAATGAATCTGTCCCTTTCATTCTGTTGCTACAGTTTCGCGATTTAGATGTGCTAACAGCATTGTTCAAAAAGCTGTCAAAAGTCTTAGGAAAGTTAAGAAAAAGAAAGGTCTTTAGATCTGCAGTTTTGGAGTGGTGATGCATGGCACAATGTAACACTTTACAACAAAACTCAAAAGGTTGCTAATTTTATGGGAAAATTATTTAAACTCAAAATTATGGACTCCCGCTGAACGTTTTATTTTTTATCAAGCTACTGATCGCAGCTAGTGGCCAGTAAGCAGATCGGTTATTTGTATTTACGGCAGTTTTATCGCGCAAGATTTACATAATGCCATTTATTATAGGGTAACTAGAAGGAAACTTGTGTGGTTTGCCTACAGTAAATTGGTAGCAAACTTACCAATTTGCAATGGTGCGCAATTATTTATTATATGACTAGCTGATGCTCGCGATTTCGTCCGCGTGGTTCTAGGTTTTAAATTTCCTCGGGAAACCTTTGTTTTTCCAGAATAAAAAGTAGCCTACGTCATTCTCCAAGTCTTTAGCTATATCCGTGAACAAAAGCAATTCGACCCGTAGCTCTATTACGATGTGATTAAAGGACAACGATACAAATATACACACTTTCGCACACTGTCACATTAATTTTATAATATTAGTAGATATGTGATCAAGAAAACAAAGCATGAAGGAGCGAAAGATATATACATATTACTGTCGAATACATCTCAGTAACGAAGTATATTTCGAAAATCTCTGTAGATACTTTTGTCGTGGATTGCAACGAATACAAATATTTTTTAATCCCCCATAGCTCCCATAAATTTTGTTTTTATGTACTTTCTCTTATCTGTATAAACAGGCAGACGTGAAGCTGATAGACGTAACAGATAAAAGGCGTGCCCGGGAACTCGCCCCAGCAATTTCCCTACTTTTTGAAACAATGCCAGCTATTTATTTTGCGTCTTTTCTGCACGTATGTTCGACCCGAAACCTTGTAAGTATGAGCACTATTTCACAGCGCTATTTCACTTTCTGGTACTGATGTTTTTTTTTTAGATGTAATTTTTTGCATCTAAAAAAAAAACCCTAATGCTTGAAGTGAATGGCTAGTAGCGTCAATAGTCACTACTAGACGTTACTACGAGGGTCTGACTTGAGATACGGTGCGGGGAAGCGCGACGGGAGGCAACGGCCAACTCGAAGTGAATGACTTGTAAAATTCAATGTTGGTTGATGAAAAGCCGGGACATATTTAATTTGCAGTATCGTGTTTTTAAAGGGATTCTCGTAGATTTTTTTACTTCACAACGAAATTAATTAAACGCCAAGAATTCAATATGGCGCAGAGATAACAATGTTTGATCCAATTTTATACAGTTACCCAATCAGACTGAAAAACTTTACGTATCCGACAAATTAAAATAATTCGTTAAGTATACATTTTGATTGCAACACTTGCTTTGTTTCACTGTTATTTTGTACATTGAATTATTTAATATCGACATTGGTACTGTTGATTGTCGAAGATTGTTTATCTATTTTAGAAACCTAAATGAGACAAAAAATTATATTACTCAATTCAGTTCTCATTCTGTTTTGTTAACTTTGGAGAACAAAAGTTACGTTAACAATAGTTCTTAGATTTTAAATATGTTTTACAAGCTTTTTACAAGTGAAGTTTGCAAAGATAACAATTTTTTTTCAATATTACACATTCAAAAGAAAAAACAACACAAATATGCTTTGACGACATGCGTTTATGCGTTGATTCCCTGGCGCAGTGGTCTTATAACTGGTAGGTCTCGGGTTCGATTCCCGGCGGGAGAAATTTGGGAATTTATAATTTCTGAATTGTCTCTGGTCTGGTCTGGTGAGAGGCTTTGGCCATGGCTAGTTACCACCCTCCCGTCAAAGACTTGCCGCCAAGCGATTTAGCGTTCCGATACGACAGCGTGTAGAGACAGATTAGGGATTTGGGGTGTATGTGCCATACCCCTTCCAAGTTAGCCCGCTACCATCTTAGACTGCATCGTCACTTATCATCAGGTGAGATCGCAGTCAAGGACTATCTTGTCATCGAATAAAAAAAATGTTTCCTTTTTCGTTACATAAAAATATGGATAAATTATATGAAAGACTGGTGCGTGACTTGGTTTCATTGTCATGTCGCGAAGGCGTCCCTGTTATGTCCGGTAATTTCTTTATATCCTTGGGAAATATATGACGTCTTTATATTTTCAGTTCAGCCTGTTGAACATATTAATTTGTTTTATTATCTTGCTGGCTGGGAAGATAAAGGTCGGCATGGTTGGTAACTTTTTGAGTGACAGACAAAATAATTAACAATGCTCTGCATTTTATGTAGCCAGGTATTTTTTAATGCTGCGGCTACATTATCGTGCGAAAATTCGTATCGCGTTGCCGCGATGAAGTTATCGCGTTTTATTTTACGCGAAGTTCTTGTCTACATTAGCAGTCAACTTGTTATTTACATTACCGACAGTGTCGCGATAAGGATTCGTGTTCGCCCGAATACATCGCGATTCAACGAACTGTTCGGCCACACTTGTCGCGATAGTGCGAATATTCGCCGAATCCCATAATGTAGTCGCAGAATTAGACAAGATTAATTCAGTTTCATTATTACGTTGTTTAACATTAATACTCACTTATTGATCTTTTTTTACACGATTCCGGCAAAGGTAAAAGGAATGGTTATGATTTTAGCAGTTTATTTATGTGTGTTCCACCGTAGCCCCTGAACTACTTAACTGAATTTGATGAATGTAATATCAAGCCATTGGTTATCATGGTCCTGGTGAAATAGGCTACATTTTATACGAACAAAATCAATATGACGGATGTTGCAACCCATTTTCCTTAGTAGGGTAGGGTAAGTTTTTAAACTTATTTCTTTGGCGATTTTGGTAATCGATAACATTTTGACCGGCTAGTATGGCCCAACGTCAATTGTTTCGAAAAAGGAAACACAAGTAAATGATCCTTCCATCAAGGACAATACTATTAAAGAAACATTTTCCTTTTCAATTTCCTCACGCGCCTCCCGTCAGCCGTCCGTGATCTTCGATTCGCTCGATCATGAAAATATATAGCTTCATTCAAGCGATCGCTATCGGAAAAGCTCCTTAATCGGTTTTCTTTTATATGAAAATGGACTTTTAGATTTATTACGCCGTTTTGGTTGCGTTCAGGTTGTGAAAAACGTGATATACGCCTGCTCGGGTGCAAATCTGCAAACTAAACAAAAATCCAAGAGCGAGCCGAACCATATTACTTTACGGGAGTCTCGTGAACCCGCTAAAAATATTGGCTATGAAAGGAAATTGGTTTGGATAAGAGTGGTTGCGTTGATTTCTTATTTTGTATTCATTGCGCGTTGAAATAGATCACGCATTTACGAGAAACTGCTATGGGAGTTTGGCGATCTATTTGAAATTTTTTCTACGTAGATATTGTACCTATATGACACATGCCTATTCAGCCTTTGTTATAGGTATGTTCGCAGTTGATACAAGCATTGTAGTTAGTTGTGTACGTTGCAAACTCAAATACAACTAGTAGATAGGGGTCGGTGGATGCAGCAAACACATCATCTAATGTAATATGATAATATAGAAATATGTATGTAGGTTTATTGTAGGTAACTCTTGAATCTTAAATCCTTTAGACAGAATTAGTTTTAAAATTTTGATGCTTTTGGACTGTGCTTTAGTCTGAACCAACCTGTTGTAAAATAGACTTTATACTTTCGGATCCAACTAATTACCATAACGTAAGATTTAAATTATGGTTTTTGTTTTGTAGGAACATTTTATTAAAAAGCTTATTACCTACGTACAACCCGTAGAGTATAAAGCGTAAAGCTTGCGCATATTTTTTCTTTAATTCGTAAATTAACGTCGCCATGTGTTACGCTTTTTAACCCCTCTAGCTTTGGGATCTTGTTAAGCTAATATAACGTTGGGCCCGCGAACGCAGTAAAAAAGGTCTAACGTGCCAATTAATTTCTACACAGGGCTCATATTTTTGTAAAATATTTCGCCGTTTTATAAACAAAAAGTATTAACGCGAACTTAAGCTTCGCACTGGCGATCGTCGACGAGCTCATTATTTGGAAATATTTAGGTAGTTAAATAACTTTAAACATAAAAAGTGATAGGTACTATTAGTATCTCATAGTCCTAATCATTTTTTGGCAAGCTGCGCCACCAAAGTAAATAGATAGGCTCCGAGAAAATTGTAGTGGTAATGAGAAATCTTTATATTTAGTAAACTAGACACATGCTTTTTATCCATAATGGAACGTAGCAAACGTTTTTTGTAAGGGATTATGTTTGCGTGTATTTTTTGTTGTACTCTTCAGAAAAACTTTGCTGCTGCTTTTTAAAATGCTTTTCTTTAGTTTAAGTACTTATTATTTATAGACTAGTTCATCGACATTGTTTAAAGTAGGTTGCAGGGAGTTATTTTCGGTTTTAAATTTTAACTATGTAACTATTTTCTGAAGTTACTATTGAACCCGTTTTGATGTGGCTTCCGCGTTTCAAGGCATTTCCGAAGCATCACGATCACTAGGGCTGTAGTTTGTCGTGAGGTTTTTTAAATTCCGTCTTTTAAAATTAAGTTTGTGCGCAGCCTTACTACGGGGTAGTGTTAGCAACGTGTTGATATTTTATTTACTTTATCGTCGCCCGAAGCCGTGCTCATTGTGTCCGTAATGAACCTCAACTCTTTCCGAGATTTTGTCAGCTCAGTAATTAAACACATCTGCTACACGTGCAATTTCGTCCCCCGGCGACTGTTTCATATTTTCAGTAAAGGTTAACGGTGCTGTTCAGTCAAAACTCCGGGCGTTTAATTTCTCAAATGCGCATTTTAAATAACATATTATGCAAATGTTAAAACTCTAACTCTCGGGGATTTCCAGCCTACAAAGAGTTAAGATTAGATAAACAGTAGAGTTTGTATTGATCGCATACCTTGAATTCCCATGAATAAAATATCGAGTTTTTTTTACTGATAGTTAGCACTAGTAATAAAAAACGGCAGAATTATTCTTTAACTTCATTACTTACATTAATCTGGGCACAACATGACCGGTTCGTATGAACATAAATCCCATAAATTAAAATTCATACATCTCATCAACACTACGACTAATAAGATTGCATTTAGATAAAGTGTTGATGTGAGCGTTGAGAGGGTTGCGTTTATAAATAAGCCAGTTTAATTACTATTGGTCCCATGCGCTATTAATCCGATATTTTTGCTCTTGATAATCTCTAAATATATAAAAGGCAAGGAAATTTGGCATATAAATAGCTATTATGACGTAGTAGGCATCCGCTTAGAAAAATTTTTTGAAAATTCAACCCATGAGGGGTAAAATAGGGATTTGAAAAATCGAACTTAACGTCAGCGATAAAGAATATAAGATATACCTCGTTAAGATAGGTTGTTTAGTAAAATGTTATTTATAGGCTTAACTGCCTCCTTGCTCTAGTGGTTAGTTCATTCGGCTGTGGGTCATGAGTTTCCGGATTTCTATCCCGGGTCGGGACTACGGGTTAGTGTGATATAATATTAGTGTCACAGTGTGATAATGTCTCCTTACTTGACACATATATATTATGTAGTTACATGTAACACGTTACTTGAATTTATTTAGAGATCCTAGAGGTATCCTAGAACAACTCACAATAACAACAGTAGCATTTTTTAACTCTAACCAATGTTTCGGGCTTTAACTTCTGTTTGGTACGGGGTAGGGGTCCAGATTTTACATTGTGTTATTTCTATACGCTACTAAACTAATGTGGTAGTGCGGTGGTCCCCCGATTGTTGGCAACTATCCCAACCCCAAGGGTCTAGCAAGTCCTCTAATAACAGTTATTAGTGAGCCCGTCCCCAACGGTCGACCCGATTAGTGTTAGCGAATTCGATGTCGATAAAATACTCGATACTCTCTTTAAATTATCTTCGAGTAAAAGTGCTGACAGTTCATGTTTAATTAGGCGAGGGATATCTGTTTTTTTTAAATGCTATTTTATAGATACGTGAAGCAAAATTTTTAAATTATTATAGCTTTTCGATTTCATCAGCGTTGAATTTTGATTTAAAAAAAATCCGCGGGAAATCTTTGTTTTCCCACAATAAATATTCTTCTCAATCGGTCACTCTTGACAGAGTGGTCGTGGTCGCAAAGATGATGCGACATTAGTCGTCGTCGGTCTCCTTATTCTTGTGTCGCACCGCCTCCCGCGCGATGTTCTTCCACTTTTGGCGGTTTGTGGCATTGCGGGAGCACTAAAACAAAAACAATAAATATTACCGGGATACAAACAAACACACTTTCGTATTTATAATATTAGTGTCGTGCAAGGTGTGTGCAGTTCGCATGTTAAACAAACTAAAATGAATAAACGAGTCTGTATAAATTTTTCATGATTTGCATTGGATTTCATGACAAAGAGAACTAGCACAATAATCATCCCACGTACTCGTATTTACCTATGTAAATGTAGTACGACATTAATCCTAATACAGTAAAAGCTCCTTATTCGCGCTTCCTTCATTCGCGTTTTCACTATTCGCGGATTAAAAAATTGTGACCCAATTCCTATATTCGCGGCTAGATTTCTTTATTCGCGGATCTAATCGGTACGTCGGTACATACATAAAAAGGATTCCAATAGGTATCAAGCCCCATATCCTTTGTAAACGCGTCGTCAAATGGACTAATATTTGATAAATCTCAGTGAAGTTTTAAGAATGGCAAATGAGCTTTGTGATTTTTTTATAAATACTGATCCGTCTATAGAACAGTCTTATTTTTAAGAGGCAAATTGCTAATGCCACTGCTGAATATCAGTCTGAATTGAAGGAGCTTTTAAAAAGCTTCAAGTTAGAAAAAATTCCAAATTTCTTTAAACCATTGCCTAAACCTGAAAATAATAATTAATAAAATATGGTCAAAAACTTAAATTAAATTGTTTTTTTTTTTATATATTTGTTTTTTATTTTGTCACCTAGGAACGTATCCCCTATAATCCCATACAAATTGCCATTCCATATTCACGGTTTCTGTATTCGCGGCATATTTACGGAACGTATCCCCCGCGAATAAAGAGCTTTTACTGTACAAAGTTACGTTCTATGAAAAGCATAGCGCTACAAACAACAAATAAAGGACAAAATAAAGTTAAGTTACACTTAACTTTATTTGATGCTTCTTTATTTGTCACTGTATTCATATTAGTTGTCATAGCAGATAGGAAAGAACCAATTAAAACCGCTCGAATTTCGAGTATCGTACTTATGAAAAGTTTGGCAAAATTAACTACAATAATTAACAAATTTAATCGATAATTCTCTCACAATATTATCGATGTAGTGGAATCTCTTAAGCTCAAGTCCGGTTGCGATGATCGAACCCAATCAACCTGTCGCAGCGGCGCGAACTGGTTAATCGCAATGTTACTTGTCGGCCATTATTATGGATGTTTAACAATTATATAGATCTTGCATGTAACGACGCCGGCGCATCTGCTAAAACATTAACATGATGATACCAATGTAGATATTAGTATTATAAGTTATACCTACCTAACACGGTATGAACGCAGTGTGTTGTTTGTTACGACATGTATGTTGACCATGACTTCGCCCGCGTGGAAAACAACAGATTACCTATGAGATTATCGAAAAATTATTGCATTAGTATCATATCGGTCACATTTTTAGATAGTCCCATATCTATTCCTTCTTTCAAGTTTTTAACCGACTTCCAAAAAAGGTGGAGGTTCTCAATTCGTTGGAATCGTTTTTTTATTTTATTTTTTATGTATGTTTCCCGACTACTCGAAGACGCCTGGGCCGATTTGGAAAATTCTTTTATTGTTTTAAAAGGTTTACTTCCCAGGTGGTCCCATAGTCATCAGGTCAGGGTCTGATGATGGAATCCTGGAGAAATCGAGGGAACTCTTTAAATTTAATAGGCACAATTGATATATGTACTTTATGGCGTTTGAAATCGGTTTTGTAAAAAGAATTTTTACCTTTAAATTATGTGCTCAACTGTTAATTCCTAGGTTGAACTAATCACTTGTAGGTACTACAGTGTAACACCATCGTTACATGAAATGGGTTTGCAGTTTCAGAATAATCTGCTTATGTTACAAGTAGAGGTTACCTCGTGGCAACTAGCATTAGGTGACGGAGCTCCTTTTATAGAAGTTCTAGATATGCCTAAAGGCACTTTAGTCGGCTATGTTTAATTAGTCGCAAGCTCGCCAGTTCCGCCACGTGACGCCACGGTCTGAAGCCATATGTTTGTGTAGTGTAACAAACTCTACTAATGGAACTAAATCAACCTCCTGCCGTTTATCCAATCTTGTTAGTGAGCTGAATTGAGTCTCGAGCTATTTATACGTGTCGGACTTTTTTTTTTGCTAATATTTAAACTGTTCACTGAAATGCCTACTTCTCCGAAATGTTCCACATTTTTTTTTTATATTCGTTGACAAGATAGTCCATGACTGCGATCTCATCGGATCGTAAGTGACGATGCAGTTTAAGATGATAGCGGACTGACTTGGAACAGTTATGGCAGTGTAGATTTAACCCATTCCCCTTAATCGGTTTCGCGACACGTCTTTGACGATAGGGTGGTAACTAGCCACGGCCAAAGCCTCCCACCAGACCAGACCAGCGACAATTCAGAAATTATAAATTCCCAAATTGCCCGCGCTTGGAATCTTACACGAGACCTCTCAATTAGAAGACCACAGTGCTCACCACTGCGCCAGGGAGGTTGCCAAAAGGCGGATGTAAGATCGTGCCTAGTAACTACGAGTAGGTAGGTGTTCAGTAGGGTTAGTATAAGATTTCATTCGATTGATCGTATTCGTATTTGATGACATTAGCGTCAACGTAAAATGAACCTTAACTGTATCGATTTAAAGTCACAAATTCATTACAACCGTTTTTAATTAGGAGTGTATCCATCTACGTAAACGTATAAGAATGCATGCACGAAATTGAGCGCAAATACAATCCAGTTAGGGTCATTTTACTTTAACACTAATGTCATCGAATACGAATACGATCGATCGAATTAAATCTTGTACTAAACCTACAGTAGCTCGTCTGTTAAGCCACGCGACACTGCGGTCGGGCGCGGCTTGTTTGTGCAGTGTCGTACAGACTCCTAATGGAACTCAATAAACTCCCGGTGCTCATCCAATCTCGTTAGCGAACCAAATTGACTCCCTTGAAATATACGCGCAGTTTCTCTATAAAACCCTTTAAGTAGAGATACTGAGCGCTTTAATAGCTACCAACCTTCCTGATAAAATACCTATTTAAGTAGGTACTCTATGACGTTAAGTACCTCCGTACTTAATGTAATCAGAACCAAGAGGCTATTTTCGCCATCAAATTCATATTGTTTCCTTAAACCTATTTGATTTAGAGGCCTACCAACAACCAACTTTAAACATTTAACACAATGTTATTTTTATATTTTTTTTAATATCATAACTAGTCTCGAAAATACAGAGCTTTTTAGTTTCCTGTTAGAAAAAGAGCGCTATTGCATCATGACGTCACGATTCAGTAGCTCCATACACTCTATACAAAATTCTTTACAGACAGATACGCACACACAGTGACACAGCTTATAACTTATTTGTTTTTGACCGATTTATTTTCTGTTTTTAACCCCCGACGCAAAAAGAGGGGTGTTATAAGTTTAACGTGTCTGTGTATCTGTCTGTGGTATTGTAGCTCCCAAACGGATGAACCGATTTTCGTTTAGTTTTTTTTACAAAAGTTATTCACATGTTACATTTTCGATTGTAGTTAATGAATATCCACATTTTGACAACAGTCAAACCCAATTAAGGCAGAGTTATAACGAGACAGGATTTGTCCAGGTCATATTTGTGCCTGGTTTAACTTTTGTTTCAAGTTCTATGGATCCTTAAAGTACTGCTATGAGTAGGTACGTTCAGAATAAATCTAATACAAAAAATATATATATATATACAAAACCGTCTGAAATATTAGCATAAAAAATAATTTATATACCACAACAGTGCTAAATGGCAATTCAAGTAACCACTTACTCATCGTAAGCGCTTTCTGGCAGTGGAGGGTTAAATATTATTAAACAAATTATTCTCTCGCCCTTTTTATGTTAACTTCTTAGTAGGCACTAACGAGCGATGTGCTCGCAAATTGAAACCGACCACAGGCTCATTTTATTCACCGTCACGCAATCTTTTCAGTCCTATTACCTTCACCACTTTGCGGGCCTATACAGTTAAAATTAAATTATTATTTCCTGTTATATCATCAACTCAACGTTGCTACAGCCATTTCGTCTCGATAAGTTTAGAATTTTTAAACACGTGGGAACTCTTTGATTTTCTGCGATTAAAAGTAGGTACTTACCTATCTTATGTTCGATCTACGAGTATGTGTCAAAAGGTCTGTTCAGTGAAAAGGTAACAGATAGTCAGATTTACAGATTTTAAAGTTATTGGTAAGTACAAGCAATTTGTTTGTAATAGGTATTTTGTTTCGGTTAGAATTATATTGGTGGGATATGTTGTAAATATATCAAAACATTATCATGAAATCTGAGACGAAACATGATAGTTTTCGGTCTAGATTTAGACTCAGACTGAGTAGGACTTATCTACATCTAATATCTTTTAAGTAACTCAGATTTTAGATTCATTATACATTAATAACAAGTATAAATAAATATTCGTTATCTTTGCTAATGAAATTATAAATGCAAAAGTATTTGTTTTTTTTGGTTTGTCTGTCAATCACGCAGCAATGCAGTAACGGTTCGGCGTGTTTTTGCATGGGTATAGTTGACGATCGGGAGAGTGACATAAGCTATCTTTTGTCTTAGGTCAAAAGGGTTCCCGAGGGATTTTATAAACCCTAACTAATAATTACACACGAACGAAGTCGCGAGCAAAAGCTCATTTGAAAATAATCGTCATTATGAAGTTTTACGCTTGGTAAAATTTATTATGCTCGAGGCCGTAAACATCAGTTATTCTGAGATAAAATTGACTAAGAATACTAAGATTTGTTTTAGTGCTTCCTCGTTGCGGATAAGGTATGGGACGGCCCGTCCGATAGTCGCAGGAGGCATATTTGTGCGAATCGCTGAGTTATGTACATCGTAAGAGAGAAGGTCTCCTGCTGGGACCACCCGCGAGTGTTGGAAGTAGTGAGCGCGCTAACTTCGGATGCCGCATCTTGTTGATACGTCGAACAGCGCTATACGCACTGTCGCTTCTTTCTTATCATTCATCGACAACGTTTCTGTTAGGTTGTTTGTCTTTACAACGTTTCAACGTTGCGCGCTGTAAATACAAACAGCTTGTTATATATTAAGTGATATGGATACAGCTCTAAAAATGGCTGAAACACCTATAGAAAATCACTTCATGATAGTATACCTACTGTCATGATTGACAAATAAAGCGGTGTGGCGTCGGTGCATAGGCCGCATCGCACGGTGCGGTAATTTTTTTATTTTCATTACTGATTTAGAAATATATTAAAATATCATAACGGCTCGCAGGGCTCCTTGTCCTTGATGGCCTATAAACCTTAAAACTTAATAATTTTACCATAAAAATTAAAACAAAAAGCTCTATTGCAGCGCCGCCTGGTTTCAGAACCTGTGAGTACCTACTTTTGATCAAATGCTATCATCTTGAATGGCTATGTTTTTTTTTAGCACAAAATAATTTGAAATTTACAAGCCAATGAAAATATTAAATTCTGGAATGGTATTTCAGTGTAGGTAATTTCAATTCTAGACTTTCTATTTATAAGACTTCTAGCGAATGTTCGATTATTAGTTTTTTAATCAAAAAGAGGGTGCGTTTGCTCATGCCACAAAACTGTTCACAAAAGCGCGATACAGTAAAAAACGTATCGTAATAAGTTAACGGTTTCTATAATAATGGCAGGCCCAAATAATTAACCTCCCTGCACAAAAAGAAAGTTCTTTTCGAGTTTTATAATAATTAATGTCCGCAGCATATGGTGTATTCAATATTATTTATCAATTTCAGATAACTTTGCCGCATTGAACTGTAAAAAATTAATAACATCGGATCGAATGTCGGGTTTTAGCGAGTAGGTTTTTGTTTAAAGAACTCTTTAAGTGTGTAAAGCTTTTTATATAGGTTTAAATAATTATGGTTTTAATTTCACCCTCAAATATGTTCTACCTACCTACTAGTTTACCTAAAGTAAATCATACAGTATGTCAGGAGCAAAGTCAAGTTTCATCTCATTTCATTGTTGATCGCGTTAAGGTCGTCTTATATGTACGAAAAATAGAATAATATAAAAATAATCCTCTTTCAAATGTCGGTATAATCAAAAAGTCTATCATTATTATTTGCGTGCTCGTTAACGTGGTCGTAAATTACTAACTTATTACATCGATCTGAATGGATTATAGCGACACTGTTTTGACGCTATTTCAAGAGTTAAATTAGATACAGGCCTCTGATATTTCATCAACATCATTCTGTATTATTGATGCGCAGTGATTGTAAATTGCCGCGGCATCTGGGCTCGTTAACGTTTTTGATAGATGACGCCCGGTTGTTTGTTGGATTTGCCGTAACATGCCGATCTTGTAAAAACACATCGACAACCACGTACCGATGGCCACTCCCTACGGCGATCTAAACTAACGAACCGTCAGATAAATAACTTAAATATGTAATAACAAGATGTGCGAGACTTTAGCTGCACACCTGAGGGATGCGAAACATACGAGTAAATACATAATATATTCCCGTCAATAAATAAGGCGTCCAATAACCTTGGAGATCTGCAAGCCGCCGTAAGTTTTAAGAAAGAAAAAATACATGTTTATTTGCATCCTTTATAAAAGGTGCAAATTCACATTAAAATCATCAACAAATAAATGTCAAGAACGTAAAAATTGTAAAAATTGTCTTTTGTACATACAAAGCATAGCAGAGTTATTGCTGCAAGTTTTGTTTTTAGTTTTCAGATCTACAATATCACAATACGATCTGTGAAAGCTCAAGAAGCTTACTGATTTAAACTTTACCCCATTAAAGGGTGGCCGAAGTTTTAACAAAATATAGGGATCGCTTGGCAACCGCAAACGATGTCTTCAACTGATATTTTAGAAATTAGCAATAATCCTTTACACAGAAAGTTGATACGTTGTCCCATATAAAAGGGATTTGCTTTGATTTAGATTTGGGGGAAATTGATGTTTTAATCAAAAAAATACTTATGCTAGACTTATGCCTTTTGTTCCGGAATTTAGATGACGCGGACGGAACCCTCGGTGCGGTAGTCTGACTCGCACTTGGCCGGGTTTTTAATGAGATATTGGTGGACGCCAGTTACGTATATCTGCATTTATCTTATAAACATTGCTTATTCAAATGTGCTATGTCCTTCTCTACCTGTGATAAAGAACCCGTAATAAGGGCTGCAAGCGATAAATTATCCGCATTATTATTCCAAAATTTACGAGTGCGCATTAGATTATAATTTAAGGCGGGCAGACGCTAATTTGTAAAGTCATTATTCAATAATCGTGACGTCGAGCTTATAAATTTCACTGCAGCCTTTTACACTTTAGCACTTCGGTGCGATGTAAAGTGCCGCCCAATAAGACAACGGCCGACTATTTTGACGAAGGCCGGTCACGTTTCGTCGATACTCGCGCCATGAGAATATTTGTTTTTTGTTGTGTGCTCGCGGTCGAGTAAAAATTGAAGTGTAATTTTACGTTTTAACCGGTACCTGCCTCCTTTCGTTCCGCTTGCCTTGAGTGATGGTTATCATAATTGGTGCGAGGGTAGGTGAGCAATGAGTGCCGCCTAGGAGATCGCGGGAGGCAGTGAGTCGTTAAATTCCTAGAGCAGAAATGACCTGTAAAATGGAATCAACCTGACTGATGTACTGTGATGTTCAGAGTAGTACTTTTTGTAGTACTGCATATTGGAGTCAAAATTGCTTTTCTTTGACTGTCAGTAATGTGACCCAAAAGTGCATCTTGACAGGAATGACATATGGTTCCAAAACGTGGTCGTTAACTAGCTATTGGACATTGGTTTTAACAACACTTAGCGGATGATGGAGAGCTATGCATAGAGTTTCTCAGCGTGATCAAATCAGAAATGGAAAGATCCGTTGAAAAACTAGTGTCCACGATATATCTCAACGGGTAGCAAACTGGTAGCAAAGCTGAAGCAGGCGAGGACACATCGTTGGAAGAACTGGTTGAAGTTGTGGTCCCGGGTGTTGGAATGGTGACTACAAGCGCGGTCTTTCACTTGGTACAACGACGACAGCAGCTGGATACACAAGGCCGCGGCCTATGGAAGACTCTACAATGGACTTATGCCCAGTTGTAAATATCTGCAATTGACGACCAAACTCTTAAACGTTAATTAATGTATGTAGAGTGAATAATAATTTTATTGTTTATTTTTATTAAAAGAAAAAACTAGTTCCAAGCTTACTTTTTCGTAACATAATCAATTTAAAGAGATCACGTTTTGACTCATGCGTGAAGTTTGCTGCTCCATAGTCTAACTCAATGACGGGAGACACGTGCACGCGATCCGTGAACTGTCCGATTGAAAGTGAACGTTACTTATCGTTTGTCCATTAGGAAACTATTATGTTAAAACGAAAGACTTAGGTATGAGTAGTGTATAATTGGGCATTCTAGATCACTAAAGCATGTCTCGTTTCACTTCGTTCACGAGACATGCTTTAGTGATCTAGAATCCCCAATTATACGAGAAGGTTTTGCATTTCGTTCGTTCGAAACATGATTTAGTGATTGCCCAATTGGTTTTCAGTTCGGGTTCTATCACTTTTAATGAGTTTTGTCGGGGGTCAATTTCGACCTTACAAAAAAACAGTAGCAATGTCACTCATGTGCAACTTGTAATGCGAACGTTTATTAACTAAGATTTAATAAACGTTAATCATTAACTAAGATGGTTTGCAATTTTTCAATATAAACTATGGTGTCGTTGAGAAACTGTTACTTTATTCGAGTTTGTTAAAGCTACCACACAAAAATGAGATTTGAAAAGCAGCCTCAATCACTTAATTTTAATAACATTTGTACTGTTAGCAAAAATACTACGTTCCGTCATGGTAAACTACTTCCCAATACAATACGGTGTCTTATATGTGGTCCATCGAACTGTGGTAAAACCAATTTAGTCATCGGTCTTCTCCTACACGAAAATGGATTACGATTTAGAAATGTTTACGTTTATTCAAAAACCTTGTACCAACCTAAATATACGTTTTTGGAAAATGTTTTGAAAAGAGTACCGGGAGTGTCTTACTTTAAATACCACGCCAATAATGATGTCCTTAGTCCTCAAAGCGCTAAACCTAATTCAGTCATAATTTTTGACGACGTAGCATCTGAAAAACAAAACAACATAAGAGATTACTTTGCTATGGGTAGACACAAGTTTGTCGACTGTTTTTATTTAAATCAAACATATACAAAAATTCCTAAGCAGCTTGTGAGGGACAACGCTAATCTCATAGTTTTATTCAAACAGGATGACATTAATTTGAAACATGTTTATGACGAACATGTCAACACTGATATGTCCTGGTTATTATTTCGAGAAATGTGTTCTAAGGTATGGAATAATCCATATAATTATCTAGTAATAAACAAAGATTGTACTAAGAATGAAGGAGGCTACAGAAAATCATTTGATACATTCATTGTGTTCGATTAGTCATGTTAATTTATTTAAATATAGACGTTTCCTTCAAACCACATCATTGATTTAAAAGTATACTTATAAAACACTCCTATTCTTTGTATAATGGACCGTCGTATAAAACAGCAGATTATTGAAGCATCCGAAGCTGTAAAAAGGAAGTTAAAATTATTGAAAGATTCAAAAACTGATAATGATATGGTTCTTCAATCAGTATTTAAACCTATTACGACTTCACTTGATCGTATCGCCGATAAAAATAATAAAAATATTGATTTTGATAATTTTGATGTTTCTAAAGAATTACCTAAAAGTCGTGAATGGAACCAGTTAGATCTGAAACAAAATACCACGTTATTGGATCCAAGCGATTCTAGTAATCCTCAAGAGTCAGATGATGAAAATAGTGATACGTCATTTAAGTCAGTTCCTGATTCGAGTGAAACGTCTAGTTGGTCTCTATCGTCAGAAAATTTCGGTGATATTCCATTCGGTGTACGATCCGTAAATGGAAAACCTTTCATAGGTCTTACTCCTATTAAAATTAATAGTAATTCTTTTGTAATTGCTGAAAAAGAATATAAAAAGACTCCTGGTCTTAATGAATTGTTACTTAGTAAAAACCCTAACTTATCTTTGATCGATAAAGAAGATATAACAAACTATAAAGCAATCCTTTTGACAACGAATGTACATCGTCGAGAGTATGATCCGTCAAAACCAATTAAAAGTAACAAAGGTCAAAAGTACATGACTATAATAAAACCAATATTTCAAATCCCAACTTTGGAGGAAAGTAAGAAAACTGTTAGAGGTGACGGTCTTCCTTTTATGAAATTATTAAAACCCAATACGGATTACGTTTATTGGGATAACCCTAATGAATTAGTTGAACGATTGAAACTTTTGATTGCTTCAAAACAAGCTGGTAACACTGGATTAGATAATGAGATAATATCGATAATCGAAGAACTCAGAGAAAACGGTGATCTTAATTAGTATATAAATACTAGAAATATTATCTAATTAGAGCAGTAACATTTTATCCATACTTCTAAGCTGAACAAAATGAATATTGATAAATTCGGCCATCACGTTCATAAGCGGCTACGTGTGTCAGAATTATTTGATTTTGATGACCTTGTAAAAAAGACAGAGACTGGAGAGGTTGATCTCAAATCATCATATTTAAAAGGTTTACCATCACCAAAATCACCTGATCACGCAGTTAACAAAGAATATGTGGACAATTTAATAAATAATTTATATAAAAATATTGTTCTTGACAAATATTTAAAGTTAGAAAATAAAACACTTGATTTGCAGTACGCAAAAATCAAAAACTTACAATCTCCATCAGAACCAAATGATGCTGTTAACATAAACTACGTTGATCAAATTCTGAGTAATTATTGCACTAAAGAACAACTGATAGTTGAAAAAAGTAATTTAAATAGACAAATTGCTACGTTACTGGCAAAATATTTGGGTGAATATTATACCAAGTCTGAAATAAATAAACTCATTCAAGCTTCAACTAAACATGAGTAAGCAACAAGTTGTTGAAGAAATTCATAAGCAAGCTCGAAAGAACTTTCAGCGTCGACATGTAAAATTGAAAGGTTTACATGATTTGTGGCAAGCTGATTTGATTGATATAAAAAATATCGCAAATGTCAATAACAATTTTAAATATATCTTGGTTGTAATTGACTGTCTTTCAAAATATGTTTGGGTATTTTCTCTTAAAACCAAAAATAAAGAAGAAATTTTCAATAAGTTTAGTAAATTATTTAAAACAGGATCCGTGCCAAAGAACTTGCAAACTGATTTTGGAACAGAATTTTATAACGAGAAGTTTAAAAAACTTATGAATGATTATGGTATTAATCATTATTCTACATATTCAACCAAAAAGGCTTCTATCGTCGAAAGAGTAATAAGAACTCTGAAGAACAAGTTATACAAATACTTTAGTCTAGTGGGAAATTACAAATGGTTGGGTAAACCACTTGAAAATGTTGTAACATCGTATAATAATACTGTCCATCGCTCAACTCGGTACAAACCAGTTGATGTAAATTTTGATAACGTTTCAAAAGTTTTGTGTAATATAAAAAAATCACAAATATATAATAACACCCCCAAAGCGAAATTAAAAATTGGTGATTTTGTAAGAATAAGCAAATATAAAGGTTGTTTTGAAAAAGGTTATACCCCAAACTGGTCAACTGAAGTTTTCACGGTTACAAAAGTAAATAAAACCTGTCCGATCACATATTACATTAAAGATCAAAATAATCAAATTATATCTGGTATATTCTATCAAGAAGAACTCAAAAAATCTAAATGTCCTGATGTATACTTAATCGAAAAAGTTATCAAAAAAAGAGGAAGTAAGCTCTTCGTTAAATGGTTAGGATTAAGTGAAAAAGAAAATAGTTGGATCGATAAAAGCACATTGGTTTAAATATATAAATTATGATGTATCTAACTATAACATTATTGTAATACAAGCAATGAAAGCAAGTGGACTTGTTAACACTGTAATTGATAATTTACCAATAGAGCTACATTTACCAGGATATAACTTTTGTGGACCAGGTACAAAGTTAAAGAAACGATTGGCTCGAGGTGATAAAGGAGTTAATTTATTGGACGAGGCGTGCAAACGTCACGATATTGCTTACGATAATTTCAATGATATAGACAACCGTCGCAAAGCAGATATCGAACTAATGAAGCAAGCTAAACAAAGACTGCGTTCGCAAGATGCAGGGAAGGGTGAAAAAGTAGCTTCGTGGCTAGTCAATAAAGTTATGAAGGCTAAAATAAGAACTGGCGCTGGTGTTAAAAAATTCAATTCAATTGTTTCCAAAATACGTCAAGGGATAAGCAAATTAAAAAATAAAAGCAATAAAACTGCCATTAAGTACGCTTATGCAGCTGCAAAAAAAATTGTAGGTAAAACTAATCGCCCTCGCCTGCCGAGAGTAATACCTGTTCCAAAATCGGGAGGTGTTTTGCCTTTAATACCAATTTTTGCTGGTCTATCTGCTTTAGGCAGTTTAGCTGGAGGTGCCTCAGCTATTGCAAAAACTGTAAACGATTTCCTAAGCGCTAAAAAATCCTTAAAAGATGTCTCACAAATCAAGCCCAAGGAGTCTATCGCTTTAGGCAAAGGATTATACGTTAAACCTTACAAAAATGGTCATGGTATTTATATAAATAATGCAAAAAACTGAAGATTAAGCTACCCAATAGAGCTTTGACTGATATTGATATTCAAACATTTGTCAATAAACGTTGTATTCCACACTTTCGAGGAGTGTTTATGAGAAATAGCTTACCTAGAAAAGTAAAGCGTATTGAATGCGGCATTGTTAATTTGGATGATATAAAAAATAAAGGAACACATTGGGTAGCCTATGCTAAATTTAAAGATTACTGTGAATACTTTGACAGTTTTGGTAATTTGAAACCACCTAAAGAAATAAAAAAGTATTTAAATGTTTGCAATATTTTTTATAACTATGATAGATACCAAAAGTTTAATACTGTTAATTGCGGCCATCTATGTTTAGAATTTTTACAAAAATTTTGGATTAAAAATCATATAAATTAGTAAACAGTTATTTCATTTCAGTCATACTCATAATGTCCTTTACACTGTCAATTACAGGCAACACGTCAAATTTAGAAACAACATATTCTCCGAGCTTACTGTTAGACGGTGAATATGAGTGCGCTCTATTGTATTTATCCACTTTTAACTCGATTCCGAATATAGATGCTAGTAATAACAAATTTTATTATGCATCAAATCAAGTGATAGAAATCCCTGAAGGAGCCTACGAATTTCAAGATATTTGTGATTATCTAAGGGAACACATTGTTGGATGTTCCCTAAAACTTTACTGTAATAATAATACGTTGAAAACATTTCTTTACTGTTCGCAAGATGTTCACTTTGAAAAAAATAATTCACTTGGAACCATTTTAGGGTTTAGCAGTCAGACCCTAAAAGCTAATATATTACACGAGTCGACGTTACCAGTCAATATTTTATCAGCAACCGTGGTGAGGGTCGAATGTGATATTATAAGCGGTTCCTACATTAATGGTAATCCTAGTCATATTTTATATGAATTTGCACCGAACGTGCCACCTGGATATAGAATTATTGAAATACCGAAAAATATAATCTATTTCCCTGTGAATCAGAGTGATATTAATAACATCAGTATACGAATACTTGATAGTAAAAATAAATTAGTTAATTTACGTAGCGAAGAAATTCAATTATATCTTCATATAAAAAAACGAAATGATAGATTACAGTAAAAATACAACTCCTCGATTTGAACAAACCAGTGATGTAAAAAAGGAGCTTTCAAAATCAAACAGTGACAATAAATACACATCGCCACAGCATGGGTCAATCAGTGCTAAATTAGTCACCCGCAAAACTACACATCCTAAAAAGAAGATTAAATTAACACTTAAAAATAAGAAATTTCTTCAATCTATTGGATTATCAAAATGAATATTTTGAACATAACGAATTCTCCCGTCTATGACACTTCCATAGAGAGTATTGAAGTTCACTCTTATAAACCATACGGAACCAGCTTCAACACAAACGATGAAATCAGAATTCCTATCAACCAGCAAGATTTATATGTCTTACCCTCAGAGAGCACACTGTATATTGAAGGTGTCATATCCGTTCAAAATATTGAAACAAAACAAACAGTTTCAAGTATTCAACTAACGAATAATTCATTCCTTTACCTGTTTCAAGATATTCGATATGAACTGAACGGAGTTGAAATAGATAAGGTTAAAAATACCGGTATAACTACAACAATTAAATCTTTGCTTTCATTTAGTGATCATGAAGCTAAAATGGCTAAAGCATGGGGCTGGGACTTAAATGGAACTAAATGTAAAGGCAGCTTTTCAGCTTCTATCCCTCTATGTCATATTATGGGGTTTGCTGAAGATTATAAAAATATTATTATGAATTGTAAGCACGAATTAGTTCTTCTGCGAAGTAATAATAATATGAACGCAGTAAAACTTAACACTGGTGATGTTTTACATGATATTCAAATAAACAAAATAGTATGGCGTGTTCCTCATGTTAAGGTATCTGACAGAGAAAAAATTAACTTACTAAAGTATCTAGAAAAAGATAGACCGATTCAGTTAGCTTTCAGAAATTGGGATTTGTATGAATATCCTCTGCTACCCAAAACTACTAAACATACTTGGTCTATTAAAACGTCATCCCAAATTGAGAAACCAAGATATGTCATTATAGGTTTACAAACAAATAGAAAAAACAATGTACAAAAAGACATGTCTCAATTTGATGAATGTGATTTACGTGACGTTAAAGTATTTCTAAATTCTACGTACTATCCATATGAAAGTCTGAATGTAAATTTTTCAAAGGGTCAGTTCACTTTATTATATGAACAATATGTCAGATTTCAACAGTCTTTCTACGGTCGTAGACCCGAACCATTGTTGGGTTTGGAAGAATTTAGAGCGAGGGCTCCTCTTTTTGTAATTGATTGTTCACGGCAAATTGATAACTTGAAAACAGGACCTGTAGTGAACATAAGGCTAGAGTTAGAAAGTAATTCAGTAATACCTGATCAAACTGCAGCATATTGTCTCATTTTGAACGACTGTATTATCGAGTATAAACCACTTAGTAGCATTGTTAAAAAAATATCATGAATTCAGAAATCTTAATCGTAGATTTACAAGGCTTCAAAAACAGTGGTAATGAATTCATAATAAAAGAATTTTCACTCGGATTTGAAAAAAAAGATTGTACACAAACATTTTTGATTAAACCTCCTTACCCCTTTTAGTCCAGTCATTTCGTCCGAAAAAAAGGCAAATAAAAGAAAATGAATTTGCGCTTCTAATTTTTTAATATGTTGTAGGGGATACCTAGAAAAGCTTAACTTGAGATTGTCGACCAAGCTTTCCTAGGAGCTTTCGCCGCCATGTTGAAAAAAGGGGTAAAATTTGTTTTTCGGCAATAACTCGGCTATCCGATGAGATTTCGAAAATTTTTGTAGGACACTTTTTGTAGCTTTCTTTGTGCTCTACAATAACGCCTGAATCATTTTTAGCGTATCATGCATCGTTATCGAGATATCGATCGATAAAGTCAAAAATTTAGGACACAATTTTTGTTTTTTGCTTTTTTTTTCTTTGGGTCTTAATAAATATGAAAAATTGTGGAATTCAAACTTGTAGAGCATATTCAGACCTACAATTTCCTTCTTAGATTTTTTTATGTTGGACAAAAATTACGATCTCCAGCGTGCCGCAAAGTCGGTGAATCCACGCTCAGCGTCGAGCGCGCTCAAGTTAGTATATCGTATCGTGTTGAGTTTTAGCGGTTGCGACACGACATCATCTTTCTATAACATCGGCAAGTCGAAGTTCATTAACACTCTCGAGAAAAATCCAGAGCTACGGTCATCGGTGGAATTATTCAAACAGGAAAAGGTCGATCCGGAGGTTCTCACTTGCGCGGGAGAGCAATTCCTTATCGCCCTATATGGTGGTGATAAGCACGAGAAGTCCATAAATATTTTGCGATTCCATCGCTTCGCAAAATCAATGACAGCGAATAAAGTGAATCACCTCTCACTACTCCCGCCAACCAAAAGCGCTGTGCGTCAACACATTTTCCGGACGTATCTCCAAGTTCAAACCTGACTCGGATTTTTCAAGGATCCACAAGGATGGGGTTGGCGACAGACCAATCGAGGGCTCGAACCAATCACCAGCACCGCCGAACCCGCTCCGCCTGAACTATTAAAGCTCATTTCCTGTAAGTGTAAAGGAAATTGTGAGGCCGCCTGTGGGTGCAGAAAAGCGGGAATCAGTTGCTCCGTTATTTGCATGCACTGCAGTGGACAAACATGCAGTAACGTCGCCAGAGTCGACATTTTGCTTGACGACTACGACGATGTCTGTAACGATGATGATGACGATGCTCTCATCGAATCAGCATCATTTCCAACGTTTCAACAGACACAACAACTCGAAGAGTTTACGGAGGACGAAAAAAGACATGAAAAAAGTCCATCGTTCGTGTCTCGAGTGCAGAAAAAAATATTTTTCTTTCCGTTTATTTTGTTTTCTTTATTTTGTATTGTAAAAAAATAATATTTTTTACTGCACAAACAAATTATTTGTTTAATAAATTACTATTGTGTGATCCTTAATTTGTTGCTCTATGTACTTATTTTTTATCCCATCAATTTCCTGAACAATTTCCCATTCGATTCGACATCCAGACACAACCGAGCGAGCAGCTCGCTCGACGCTGAGTGTGGATTCACCGACTTTGCGGCGCGCTGGAGATCGTAATTTTTGTCCAACATAAAAAAATCTAAGAAGGAAATTGTAGGTCTGAATATGCTCTACAAGTTTGAATTCCACAATTTTTCATATTTATTAAGACCCAAAGAAAAAAAAAGCAAAAAACAAAAATTGTGTCCTAAATTTTTGACTTTATCGATCGATATCTCGATAACGATGCATGATACGCTAAAAATGATTCAGGCGTTATTGTAGAGCACAAAGAAAGCTACAAAAAGTGTCCTACAAAAATTTTCGAAATCTCATCGGATAGCCGAGTTATTGCCGAAAAACAAATTTTACCCCTTTTTTCAACATGGCGGCGAAAGCTCCTAGGAAAGCTTGGTCGACAATCTCAAGTTAAGCTTTTCTAGGTATCCCCTACAACATATTAAAAAATTAGAAGCGCAAATTCATTTTCTTTTTTGAATGTACGTAATGACTGGACTATTTAGTAAATTGACTAAAGAAGAAAAGAAACAAGTACTATGGTTAGAAAAGTATAATGGAATGAGATGGAGCGAAGGCCATATAGACTATTACGAATTTAAGCGTATTATCGTACCATTCTTGAATAACAGAGTGATACTTACTAAAGGTTACGAGAAAATAAAATGGATAAAAGAGCTGTGTTCAAACTGTTCAGTGATAGATTTATTTGATCATGGATGCTTTAACCTTTCAAGATTATATATTGAATATTGTAAGAATCATGATTATAATTGTATTTTTCATGCTAAAAAGTGTGCATTAAAAAATGTTTTGTGTATCAAAAAGTGGATTTCTGTAAATAATATTGAAATTTAATTATTGATAATTTAGGTATACATGTTTACTCAATTTTTAAAATAAAACAACCTGAAATATATTTATAAACTAGTTTTATTTTATAAAATTACTTACAAACTACATTACTCATATCCGCTATTACAAATACAAAATAAAATCTATAACCTATAACTTGCAAAGTCAACGAGCCGTGAAATTATAATAGTTATACCTACATATTACTGTCACACACTTTTTTTGAAATTTTTCTTATAACAGTTTCAGTAAAATCCATTATTTCATCTACAGTGTCTTCAACCACATACTGGGCACTCAAAATTATATTGTCTCGATTATCATCGACAGTTAAGTCACAAACTTCGATTTTAATTAACCGATAACCTTTTTTTAACACTTTACTCACAACAAAAGTTGTAGAATTTTTATCAGATTTTCGTTTTGACGTTTTTGATTTACATTGAATGGGACTAGGATTTTTTATTTCTTCAACTTCAGTCTCAAAATCATATAGCTGACCACACTGAAAGTCGCTAGAGTAATTCATATCTGTAAAAGAAAATATTGTTCGCTATCAAGCTACTCGTAGATCTACATATGTAGTACCACCTTAAATACAATGTAACTTACCGACTGTAGTATTTGTCAAATAAAATAAAATTAACGTATGAAATCACAAAATAAACTACTGAAGCCGTGACGCAGTTGATAGTAAATGAAACATGATGATCGTATTTTACGATTACACAATAACCTAGATCTGCAGGTTCAATGCGCTATGTATATACTATCTGTTGACTTTGCAAATTAGAAGCGTGCCAAATATACAAATGTAATAAAAATTATGTTAATACATAATAAAACAAACACTATCAAAAAATTAAAAAGAAATAGTTTTATGACCCCATGCAACTGTTGAGATTTTATCTGATTTAATGTAACGTTTGTCATCTTGGTTAGACAGTGCAATCTTATTTACAGATTGGGTGAATATTTCATGTTTGATAGATTTAAACAATATATTTTGCTTTCGAATTAGTGAACCATTGAGCAAAACATTTTGGTAATCGTTTGAAGACAAATCTCGAATAACGTTTCTTTTAATCCCCTTAGCTTTTTTTATTACTTTTTTTCAGTTTTAATGCAGTATAACTTCGATCTCAAACCTACAAATTCTGTGACTATTTCACCGCCCAATTCATCTTTAAATAAACCAGGAATTTTTTTGTTTACAATCGGTAACTGAAATGTATTTCGTTCAATATAGTTACTTGTATCAAAAAAATTTATAAAATTATTTCTTAAATCATTATAAAAATCATCTGTTTCGATGGTGTAAACGAAACTATCCGTGTCTGTGTAACAAAGTTGGATGCGGTGTTTATAAAATGGTTTCATCACAGAATAATGAAATTGATACATATGACTTTTGGAAAGCTCTAACACGGAAAAACCAATATAAATAGGTTTATCTAAAATAATTCGTTCGGGTTTCATTTGAATCGCTACTAGATCTTTTGAAAAGATTGAAGTGCTATGAAAATTTGGACGAGATATTAATTTATTGGCACCGAGGGTCTTGTTTGTCTTATTTTTATTATCAGTCCAACAGTTTACTAATTTGACATCAACTCTGTTCTCGGTGTTTTCTAAGGTTTTTCCAAATACAGCATTATTAAATAGTTTAAAAAGTTCCTGCTGAAATGGAGAAGTAGCTTTTTTACGAAGTTCTGTGTTCAAATCGATGTATTTTTTTAAGAAGGGTTTTTGTTTGAAAGTAACTACACGATGAATTTTATTAAGAAGTAAACCGTTTTTTAAACATGTTTTTAAATGAACGTAATGTATAACGTAGTAAAACTTTGAGTAAAGATTTGGAATTAATTTAGAAGTTTTACCACCTTGTGGTATGAACTTTTGTGCACAAAAAGGATAATCATTGTGAAAACAGTGTAAATTTTCAGGATATGACATGTCTACTTCTAAAATAAAACCAAATTCAGCATCATCCGACACTTGCAAAACATCTAAATGTTTTATCTCAGTCTCATTTAAAAACCTAAAGTCAGATACAGGTAATGTTTGACTCATGCTGTACCCATATAAATTGTTACAATCAATATAGACAATATATGAACTTGGTTTAGAAGGGTCATATGCACTCATATACTTGTTATTTGCCTGAGCGTGCCGTGTTGAACACATACAAATCCCTCCACGTATACCTTTTTGTATTAGACGAACAATTTCCAAATCATCTAGCAACTCCAATCTGATTCCTGTTTTAAGCAACATTGCATCGAATGATAGACTAGGCGCTGTTAAATAAAATGCTGGATCAAGCTGATAATTGAATTTGCAAACTTTTCTAAAATTTTCAAAAATGTCTGTTAATAATAATACGTCAGTTTTAAGGTAGAGATCAGTATATTCGCCCATGTTTAAGATGCCAAATGTTTCCCAAACTGTTTTAGCGTGGTTATAATCAGCATCACTGACAGTTTCATCATTTAACAAATTAAAAAAACATTGTTTCGGTGGAAGTTGATCATATAGAAACATTTTCCAATCAGTCATAAAGTCATAAGGATATATTCCCTTTCTTTTTACTAATTGAAATTGCGACTCCTCGGGAAAGTATTTTTTCAAGTATATAAAGTCATCGGTGTCTAATCCGTTCACTAATTTTGCAATGCTCGCGCTTAAAAACTTATAAGAATCTACAAATCTAACTTGTGCAAACTGACTATCAGAAATCTTTAAAAATTTTGTGAATGATATGTAACTTTCCTTACTCTTAGGTATAACTTTTATATTTCCTTCGAGTTCGCCTAGCTCTTTTATAAATAAATGGCAATCATAACCCGATAAATTATGAAAAAATATTGGTATTAGTTTTGGAACGCTATAACGCAAATTACAATACTGATGTGCTGCGCCACGATAACAACCTGTCAAATGACAATGGTCTCTAACTTTATCAAAAAATAATAATTTATTACAGATGTGACACTTCGAAGCGGAACTATGAGCTTTAGCATTTTCTTCTGAAAATATAATTGGTATCTCGGTATTCAAAATACAATATATTTCTTTAACATCTTTTAGAAGAAACTCTATGAACTTTATCACACAATCAGGTCCTCGGTATTGTCTAAACTTATTGAGATTTTCATCAAAAGAACAAACAATATGATATGCAAAGGCGGCAGGAACGTGTAACTGTTGTTTTGCCGTGTAACTATAACAAGGGTTAGGCTCACAACCATGAAATGGTTTTAATAATGTTTCAAAATCTGCATAAATAACAAAAGGTACATCTTGTTTACGTTCAAAATTTTTAAATTGTACAAAAGAACCTTTTTCTGGTAAAACTGTAGCTACACCACTACAAATGTGATTATTTAAATTAATTTCGGTTGAAAAGAAAAGAAGGCAATCATCACAAAAATAGAGTTTACCGTGGTGTTTTGTAATTTGTCTCCCAACGAGACGCGGTAAATTTTTTATGAGAATGTAGTGTGATTTATCACCTTTTTCAATCAAAAGTAAATTAACTTTTATTTTACGTTTAAACTCTGACCTGTATATAGGACCTACAATCGTATTACTGTTTTTTAAAGAATACACATTAACAGAAATATTAGAGTTATTAGATTCGAATACCTTAATATCTGCAAATGTAACAGGTAAATTCATATTTTGTATGTTCAAAACGTCACGAAAATGAGGATACGAGGATGTGCGAGTACTATTTTTGCTTGTGGGATAAACCGCTGCTACAATAGACCACAGAAAACAATACGGATCATTATTTTTAATATTGAGACAAGCTTTCTTATTTCTAAATAATCGCGGTAAATCAATATAGCTCGATCCACTCAATGGATCGTACTTATTAACATTTACTTCCAAGTACGAATTGCATAAAAAAGTCCACCCACTATCGCGTTCTTCAAACTCTTGAATTTTTTTTTTAATCGTCTCAATAAGTGTCTGAAATATGCAATCAAATGAATAGTTTTTAAAAATAACTATATTTTTTGTAACGAATGACTTCGTTTCTTGTTCATTATTTTTGAACAAGAGAAAAGTACCAAAATATTCAAAGTTAACTTTTATACTATCATGTTTACTAAGAGAAGAATTTAAAATAGTTTTTAGTTTAGAACTAATATTTTCTAAAAATATTTCAGGCAAACTTTGCTCAAATTCTAACGCAAGTATTCGATATGAAGCAATTCTACCTTGGAAAGCAGATGAAATTTTAACAATTCCACTACTTATTTCATTCATAGAGTTACTTTTATGTATGTTACTGCGGAGATGACCTATCCACTGCTTTTTAGTCACCTCGACTAAGCAAACTTGGCAAAAAGGCATTATCTAAATATATAAAAGGCAAAGGTGACTGACTGACTGACTGACTGATCTATCAACGCACAGCTCTAACCACTGGACCGATCGAGCTGAAATTTGGTATACAGGTAGCTGTTAGGATGTAGACATCCGCTAAGAAAGGACTTTGGAAAATTTCAACCCCAAGAGGGTTAAGTAGGGGGTTAAAAAATCGAACCTAACGTGAGCGAAGCCGCGGGTTAAAGCTAGTGAATTTATAAAAATTAGATTCACACCTAAAGAACCGAATAACCAATTAAACTAATAAAACCTTTATACCATTTATTGGGTTCCTAAATATTCACAATTAATAAAAGTCTTATTACCTAAGTACTACATATATTAAATTCTTTATTTTTTCTTATAACTAACGCTACCCGACATAAATATTGGGTCCGAGTCCTTAAATAGTTCATTCACCTCCTTCACAAGTCGTTGCAGTGCTTTCCACTGCGACGAGTCTTCATCCACCGAGCAGGCCAAACGCAGCAGCGCCTTCTTCCAGCGCTCGTCCGACTCGGTGGTCTCAGCGTCGCAGCGGTCGTACACGCGCAACTCCAAATAAAATGGACCTGACGTAGACGAGCTCCGTCTCTGGACACCGTTTGCGACCTTGTTGACGATAAACGATGGTAGCGACGTCTTTACTGCACCACCTTCATCGTCGGTCGACTGCAGACCGAAGATGTCCGTCAGTTTCCTTTTCTGGCTTCTGAAAATAAAACAAAAATATTAGTAACCTTATAAATAATAAAAACTAGCACGATTAAACTAACCTAAACTGGGATTCGAACCCTTAACTCATGACCGAGTTAACAGCTTTAAAATACTGAATATCACAAACACACAAGTTATTACACTATAAAGTCTCAACGGCTAGATACGCGCTCTGAAATAAAGTTAACAAATAAAGATAATTAAATATTACCTTACTGGTTCCTCGCTAGTTTGCTTGCTGCAGCTGGCTTTTGCAGGCGTGGGGGACTTCTTCGGCTTTTTCGACTTTGCTGGTGGTACTGTAAATTCATATTCTGAATCAGACCTAAAATAGAAAAAGTATTAGCAAATCATAACAAAAATAAAAAATCTTTGTTTGTAAATTTACAAAAATAAATGATGAACAGAAAATGTACTTCATTCTTTTTAGAATGTTATTGTTTTCAATAACAAAAATAATAATTAAGAGAACCAAAAAGACGTCTACCCAGCATCTGTTGGAAACACATCTTAATATATTTCCAACGCTGATATTCTGTAGAAAATCTTGTGCTACGTACAAAAAATCATTGATGACAAATATGCTACTAAAATAAATCAAACTATTGTTTGTTGTAAAATTCTATTGAATTTAAACTAAAAGGAACAAATTAGTAAAATATTTAGATTAGATTAATTTATAATTACTATAATGAGGTATTATCAACCTCATCAAGTAATTGATTTCATAACGCATCACTATGTTGCGTTAAATCTAGTTTTAAAACTGAAGTTAAACATTTTAACACTTACGTACATAATGAATAATGGCAGTGACGACTGTAGCGCGATAGATCAGGCAGGTAGCAGGCGGGAGGCGGCTCGCAGGCTCTTGCAAGGTTTCAGCTTTGAAACCTCCGTCCACGACTCGTTGACTTGAATGATGTGTTTTCGAAAACCAGGCTTATAAACGTTCAAAACACACACTGTAAGCAGTTTTTGCTTACAGTTGGTTGACCCAAAAAAACAGAATGAAATGAAAATGTCTTTGAAGCAGTTTTTTGATTAGGGTTCCGTTGTAAAATTAATTTATAAAACATCTAACTTAGTATTAATTTAAAAAAACTTTAAAATGCAAGTTTGTAAATTCTGAAAATATATAGTAGGTATGTAGGTAGTAGTAGGTACCTACATCATAACAATATATAAAATTCAAAATCCTGACTGACTGACTGAGATATCAACGCACAGCTTAAGACGAGGTTCTGGACGAATTTTAGGTATTTGAGGGGGTGCGGCAGAGGAAAGCGCGCGGTATTAGTCCCGCCAACCGCGGGGGGGCCCCGGACGAATTTAGGGCGAGCGCGAAATATTAGCTTTGATAGCGACAAGGTGGCGGCAAGAAATGACTCAGTCCGGCTGACAAAACTATATTAGGTCTGTACTGTAACTTATTTTCGTCAATCGTATTGTAACGTATATGGCTCGGTTGGTATGGCTACAGTTTATTTTCAGAGACAGAGTACAGGTTCGAATCCTAGCCAGTAATGTAACATTGTTCTTTTAATTTCCTTATTCATTTTTAGCTTTTTTTTTACCATAGTATGTATTTCAATATTACTTACATTTTCTTAAGTACATAATTTGAATAAATAGTGTTTTAAGTTAGGTGTTGTATTTTTTAATTGTTTGTTTGTTTGTTTTTGTTTTTTTTTTATAAAGAATATTAGCCAAGCTCAAGTTGCCTAATATCCTCCTATCCCCTCCAAATAAGCGGAAAGCTTGTGCTAGGAGTGGGTACGACAATAGTGCAACGGGTGGGATTCGAACCTGCGACCTTTCAGTTTTCAGTCCGCACCTTTAACCGTTGGGCTATTGAGGCTTTATTACCTAATTTTTTAATCTATATTCTATATATTGATATATTGATAAATTACTAGTTGATGCCCGTGGCTTCGTTCGCGTGGATTAGTTTTTAAAATGAATCCCTATTTCCCTTGTCGAAACATCACGCTTGAACGGCTGGACCGATTTTGATGGGACTTTCACTGGCAGATAGCTGATGGTAGGAGTAATATAGGCTACTTTTTTAACCGATTTTCAAAAAAGGTCTCGGGAAGTCTCGGGTTCGATTCCCGGCGGGGGCAATTTAGGAATTTATAATTTCTAAATTGTCTCTGGTCTGGTCTGGTGGGAGGCTTTGGCCGTGGCTAATTACCACCCTACCGTCAAAGACGTGCCTCCAAGCGATATAGCGTTCCGGCACGATGGCGTGTAGAAACCGACTAGGGTTATGGGTTGAATTTACACTGCTATACCCCTTCCAAGTTAGCCCGCTACCATCTTAGACTGCATCGTCACTTACCATCAGGTGAGATCGCAGTCAAGGGCTATCTTGTTATCGAATAAAAAATAAATAAAATGTTCTAATAAATATTTTTCTTACATGTTGTATTTCTTCGCTATTTAGGTGAAAAGTTGTAAGTATCACACGATAGCAAAGTTTTTGCTTCTTGTGCCTTTGAATCCCTCACTACTCTTATGATTCTAACTTAGAATCCTTCTCTCGCTCGGGATTCAAACTAGGCACTCGCAACAAAAAAACTTTGCTATCTTGTTGAACAAATAACTATTTCGGGCAAACTATCAATTTTAGAGAAAATTTTTATTTCGTCCCATAGTGCCGCCGCCGCACTATGGGACGAAATAATATAAACCGTCTCATAAATGGTTGGGACGAATGTTATTATTCCAAAGATTTTTCCATGGATTAATATCCTCAGATAATAGGACCTTTATGAATAATGTTGAAAAATAAAAATATTTTAGTTCTAGGTATATAAAATTACTAGTAGGGCGCGTGGGTGCGCGGCTCGCTAAAGCGAACCGCGTGTTTTCTGTTCCCCAAGTAGATCTTCGGATCTTGATCATCTTTTTCCAAAACCACTATTTCATCTTGTACATTCTCTAAGATAGACATCGACGAAATTTGTATGGCCAACATCTTGAATCCGCCATTTTGGTAGTTTTTTTCAGCTCATTGCCAATTGGATAAGGTTTCGAGTGATTTTTGTTTGGGCACCCTCAACCTATCTTCAATACCCTGACCGTGCTCCTCACCCGTCTGCGAAATCCTCAATCATCAACTCCCTCCATATTTTTCATACAAATGAATTTTTATCTTCTATGCGAAACCATCAGTTTGGAAAAGAAACCTTATCTTAGACTTGCATATATTTTGTATCAAAAAAATAAATTCCGCCATTTTGAATTTTTTTCTATTCATTAAGTAGACTTTCGAGTACTGATCATCTTTTTCTAAAAAAAACACTCTTCCACTTTTTATACTCTCCAAGATAGGCACCGACGAAATTTATATGACCGCCATCTTGAATCCGCCATTTTGGATTTTTTTCAGCTCCTTGCCAATTGGATGAGGTTTCGAGTGACTTTTGTTCGAGAACCCTCCACCTATCTTCGAAACCCTGGCCGTGCTCCTCACCCGTCTCAGAAATCCTCAACCATCAGCTCTCTCCGTATTTTTTCTCCAAATGAATTTTTGTCCTCTCTACGAAACCATCAGAAATTTTGAAAAAGAGCCACATAAAGTCTTGCATATATTTTGTACGGAAAAAATAAATTCCGCCATCTTGAATTTTTTTTCTATTCATTAAGTAGACTTTCGAGTACTGATCATCTTTTTCTAAAAAACCACTCTTCCACTTTTTATACTCTCCAAGATAGGCACCGACGAAATTTATATGACCGCCATCTTGAATCCGCCATTTTGGAGATTTTTTCAGCTCCTTGTCAATTGGATGAGGTTTCGAGTGACTTTTGTTCGAGAACCCTCCACCTATCTTCGAAACCCTGGCCGTGCTCCTCACCCGTCTCAGAAATCCTCAACCATCAGCTCTCTCCGTATTTTTTCTCCAAATGAATTTTTGTCCTCTCTACGAAACCATCAGAAATTTTGAAAAAGAGCCACATAAAGTCTTGCATATATTTTGTATGGAAAAAATAAATTCCGCCATCTTGAATTTTTTTTCTATTCATCAAATAGACCTTTGGGTCTTGATCATCTTTTTCCAAGCAACCACTCTTCCACCATTTATAGTCTCCAAGATAGACACCGACGAAGTTTGTATGGTCGCCATCTTGAATCCGCCATTTTGGAGTTTTTTTTCGGCTCTTTGCCAATTGGATGAGGTTTCGAGTGACATTTGGTTGAACACCCCCCCCACCTATCTTCGATACCCTGGCCGGTGCTCCTCAACCGTCTCCGAAATCCTCAATCATCAGCTCTCTCCATATTTTTCCTCCGAATGAATTTTTGTCCTCTACACGAAACCATGGGTGAAAAAAATTTTTTATTATGTAAATAAGATCATTCTTATTATTTAATCAATCAGCACGAGTCAGCACGAGTAGCTATATATATAGTAACTAGTAGGGCGCGTGGATGCGCGGCTCGCTAAAGCGAACCGCGGTTTTTCTGTCCACCAAGTAGACCTTCGGGTCTCGATCATCTTTTTCCAAGAAACCACTCTTCCATCTATTATAGTCTCCGAAATAGACACCGACGAAATTTGTACGGCCGCCATCTTGAATCCGCCATTTTGGTGTTTTTTTTTTCAGCTCACTGCTAATTGGATGAGGTTTCGAGTGACTTTTGTTTGAGCAGCCCCCACCTATCTTTATTATCCTGACCGTGCTCCTCACCCGTCTCCGAAATCTTCAATCATCAGCTCCCTCCATATTTTTTCTAAGAATGAATTTTTGTCCTATTTGAAATCATCGGTAATTCTGAAAAAGAATCCTAACAGTCTTGCATATATTTTGTATATGAAAAAAATTAATTTCGCCATCTTGAATTTTTTTCTATTCTTCACGTAGACCATCGGGTCTTGATCATCTTTTTCGAAGAAACCACTCTTCCATCTTTCATAGTCTCCGAGATAGACACCGACGAAATTTGTATGGCCGCCATCTTGAATCCGCAATTTTGGATTTTTTTTTGGCTCTCTGCCAATTGGATGAGGTTTCGAGTGACTTTTGTTTGAATACCCTCCACTTAGCTTCGATAGCCTGGCCGTGCTCTTCACCCGTCTCCGAAATCCTCAACCATCAGCTCTCTCCATATTTTTCCTCCAAATGATTTTTTGTCCTCTATACGAAACCGTCAGAAATTTTGAAAAGGAACCGTATAAAGTCTTGCATATATTTTGTATGGAAAAAATTTAAATCCGCCATCTTGAATTTTTTTTTTATTCATCAAGTAGACCTTAGGGTCCTGATCACCTTTTTCCAAGAAATCACTCTTCCATCTTTTATAGTCTCCGAGATAGACACCGACGAAATTTGTATGGCCGCCATCTTGAATCCGCCATTTTGGAGATTTTTTTCAGCTCCCTGCCAATTGGATGAGGTTTCGAGTGACTTTTGTTTGAACACTCCCCACCTATCTTCGATACCCTGGCCGTGCTCCTCACCCGTCTCCGAAAACCTCAACCATCAGCTCTCTCCATATTTTTCCTCCAAATAAATTTTTGTCCTCTATACGAAACCATCAGAAATTTTGAAAAGGCGCCGCATAAAGTCTTGCATATATTTTGTATGGAAAAAATTAATTCCGCCATCTTGAATTTTTTTCTATTCATCAAGTAGACCTTTGAGTTCTGATCATCCTTTGCCAAGAAACCACTCTTCCATCTTTTATAGTTTTCGAGATAGACACCGACGAAGTTTGTATGGCCGCCATCTTGAATCCGCCATTTTGGGTTTTTTTTTCGGCTCTCTGCCAATTGGATGAGGTTTTGAGTGACATTTGGTTGAACACCCCCCACCTATCTTCGATACCCTGGCCGGTGCTCCTCAGCCGTCTCCGAAATCCTCAATCATCAGCTCTCTCCATATTTTTCCTCCGAATGAATTTTTGTCCTCTATACGAAACCATGCGTGAAAAAATTTTTTTCCATACAAAATTTTACAGGAGAGGTGATCAATGAGTCAGTGACTGAGTGAGTGAATCAGTGAATCAGCACGAGTAGCTATATATATATTAACTAGTAGAGCGCGTGGGTGCGTGGCCCGCTGCAGTGGACCGCGGTTTTTCTGCTCTTAGACTTTCAGGGCTTGATCATTTTCTACTAAAAAACCACTCTTCGATTTTTTATTCTTTGTCAAATAGGCACCGACGAAATTTATATGGCCGCCATCTTGATTCCGCTATTTTGGTTTTTTTTTAGCTCCCTGCCAATTGGATGAGGTTTCGCGTGATTTTTGTTTGAGCAACCTCCACCTATCTTCAATACCCTGGCCGTTCTCCTCACCCGTCTTCGAAATCCTGAATCATCAGCTTCTTCCATATTTTTTCTAAGAATGAATTTTTGTCCTATTTGAAATCATCGGTAATTCTGAAAAAGAATCCTAACAGTCTTGCATATATTTTGTATATGAAAAAAATTAATTTCGCCATCTTGAATTTTTTTCTATTCATCAAGTAGACCTTCAAGTACTGATCATCTTTTTCCAAGAAACCACTCTTCCATCTTTTATAGTCTCCGAGATAGGCACCGACGAAATTTGTATGGCCACCATCTTGAATTTGCCATTTTGGAGTTTTTGTTCGGCTCTCTGCCAATTGGATGAGGTTTCGAGTGACATTTGGTTGAACACCCCCTACCTATCTTCGATACCCTGGCCGGTGCTCCTCAACCGTCTCCGAAATCCTCAATCATCAGCTCTCTCCATATTTTTCCTCCGAATGATTTTTTGTCCTCTACACGAAACCATGGGTGAAAAAAATTTTTTATTATGTAAATAAGATCATTCTTATTATTTAACTAGTACTTATTTTTAATGAAATAACTAAAATGACAATAATTATTTATTAATAATGAAATAATTTTAAGTATTATAATTCAATTTTTAGTACTTATGGAAAATTAAATAATTTGATTTTTGACATGCTCTCACGAAATAAATATTATCTTTAAAATACTGGTGTTTCATTTTTCTAGTAGCTTATACATTCAATAATACGTGTACAAATTTTCAAATCAAAATGTCAAGAAACAAAAAAGTTATTGATTTTCGAGACGGTTTATATGATTTCGTCCCATAGTGCGCCGTCGCCGCACCGCTGCCCGCAAGATTCGGAGCAAAGGCTTTACTCACTCTTGCAATGTTGATGGTTCCTCAGAACTGAGCTTCAAACGTTTTTTCCGACTGAAAATTAAATATAACTTATTATAATTAATTTTGAAAAAAAAAATACTATTGTCCTAAAAAAATGCGCTTAGAAAATGCAAAACAAACACGGTAGAAGAACCGAACCCGTAACTTCTAGCTATCAACTCTCTCCTACACTGACTAAGCCCAACGTCTAATACTATAAACGACGAAAATAAGGTCTAGTATAGCTATACCTAACTACCTAACTATAGATATACCTAACAAGCTAACTACAGTTTGATAAGCCGAACTGTACGACGAACTGGGGTATTACACCATTATTATTAGATACTTACCTTCTCCTTCGTCAACCCATAGACGTCTACTGCTGAACAAAGGTCTCTTACGTGGACTTCCACAGATCTCGTTCTTGCGCCGCCTGAATCCAGCGGCTCCATGCGACTCGTTTGATGTCGTCGGTCCACCTAGTGGGGGATCTGCCAACATTGAGCTTCCCTGTGTGAGGTCGCTAGTCCAGCACCTTGGAACCCCAACGACCTTCAGCTCTTCGAACTATGTGCCCCGCCCATTTCCACTTTAGTTTCGCGACTCGCAGAGCTATGTCGGTAACTTGGTTCTCCTACGGATCTCCTCATTTCTGATTTGATCTCGCAGGTAATTTGAAAAAACGTAATAATTGTGAAGAAATTACGTAAGTTACGTAATTTCTTCACAATTATTACGTTTTTTCAAGTAATTGAAAATTGATGATGAAATTGATATTTCATGATCCCTTACATAATGCAAAACCTTTACAAAATAATAGGTAAACTCTATTTAACTTCACTAAAATATACAAAATAGTCTTCAACATAAAACAAAAACAATTTTACTTATTATAATTAATTTTGAAAAAAAAAAACACTTGTCCTAAAAAAAAAAACATAAAACCTTTTTTTAGAAAATGCAAAATGAACGTAGTTGAGATTCGAACCTGCAATTTCTAATTATCAAATCGCGACCAAACTAACTGAGCCAAATTTCTACTAGAAAGAATGACGAAAATAAGGTACATTATAGTAAAGTACCACACAACAATTTGATTAGCCGATTTACGTCACATTTACGTACTGTACGATAAAATTAAAAATAGGTAGGTAGACACTTATAACTATCACCATCTGCTTTTGTTGTTTTTAACCGACTTCTTATTTTGTTCATTTTCTTTTTCGGACTCATTTTCAAAATTTCTACTACTTAGTAACTTATTTATTTACAACTATATTATGGTTTATTTATTAACAATATATTGTATACAAACTTATAACTAGGTACACTCTATTTGACTTCACTAAAATATACAAAATACTCTTCAACATAAAACAAAAACAATTTTCAATTATTATATTTCGCGATGTTATTTGATAGCCGAGCGAGAGCAGTGCAGCGCAGGTCCGTCTAGCAGCACGCCTCAGCGATCACTGTCTAATTGAGTACGAGTGACAAAGAAGCCGCTACTGGGAAATAAAACGGCCAAGACACAAATTGTGATAAAAAAAGATTAAATTATAATAGTCGCTGTAAAAAAAATCTAAAACTGCCATTTTTTGTAGTAAAATATGACAAACAAATTGTACTTAAATTTTACAAAAATTAATGTATGGTAACTGAGAAAAATGGGAATTCATGTATTTGCAGAGGCAACTTTGCAATTTTTTTCTATTGAAAAAAGTTTACGTCATTGTGTTTTGGAAACAGGCATCAGGCCAGAAATATGATCAATTGTAACTCCCTTTTTTTTCATAGTATTATGACCAATAGATTTTGAATAAAATGATCTTCTTTCGGCTCTATTTAGCTGATCACCGAACCTTAAACTACTGAAGTTAGAAAGTTGAAATTTTTACAGTTGGTTCCTTTTATGACATAAGCGCACACTAAGAAAGGATTATTGGAAATTCCACCCCTAAGGGGTTTAAATAGGGATGGAAGTTTGTATGAAAGTCCGTCATTTTTGAAGTTATATCCATGAAACTTTGTATTTAGGCTCTCAAATAAAAATAAAGAAACACATGTTTCACAGATTTTGAAAAATCCACCCCAAAGGGAATAAATAGGTGATGAATGTTTGTATGAAAGTCCGTCATTTTACAAGTTATATCTATGAAAATCTGTATTTTGCCTTTCGATTAAAAATAAAGAAGGACGTGTGCCACAGTTTTTGAAAAATTCCACCTCAAAACCTAATTCCACGCGAACGAAGTCGCGGGCGCCCTCTAGTAAAATTATATTTTCCTTGCTTTTGTCTGCGGCTTTACTTGAAAAGAAAAATGAATAAATTATATGACAGTGATTCATTTGTGTAGTGCGTAAAAAATCTGATCTTGCCTAGTCGTTTCAGCTAGATGAGTTACAAACTTACACACGCACACACAACAGCTTACACAATTATTATAATACATAGTAGTCTTTTTTATTTTCTAAACTTAAGTCGTTATATTTAAGTATTTTTATTGACTATATTAATATTAATGTTCATTAATACATACGGAACCCAAAGTTGTCGTTTAGACGGACTTGAACCCACGCTTCATGACAATCCCCTCAATGTGCAAAATTTAATAATTGCAAAATTATAAAACAATAAAAATCTATACTTATAATAAAACTGTAACGGGACGAATTCTGTACATTAAATATATTTTGAAAATTTTAATCGGGGGATGCTTTATTATCGATACTGAGCCCAAAACATTTTTTTTGCGCTCACCACTGCGCTAGGGAGGTCGTCAAATCTACTATTACTACTACTACTGTCTTAGGCTGCATCGTCACTTACATCATTAAAGGTGCGGATTGAGAACTGAAAGGTTGCAGGTTCGAGCCCCGCCCGTGGCACTATTGTTGTACACCTCCTAGCACAAGCTTTTAGCTTATTTGGAGGGGAAAGGAAAATATATCTCAAGTTCAGCTTAGCTAAATATTCTTCATAAAAAATATATTCTCAAAGGTGTGTGAAGTCTGCCAATACGCATTTGGTGGTGGTAGCCTAAACCGTTCTCATCCAGAGAAATAGTAGTGGGCCTGCGATTGGTTGAAAGAAATTAATGAGGAATCCTTACTAATGTCCTTACTAATCTTTACTTCCTTATCCTAAGTAATCCTTACTAATATTTTAAATTCGAAAGTGTGTTTGTTGGTTGGTTTGTCCTTCAATCACGCAGCAACGGTGCAACGGACTGACTTGATTTTTGCATGGGTATAGTTGAGGACCGGGAGAGTGACATAGGCTACTTTTTATCCCGTAAAACAAAGTGTTCCCGTGGGATTTTAAAAACTAAATCCACGCGGGCGAAGTCGCGGGCATCAGCTAGTAAAATATATGATTGTTGTTTTGCAGAAAACACTTGGTTGACCCAAAAAAACAAAATGTGTCGTAACTAGGGAAACTGTCTTTGAAGCAGTTTTTTGATTAGGGTTCCGTTGTAAAATTAATTTATAAAACATCTATCTTAGTATTAATTTAAAAAAACTTTAAAATGCAAGTTTGTAAATTCTGAAAATATATAGTAGGTATATAGGTAGTAGTAGGTACCTACATAAAATTATGTTTTCCTTGTTTTTGTCTGCGGCTTAGCTTGCAAAGAAAAATGAATAAATTATATGATAGTGATTCATTTGTGTAGTGCGTAAAAAATCTGATCTTGTCTAGTCGTTTCAGCTAGATGAGTTACAAACTTACACACGCACACACAACAGCTTACCCATTTATTATAATACATGGTAGGCTTTTTATTCTATAGACTTAAGTCGTTATATTTAAGTATTTGTATTGAATATGATATTATAATGTTCATTTATATACACGGAACCCGAAGTTATCGTTTAGACTCAAACTTGCAATTTTAGGTAAATGCTTGTCTTGCACTTCACAAAGGTACAGGGTGTAATCTAATAGGTTTCAGTTATAAAATTAGGAATAGGTATATCTGATTATTACTATATCTTATTCAATTGGTCTATACCCATACTATGCGGAATGCTATGCACGAGGTTCTAGTTTCGATTCCCAGTCAACTAACTATTATTATGATCAGCTTGGGCTTAAAACAAACTTTCTGTATTTCAAATACTAATCCCACGTAGTAATAAGCATTTGATTGATTACTACTTTAACATTTGGAGAATAAAAGCGTAATACTATAATAAATAAACTATACAATAAACGTCTACCTATTAATTTAGTATCAAAAGAAGTAATGAGGAACCAACTAAATAACACCCTGTATTGATTGCTGTTTGCAGAAAACACTTGTGTGTCTACACACTAGGTACAAAAATGAAGTAAACAGGATGCATTGTATTTCAGTAGGTAATATGTAGACTGTCTCGTTTACGAACTTTCGAATTTGATCAATTTTGGATCCCTTTGTTTGTTGATTGAGAGCTCGCTTTCCGCCGAAGATAATAATGAATGTATCACTTCACGAGCGCAGCGTCGCCTAGCGCTCAAAATGCTTGTTGGCGTACGCGAGTCGCTTCGGTCGTAACGTGCACATCTATTCTAATGTTATAAAGCTGAAGAGTTTGTTTGTTTGAACGCGCTAATCTCAAAAATTACTGGACCGATTGCAAAAATTCTTTCACCGTTAGAAATGTACGTGATCCCTGAGTGCTGTATATGTACCACGAGCGAAACCTGGGCGGTTCGCTAGTACAATATATTGTTTATGAATATGTTTATTCACTTTCTGAAACAGATCGAAATCGACTCACGACAAAACCATATAGAACCCGAACTGAAAACCAATTGGGCAATCACTAAATCATGTTTCGAACGAACGAAATGCAAAACCTTGTCGTATAATTGGGGATTCTAGATCACTAAAGCATGTCTCGTGAACGAAGTGAAACGAAGTGAAACGAGACATGCTTTAGTGATCTAGAATGCCCAATTATACACTACTGGTATGTATCTAAATATAAATAATATATTACGAATAACGGATATTTTTAATAATTATTATCCTCAGCAGTTTCTGTAATATATATGAAATTTTCCAAAAAAAGAAAATGGCGGGTTTAACCTCTTTTAGAAGTTCCGTACCCGTAGGGTAACCAACGGGACCTATTACTAAGCTTCCGCTGTCCATCCGTCCGTCTGTCCGTCCATCTGTCTGTCAGCGGGCTGTGTCTTATGATCCGTAATAGGTAGAGTTGAAGTGCATTTCTGTTTCCGCTATAACAATAAATAAATTAAAAATTAAAGGGGGTTCCCCTACTAGAAACGTGTTCTTTTTAGCGTTTGTTGGTATGGAATCCTTCGTCTGCGAGTCCGACTCGCATTTAACCGGTTATTTTTCTTGCCGTAAAATATAATGTTCACGAGTGTATACATGAACTATTTTTTTTTTCAAAATTTTTTCGGACCACTGGTTCAAAAACGCTGCTATGGTCTCTTCCGTTGTCTAACTAATGACGACTAACTAATTAATACCTCTCCAAACTACAGGAAATATTGAATGAAAATATACGTATTTTATTCACAAAGCTAATCTAGGTATTCAATAACTCGCCACCGCCACTTGTCTGATACATGTGTACCCGGGCATAGATAAGCGATACGAGGTGTCTGGTAACTGTAATTGAAGTTATTGATAGCATCAATGAGTATTTCCATTACTGTTATCAGTGCGGGTATGTGTTGTGACGCGGCCTCAGCTAATACAATGGTAAGATTAATAGCGCGGATGTATCGCCGTTATACTCGTACAGTGACACAGGATCGCTGCTACAAGGGCGGAAGAGATGGTCTCGATAATAAAGCATCAGTTCGAGCTGTAACTCAAAACCCGTCGACGGAGAAATTGTTGCCTGTATTTCTAAGTGCTCCGCGCGCGGCACAAAGCCTTTTAGTTGTACACTAGTTAGTACTCCGCCTATTAATGACGCCCTTTTAATCGCTTCTTCTTCTTTAACAACTGATAGATGCTACTGCTGAATATAGATAGATAGAGAGAGGAGAATATAAGTCAAGTTCAGCTTGACTAATATTCTTTAAAAAAAAACAATGGTAGGTATTTTTAGTTGATACTAGCGGAGGTCCGCGACTTTGTCCGCTTCTTCAATTCACACTCGACATTTCCATCAGGATTTCATCAAGATTGCATCAGGGTTCAGGAGTTGGAACACGAAGTTTGTATGGGAGCATTTCGCAAAGTTATTAGTGATTTCATTGGTTTAAAGGTTTTTTTTAATCTATTTTTTTGGAGGGTTTTTTACCAGCTGGCACGCCAACCCCATCGAAACGTATAGTAGATGATTTCCCATATTTGTGACCATATGTGTACCATATACTCGTAAACATACTAAAAAATTTTCCACACGTTTGATGGGGATATATCTTCATTAACGTTAATGAGAAAAATATGCTAGTCTTCGTAATGAGTTGACAACTAAGTACATAATATTCCGTCAGTCCGATATCACGACTTTTCGTATACCTGAACAAATAATACTGCATTATTAAGCTATTTATTGTCTATACAAATAGTTAGCTACTTCATATGCAGCTGCGTCAAGTGGCTCGTGCCATATTAATAGCTATTAAGGACGGGATTTCGCAAAGAGTAGGTATAAAAACGCACTTCTACACATGCACCGTTCACACGCACACACAGGCGCGGGCAAGCTGCGTTAAAAATGAGTGAATTAACTTGTTTTGATACTTGGATATAAATTGTTTATGTTTTATTTTTTTATTTTTTATTTTCGTCCGGACTTGCTGTACACTAAGTTAGACTTAGATTTAGTCTTAGTCTTAGACTTCGATTTAGACTTTTTTAAGCCACTGGGAAATGCATTAGACTAAGACTAAGTCTCTTTAAGTCTAAGCCTAAGTCTAACACTAAGACTAAGACTTAGACATAATCTTAGTCTAAGACTTAGTCTTAGTGTTAGACTTAGGCTTAGATTTGAACTCAGACTTAGTCTAAGTCTAAGTTTAATTCTAAATCTAAGTCTAAGTTGAGCAAACCAAATTGATAATATATTTTGAAAAGAAGAAACTAAGTACTAGGTACCTATGGTACCTTCAATATAATAGCATTATTTTATTATTTGATAGAATTTCGAAATTTCTTGCAAAGTTACATTCCCCGAATGTAGTACTGACCTGCATGTATACCTCGAAAACTTCTATTGGAACTCCTAGATCTTTAGAGTAAGTTGTATTGAGTTTGGGCTCGTTTTGTAAGTTATGATGAGATCTTACCACTGGCCTTATTGGAGTGACCTGATGGTATACTTCGAAGACTACTACTGGATCTTCTAGACGGCTACAGCTAGTTATATCGAGTTTGGGCTCGTTTTATAAGTAATGATAAGATCTTACCACTGGAATTGTTGGAGTGACTTGGTGGTATACCTCTAAGACTTCTATTGGAACTCCTAGATCTTTAGAGTTAGTTATATCGAGTTTGGGCTCGTTTTGTAAGTTATGATGAGATCTTACCACTGGACTTGTTGGAGTGACCTGATGGTATACTTCGAAGACTACTTCTGGATCTTCTAGACGGCTGCAGCTAGTTATATCGAGTTTGGGCTCGTTTTGTAAGTTATGATGAGATCTTACCACTGGACTTGTTGGAGTGACTTGGTGGTATACCTCGAAGACTTCTATTGGAACTCCTAGATCTTTACAGCTAGTTATATCGAGTTTGGGCTCGTTTTGTAAGTAAGGATGAGATCTTACCACTGGACTTGTTGGAGTGACCTGATGGTATACTTCGAAGACTACTACTGGATCTTCTAGACGGCTACAGCTAGTTATATCGAGTTTGGGCTCGTTTTGTAAGTAATGATGAGATCTTACCACTGGACTTGTTGGAGTAACCTGATGGTATACTTCGAAGACTACTACTGGATCTTCTAGACAGCTACAGCTAGTTATATCGAGTTTGGGCTCGTTTTGTAAGTAATGATGAGATCTTACCACTGGACTTGTTGGAGTGACCTGATGGTATACTTCGAAGACTATACTACTGGATCTTCTAGACAGCTACAGCTAGTTATATCGAGTTTGGGCTCGTTTTGTAAGTAATGATGAGATCTTACCACTGGACTTGTTGGAGTGACTTGGTGGTATACCTCGAAGACTTCTATTGGAACTCCTAGATCTTTACAGCTAGTTATATCGAGTTTGGGCTCGTTTTGTAAGTTATGATGAGATCTTACCACTGGACTTGTTGGAGTGACCTGATGGTATACTTCAAAGACTACTACTGGATCTTCTAGACGGCTACAGCTAGTTATATCGAGTTTGGGCTCGTTTTGTAAGTAATGATAAGATCTTACCACTGGACTTGTTGGAGTGACCTGATGGTATACTTCGAAGACTACTACTGGATCTTCTAGACAGCTACAGCTAGTTATATCGAGTTTGGGCTCGTTTTGAAAGTAATGATGAGATCTTACCACTGGACTTGTTGGAGTGACCTGATGGTATACCTCGAAGACTTCTATTGGAACTCCTAGATCTTTACAGCTAGTTATATCGAGTTTGGGCTCGTTTTGTAAGTAATGATGATATCTTACCACTGGACTTGTTGGAGTGACTTGGTGGTATACCTCGAAGACTTCTATTGGAACTCCTAGATCTTTAGAGTTAGTTATATCGAGTTTGGGCTCGTTTTGTAAGTTATGATGAGATCTTACCACTGAACTTGTTGGAGTGACCTGATGGTATACTTCGAAGACTACTACTGGATCTTCTAGACAGCTACAGCTAGTTATATCGAGTTTGGGCTCGTTTTGTAAGTAATGATGAGATCTTACCACTGGACTTGTTGGAGTGACCTGATGGTATACCTCGAAGACTTCTATTGGAACTCCTAGATCTTTACAGCTAGTTATATCGAGTTTGGGCTCGTTTTGTAAGTAATGATGATATCTTACCACTGGACTTGTTGGAGTGACTTGGTGGTATACCTCGAAGACTTCTATTGGAACTCCTAGATCTTTAGAGTTAGTTATATCGAGTTTGGGCTCGTTTTGTAAGTTATGATGAGATCTTACCACTGAACTTGTTGGAGTGACCTGATGGTATACTTAGAAGACTACTACTGGATCTTCTAGACGGCTACAGCTAGCTATATCGAGTTTGGGCTCGTTTTGTAAGTAATGATGAGATCTTACCACTGGACTTGTTGGAGTGACCTGATGGTATACCTCGAAGACTTCTATTGGAACTCCTAGATCTAATCATCATAACTTACAAAACGAGCCCAAACTCAATACAACTAACTCTAAAAATCTAGGAGTTCCAATAGAACTCTTCGAGGTATACCATCAGGTCACTCCAACAAGTCCAGTGGTAAGATCTCATCATAACTTACAAAACGAGCCCAAACTCGATATAACTAGCTGTAAAGATCTAGGAGTTCCAATAGAAGTCTTCGAGGTATACCACCAAGTCACTCCAACAAGTCCAGTGGTAAGATCTCATCGTTACTTACAAAACGAGCCCAAATTCGATATAACTAGCTGTAGCCGTCTAGAAGATCCAGTAGTAGTCTTTGAAGTATACCATCAGGTCACTCCAACAAGTCCAGTGGTAAGATCTCATCATAACTTACAAAACGAGCCCAAACTCGATATAACTAGCTGTAAAGATCTAGGAGTTCCAATAGAAGTCTTCGAGGTATACCACCAAGTCACTCCAACAAGTCCAGTGGTAAGATCTCATCATTACTTACAAAACGAGCCCAAACTCGATATAACTAGCTGTAGCTGTCTAGAAGATCCAGTAGTATAGTCTTCGAAGTATACCATCAGGTCACTCCAACAAGTCCAGTGGTAAGATCTCATCATTACTTACAAAACGAGCCCAAACTCGCTATAACTAGCTGTAGCCGTCTAGAAGATCCAGTAGTAGTCTTCGAAGTATACCACCAAGTCACTCCAACAAGTCCAGTGGTAAGATCTCATCATTACTTACAAAACGAGCCCAAACTGGATATAACTAGCTGTAGCTGTCTAGAAGATCCAGTAGTATAGTCTTCGAAGTATACCATCAGGTCACTCCAACAAGTCCAGTGGTAAGATCTCATCATTACTTACAAAACGAGCCCAAACTCGCTATAACTAGCTGTAGCCGTCTAGAAGATCCAGTAGTAGTCTTCGAAGTATACCATCAGGTCACTCCAACAAGTCCAGTAGTAAGATCTCATCATTACTTACAAAACGAGCCCAAACTCGATATAACTAGCTGTAGCCGTCTAGAAGATCCAGTAGTAGTCTTCGAAGTATACCATCAGGTCACTCCAACAAGTCCAGTAGTAAGATCTCATCATTACTTACAAAACGAGCCCAAACTCGATATAACTAGCTGTAGCCGTCTAGAAGATCCAGTAGTAGTCTTCGAAGTATACCATCAGGTCACTCCAACAAGTCCAGTGGTAAGATCTCATCATTACTTACAAAACGAGCCCAAACTCGATATAACTAGCTGTAGCCGTCTAGAAGATCCAGTAGTAGTCTTCAAAGTATACCATCAGGTCACTCCAACAAGTCCAGTGGTAAGATCTCATCATAACTTACAAAACGAGCCCAAACTCGATATAACTAGCTGTAAAGATCTAGGAGTTCCAATAGAAGTCTTCGCAGTATACCACCAAGTCACTCCAACAAGTCCAGTGGTAAGATCTCATCATTACTTACAAAACGAGCCCAAACTCGATATAACTAGCTGTAGCCGTCTGGAAGATCCAGTAGTAGTCTTCAAAGTATACCATCAGGTCACTCCAACAAGTCCAGTGGTAAGATCTCATCATAACTTACAAAACGAGCCCAAACTCGATATAACTAGCTGTAGCCGTCTAGAAGATCCAGTAGTAGTCTTCGAAGTATACCATCAGGTCACTCCAACTAGTCCAGTTGTAAGATCTCATCATTACTTACAAAACGAGCCCAAACTCGATATAACTAGCTGTAGCCGTCTAGAAGATCCAGTAGTAGTCTTCGAAATATACCATCAGGTCACTCCAACAAGTCCAGTGGTAAGATCTCATCATAACTTACAAAACGAGCCCAAACTCGATATAACTAGCTGTAGCCGTCTAGAAGATCCAGTAGTAGTCTTCGAAGTATACCATCAGGTCACTCCAACAAGTTCAGTGGTAAGATCTCATCATAACTTACAAAACGAGCCCAAACTCGATATAACTAGCTGTAAAGATCTAGGAGTTCCAATAGAAGTCTTCGAGGTATACCACCAAGTCACTCCAACAAGTCCAGTGGTAAGATCTCATCATTACTTACAAAACGAGCCCAAACTCGATATAACTAGCTGTAGCCGTCTAGAAGATCCAGTAGTAGTCTTCGAAGTATACCATCAGGTCACTCTAACAAGTCCAGTGGTAAGATCTCATCATAACTTACAAAACGAGCCCAAACTCGATACAACTAACTCTAAAGATCTAGGAGTTCCAATAGAAGTTTTCGAGGTATACATGCAGGTCAGTACTACATTCGGGGAATATAACTTTACAAGAAATTTCGAAATTCTATCAAATAATAAAATAATGCTATTATATTGAAGGTACCATAGGTACCTAGTACTTAGTTTCTTACTTTTCTTTTCAAAATATATAAAGTATCAATTTGGTTTGCTATGAACTATTTCGTGTTCGTACAGCGATGTTTTTCGATACCAGCATCTGCTTGCAACCAGCGCAGCTTCCACTCAGAAAGGCGGTCAAACGCCGACTGATTGATATTTGAATTTTGAATTTTGAAATGAAATCTAACCAGTGACCGAGTAAAATCAAAATAAGCCTTATTGCACATTATTTTAAGATTCGGTTTAAACCAAAATATGTGAAAAAATTACACGCGATGCTATATTTTTTTTTTAATACTATTTGTACTATTTTTGATATTTTTCTCTCCAAGATTTTGAGTTGAACATATCTGCTAACAGATAGTATTTTTTAATTACATAAAACCGGTATATTATATACAAGAAATGTACCTAAAGTCGCCCCAAAATCGTGAATTTTGTGTGAAGAGGTGACGGGAAATAATTTTTATAGTACTAAAAATTGAGATTTTGAACAAAATCAACTCCCAAGATTTGGAGATTAAGGACCAATCTATGTGTAGCAATTTTTATTTCCATCTTATTTGGTTTAACTTAGTCACAATATGTACCGAAAGTCACCCGATATGCGGAAACGCACTCTTAATGCGTAACAATACCACGATTGTCGGCTGACATATGCTTATAATGAAAAGTAGCTAAATATTAGTTGGGCTTTGTGAAAAGATGGATAATGTAATAATATATCTTTCTCAGTTTCTACAAAAATGATAAATTTTTTACTGTCTTATATATATTTTATATACATATTTTCAGCGAACTTTACCAACTGGGTGTTTCGGTCTAAGCTCTAGATATGCGGTGTACCAGCCTTAAGCCCTTAAGTATTACCTAGCATATTTCTTCTATAGTGATATACCCGTAGTATTTGTTGGTGAGCGTTTGAAATAATCCGTTCAGAACTTTGAGAGATTAGCGCGTCTTACTATGCTATTATGCAGGCTAAAATGTCTCAAAAACATTTCAAAATCCATCCGAAGACTTTCATCTTCAGCCCATTGTAGTCGATTCCGATTGTTGTGGCTAAGCTTAGATCGCAAGCGGGAACTTTATAATAGTATACAAGAAATAATGTATGAGCCTATTGTGAGGAGAGTAACTGTTAATTGTTTGTATGGAGGGGGCGCGGCAATTAGCGGTACAGGTGGTGAAGGGGACCTCCTGGCCTTCAGCTCGGTAGAGAATTCAGCGAGTATTCGCATTTGCATATTCATTGTCAACACCTCGTCTTAAATGGAACAATATATATACCTACTAATTACTAACAGTGTCTCATAATTTCACGATACTCTCCCAGCCCATGTAAAAAAAGGAAAATTTATTTCGAATTGTTGGTGGTTGTTGGTTGAATGGGTAGGTACACAATTTTGTACACAGTTAATGTTTAATTTTTATATTATCTTTTTTTCTAATTTGTTCATATATTCAATATATTTGTAATAAATTACAGATTTAATATAATATGAAAAAAGTCTACAAGTTACAATTATCCTTGTAATTATGGTTGTATAATTATAATTTGTGATCACTTGAAGTAACAACCGTCGATGAAGACGAGCGATGACTATTCTATAAAAAAAACAACTCCCTCAATTATCATTATTCTTGCTAATTTATAGATACGAATTGAGTGGCATTCAATCGTGTGGCAACAGAACAATAGATTGACTTGATATTTTACATGGATTAGGTTCAAGACCTATGGAGTGACATTGAATAGGTACTTTTTAATAATTTTTATTCCGAGAAAACAAAAGATTCCCGCGAAATTTTTAAAAAGCTTAGCTCCACGTGTCGAAGTCGCGGGTAAAAGCTAGTGTTCAATAATCGCGAAAATTAAAGTTATCGGAATTCGGTTATTGCATATTTGCGGCACATGTCTGTGTATCGTTTTCAAGCCATATTGAATGCGCGCTATCATTTTTTAAAATTCCTTTTAGGATTTTTTATAAGCCGCGTGCTACTGGAGTGTGGCATACGGTGAACGGTAGCGAGCTTAAGTACCTACTTCTAATCGTAAAGCAGCTGTCGGTATAAAAAGTTATTACTATCACTGAGGTTAAGATAACAACTGTCAACGTGTGTTTTTGTGAGATTTAAAAAGTATAACTGTACATAGGTCAGCATATAGCTATATTAGGAATATATTTGTGGGAACAAAGCAGAAATAAGGAGATAACTTAGGAGAACCAGTTTACTGTCATAGTTCATTGAAGATAGAGTAGGAATGGGCAGGTAGACTTAGGTCCAAGTCGCCAATCGCTTGAAATAAAGGTGATAAAAAAATTAAAAAAACCGATTTGGAAACAAAAAACGTTACGATGAAAAAATATTCAAATGTAACTTATGTACCCCTATATATAGAGAAGATATTATTTTTATTTTGTCTTTTGTATTTAACCTAAAGAACAATTTAAGCTAAGAGTCAAATGTTTATTTGAATAAAAAATTATTCTATTCTATTCCATCATACCAATAAATCGTATTACGCACTACTCTAGTAAAGACAAGGAAGAGACTTTAAATGTTAATGCCGCCTACAGAAGTATAGTTAAATGCAACTTCATAAAGTCTCAAAGCTTAAGATTCATCTGAAATTCTAATTCACGTCGATAACACGCAGCAGAGCCATAGTATTTCAGCGATTTTAGATGCGTGTAGTTCAGCCGACGCATAGCTATAACATTATTTCAGAACACGTATCGCTCGAGGATAATCTAATGCAGAAACGATATAACGCATTTATTGTTTGAAATATGGTATATGGGCTGTGGTCTAGTGCGAGTACGTGCGCCGAGTGGTGCTGAACCGCGATTGTTTCGAAATTATTCGATTTGTACGCGATTATTGTTGGGAAAATGAATGTAGAATCAGCGCTTTGCATTTTTTTGGAATGTGATTTACTCGAGGGTAGAACGATCCTGATTTTAAGCAAAAAGTGAAATGGATGGATTTATTCTGAGTTTTTCTATATAAACAAAAATTATTTGAAATCATGATACTGAATATCGCAGAGTATTTAGATTGAAAACCTAATAAATACCGTACGTGGTCTGAAAACTGAAAGCCATCCGTTGCATCCACGTCGTACCCACACGTAACACTTTTAAAGTATACCTAATGCTATTTTTTTTTTTCGAAAAATATTTAAATTAATCAATGCTGTGAAGAAATATACCAGTTATATTTTTTTTGTGTAAGACTCTATTTCGTAACAATAACTTCAAGCAGAGAGTAGAGGTATATTTTTTTTTTTGCTCTATGCTTCAAGAGATATATTATTATAATAATTATAGTTCGTAGGTCATATATACCTCTATAATTCAGGCTAAGCTAAAATAAAATCAAGTTGAACTTTAAAGGAACTCGCGAATTTTTATCAAAAATGTGTTGACTAATTTTAAAAATACAAATAAAAATCTTGCCGGTGGGGATCGAATCCACATCCCCCGGGAAAAAATAAAGGAACACTTCTTGATTTTGCATGTCATCTTTGCGCATAAAAATATAAAATGTTTTAATCAAGACTAAAAGCAAGCGAAATTTAAGCAAAAATTTAATTTTATTAAAAATGCAGCAGCTAAAGAGGAGAGTTTTTGCTTTGCTTACGCTACACTGGCCTTGCCGTCAAGCGGGACACTTGAAAATAAGGAATTTCATTGTCGAGCTTTGAATAAAGTAAATTTTCTTTTCAATGCGAATGTTGTTTGTTGCCCGGGAACATTGTCGCCTCTCGTTGCCCGTCGTTGGGTGCCAGTACACGCCGGGACAGACCTATTCAAATGTCAGTGTGAAGGCGCCCCCCGTGTCCCGCGCCGCGCGCCGCTCACGTCCATGCGGATACTGAAATGTCACTCGCCACACGAAGCAATCAATTTCGTATTTGTACACTTGGTACGATAGTGGTGGCAATAGATTTATTGAAACTGCGTTTTGTAACTATTTTTTAATGCGTATTTTATTCATAGAATCGTATTCATGTGCAGACATCTTTACTGCACGGTCTGTTTATCTTTTAGTACTACCGAGTAGGAGAGCTGTAGTCATTTGTGACATTTTATAAGTAAGCTGAAGTGACAGTGGACATACCACGTTTGTCATACGAACGAACGATGGACGTTTGAGCTGAAAAGTCCTACAGTTAAAGGCATTGGACCAACTTTATAAAGAGGGTGGCGGGAAATAGCTGGATGAAGAAGGATGTGACGAAGATGTCACTATTTTGAATAATAATAATATAATGTTTGTTATGTAAATGTTTAGCATAAATATTCATTCAGTTACTAAACTGAAGGCATTAATATATTATTACAATTCATCGACGAGCTCCAGTTTACAAGCCTAAGCAGTGACTGCCGACTGGATGTTGAGCAACACAGAGCGTTGTACGTAACCCTTGGCGCGCTGTGCTGTCAACCGCCAAATGTCGATCTAATTGCCTTGCGCAACGCTGACGTTCACGACACGACCCGTCTGTTTGTTCAGTGTTTATTACCAGGAAACTCATGTAAGCGTTGAACCAACCGTCTAATTTCACCCATTTGTACACATCGCTTCATTAGACAGACTTGATTTACTCGGAGGCCACGTTTTCTTGCTTCTGGCGTCCAATTTAAATTTTCAATTGAAATCGCAGCACAGTAGCACAATTCCAACAAAGTTGGGTAGCGATTAATCAACGTCTTAGTTCTCTTGAAATAGAGCCTTACAACGTCTTAAAGAAAAAGCAACCAATTGTCCCTTTAACCGGCCGGCCTCATTAGCATCGCCAGATAGCTTCGACTTCGACCTATCCTCTCGGATTGATACATTGACGCTAAAAGGTCTGTTAGCAATGTTTTGTAATTAGCTATAGGTGACTTGTTTGTTATTGCCTCGTTCTTTGCCATTGTCTGTGTTGTCTTAAATAACTGTGGGAATCGTATTGTTGTATAATTTTGTAATGCTTATAATTACCAAAAATATCTTACCTTGTTAGTTACAACAGATTTAATTTATTCTATTGTTTGAGCGTACTCCGATCTGCCCAAAAAACTTCCCCACAGTTATAAATTGCAATGCGTGTGTTCTTATCTAAGAAATGTTGCAATTAACTTTGGCACACTTGTTGTAAGCAGTTGCTTAGGTCTTTAATTTGCTGAAGGCTCTAAACGAATTAACGATATAATAAAATTCAACCTTAGATAAGCAGGCCCTTGCATTCAAGTAATCGGGAATCCAGTAATGGAGTTTAACGAGGCACGATTGTTTTTCTTAGTTCTGAATAATATTGAGCCTCAGTCCGCACTATCTGATGGAGATATTTTCTTGTACTGTTAGCTGGTTACAAATGAACGCTGTGATTATGGATCGCGGATCTAACTCGCCGATAATTTGAATGTTCTCGCTGTACCGTGGTACTCTGTGATACCGATTATATCCTTGCCGCTTATGGTAAGCTTAAGAATAATAAATACGAGTAAGTTCATCGTTCTCTTTCGTAGAATATGATTATTTATTAATATTATTTGTAACCAATCTTAGATAGGGTAAGGTATGTAAATACATTAAAATGTTATGTTTATATGTTTGAGTTTTTAATATTGTTATGGACATGAATATATAGATTATGTACATATTTGAGACAAAACGGATCATTATTAAATATTTATAATTATATTACCGTTACAGTAATAAGAATTGTCATTTTATTAAATACATTTACTTAAACGTTAACGAATAATGTTATTATTGTTTTGATTATTATTATGATAAAATATATATTATGATTATATATATATAGTATAGTGTTTCATGCAAAAATTGTAAAATAATACTGTGTAGGTAAATGATTAGTAAGATATTTTATATATCAAACAGATACAGATTCTAATTTTTTAACTAGATCTGCTATGTAATAAATAACTGTTTACAGTTTTGCGCGGACGTATCTAGCCCGCCTGCCGGTATCCGATTAAGGTTGCCAGGTCTTTGAAGTTTTCAGGATTGTTTCCAAATTGTGATTCTATGCAATTATTATCAATAGTGAGACAATTGATAACTTCCCTTTTGGTACCTATTACACGTTGCTGGCAATCAATCTCTTCTGGGATTTGCCTCATTTTAATTTCGTTTCTTTGTTCCTCTTCTAAGTTATTTCTTTCTATATTAACATCATCTAATTTTTCAATGATTTGTGCATATTGTTACTTTCAACTGATCCTTATTGATATATTTTTATACTGTTTATACTCTTGTATACTCTTTAGTTTACTCATCTCATGGTATTGCAAATGCGGTGGAAATATCCCGTGAGCAATTTTTGTCTGGGAACCCTAGATCCGATGCGCGCTTCAGCCTGCTGTGATATGGATCTCACGTTTACTGCTAAATACCGGATAAATTAGCCAACTCGGCTGGATTAGTGGGGCTAGTTGTTGAGCTTGCTATGTCCCTTTTGAGTAAAAGCCTGAATTAAAATGCAATGAAGGAGAGAGGATTTATATTTCTGTAGTTTGTGTTTATTACCTTTTAGAACCTACTAGCTTTTACCCGCGGCCTCGCTTTCGCCATCTATTATGTGTGTGTGTTATCCAAGTGGTGATTCCTATACATAATTAAAAATATATATTTTTTGTTTTTCAGTTGAATTCTCCCTATTTCTTTTAAATGGTCAAGATGTTTTCGAATTTTAGCGAGACTAACGAACGGCAATTGAAAACAATGAAAAGTTTAGATCTAGCATCTTTCATAACTTACTTTTAAAAGTCTAGTTTGTAATCAAATCTTTTTGCGTACTTGTAATTTCTATTAATTTTAATTTCCTAACAATCTCATTACGTAGTTCATTTAAGTTTTTTTGTATTATTTTGGAGATGTAGAGTTAAACTATAAGCAAAATTCTAGACCAAATGAAACCCTGCAACCGCTTTGCCTGTTCTGATCTGTATCAAAAAGAGCGTAGCTTCCATAATACAAGATGTATATTCCTGCACCATAAAATTTTATTGTCTGTCGCTGATAATGCAAGGTATATTGATTACACAACTATTCCTTGAATGAAACAATGTTCAAGAACTTGCAGGGGATTCAAATAAGAAAGATTAGATAGGTTGTTTATTTCTTTAATTTTTGATACCCCACTAGTTGGACCGACGATATCAGAAGAGTTGCAGTTAGAGGCAGCAGAAGACGTAGATATTTGAAAGTCTATGCAAGAGACTTATGTCTAGCAGTGACATCTGCTGGTGGATAAAGAAGGATGTGGGCTATCATTATAACAATACAGATTTCGGGATCGGGTGCAATGTTATGTAACGACCTAGCATTCCTAGATCCTTGCAAACTACTACTAGGTTACTTGACTCCGTCTTTCGTCATAATAAATGAGGAAGACCGGCCCTTAATATGCAAATTTTATACATGCAGCTTTGATAATTAATACAATTTCTTTAGACTACTGCTTAAAAACAACGAATAGTTGTTTCCATGAAGATTTATTTAAAGTCTCTACGGTATTGCATAATCACTTAAACAAACCAAAAGTATTTACGTTCCTTGTTTCTTCGCTTAAAGTTTCAAGCTAATTTTAAATTCAGCGAGTGCATAAGAAAGAAGCTACTTAGATCCACGTTACAATGCCGTGTTCCGACGCCCTTTGTGCACTTGTCGTGCGTTTGACTGGTTTGGAATAGAAGCGGTGGCTCTTCGAGGAAGTGAGATCAATACCGGCGATTGCTTGGGACATGCCAACTCTCGGTTCAATCGCATGTGAAATCGCCTTCATCCACACGAATTATAATAAAACTCTGTGGCGGCAATTCTTTTGAACAGATCACTAACTTAACTAAACGTTACATAAATAATTTGAAAGTACATACTCCCCTTTTACAGTATTTACTTTATCACTTACAACGCCTTTTAAAAACTGAATAATGCATGTCCTGATTTAACCGTGGATGTCTGACCAGTCTGGTTTATTTTTGAATAAAAAGAAAATAAGTTCAATCCTGTTAAGTGTCGACGAATCACTCATCGATGGATTATAAAAACACGAGTTTTCTTCATTGGAAATTGATGATCGATCGTCGCAGTATCTATGATTGATTCGTGTTGTATTATTCGTAGCTTTCATAAGAGTTCCTTTCGTCGGTTTACACACTGCCGGCTTTCGGTGCCCCTTCAGCCGCCATGATTGATTGCCGCCGTACAAACTTCATATGTTTGAAAGATAATTTTGTATTTCAGCCCTTAGCAGATAAAACCTGAAAAGAAAAATCGCTCTCATTGCGTTTCGTCGGTACCTTTACCTGCACCGGTTTATCTTTGACTTGGTAGATAACAAATACATAGGTACATAATTATTCAGTAACTAGGTATTAAATTATATTAGAGTATTGGCTTATCACACTTTACAGGCTTTTACTTATTGTCGATTTATTGCCTTTGTTGATTATAAAATGAACAGTTCGTGGACAACAATAAAGATCAAGATACCGAGCCAAATTATACTGTTCACGCAATATTCGAAAGTCACTGGTAGTGCATAGATTAACTCCTAGTCTATTTGATAAAAGCTATGCAGATTTTTGTCCTTGACTGCGATCTCACCTGATGGTAAGTGATGATCCAGTCTAAGATGGTAGCGGGCTAACTTGGAAGGGGTATGGAACCTTTAATTTTGAACGCTGAGTCGCTTGGCGGCACGTCTTTGACGGTAGGGTGGTAACTAGCTATGGCCAAAGCCTCCCACCATACCAGAACAGAAATAATTTAGAAATTATAAATTCCCAAATTGGCCCCGCCGGTAATCGAACCCGAGAACTCCCAGTTGTATGACTACATCGCTCACCAATGCGCCAGGGAGGTGGTCAAAGCGACGGAAACTATTTCAGCAACTCTGAGAGATTGTTTAAAAATAATCCATTTTCCTTTTAAATGATTAAAGCATCATCAATGAATGATTGGAAGCCTCAATAGCCTAATGGTTAATGGTGCGTGCGAAAAACTAAAACGTTCAGTCCCCACCCCTCAAACTATTTTCAAGCTCTAAGCTTATTTGGATGGCAGAGGAAAGTATTAGTTATGTTATTAGTAGCTTGGCTAATATATGTATATATTTTTCAATTATAAAAAATTTGTTTTTTTTTGAATTCAAAAATCCTACGTGTTTTAAACAGTGTTATTATTCTTGATGCATTTTAAATTATTTTTCTAGGAAATGAGATATATCTTAAAGAAATGCATGACAATGTTAAATAACTGAACAGATTTCTACATCTAATTCAGGAAAGCTATTTGACACAAATTGCTTTAGTAAAGGCGACTATTAGCGGTGTAGCTGGACGGTTGCAGATTGGCTATTGGATATCTGCGGTATATCGAGATTGCAAGCAAATTGATTTGCGCACGCGCACGTTATTGTCACTATTGACTAGAATATTTAAGGTTTTATATCTACTATTAAAAAGTTCAAACTACGTTTTTGTGCTATTCGGAGGCGGAATAAACTTTCTTATAATGGCACTTCCTCTGGTGACTGCAGATTATGTCAGTTTTCTGTATACAATTTATGTATAAATAATCTATAAAATATCGATAATCTACGTATGTATCTATAATCTATCGATAAGATGCATATTTATGGTTCACCAGCGCGTTGGAGCGCAGCGGGAATGCAATAAAGAAAATTGAAATGTATGACTAATTTTTCAATAATTAAAGTTCAAATTTCCATGTGACATAAAATAGCTGACGATATCGAGAATTCCCAGATTTGTATCACGATTGTCATAATTATACTTTTATATTTTTGACTGTGCGCGCTCTGACGATGTGTCTAATGTGAATCGAACTTTAACAACGTTTTACTATTTTCATGATTTTCACATTAAAAAATTTGCCAAGGAATTTTGTAGTATACCTACCTACAGATAGATTGAGTAATTACATAGTGGAATTTGTCTACGAATTAGTAGTAAAGACAAAACAAACGAGTGTAAACGTGGCGGAGCTACGTTTAATAAAGCAGAGTTCCTATGATCATTACCTCTTCCATTATCAGACTCTGGGCACCGTCTGTGAGCCTCATTATCAAGTCGTATCTATAAGCCTATTCAGCAAGAGTTCTTGTCAGGACGAAATCAATGGAAAACGATACATCTGCTATAAGTTGTTGAGGAGTTGGTAGTTTGCAAACTGTCCTGTCCATCAGGTTTAGATTATTATATTAAAATTGCTGTGTTATCGAGTATATAGTCTCACAGAGATAGACCACATGTTCAAACTTAACGAACTTCAAAATGAAGGCTTCTTACAATTATGAATTGCAATAATTGCTTGCTATTACGTCGTCGGTCTTGCTTTCCCATAAGATGCCGTTATCCACAGTACTGTAAGGAGTGATTAAGGCTATTTGATGACATACTACGCGACATAGTAACGACTTCCCATGGAGTCGGTGAAACTAGAGCGGTGACAAATAGAGCACGCTCAAACCTAATGCGGGCAATTTAATATTAACGCACCAGCGTAACTTGACCCTCGCGTACCTAACTTTTATTTTCTGCGGTAAAGGTCGGAGTGGACAATGGCTTTTGTGTAATCATGTTTCTTCATTCTTTAAAAAAAAGTGTTCATAAGTCAACGGTCCTAAACCAAACATGGAGTATTTAGTTGATATAAATTAATAGAAGGATTGCGTTGACCTTTTAAACCCTTCTACTCGTAATGGATCGGCCAAACTTGGTCAAGGGATGTGGTCGCGAAGGAATTTTGTTTATGATGCCTATGTAAATAATGCCATACAAGATGTGATAGAGTAACATCATCGTGTAGATTTTGTGTGGCCCCAGTAGGCCGTAGACAATAAGCGAGACTATATTGTCTAAGCCAGGTCTACGAATATTGATTGATTGTCCAATAAACTTTTTTGCTTAGTATTAGCGCAGTATGATGTATTACTCTATACCGCCAGCCTTTAACAAATGAGAATACCTACTAGTCTTTAGACAGCAAAACATATCCAAAGGTTTTATCTTGTGAGCTTGAGAAAGATATTTTGGTGGCATATACATATATAATTATCCAAATAGTAATTAAAGACATTTGGCATTTACGATCCAGGAACAGAAAGAACCATGGCAAAACGTATACACCGATTACATGGGGACATTGTCTGCCCGTAAGTAATTGTTTTGTAATCTTAAGTGCCTTGTCGAGGTCATATCTAGCCGCAAGGCGCAAAAGCAATTTAAAAGATTTAATCTGGACTGTATGTAAAATCTTAACTTGGTACGATATACAGTCGTTAGATATTTTAGAGTGCACCATTAAATGTGAATGTGTCATTAAACTGTTTTGATCTTTTAACAAGATAATTTTCTTCCCTTTAGTGATAGGCTAGGTAAATCTTTATGAGGTATTAAAATAGTTTTAAAGTTTGCGTCATTCTATGTAGTTATCTCGCAAGTAGCCATAAGTTATACGAAACATACAATTTTTTCTTGTCTACAAATCTATTTATAATAGTTTTTCCGAAAATTAAGGCTACTTACCTTAAATTGCGATATGATTGCGCTGGTGTCATTGTGTGATGGACATAATTGGCTCATTATTTGTTTCTGCTGAGCACAGTTACTGAGTCATTCCTAGACAGATGAATCTGAGTAATTTAGGTCGTGCCGTGACTTGATTTGCATGTAAGGCGGTCTGGTTGAGCTCGCAAATTGAGTGTTTTATGTATCTATTCACTGCTTTTACTTGACTCGCCTTCAACGAGTGTACCAGTTCTGCAACTCGTTAAACTTCCAAGCGTTGTCTATCAATTGACGAAGCTATTTATTTTGTTTCTCAATCACTTAAAACTTATGATGTTGATGGGAATTAGGAAATAAAGTATTGTTTGAATTGGATAAGTTTTCTGGAATCCTTGCTTTAATATTATAATTATACTGCAAAAGTGTGTTTGTTTGTTGGTTTATCCTTCAATCACCCAGCAACGGATCAATGGATCGAAGTGGCTTCCTTAACTCGGAAAAACAGAGGTTTCCTGCGGGATTTTTAATACGCCTAACTCCATCCCGACTTAGTCGCGGGCAAAAGCTAGTATAAAATCTAATTACGTAACAGCGAGCACAAAAAGCCTATTTATATAGCAAAGGTGGTGTCTGGACGAAGCTTTTATTATAGGTAGGTAGGTTAAGGCCGGCAACGCATTGGTGGTGCCTCTGGTGCTACAAGTGTTCATGGGCGGCGGTAATCACTTAACATCAGGTGACCCGCCTGCTCGTTTGCTCGCTAAAAATATATAAAAAAAAAAAAAAGGTAGTGACTAAGCGAGCTTGGCGACGGAAAGAGGCTGCCCCGGCTCTCAGATGGTGCGAAGTAATTCGGTACGTCAAAACACGCGATTGACAGCGATACATTAGAAACTATCTAGCGGTCGGACCGTCGCGTACGCTGTGTTGCTGCCGGCTAAAGAGGTTGTAATTTTTCAGTGTCAGTCCAGACTCCAGATACTAAACGTCGACGTCATGGCTTAGAATAGCAACGAGAATTTGCATTATTCTCGTTTCAAATGCATTGTTATGTAATAACTTTTGTTCTACATCATGATGGCTGCTTTCATGCATATCTTTATTGGATCATATTCGGCAATAAATCGCAGCTTTGCAGCAATCTATTTGAGCTCTGTCTCTGTGAAACGTTTAAATCTGATTTACCTAGCGTGTTAATACCAATGATAAATAATATTACGTTGGAAATGAGAAACCGGATTGGCGTTTGTTCTAGACCTTTGCTGGTTATCTAAAGGTGGTTATGCTCAACATACCTATCTCAGTACCTAATGCTAATGCACTCAAAACTTAGTATTATAAAACAAAGCATACCTAACTCAGTATATTAGCCATGTTGAATATGACAAGATATTCCTCTTTCTCTTAATATTTCCTTTTTCCCTCCAAGTAAGCTTTAGCGTCAGGATTTAGTTGGGAATATTAGTGGAAAAGGGAAGGTTTGTACCGTCGACGTTTCGGTGGTCAGTCCACGCACTAACCGTTGCGATTGAAGCTACTATAATGAACGATCCGAATAATCCAATAAACAATTTGAAAAGCGGTTGGTATTGCGCCTGTCTTTGCTTACCAACCTACTGGCACCGATGCAATGCGATATCATTAAAAAGGGCGTTACTTAGCAGTAAGTCGATCTGGTTTGTTCTGTTGTCCGTCATGACATAGGAATCCGTTCGGTATTGTTGGTCGGCGGCGTCGCAATAAGGCTGCATATAATCGGGTTAGCCACGCTGTCGCTCACCGGCCTAACTACTAATTGCCGCGGTGTCTTATGTAAACTGGTTTTATGAACGCTCAAGTAATCTTAGCAATGTTTACTCTTCTTAAGACTACCTATTTTTACCTCCCGACCCAAAAAAAGGGGTGTTATAAGTGTGTATCTGTGTGTCTTTTCCATTGTAGCTGCCTAACAAATGGATTGATTTGGATCCGGTTTTTTTCTGTTTGAAAACTTTCTTAGCTATAAATCTGTTTAGGTGTTTGAAGATCATCAGCACATTTTCTACTTGATTAAAGGATCTTACAAACTTTCACAACTGCGATTGATTTGAAATTTGGTGTACCGTTACTTCGCATTATATCAAAGGCATTACCTTAAGCTAAAGCTGCAACATCAAGTAGCCTGCGGGCTAACCCACCCCTCAGCAGACTTACAGTAGATAGCGTGTTTGGGCTCATTAGAAATGTCTCAATGAGTAGGTACGTATTAGATTGATGGTGATCGAGGATCGAGAAAGAGGATCTGATGATAGTGCAGAATACTGGGTAACAGGATGTGCGGCTTATCATATATAGTCTGGCCATAAATTCCACATGTCGAGGGTGTTTTTTAATTTAGACTTGTATAGCAAGCGACGCGACCTTTACTCTCCACTTAAGGCAGCAATCTGCAACAAATCCATCATGGCTACCGGTTAAATTACATACAGTGTGCCATAAACGGGTTCCTTTCTAATTTTATGATTATTAATGTTCATTGTAAAAGTATTAATGTCGCCCGTAGCTTGAGACTTATCGATTTCAATATTTGTGCCAAGTTACGATCACAGGGGAAACAATGTGCACGAGCATTGTAACTCACGCGCATAAACCGATGTTGAAAATGAAATTGAATTCGGTTCGGGTTGACATTTACTTGCGCGCGCAACTTGTCACGTTGGTCCTCGTTCCCTTTCCTTCTTAGATACAATCGCTGCAGGAATATCATGATGGAAAGAGACGTAATGAACTTTGCGGATTTCTACAACGACCCCGGTTCATTCGTGCTATGTAAATTTGAGACCTTTTATTTTCTTATGGGGTAGAATGTTATAATGGGATTGTGGGCCGCTGTTTGTTTTGCAAATGCTTCTGCTGGCACGCGTGCCGGCTTTGTAAATGCTGCTGAAATCGGTTAAAATTGATTAATTTACAAAACACAATTTACGAGACGACAATACAACGCTGAGGTCTTTGTTTTGTGTTAATTAATTTTTGATCTGAATCTATAGATCGCACTCTCACTTTACTCAGACGCAAGTCCAAATTGAAATAAGACAGATTTATGTAGGTACGGATATATTATAATATGTCTCGTTTCTGTCTCAACTCAGATCAAAGGCACTCTATAGATCTCTATAGGTACTTCTAATGGTCCACTGAAGCGGAGATCTGCTTAAAAGACCAATGAGATAATTGGTAGATTACGCGATAATTTTATCACGTCATTTCTCAATAATGTAATAGGTCCGCTGAACATTTGTCCTCTCCGTTTCAGTGGAAATGCACTATTGGACTCTCTTTTTTACTTTTTATATCATATTATTTTCTCTTTTACTTGGTGTATAATAAACTTTCATTCATTCATCCATTCAGTCTTAACTGATAGAGAAATGGGGATTTATGCTTTTTACTAGGTACTTGTTTGTACATAAAATACAGCTTATTATGAGCAGAAATAAAAAATAAATGTTCAATCTGATACACAAATACAGTCTCCATTAAACGATTAAATGCTGTTCATTCATTTGCATGCAACGCAGTGTTCTTCAAAGTGCAACCAGCCGGATAAATTCGGATTTGTAGTTCTGGCGCAGCGAATGCGATTCCAAATCTGTGTGTGGTTAAATCCCTGTGGATATAAATCTTCATTTCCATCTGAATTTTCCTTTAAATTTATTTTCTTTTCTGTAGTTTACAAGGACAGTCTGAAAATAATTCTTCTCTTGTTTGATAGGAAAGCACTTTCTGTGGACTTTTTATAATTTACTTGTTACGATTGAAGGGGGACGGATTTTTGTTCGTTTTTAGATAAATTTCATAAAAAAGTACTGGAACGCTTTCAATGCGGTTTTTACATTTTTGGGCAGATATATTTCATGTTTATAGGCTCTAAAGGAGTGCTGAAATCTTTAGTTTATTTTTAACTAAGTTACGATTTTCATGAAATACTACTGATGCAGTTTTTAAATTACCTTTACGTATCATGTGGAGAGAGATTAGATATTTTTTTAACTTATAGGTCAATAGAGCTGCATTTTGTTGTTGGTTATTTAACATTTTGATTTCATGTGTTGTTTAAGTATAAATACTAAAGTGGAACTTGTTTGAACAATGTACTAGTTTTAACTAATTTTTATTTCACCATAATTAGTTTGGGTTAGTTGGTTAGCAACGTTCACCTGAGGAATGAAGACAGTGACTGTCTTTCTGACAGTTTTTATATTGAAAATTTTTTCAAACAAACAAATTTTTGCCTACGTTAATGTTTACTTGGCGATTGAGAAATAGGCCTTAAGATTAATTTCAAAGTCCACACGTATCAAATAGCGAAATACTAGGATCACGGAAATGAAGTCGAGTCGCGTCTGTTGTCGAAAGGCGAGGAGGCGAGGAGTCGAGGAGCGAGTGGGCACAATACACACAAGTGATTAAGGCGCATAATCAGGTCCGCAGTTTGGCAGAGCCTGCTCTTTGAATTTACGATGTGCCTGACCGACGCTTATCGCATGCGAATGATCTGCCCAAGGCGCACGGACTGCTCTGCACACATATTTTATTTTATTCGCGCTACTGTGATGTAATGAGCTGATAAATGGGAGAAAACCACCAATTAGTGTCGATGAATTTATTGTTTCTACTTAAAAACGTAGGAGGGCCGTGTTGGGCTTAATCTTGAATTGCGTTTTTAAATTTGTTGCCGTCAGATTTTAATCGACAATTAGATGGTAATTACACGAAATAAGGGATACCATATTTTAAAGGCATTTTCTATCGTTATTCATCGAGTCATTCCTACGGTTACCCTTCGCGTCCGTTGGATTTACTTCCCAATAATCTATTTGTATTCCCTGGGTGACGCTAAAGGTGTGACCCTCACCGAAAGAAATTTATAGCTAAAAAACTGATCTGGACGGCAGCTACAGGCTAACGTCCGGTATTCAATCTATCTGCAATCTGTCGATAAATTACCTAGCAACTATCAAAACGTTCATACAAGTTCCTAGGTTACTTTTCAACAGATTACAGATTGATTGAATGTAGGATTTAGGCGTTAGAATCTTTAAAAATGTATGGCATTTTGAAAGCGTATTCTTACTAATATTATAAATGAGAAAGTGTGTTGGTTAATTGGTTTGTCCTTCAATAACCTTGCAACAGAGCTACGGATCGACGTGATTTTTTGCATGGGTAGGTATAGTTGAGTAGTACTTTTTATCCCGGAAAAATCAAAGAGTTCCCGCGCGATTTTAAACACTATCCACGCGGATGAAGTCGCGGGCATCAGCTATTTAAAAAATACTTATAAATTGCCTTCATGTTGCACAAAAATGTATAGTCCTGTAGTAGACTGCAACAGGTTGCAGTTGATGATGATGAAACCAGATTTCTATCGTTGCTTATCGATTGTATTCCTCTGATAGACTGACAAGTAAGTATACGGTATATGTACGAGTATAACTAGCTATCTACCTGCATCTAAAAACAAGGATGTGAAGTTTCGTATCGACCCCACTTCGTGATGTATGTAAATCTGGTTTAGCCGAGTCGCTCAAATGTGTTTCGAGACAATAGTTCACAAGCGTCCGCCTTCCAATGCCCAACTAGTTAGTCTGGGGACATAATAGATCCCGTACATTCACCCATACGAATTAGGCCATTGTCTCAAAGCGGCAAACATGCCAGTTACCAAATTAGTTTGGTTTCCAATTTGACAACTTTGGTTCTACATGTGCTTATAAATAGTATGTATGTATGTATGTACAATTGTACAGAATGTATATGAGTCGTATAAATTCTTTATATAGCAAATAGTCTTTAATTTGATATCCATTTCTTTCTTCATTCAAGTTTCAAGTTGCATGAATCTATGAACGCGTTCGGCAATTTCGCAAAATTTCGTGCAAATCAGTTCAGACTTCATATTCATACATATATCACTGATAAACACATTACCCTCCTTTGCGTCGCGTAGTCGGGTAAAAAGGGGCGAAGTTTAGTTACTATGTTAACGGACATTAACTTAAACTCGTATAAAGACAGCGGACTTTAGTAAACAATTAATGTTCAGTCATCAGAATTGCACTGACAAGCGGTCGGTTGAGATGCCGGGTGCCGGCGCTGCCACGGATGGATGCGTGTGACTCCACTGATTTATCTCGCTTCATTACACCATGCGCTCGCTTTAATCGCCGTCCCGTCTGCGCCCGCGCATAATATTGCTCATTTTGTGAATGAGCTGCTTCTCGACAGTGTTGAAGGTTTTATTTTTGTTTGTTTACTCTTTATTGAAGGAAAAATAAAATTCCTTTGCTATAATCCGTCCGACAAGAAAATCTGTATGGCAAAAACGCGCCGTTCGCGCTGCACACCGTTGTTTCTCCAGATGCAGAAGAAACACTGGCACATCACGACACCAACACGGAACACCACACAAACTCTTTAAAAAACACTAAGTACCTACGTTTCGCTCCGCTATCCTCAAGAGAAGTTTAAATCCGCAAAGTAACGCCTGCTTTTATCCCATGTTTATTCTATCTTTCTCTCTGTGTGTCATATTTCTCATTGCTGAGGGACGTGAGTTGACGTGACCGTTTTCCATTAATTAGTCACAAGATGGAGGTTTTTTGATATATTTCGAGCTCCGAGATTCTTCTCTTCTCTTGAAACAGCCCGAGAACTTCTTGAGTGTACGGAATGTCAACTCCTAGGTTTAGCGTTCGGGAGTTTTAATGCGTTTATATTGACTGCAAAAAGAACGCCTGAAACTACAATCTTGCTGTCTTTCTGCAAAATTGCAGTCTGTAGTCCGCCTATTATGTAAACACTTCATGGGTTCAGATACCCGTTGACTCCAATCTACTATCCAATCGATTGCCTGTATACGTAAATGTGTGTAAGTAAAGAAATCAATCTTTCCTAATTTGGAGCCATTTAGCTTTGAAGTAAAATTCCGTTGAGAAGCCATGCAGTATACCTACGCTTACGGTAACTGAAGTACTCTTATCTAAAGTTTTAGAGCCTTAGGCTTGATTGGATTAAAAAAATAAAAACCGCAGCACATACAAGACTTTTTAATGCGTTCGTATACCAAAATGGACATTTTAAAGATTAACTCTTCAGCTCGTGTCACGCAACTGCGTACATTGATCAGAATCAACCATAATTAAATATCTCATGCAGAGTTTTGTATATAGCAATTTATTTATTCCCTGTCCCCACTCCTTGAATTAATTAAGATTGATACGAGGCGTTTGGCTTTTAAGTATTTTTTAAAGTATAAAAATAATCGCAGTTCTTGTGGGCGAACGACCTGCTCTGCAGCTTAGGGTTGCTACACACGAGGAAACCGGCGGCCACGACTAGAGATGGCTACCACTTCCTATGTTATATACTACTTGCTGTACTCTATGGATTTACATTTCGTGAAAACGTCAATAGATTTCGTGTATCGAAAATATTGAAAGTTAGATTAAAATGGAGGTTTTCGCCCTGTTTGTTGTATGACACAAATTCGACTAGCCGAAACTTTGCGAAAATTCAGCTGTACTGAATACATGATTTATAAAAGGTCCTTCAGATTCATTTTACTTTTAAGTTATTGCGTTTAGATGTTCCAACTCTATCAACGTTGCCGAGAACGTTGTTGTTGTGAAATCTCGTAGTATGGAGATATTTTCCATAAAATTTTGATGCTGTACACGTTCCTTTTAATGGCCGTAGCAAAGCCTGCGGGAACGTTACGCGCTCGGCTACTTGGCACCCACGCTTGTGACTGTGTGTTTGAGAGCAAATAGACGAAAAAGTCAACACGTTACTAGAGTTACTGTTTTATGCGACGATGCAGCATGTTGAATATAAGTGACGTCCATCTTCTTGTGGTATTCAGGTTTAAAAAGCATACCTTAAAGCTGCAAATGTTCCCATTTGTAGTATATTACAAGAAGACACGTCTCAATATTCAGCATGCCGCAATGTCGCTGTTGTTGTTGATAACCGGGGTAAAACAGACTTCATGCTTCTCATGGTGGCCGTCGTTGTTCACTCGTTGTTATGACTAGTGGCCACGTCCAGTGGCAGCTCTACGTGTGAAGGCCTCTGTATAGTTTGACAGCTCAACAAAAGATTTCAACGAGCCTCGGCTGATAGAGAAGTTTTTTGTGCAAACCAAACAAAGAAATCAATTAAATACTAAAGATATTTGCTACTTGATATAATCTAGATCTAGTTGATTTTTTAGGTTCCTGATTAGATTAGTTAGTATAGTCATTATTAAAGCTAGTTGTAAATTTTAATCATTAGCCATTATTAAAGGTAGTTATAAAATATTTTTGAATTAATCATTTTATTCAATTAGCGTTTCACTGACATCTTCATTACTTAAAAATTGATGTCCATGCATTTCTCGTTTTTCAACGATGGATATCGGTATCGTCGTTATAAAGCAAACTTGTATATAAAATTAATGATGTCTCATCAAGATATAATCGCAAGAGACTAATTTGATGTCTCACTCTATTAGGGACTCGAGTAGTAGAGCCGGTATCGTGCTGGATCGCGTTAGCTCGCGATTATCCACGCTAAGTAACTAAGCGTCAGAGCGCCTGATAGCTTATAAATAACGATGAATAAATAATAATATATCGGTGTGAATCATGCGACATTCTTATTAAGATTATAAATAAGCTGCTATTCATCGTAAGTATAGCAGATTTTCAAGTATCGGTAACGACTCTATTGTTAGATCGTATTGATTTATAATGTCGTTTTCATAATATGTTCATTTCATTTTCATTGTTCTTTAACTATTGTAAGCATTGAACAATGTGATATTCCAAACTGAATAATTCAGGATAGAATTTCAAAAAATTATGTATCTAACTGATTGTGAAGTGTCGACATTTATTTCTAGAAGTAGTTATAATCCACACAGATACCAGCTTTATCGTTATTATCATAAAATGAACGGTACTTATCTGCTGAGATCGTGTTAGCTAACGATTATCCACGGTGAGTTACTTCGCGATAGAATTTCTGAGCCCACTTATAAATTAACGCTGAATGAATATATCGGCGTGAAAGAAGCGACGTTCTCATTAAGATTAGAGTTGTAATATATTCATAATGTAAAATCGACCTATTAAAAATTGCAAACAACGTTTTCGAATTATTCAAACAGTTCCGAAGAGTAGCAAAAGGTGATGCAGTTAACCGATAAAAAAGCTGTGTCAGTTAGGATTGTCCAACTTTTTACTAATGGGCGTTGCGAGCGTTAACTAGCCTTTATGATTTAATTTTCATTTCGGTTGACGATTATAGAAATATCTTCCTACAAGAATGTCTGCAAGAAGAGCGCCTTTCCGTGGGAAATTTTAGTACTGTACCTAGCTTTCATGGTTCTCTTACACTAATATTATAAAGGCGAGTTTGCGTGTGTATGTGTGTGTGTATGGGTCTATTACTCCTTCACGCCACAACGAATTAACCGATTTGGCTAAAATTTGGAATGAAGATAGCTCATACTCAGAATTAACACATAGGCTACATTTTATCCGGGAAAATTAAAGAGTTCCCGCAAGAATTCGAAAACCTTTATCCACGCGGACGAAGTCGCGAGCATCATCTAGTTCAAAATAAAATAAATATGACCTCTTTTATTATTTGTTTAACAATATGAGATTCTGGTTCTGTCTTTTTCAATATGTATTTACTTTTGTAGCTATGTGGTTGAGCTGAAGCTGTATTGCAAGCGATACAATATAAATCCTAAGTAGGTACGTCTGAGTAAGTCTGGAATATAAAGGAACTGATCCAAAATGAAGCACTTTTGATTGCTCCGTTGCATTTACACGGTAAATACACAATGGGGTTCGGGGAGCAATTATGGTAATTTCATTCTTTAAATATTTAAAGTGCTGACTTCCGCAGATTGATAAAGGAGTGTAATTGTAACATCGGCGGCCATTTTGACCGCGGGTGGGGTCAAAGCGACCCCGCCTCGCGCTTCCGCTATACAGGATAATTAAATAGTACCCCACTACACGCCTTCCCCTCCAGTATTGTAGACGCTGTACATCTGTTTATTTTATTTTTTTTCAATTCTTTTTGTACTTTTCATCCATTCCTCTGCGATGCGGGTACCTACCTAAACTTTATATTTCGTGTCGCTTTGATGCAAGGAACATATACCCGCTACTCTTTACCAAGAGCCTTCATGCAAGCCCTTAAAATGTCATTCATGAGTATAATTATTGGTGCTTCACTAAATTTTAAAGGTGCCGAGTTATGAAATTAGAAGCTTATATTCAAAATGTATAGTGGCTAAAATAGTATTTTTTAGAGGCTCATTGGTTGTGGCTGACTTAGTAATTTAGAGGCCAATTTATTTTTTTAGAGGCAATCTAAATGGTATTAAATAGAAGCTTGTTTAATTGCATGCCATTTTTTAATAAACTTCTGTAGTAAACTTTGACAAATAACAAATGAAAGAAACAACCAGTCTTCTCTATCTCTTCTAATATCAAACAAAAATATTTTAGTAATTTAAAAATTAATTCGCGCACCGAACGAAACCGACAGGTCGCAACTCCGTCCGTTAGCCTGGCAATAGACGTCCGATTTTGTTTCCGATTGTCTGATCAGGCAACCGGATCGTATTTACTCGATACACATCCGATTTTTCCGTCAGGCTTTTTCTGAACTCAGTCGTTCCCGAGCTATCATCCCGAGTGCTTGCCTTTGGAGCAAAGCAGAAGAAAAGAAGATGGATGACGAGTTAATAGAAATAGAAATATTTTTTATTCAAATAAACTTTTACAAGTACTTTTGAATCGTCAATGAATCTACCACAGGTTCGGAATGCCGTTCCTACCGAGAAGAGCCAGCAATAAACTCGGCGGTCGCTCTTTTCAAAAAAATTTTTTTTTACAATAGGTAACAAAACTATGCTATGTATACAGTGTTTCCACAATAAAGTTTCAAAAATGCAAAACAATCCAATGCATGTTAAGACAGGCAGGCAAAAGCAGACCCATTCCCGTTGGTGGCACCCGTTCACGAGCATGACGCAGGATCCAGCCATTGCTTCGCTCAACCATATTTGAGGGAACGTAACAACCCGCACCACACTACGCCACCACAGAAATTTTAAAGAGAGGAAAGAGAAAGAAGAAAAAACGTCGCTATTGGATTCATCTAATCAATTTGACAAGACTTACTGAGAGTCATTTCTATTTAAAACATCCAAAATAATTCATAATACTTAATAATAATTTTATTATTATGAATTTTTTTTTATTATTATTTTTTTATTTTTATTCATAATTTTCGCCCATTATTCGAACCACAACTAGGCGTCCACACAGTGTCAGCGCTAGATTCAACTGGCAACAGGGTTACCAACTCCTAAAAAAAATTAGCCCTAACATCAACATGAAATAACCCTAAATGCAATATTCAAAAGCCCCAAAAAAAACCCTGTATCTTGTTACCATTCAAGGCTAATGTTTAAATAAGTTTCCCGTTTTATTGAGGTAAATAAAAATAATATAACTTAATTTTAATTACATTATTCGGAATTCTTATAGTCATACAATATTATGTTTACATTATAACTGTAACATTTTTTGGAGATGGAGTAAAAGTAACGTTCCACCATCACGTTTTAAAATGAAAAAGGAATTAGGTATATATTATCGAAAAAGCGTGTTCAACGCTAATGTATTGAAATATTTTCAAAACGCTTTAGCTATAAAACGATTTTAAGCATATTATTCCGGAATACCGTAGACGTTTTGCTTTATTTACTCGTTTTGGTCAGTCAATTATGTGACGCTTGAAAATTTATTTATGCCCCTAAAAATAGCCCTAAATTTTTTTAAACCCTAAAAAAATACCAATAAGCATAATTCCGCCCTAAATTTGGGGCTAAAAGCCCTAAGTTGAGAACCCTGACTGGCAAAATCGGAAGGAGTAACCGGATGTCTATTTTGTCTCATACTAGAAGTATGTAGACCGCGCCTTCAGGCAACCGGACCGACAGTAAAATCGGAAACGCCTCGCGCCCGTTTCCGACTCGGACGTCCGATCCGGCCACCGGATCGGACGTGTATTGACTGTTCATACAAAGTAATGGCTTCAACGCCTTCCGGTAGCCTGATCAGGCTACCGGATCAGACAATCGGATGAAAAAACCGGACGTGTATTTCCAGGCTAAATCTCGCGAGATCTCGCCCATTTTTAGTCCGAGATCAATCTCGCTAATTGATTTGACGAGATTGCATTCCCTAGTAAGGCATACAGCAAATTTTATATAGCGAATTTTCGGTCAACATTCCTTTGTTTGTATACCTCCGCACTCAGCTATACAACACGTGATTATATTTAATGGACTTTCTTTGTTTATGAACAGTAGTACGCTATATAACGAGTAGGTATAAAGCAGAATAGTAAAGCGTAGTCTAAAGTCTAAACTGCGCTTTAGACTTGAAGGTTTTCAAATTAAAGTTTTTACTCTGTGAAAAGACTTAATCTCCGCGCAGTGCAAAGCAACACTTGGTCGCTTGTAACGAAACGTTAATTCTTGCCGCCTCCGCGCAAGGCATTATGCTTTATTACTATTCAGGTTATTCATACCCGTTCGCTTTCCAATTGTTATTTTATATTCATGCGTGCCCATTCAGGGCCTTATGAATTTCACTTGTCTGTCGTTCAATGCACATCAAAATAATGTGCTTGTTACCTGATAGTATAGCGGTTCTGTATTATAATTTGCGTTTGTGCCCACACAATCTAGTGGCATTTATGGGTTGCTCTTATCCATACGCCATAATACTTATAGCAGTTCGAGTATGTCTTGAGTCATCTATAAAATATGAAGATGCTTACTTAAATAGCCGTGTTATTATAATAATTTAACTGTAGCGCTAGCAAAACTATTGTAAAATAGTTAATGCCCGTGACTTCGTTCGCGTTATTAAGGTTTTCTAATTTCCGCGGGAACTCTCTCATTTTCCGGGATAAAAAGTAGCCTATGTATTAATATTGGTACCTACTAAGTAACACCGTAGTGGTGTTAGTTTAGAGATTACGTACATCAAAATAATAAATAGCACCATTAGCTGCTGCAAGAAATTAAGGAAATTACTTGGCCAATTGACACTTTGAAATAGTACTAAAACATTAAAGGCATTATTTTTCTGTCTCTATAATTTGCATCATACTTATTCGTTACGTCACGTAAATAACATTGCATTCCACAAATACAGAGCCAGTCAATCTTAATAACATTGTTCCTTCCGTGTTATTGAGTAGCTGCATTGGGTATTCAACATTAATATGCAGTGATACCTCAGACAATAGACGAAGTTGGCGTGGAGACAATCGGAAGCGGTGCGCGGCGACAAATGAGATGTTACCCGCGGGCCAATCTGGAGATTCAATCGCAGTTCAATTTGCGATAACGTTGGAGAACGCGCCCTAGCTACGAGTATAAGGTGTCATTTCAGCTCAATTAATTCAAAATCTTATTGGATTGATCCTACTAATATTATAGTTCGTGCTTCAATCACGCTGCAAGCGAGCTACGGATCGACGCGAATTTTTGCATGAGTATAGTTGAGGAGAGTGTGTGAGTCATATAGACTTACTTTTATCGTAGAAAAACGGATGGTTCCCGCGGTAATTATATTATTAATTTCAAGCGGACGATGTCGCGGGAAAAAGCTTATTTGCATTACAATTAAGTATTCCCAAGAAAACGACTATGTGCAAGTCGGATGAGGAAGCGTATTGGGTAACGTTATCCTTAATTACTTTTAAAAGATGAATAAGGGAAAGGTCTGGAAGACTTTTTACATATTGATTCGCCAGACTTCAATAGAGCACCTAATTACGTATTATATCAAAAATTCAATATCTTTCCTACGCTCAAAACTGAATCTTTCTTAAATTTTTTTTCAAAAATTATTTATTCTCTTATGACAAGTCAAAACTCTTCCACCGCGTTCGGAAAGCATCACCTGACTTGACTGTGAAGAGACAGCCTGAAACTCGCCAGTTACTCCTAATTTTTTTCTATTCAGATCGCAAATAACGACTTTTTCGACTTACGTGTAATGTCGTTAGGTGTGACTAAAATCAGATCCAAATTCAATTAGTACAGTTAATGCAAATAAGAATCAATTTTAGAGTAAGTGATAGACTGTTGTAAGTTCTATTCAGTGATGCCTAGCTCAGTCAATTCACAAAGTTGGTGGGAAGACAATTAGAAGCGGCAAATGAGAAGTAACCCGAGGGCTAAAGGCGAGATTGGCGAGACGGAATTTAGTATGCCGCCGGGAAAAAGTATTTTAGGTAAGGTGTTATCACTAAAAACAATTAATTATTTTAAACCAATATAGCGGTTTTTTATATTTGACACACTACTTCTACTTATTGTTGTATAGTAGTATTTAGTTTGAGACCACCTTAGACAGGATTAATAAACAGGGTACAAACCTTTATCCGCTTTCATTTGTTTACAATTCTATGGCCGTTTACAGCAACGTAAAACTTATTTTAACCAAATTACGTAAAGATATTTTGGCAGATTTTCGATACAAAAAATGTCAGAATGCCCAATTTATTCTTCGGGTAACGTCACACGACGTTGGTGAAATCGGCAATTAACGAATCGATTTGATGCATATAGCGAATTCACAAATAGCGGGCTGTCCAAAGCAACAGCAAATATTTTACTATTTACCAGTTAAACTCAATGTACGATTATATTTAAATAGATAATACTAACCAATTTATTACTCACTAATTAATGCGCGCAAATTAATCGTATGAATTAAACCTCTGTGTTTGATATGAAAAATGGATGTATTATAATGTCGACACCATTTTGCTCGTAAATACGATTAATGACATCATACGTAGTCTGTTGAAATGCTGCAACTCAACATTCTAGATTTTAACGGTTTAAATTAAATCAGTTACTTAGTAAAGTTCTTATTTCTTTAAATTATACCTTATTTAGATTTATCATTAAGCTATTTATATTAAAAATTATTATGTAAGTACAGAACTTTCTTTAGAAATAACATTTATTATCGCATAGGCCAAAAATGGTTTATTTTTGTATAGTGGTCTGATTTCAAAATATATCTGTATTTTTCCCTATTCAACCTTTAGATTTTGAAATTTTGAAACTCATATTTTTGGGTTGTATCCCTTTCTATTAATATTTATACCCATCACAATAGCTAGCGGATTATTTCGGTACTGTCTGTTAATTCGGTGACAGCACAATAGTTGCATACGGTATGTTGACGTCTATTATTATTGCTTCAGCCATTCACTGTGCAATTAATGAAAGTTGGTATGAGAAATATCAGATGAGTATGATTGGGACCATAAACTTACTATTACGAGTATATTATGATTGGGAGTTATTATAAATATAACTAGTATTTATCTTTAAGACATGCCGTTAAAATGGGTAATATATCGTTCTCTGGTATAGAACTAGTGGCATAATTTCAAAATCAAAATTTATTTATTTCATGTCGGCCAACTTCATAAATCTACCTCCGAACAGGTGGAATAGGGAATTGTCTTTTCAAGGTTTGTTTGATTTTTCATTTACTTACTAACTAAATTATTATTTCCAATATCACATTTTTGATTAATAAGAAAGAGCCAGGCGTTGCAGAATTTGAACCAGATAAGATTGAAATCTCAAGTAGTAGGCTTAGTTTTTGTTAGTTTCATTGCGACAAAGCGATTATCGCGAAGCGCGGTAACTGTGACTAATGCTGTATTGACGCTGTCCTCTGCTGAACGAAATGCGCAGCGATTCCGGTTTAATTGAACGTCATGAAGTGGCGTGGTGAATGTGTGCTTGCGCCGACTAGATATAATCAATTATTCGTGTGGGTTCATACGCAATTGGAGAAAATTTTATTTCTTTATTCATTAAAGTAATATTATTAAAGTCGTTTTCGTCGTCGTGTCGTTTTTATTTATTAAAGTCGTCATAATTCACGTTCAATCGCTTTTAACTTTTACAAAAACATTCCTTCTTTTGTTGCAATCTTGTAATACGTTAATTCCCATTCGTTTCTTCACACGAATGCACTCCATGTTAGAAAACAATTTTGAACAATTTATTCAAAACCCCTTTGGTGTGAAACTCTAAAAACTGTAATTATACACTCTTTTAAAGAAAAGAAGGAGCTTAAAACATTTCCACGCACTCGGTAGCTATTAAAAAGGTTTTTTCTGTATATTATTATTGCCATCTTTAACTTTGAAGTCAGTAGTTAACAAGGACTTATCGACATCTAGTCACGGTCATTTTTTATCGGTACAAATTGCCGGCGTTAATTGATTGAAATAAGGATGACTAGATGGTTTTGGTTCTAGTGTTAAATGTAAGAATTTCAAAAATTGAAGAAAATAATTGTAACGAGCGAGAAGAATGGAGGGGGAATATAGCAATGGTAGTGACGTAATGAGCGAGGGTACGGGGCGAGAGCATAATGGAGAGGCAAGGCGAGGTGAAGAGAATGATCTTGAATTGAAGCTGCATCAACATTGGCATCTCATCATCTCATCAGCTTCATCATATTGAGTTTCGAGAAGGGTCATTTTAATTTTTAAATAGAACTATGAGCCTCCAATCATTGCATCCGTTATAAACCGCTATAATGGAACATATTTAAAGTGGAATAAACTTAAATAAAGTATGCGAAGTGAGCGACGAGTGACGACGGTGCGAGCGGCGTAATGATAAGTTTCCGTAATGGCGATGCGCAGGAGTGCATCGGTGCTGAGTCAGCAGAGTTGAATGCATTTGGCGCCTTCACGGTTACTGTTTAAATTCTCTTTTTTGGATCGATAAAAATACTATTGGGAAATAATCCCAAACTCCATTAAGGAGTGACACACAATTCATTTTCAAATTGAGATTATTCCGTAAACTGTAGTGGTTGGTACAACTAACATCTAAGAAAAAACTGTTTAGCAAGTTGCGGTTGCAAACACTCATATATTTCTCATCAATCATCGAGGAATAACACTCTATAAACATACGATTGTAAAGAATTGTCATATTTTGTATTAACAATTTAAAGAAATATTATAGTAGAGGTAGGCAATTTCAAAGTTGGTAAAAACGCGTTGTTTGGTCGGATGTAAAAATCACGCTGTCTGAAATTTGGCGACTTGATGATCGATGTTGAAAAGCCTGTTTTTAAATACAGTGCATCTTGTTCGATCGTATTTTACTTAATCCCTCCGTTCCGCTGCCGCTCTATGGTAATTCATCGTCATTGTTTTATTCTGCTGACGTATCCGGTCCGCTCTCGTTTGCACCTTGTCAGCGCCACTGATCCCATCAGCGGCCCTAATTGCTTATATTCCATTAAAATCATTAAAAGTAATACTAGAGTTATATACGCTAAGTTACATAAAAAGTGTTGACATAGTTTGTGCATTATCTCTACCTTCTCAAGTAATTTTTTTCAGGAATTTTATAGGAATCCTATAATCCGTGTTGTTTGAATGTCGCTAACCGTCTCACATATAGGCCTATTGAACTATTAGCGGTTCGGATATAAAAAAATCATAACTACCAAAAAACTGAAACGAAAGGAATATTGTCGCAATTTTTTACGTACAAATTAGACGGTAACCTGATGCACCGGGACACACACACGCACACAAACATTTATATGTTAAAACTACCTAACATACTATTGTTACTCAATATGAGACAGACTACAAAAGAAATCTCACCTTCGCTTCCAATTCCAATTCGGACTATTTTGGTAAGTAAATTTCATTGCGGTAGTAGATTTACATATACCAACCTACCAAGAGGATAGTGTTTTATAGTTTACTACTTAATTTACCTTTAATTGTTATAAAATAATACGAGTACGTACCACGGTAATTATTATAGTTGGGATTGTCGATATTTCGATCCAATTGCATGGACCGTGGTCACGACGAGACTGCGGTGTTGCGAGACGTCAAGTTGGAACGTCATTTACAGTAAATATGAGTACGTAACTCGTATTATTTTATAACAATTATGTCATTAAACCACGAATCAAGTCTAAAATCTTTAATTTACCTATGAATATTTATATTTATGAGTACGTAAATTTAATTAATATCCGGGCATTTCTGAAAAAGATTTTTCTTTGCATTTTGTTCGTAACATAGACAGTAGACACCCGTTCTCACCTACGTATTAGAATTTGATTACTATACTCCGTTGATTCTATTATTCTAAAGCCTCTTAAGTTTGACGTGCGTTTGTCTGCGTGTTTTTTTACCGTCGTATAATATACCCAAGTATTTTTCTATTTAATTTAGCTTAGTCAATATTGACTGTTGCAATCAGAAAACAATTTTGAATATAAGTTGTGATGCACGACGACTTGATATGCATATTCTTAAGATTGAAGTACTTTTAGCTCTTGATACACCGAAATGAAACATATTTTCCTACTTTATGCGTAAGTTCTCACGCTACATGATTATAGATGTTGCGGGTAAGTATCAACGTTGATTTAAGTTACAGGAGGTAGAGTTAACGTTAAAAAAAAAAAAGGTAGAGTTTTTAGATAATTAACATTGTGAGATTGTCACTCTGCGTGTAGAAGGTACCTACCTACCTACCTACCTAGTAGATGGTACCGTTAAGTATATTTTCTCTGAAATAAAATCACTACAGTTTAACAAAAGGACTGTAAAACCTTTTTTAGTTGATCTGAGTATGCCTTATAAAATTACTAGATGATGCCCGCGATTTCGTCCGTTCGGATTAAAGTTTTTCGATTGCTGCGGGAACTCTTTCATTTTCGGGGATAAAATGGAGCCTATTTGTTAACGTGTTCGAAAGCACTTTTTTAAAAGTTTATTCCTATAAAAAATATTCTGGGTGTGAGCTGTGAGAGTGATCTCCATTCCGAATTTCAGCCAAATCGCTTCATTTGTTGTGGCATGAAGGAATAACAAACATACACACACACACATAACATTGATTACATACTCGTAAATAAGGCATCAAAACTTCGCTTTTCATCGTATGGTGGTGCCACTGCAGAAGTGACATTTAAGGCTCGAGTTTATCATAAGAAGCCAATACTGTATTTTAGACATGATCCAGAAGTGTAACATGAATAATTCCAAAGTAGTTTCTCGTTGCCGCTTGGACTTGTCACAGAGAGTGGGTAGATGGAGCAATTCTGTGGCCAAGAGTTATAGACCAACGGAGGTGGCATGGGGGCGTTCGAACAATCACGTGGACTAGACAACTAAGACCAGCAATATTGACATAAAACACAGAACCCCGTGCAATGTTTTCCCTAATTTCGTACGAGCTTTCCTACTCGTTTTCCGACTTGTTTGTCTTAAATCATTCCCATTTCTGCAAAGGAACAGTTTTATAAAAGTTATTCCTTTAACTCAAAAGAGAAGCCGAGAAGCGTTTGTGATGGAATAAATTTGAATTTACTTTTAATATATTCCAAGGAAAGCAATTAAAATGGAATGCATTTATGGCGTGCCACAGCAAACTATGTAGTCGGCGGAGGCACTTAATGCGGGATCCGTTTAAGTAAATAAGGTGCACGTCCGCGCGTAGGTTCCCCATGTTTTTATCTGTCTAAGTCTGCCGCTCCACGCTTGTTATCTTGTTATCCTATCTCCACGAGATTGTACCTTTTTGTTCAGATGCACTCAATATATGCACTTCTACGTCGTTGCAGTTTTGCACAAGTTTTTGCAATTTAAAGAGCAACTGAATTCGAGATTCATGCTTAATTCACGACATTCTAAGTATTTCTGTGTCTAACATAATATTACGGCTAACAATGATTGAAGTAAATACGATCTTAAGTTCATAGTTTTAGAGCTGATAGTGTGTAAACAAGCATTTTAACAATTTGTGTTTCAAACAAATTAGACGTCAAACAAATGGATTCACTAATTTTTTACGGCTAAATAGTTTGCTTTCAATTACAATACCTGACGACACAACTGTTCAGTTAGTTACGAAATAAATTATTTTTTTATTTCACGCATAATTTTCACGAAATTATGTCACGTTGAATTAAGTTTTTCGTATTTTCATTAAATGTAATGAAATTGTTATTTTATAGGAAGTTGGAACGAATTAAAATTTAATTGAAAAATGTCATTGTAAATTACGTTAATCAATCGCCTTATCCATTTTATGGGTATAAGTACAATAATTATTATTTTTAAACAAAACGAGTAGTTTTAGTTTTAAGAATATTTGTAACTTAATTAGGATATTATGGGTCTGGCATAATCTTATTTACTGTTAGAGATTCAAAGACCCTTTAAAAAATTTAGATAAAAAAAACCAGATCAAAAATAATTATTCAATGGTATAAGTGCTGATTTTCGAAAGTAAGTATCGTAGAAGTAAAATTGTTCCGTTACTTAATTTTCAATAATAATATATCGAGGTGGCATTAAGCAGTATTAAGCAGTGAGTTTATGGCACAAAGAAAGTCACGTTCGCAAATGCCATTTGCAGCCAATGCTGTCAACATTTATAGTCAAGTCAAAGGTCTCTGTGCCCGCGACTACAATCAACGTGATTTATAAATTGAATTCCGTAGGGAGCTGCTGGATACAAGTGGCACAAAACCGTAGCGTGTGAATCTCGAAAGCGTTGTACTAAAATGTTAAAACTCAATTTGATCATGTTATTTACTCAAAACCTGTAACCTTGTAATGTAAACTTGAAATCTTTTACGAATATTGTGAAACAGTGTTTCAAATGAAAGTTCAAAGCAAACTGTACTACCTAGCATTACTTAATTTTTATTAGATGCAAGTAACAACTGATTATGTAAATTGATATTAACGCAATAATAAATTCTAATATAACGAACAACCACTGGTTTTTCTCCTTTGTACCTACAGTCCTACATACATTTTAATTTTATGTTAATTTCAACGTCGGCCATAATTTCCTTTGGACCACGTAACCCTAGTTAGTATAAAGTTGCATTAAACTCGTTGCTATTTCACGTTAAGTTTTGATTAAAGAGTAAGGCGACAACGTCGTGCCTGAAATCTTTTGTAAGAGCTCCCCTGAAAAGTTAATTTTTTTTTCGGGGTGGCCTTTCGAAATAATATTTTCTTTACGCGACGTAATTTCTTTACCCTATTAGCTTAGCCGTCAGCTTTTCGCAGAGCCGAGTTCTCATTACGCTGCACTACAAAAATAGGTTACCTTTAAACCGTGTGCCGAGCGAGAAGAACTATTACAATGATGGCTTTTGACTGGGAGGGTGTTTTGTATACTGGAATGACCCTTTCAGTCGGGTTCTTTTCTTCGCAAACAATTATAGCGCATTGCGGGACGCAGGCGAAGGATTGTGGACGGTTAATGATAAGGCAGAAGGCGGCGGTAACTTTGCCTCGCAAATCTGCAGTGACTTCTGCAATAAAATTAAAATTAATTGCGAAATTTATGACACGGGCTGTTGTACTGACTACTGTTTTAGCCTTACAAATAAGAGCCGTCATTACTTTTAAGGCTCGACTGAGATTATAGTGCTGTGAGGAATTTTAAGTGAAATATTATAGTTTATGAAATCACCTCACCGTATTTTCTCAGACTATTCGGTTCACCTTCAAATAAATAATTTTTGAATTATTCCAAACATATTTCATCTGCAATCCTTTTGATTTGTCGTTGTCATGAAATACACATATAGTGAAAGATTATAGATACTGATAGTGGTTGCTAAAACGGAAGTGAAATAAGACAAGAACGCATATCCCAAATTAGCCGGTGTTTATGAAATCCTTTCATCGGCGTATGTGGACAAAGAATTCATCTTTAAAGGAAATAAGCTTAAGATGTATTTATTCACTGAACGTATTATGGTCGTGGAAGCCTAGTCCCTTATAGGCAGTCAGTGTAATGCGAACATGGCGTCGCGCCGCATCGTGTCGTGATGCAGACGTCATTGCAAGACGCACGCCGCTCGCATAATGAACAGATTTATTGGCAGGGTGTTGTTTATTTAATTATAATTGTTAAACTATTGAATTTTTAATCTACCTACCATTCGTTTATTTTGATGTCCCATCATCGTCGTTTCAACACATAGACGTTAAGTATAAACTTCGATTAATAATGCACTGGATATGCTATGGATTGCCTAAAGGTGTATGTGAAAAATAAGTTCTCACTCACGATTGTAAACATACCTATTCTTCGTAATGTGAATACTGCAGTGTGATTTTTAAAGTATTACAACTACTCGTATCAAGTATTGAGGACATTTTTCAAATATGTTTGGTTAGAGAAAAATAATGCGCTTGTGTCCAAATTGTAGGAGAATTGCAATGCTTTTAACGTATTTTGTTAATCACCAGCATTTAGCGCAACTTCCATTGGTTCTTGGTTGAGTTATATTAGTAACTTTGTTTGTACTGCTCATTTCTAATTTGATCACTATATACTTCGAGGTTGGCTTTGTCTCAATCGCTCTTTATAATTTCCGATTTATTGGTATCTTACATATTATATTCATTACGTTTTGCAAAATATTTAGGTATACAGTCAGGTTTAGGTAGCAGACAATGATAATTTGATTCTATCGATTATAATTTTTAGTTAACTGTGGTAATAAAAGTAAATACCTATTCTGTTGACAATTCCTGCAGACCGTCGTGAATCTCTTTGTTTTTTATGTTGAAAATTCCAATAACTCTTGTTTACGATTGCTCAACGAAATCATTTGAATGTTTGAACCTTTCGCGTATTTCACATTTATGAAATATCAACAAGTCATAACGACTAACACAGACTTATAGGTTGTTACCGTAAACTTGTGTATAGGTATGAACATGCAAAAGCGGATACAAAACTCTCGTTAGTTTCACCTAAATTGGACTATTTTTTGCAATTCATAAATCGCGATTCAGAAGCCCATTAACAGATGGCCTACTTCGAATGCAAAAAACGAAAATCACTGAAACGGTGAACCCGCCATCGACCTGTCACCAACAATAGCGATTTGGCTAACATCGCAACCGAGATTTGCATAGCGCATTCGTTAACAAGACACGTCCGAGTACAATTGCGTTCGCGAAAGAACCCTACTCAAATATCCCATTTCTATTTTAACCTCCGATGCTTGTACTCTCAGAGCCAGTCGTAAGATTGCCAGGGAACCGAAGACGCGATTATTATCTGGCGTGGTGAGTCGTCGAGACGTATTGCCGACGCAATTAGTCGGATTGTGTTCTCGTCAGACCAAATATGTAGCGCTAGTTTTACGTAGTGGACGTGGCGCAGGCTACGTGACGTACAATGTCTTTGAAGCATAATACGTATATGTTTCCATCCTAGTACACGATTTCTACTAGTAGTAATTCTCAACGATTACTTGGCCACAAATGTACAAGATACGCAGTATTATAAAATCTCATTGAAAGAATGTTCTTGAAAAATAAGTTCCCACCTATGAGAAATATGGAAGAAAAATTACAAACTTTCAAAACACATGCAGTACTATTTTGGCTGACATCTTTAAAACACACTGTAGCATCTTGAGATGTGTTCATAGAAAATAGATTCACAATCGTGGATGTGAATTAATTTTCACGTAAAATGTTTGACTACCGACGTATCTGGAACATTGTTGATCGAAGCAATTATTATCATTTAATAGACTTTCTTCATGAAGATAAATAGCAAAAATTTACCAAAAAATTTTGACTGTCTCTTTCTCTATCGTTAATGTTCGACCCGTACAACCGCGTCGGCTACTTAACGCTTTTTGCATACGAAAACGTCCGATGCTTACCTCCAGTGTCTCTTGTTATTACACTACTCTATATTCAGGCTGCGTCGAGTTGAAGGTCACCCTTCTAGACCAGATAACGAGTAACCGACTATAAATTCCTTATATTACTTCATTCGTCTCTATAAACCTCACCATTGTTCAACTTAGTTCCAAAGAAGTTTATTAAGAAAACAAGTAACAGTTTCCTACTCTGCGCTACAATTTATAATTATATCCGCCATTCAGCAATTTCGTTTCTTTTAGTACAGTACAGACCTAAGCTATGGAAAAAACAAATATCAATAGATTAACTGGTTCAGTATCAGTTGGGCCAACATGTACCTGGTACTAGTACTTCTCATTTGTTAGATAAAATAAGCTAAATCACTACATAGTATAAAACAAAGTCGCTTTTTCTGTCCCCATATCCCCTTGGTCGCTTAAATCTTTAAAACTACGCAACGGATTTTGATGCGGTATTTTTTAATAGATAGAGTAATTAAAGAGGAAGGTTTATATGTATAATAACATCCATTAAAAAGTGCAGAAATACTTTTATTTTTGAGGTTTCTAAAGTCATGTCGTAAATAATTACATTTTTTCCGCTTACATTGCAAACGCAGGCTGAACCCTACGAGATTTATCAAAATAATGTACTAAGTATTGTACACATTGAAAAGGTCTACAGAAAACTCCACGATGGTATATGTCTATCTCTTATAGATATCCCACAATAACGTTTTTTTGTCATTTACTTTTTACGACAAATAATGGCTAATTTTCGAAGCGATTTTAACCAATACAGCATTAATCCTTATATAATTAAATACCTTAAATACATTGTTGATTTAATATAGATCTATATGGCCCTTTACAGCATATGATTTAAATGAATATTTTCGAAGATATTACAGATTTAAAAATTGCGGGACGTAGCGCTTGCGGCGGTTCCAGCCGGCCGGGGCGGCGAGAGCGTGCCTACAAAACATATTGTCTAACTAGCGGACGCCCGCGACTTCGTCCGCGTTCCTAAATCACCACAGTTTAGGTTGGCAGAACCCCTTCAGCATCAGGATTGAGGAGTTGGGTCCTGGAATTTAACGATGTAGTCTTTATTTGGTCCCTACAATAACTATTCATAATCAACAGTTTCTAAATCCCCACAGTTTAGGGGAGCAGTACCCCTGCAGCATCAGGATTGAGGAGTTGGAACCCGAACTTTTTATGGGACCATCTCGCAAAGTTTTTATGTTGATTAAAAAAAGATTTTAGCAAATCGGTTAAGAAATCACGGAGATATTGATAGCAGAGGTAGAAAAACACAACTCCTTCTCCTTTTTTGAAAGTCGGTTAAAAAAGTAGCCTATACGTTGCCCGATAATATCAGCTATCTACCAGTGAAAGTCCCGTCAAAATCGGTCCAGCCGTTCCCGAGATTAGCGGTAACAAACAGACAGACAGACGGACAGACAGACAGACAGACAAAAATTTTAAAAATTGTTTTCTAGGTATGAGTATCGTATTTACTTTCGTATGCAGTTAGTAAAAAGCTGTTCTTTTGATAGTACAAACAGACACTTCAATTTTATTTATTTGTATAGATGACAAGAATCTGTGAACGTTGTATATAAAGACATTCTGTAATATATTAAGTGTCGTAAAAATAGAAAAAATATGTAAAAAAGTAAAAAGTAAAAATGTAGTGTATGAATTTAGATATTCCAAAGATAGCAGGAAATCTTCATAGTTTAGGGAAAGAAGAATTATTTTACTCTAAACGCGTGCGGGCCACGGGCAGTAATGAATAAATAAAAAACTACTGGATCGATTTTAATCATTTTATCAGTGAATGCCGGAGCGGGCCGCTAGTATTATTATATAATATACAATTATGCATATACACTTCTGCCACATAAGCTCCTCTCGCTAAACCAATTTGTACAAAGAATCTACACAATAAAGTTAAAGTTAACTCATCTCAATGGAGTTTTCTCCATTTGTTTCAAAGTAAACGCGAGTCAAAAGCGAGTAGATCGCGAGGAATAAACACAAATATCAAGTACTGACAGCCGTTGAAAATAATCAAGCAAACAAATCTTATTTTATAAACGCCTCTTCCTATTAATATATTTCACTTTTAATGCACTTATAACAAAGCTAGCATTTAACCCGTGCACGCTATGATAAAGCCAATGCAATGATACTTCTAAAGCTCAACGCACATTTGTAACGTCCCACATTGTGAAATATTTCCCAAAATCGGACATCCCTTTTTTATGATACTAATCGAAACTTTAAGCTTTTTTTAATGCTAGAGTAGAACACCCAGAAGTTAATTCTGTTTAGAACCGGAGTTATAATTTTTTAATTTTTTTTTTATGGTTACCAGAAAAAAACTAAGAAATGCTGTAACTTTCTATGTAACGAAAGTTTTTAAGTTTCAATTATAGCATGCTATAAAATCAATTAAGTGCTATTTTTGGAAACATATAATTAATTTCTAAGTGAACAATAAAGGAAGATATGTTTTTTTTAACTAATTTTGAAATTATTTTTTTTCTCATCTTTGTATAAATATTAGCATCTAATTTTCACATATTGTATTTATCAGTGCTATGTTAACCCGCCTGTATAATATCAGATACGTAACACTTAGGACCTCGGAGTTATTGAATTTTAAAAATTTCATTTTATGCAACTCAATAATAATCCCTGAAAAACATAACCCTCCGTTTTTACAGTCGGATAAAAATTCTTTCTTTCAGCCACTTTTTTAGAATTTTCTCTCGTACATTTGTAATTAAGATCTTTGTGACAACCCTAATATCATAGAAATTGTAAAATCTCATATCTCCAATGTCCTCATAGATTTCTGTGTGATTTTTTTTACTAGTAACAATACAGTTACGAGGTATGTTTGCAGATAGATATCTACTGCTAATCGTAAATGGTTTATGAGAAAAAAAATAAAATGTAAAAATCACAAAATTAAGAATAATTACTTTATTATTAATACTAAAATTATTTTGTTTAGCTTATAAAATGCCCTGTATATAATGCCACTTTGCCCTATAAATAATTGTATAAATATCATATGCAATTCTTTTATTTCGCCTTTTTCTGAAAATACAGAATTTTCTAAAAAAAATATTACTCCGAGGTCCTAAGTGTTACGTATCTGATATTATACAGGCGGGTTAACATAGCACTAATAAATACAATATGTGAAAATTAGATGCTAATATCTATACAAAGATGAGAAAAAAATTAATTTCAAAATTAGTTAAAAAAAAACATATCTTCCTTTATTGTTCACTTAGAAATTAATTATATGTTTCCAAAAATAGCACTTAATTGATTTTATAGCATGCTATAATTGAAACTTGAAAACTTTCGTTACGTAGAAAGTTACAGCATTTCTTAGTTTTTTTCTGGTAACCATAAAAAAAATTTAAAAAAATTATAACTCCGGTTCTAAACAGAATTAACTTCTGGGTGTTCTACTCTAGCATTAAAAAAAGCTTAAAGTTTCGATTAGTATCATAAAAAAGGGATGTCCGATTTTGGGAAAAATTTCACAATGTGCGTCCGCGCCGTACCCGCTACACGTGACTAAAGTATTTGTGTTAAGGCTGCTATCCCACTGGCGTTTTGTGAACGTTAGCGTTTCTGACGTTTGACCAACGACAACGCTGCACAAACACGTCGTTTATGTCGCGCATCTGCTGAATGCAACGTCGCGTAAACGCTGCGATTAGCTATAGGATAGCGGCCTTAATCTTGTGCATAATTATTTATTTGTACTGCAGACTACTGAAAATTTTTACTTTGGCATATAAGATTTCTATAAAAGGATCTTCGTTTTTAGTAGTAACTATTTGAACACCAAAGGATCATTAAGGGACGCATTTTTAAGACATCATATAGATCATCATAGTGTTTAGTTGTATAGGATTTAGATTGTATTAGCTTTTACGTGCTATTTTGTTTGCAATAGGTTTAGGTTTTTAAATATTCCGCGGGAACTTTTTTTACCCGGAACAAAAAGTATCTATGCAACTCTCTAGGTCTTTAATTTTATTTGAATACCCATACAAAAATCAAGTCAATCCGTTGCTCGGTTGCTGCGTAATTGAAGTATAAACAATCACACTTTCGCTTCTGATATATGTATAATATATCAGTATGATTATGATTGGATCCATGACTCTGTAAAGAACAAATAGTGTTACGCGTGCGGTGCTACCGTATACGCGATCAGCTTTATTGTGTGGGCTATAATTGAAGTGAGGGATCGTTTCGTTTCTTTTATCTTAATTTATTCGTTTCAAGCGGAGCCATCGCTAATGCTGCTGTGACCACTTGTCAGTTTCAATAGCGAGGTGCGCGTGAATGCGATTGCACCTGTTGTTAATGAACGCATTTCTTTATCAAGGTGTTAGGTAATTTGATCGCCCAATTTAGCGATGGGTTATTATTTTTATTTAGAAATGGTCGTTTCGTGTAACTCTACGTACATGAGATGATTAATATCTTTAGATAATTGGCTGATTCTTTTAAAAATAGACAACTAATGACGCACTTTTTGATCTTTAGTAATGGTATCACATAGAATTGCATAATCGACGCGTAGAAGCTTGGAACTTTTGTATACTACGGAGGCGTAGGACTTACCGTGTGTCGTAGTGTAGACTGTACAAATTGTCTGTCGTCTGAATAGGGCCTTAATATTATTACTGTATGCGATCAGTCAGTAATAAATCATATTTGTTGAGACATAATATTATTCGTTCGATATTTTATTAATTGTAATTGTAGTTGAAATTTATTTATAATAGACTCTACTTATACCTACGCAGATATTTAGAAGAAAAATTATACATCATACGAGTAAGTATATTATGCCAGTTGTATCATTGAAGTTGATTGAAAGATACAGTATCACGTCTAATAAATTATGATTACATTATAAATATCAATATGAAGAAAAACTAGTGTCCCACCGCTTGTCAATTTCAATAAAGTGGTTTCAATACGTGAAGGAATTCATTTATTATTCTTTTGTAACTAATGACTCTACTGTGGTTTTGTAAAGTATAGTAAGTTTGCAACAGATCGCTTCATTTTGAGCTAAATCACTAGAAAAGTGATATGAAATGATAATGAAATATTATGTTATTACAAATAGGTACGTCCCCAAACATATGTGTACTCTGTATTCCACCTCTCGCATAGCCTATTGGGACTGTTAATAATAATCTATATATATAAAAATGAATCCCTATTTCCTTGGTCATCGCATCACGCGTGAACGGCTGGACCGATTTCGCTAATTCTTTTTTTATTGTGTTTGTTATTGTTAGGAGAAGGTTTTTATGAAAGAAAAAATTAAGAAAATTGCGCGGAAAATTAGAAAATTTAAGAAATATAAACCACCATATTAAATTATTTCTAATGTAACCGCTTTTACAATTCAAACTTTTTTGATGTAACCTAATGGCGTTTGACATAACATTGACAGAATGCGTGCTGCCAATTTCGTCAAAGAGGATGTAAAAAAACTTAAGACAGGACAACGTCTGTCGGGTCCGCTAGTATTCAATAAAATGAGCCCAGAAACTAAATGAACAAATTAGGATGCCAAAAGAATTATGTGTGATGAGTGCCTTAAGCGTTAGTATGAGAGATTTAATTACAGATTAGGCTTAAAAAATTCCATTCTTTACAAAAACAAGATGGTGCTTTGATGAATTGTATACAGTCAAGAGTGAAATGGAATAGCTAGTTACATAATGGGCTGTTCTTTCTCTTAATAAGAGCTTAATTTCCATTGAATGCTTTAATTTGTTGAAAGCAAAAATCTCTTTTATGCAATGTTTGCTATTGTGATAATAGAACAAAATGAGCAGACTAACCGGAACCAAAATTTTCACTTGGATTTTTATTAGACACCTACAAAGTAGTTAAGCCTAATTGCAATCATTTGATTGTTACTGATTACGACTTTCAGGGCCGATTTCGCCAAGATGTAAATCCAAGCGTAGACGTTCAGACAGTTTTTGTATTGAAAATCTGCCAAAATATCAAACTTACGGTTACGACGTTGGTGAAATCGGCGCTTAATGTAGTAAAGTGGTAACTTGGATAAGGTAGAGATTTCGTGAGGCCACTAACTTTTTGACACATTATTGGTTTCAAAGATATGTCAACTGTGGCGCTTCAATTTGATCCATAATTTAAGGTGTCATATGTATAATAACAGCCAGTTTATGTTAATCATAGATTAATTATTATAGAGGTCAGTGTTGGAGGGAAAGGGGAATATAATTCATGGAAAGTATGGCTAATATAAAAGTATAGTTCGTTTGTGGTTGTGCGTGTCAGTGAGGACCAGTGCATGGGTGGTTTGTTTCCAGTTCTCCAAAAGACCCTATCAACAGTAAAAGTTCACAATTAACGTCAAATTGTCCCTGTTAGTGGGAAATAATTACCGATCCTGGTCATCGCGTGACTAGCCCGCTGATGGATAGCGTGTCGAGATACGATCACTGCTGCCGAATTTCTCGAGTTTGCTCTTTTTTGGTCCAGTTCCACGTCAGACGGTTAATGAAACTAATGAAAAACCAGTTTGGGTTGAAGAAGTAAGGGTTCTTTCACTTCTATCAAAATAGGTCACTTAACTTTAAACATGGAGGTACAAATACTGACTTGTGAATCCCACTTTTTTTACATTGCCTTAACTTTAACCATCTGATGTGCAACTGGTCTTTAGGGTTAGCGCATACCGGTTACCTGTTCTTTTCTTGTCAATCCTGATGTAAACTTGTCAAAAAGAGACAGCATTATAAAATTTCTCTAAAATGGGCTAAGTAGTCTGGTCTGTTGCAAGTGAGCATAACAATTCAAGGCCTTTTACATGTCGGTACTAGTTAAACTAAAATGGAAATCCTTATTGAGTCACGAGTTCCATATCAGATAACGGCGGCAATTTGTCCGTTGTCACTGTACGGGTAACTACACTTGCTGACCTTGTCCCAAAAAAAATAAAATTGAGATCACTATTTAAAACAACAGTTATATCTTTTAAATTACTAACATTTGTCCGCGTCTTCGTAGTTAGTTTAAAAATCCGCCGGTAACCTATGTCTGCTCGGGATAAAAATAGCCTATGTCACCTTCCAGGTCCTCACGTATATCAAAAAATCACTTTGATCTTTCCGTTGATGAACCAACAAAACGACCTAAAATCACAGTTTCTCATTTATAACATTAGAAAGGATAAGGCCCTTGTGATGAAAAGGCTTTTAGAGATCCACAATTTGAAAAGGGTTAGGCAAAATCAATTTTTATGACCTGATACATTCGGTACACCCGATTCCCTCAAAACATTCCTACGCTACCAACACCCAGCAAAACATAAATGTTACGACCAGTGTTGATGGTATGTTTCTGTTACTGAGCATATGAAATACAAGGATTTGATTTGATTCCACTCAAAATGGGTCGCTGGGTAGGTGGGTAGGTGACTTAGGATAGGGCAAGTATTTTTCTGGTTTTAATACAAGTTAGTCGCAGACACCATAATACAATAGCGTTTTCTAGTCAGTCTGGGAGTTAAGTATATGAAAAATACATTTATTACTACTACACTGGTACTAGGTTAGTTGCATAGTTTTAAAGAACCAATGAAAGTAGGGGTAGAAATGGAAGGAGCTTGAATGGCATTCCCGCACCGGGAAGCGCAGTGTTGGGTGTCTCCTGTTAAGCTGGATAGAAGTTCTCAAGGGAGTCAGTGTGATAGGTGTGGATATAATGTGCGATAACTATAACACCATAAAACCATTCTTTTCAACGTGATCGTAAAATTATCACGCGACCAGGCCTTTTCGTTCTTGACCGATTTTTTGTTTAAGATTCATTCTCATAATATTTCACTGCCATGTAAGTTAAACAATGAGATTTGGGTCAAAATTGTTACAATAAAGTCTCTAAAGGCATTATCGGAGCGCGCGATCGCCGTTCGTCCACAAATGTTCTTCTCTGTTGTCCAAACGCTGGGGTGTAACGATAAAGCTTTGTGTACACCAGCTGGATCCATTGCGACGGTGAAAGTAACTAAACCATGAACAAAATATCGTACCCATATTGCAAAAACCGATTATCTGCACCAAAATTTGAGCGAAAAGTTTTTGAGTTATAAGCATTTGAAACTTTAACGACTTAAAAATTAGTTATAATGATGTCAATTTTTAAACAATAATAATTTTTATAAACAAGAAACTATTCAAGAAATGTTAAGTAGGTTAATAATTGAAAAAAACTTACTATTTTTTCAACAAAAAGAAGAAAATAACCGGTAAGGAGCTCACTTAGTTAGTTTTTCCTGAATGTAGAAAAACTACCAAATTTTCAAATTTACCGTTCTGGTAGCTCTAATGGCATTTTTTATTTAATCACTTGTTTTGAATAGTAATAATCATCAAGACAAAAATCGTTTTAGTTCAACTTTAGCCAGTACAGGTGTAAAATAAATATCTTTAGTTGCTTTTGGCTGAAGGTAAAGTAGATTTCATTTAATTTTGTACGTACTAACTGCAGCGCCCTATGGTTTTACCCGAGGAGTTCCCGTTCCCGTGGGAAATGGGCAAGCCTACATCATTTCTTATAATCTCAGCTATCTTTAAAAAAAAGTTTCGTTGAAATCGGTCCAGCCGTTCTAGAGATTAGCTCATTTAAATAAAAAAACTATTTCGTTTTATTATATTAGAATAACTAGCTGTGCCTTGCGGTTTCACCTACATTTGTCCCGTTCCCGTAGGAATTTAGGGAAACACTATAACTGTAAACTTTCCTCTCGAATCACTCTATCTACTGATGAAAACTGAATTAAAATCCGTTGCGTAGTTTAAAAGATCTACGCGTACATAAAGAGGGCCAGACAGCGGGAATCGATTTTGTTTTATACTATGTAAAGATAACATATACAACAGAGCTAAGTTTGCCCGCAAGCGTTGCTATATGGGTGCCCCATTGTAGCTTTGAATCCAGGGTTAATCCCAAGAAAACTGTAGAGTCCTCAGTTTTCAAAGGTTCATTATTTATCTTTAAATTTTTACTGACAGTTCTCGGGTTAGGTAATAAAAACTCAACACACTTTGTTTTTTTAGTATTTAAAAGTAGATTATTTGCCGTAAACCATTCAGAAACTTGAGATAATGCATTATTTACATCGTCAAAATTGTTTTTCATCCTATCGACTTTAAAATTCAAAGACGTATCATCAGCAAATAGTACAATATCGCAAGTATTTTGGACAAAATGTGGTAAATCATTTATGTAGACCAAAAACATGAATGGACCTAGAATAGAACCCTGGGGTACACCCATTACTGAGGCTGATCCGGATGATTTTACATCATTGACACATACTCTTTGGACTCGTTCACTGAGATAAGACGCAATGAGACTAAGTGCAAAATCTTTAATGCCATAGTGGCTCAGTTTAAGCAAAAGTGTCTCGTGATCAACGCAGTCGAATGCCTTTGACAAATCACAGAAAATACCAACGGCACTCTGTGAGTTCTCCCATGCATCGAATATGTGTTGTAACAGCCTTGCGGCTGCATCGGTTGTTGATCGACCCTTTGTAAAACCATACTGCTCAGTGTGTAGGAGTTTATTTAAATTAAAGTGTAAAAGCAGTTGGTTGAGCATTATTTTTTCGAATATCTGAGAGTGATGAGTGATATGCTGAGAGTTGGCAAAATTAAAATTGGCCTGTAGTTATTCGGGTCACTTTTGCTTCCCGATTTAAAAAGCGATATTAGTTTACTACATTTCATAAGGTCTGGAAAAGATCCAGAATCTACTGATTTATTAAAAATTAAAGCAAGATATGGCGCAATAATATCAATTATGTTATGAATTATTTTAACTGATATCCCCCATAGATCTGCTGTTTTCTTATTTTGTAAAGATTTAAATGTTTTGACTATGTCATATGGGGTAACATGTTCAAACCTAAATGACTTATTGCACTCAGAGACATTGCTCCTTAGAAGACGATAGACTTCTGCTGGCGAGGAATTCAGAGAACTGGTTGTTGTAATTGGAATATTTTTGAAAAAGTTCTCAAATGTATTTACAATTTCAGTATCGGAGTTAATTACATGATTATCACTTTTGATAATCATGATGATGTCCCATGCTGTTTTAATTTTATTATCAGAATTGACAATTTTTTGTTTTATGTGAAGTGACTTTGCTTGTATGCACACATTTTCAAACAATTTAGAATAGTTTCTTACATATTCTGCATACAAGTCAAACAGCTTATTTCTACTTTTATAGATGCCGGCAGTTGGCCAGTCACTAAACTTAAGATCTTTAGACAGTCTTTTCTCTATCACCTTAAAGATAGAGTTATATTGTGAGCTTTACAAATCAAAAAACTTTTGATTTTGAAGATGTTCAAAAACCCTCGTAGCCCAGTTATACAGTAAAAGTGAACTTAAGTTCTTTTACCTGCAATAATTTTAACAAAATATTGAGTTCATTATTCTGCAAAAAGCAACTAATGTTGTTTAGTTCGTTTTATTTTTTAGATACATCAGCAATTTCTAGTATATTAATAAAAGCTGAAACCTGTTAACGCAGGTTAACATGTATTAACAGAATAATATTGACATAATGATAAATCAAGCAACTACATCTGAAAAGTATTAAAATACAATACATTGTTTTTGTGGTATAGATTTATAAATCTAAATTATTTAAATGAGTTTAGTTCTTTTTTTAAGAAGGTAATTAAATCATACCTGTAGGTAGTTGCTTTTAACTCTAGCTATCTCCGTAAAAAAGCGTCGTAGCAGACAATGGGTTTTACCAGCAGCTTCGCCGTGAGCTGAGGAGTCGATTGATATATTTAACCTAATTTTGGTACAAAAATGCAGATAATCGGTTTTTGCAATAAGGGTACGATATACCGTTTCAAGGACTTTTATCTTGATTTTTGCGCTTGACTCTTACTCTTCTCGTAGTTACCTCAAAATGGTTACAGATAATATTAGGTTATGTTAAATTAAGCATTATTTTTCTGGGTCAGTAACTATGCAATGATAAACTTGCTTCCAAATGACCGAGTTCGTTCGCGGGGAGTTAGGTTTAGGCTCTATGCCGTTAAGATGCGTTCAGCGGTTCAATCGTGAAGGATAACAGACAGACAGTTGCTGTTATAATATTAGATGATTATAATGATGATGGTATAGAAAAAGACCAATAAACTGTAGACGCTGAAAGGGCTGTACAAAAATTCAAAATTATTTACTTCATGTAGGCTAACACGTGGCTTTTATGACACGTCGAGACTGTACCACCGGTTCGGAATACAAATTCTGCTATATACATATATCAAAGACACCGCGGTAATAAGCATTGAGATACTTAAAATGGAACATGTGCGGAACATGTAAAACAAACCACCTTTGTTCTATATGAGCGAAGCTTTGCAGTGCATTGATCAAGTTTCCATGAACGTCCGATACGTCCCTAAAGAATTATTGCGAGTCTTGGCACATCTTCTATTTCGCACGCCTCACATTGTTATTAAGTTCAAGAGGTGGATTTGTTTACGAGTCAACGCTTTCGAAAGGTAACGAATAGTGTGGCCTACTCGAACCAACTCGAGTGAAAACATTGCTCCGCTACGCTGATGACATAATTGATAATGTAAATATTGTATTTGACCTGGACCTAGATATTAACGGATATCGGAGTGATCACGAACTGGATACAATACGGTTTGTGTTATTTTGCACGGAATTCATAAGTAAAATTTGCTAGTCAGAGCTTAGAGTTCCTTACCGAAATTCCGTAAAAGAATATGCGAGTTCATCAGTCTGTCCCAACTGCTTATAAAAATAGTAATGCCATGTACCAACTTTTAGTTAAGAATAGTTATTTTATGTAATGCTGCTCAAGTTTATTGCAGATTAAACAATATAAAAATATCTTTTATATTGCAAAAAATTTGCAAATTTTTAAAAAGATTTTTTTTTAAATGTAATGTCAAGTGAAAAATATCGAAAGAAATACCTTTCCTCCCTCATCTCCGAAAGCTGTGCGGAAAATATGAAATGATCAGAATAGATAATTTTTCGTAAGAGTTTACATAAATATGTCGGGATAAATATCATAATTAATATCTAGCATATTGTTTTAGAAATCAACAATAATGGTGGTAGAATCTACTTGTCATAAGAGCCACAGGTTGGCCTACTTAAAATAAATAAAAAAATGATTTTGATTTTGAAACAAATAACTTCGAACAACCTATACGGAACTCTCTGGGTGTGCGTCTGACTCGCACATTGCTGGTTTTATTTTTAGTATTATTGTGGTAGAAGGTTTGATGTGTCACATGATAAAAATACTTCTAAGTAATATGTAATAAATAGCTAAGTAGTTGAGCATCTAGTGAGATTAATAGTTGTCTCGTCTAAATGTAGGAAAATTTAATAAATATTCATTCTAATAGTTTCTAAATTGATGACTTTTCACGGTTCCATCACGCTGAGATTTTGCAAAAGGTTAATATAAAATTATTCATGTGTCTTAATAGCATGTCGAAGTCTTCGTCTGTTTGCATGTATTCGCAACAATAAAGGTCATGTACGCTTTCATAACGGGCGACTAGGTATGCAGAACATTAGTCACGCCGCAACCCGGGCATTCGCTCTTTGGGGTGGCATATCGGTCGCAATTCACTTTCGACAGCGGTCGTGCGCCTCTCGGCCTACGAGCGCACAAAGCCTGCCTTAAGGGGCTACTAGACCGTGTCTTGTGGACGATAACACGTGTATATTACGTGCTCATGATTAACAATGCGCTTTTTGTAGCCCAGCAAATAATTTAACGCATCCCATAGGACCTGGTGGTGATCTGGGATGCGAGTCTGGAGCTTTCGCGAGTGTGGCTTTATTTGCAGCGTTTTTTTTTGGGGTCTCAAAATATAACAAGAACTAACTGATGCACATACCTTGTGAAAATTTGTTGTTTTGGAATAAAAAGAAAATAGACATGATTAGTCCACGTAGATTTAGGTTTTTTAAAAATCCCCTGAGAATTGTTGTTTTCCTTAAATAAAAATAATCCTATGTGCATTTCCAGTATTCAATCTATCTTTGTATCTTTCGTTACCTTACCGTTACCTATCCCGATAAAATTCAGTGGTTGAGCTCTATAAAAAATAAAAAGACAGAGAGTCAGATAGAGTTGCTTAGAGTTGTTGTTAGAGTTGACAATACGAATACGGCGTGATACTTCGGAGAACGAAATGGATAACATTTCAATTATTCAAACTATAATAACATTTTATAGCATTTTTATTATTACCTATACGTTAACCATAACTTGTAGAGGCACCTTAAGCCGCGCTAACCGAGGTAACTCTATCAGGATTATGATCTACGGTCGTAATTATGAAGTGGTTACTTACAACAGGCTGAACCAGCAGTTCGCTTGTCTTGCGTAACTGCGTAGCCGGCCAGATGCTTATTTGCGCGATAGCAAATTATCATCTGGTTAACTTTACATTAAGCGCGGCGTATTGTACGCTACTTCGTGCGTACTTAATTAGATTTTCTTTGAGCCGCGCAGTTGAAATTGTTGTTATGTTGTTTTCAAATTTACTTAATTATTCCGTGCTATAAACATTTCTTCAACATTGTATGTCTTTCACAGGTACGTAAGGATCCAGTATTCTGAATTACAATCAAAAATGGAAAAACATTCCGAACACATCAAGTAAGTATAAATTATAAACATAATTCGAAATTTATTTCATGTAGTCCAATCTGTGGAGTGTGGCTTTCTAAAACAATGTACTAGATATTTTATGATGTTTTTCCTGAAGTCAGATTTTCGCACAGGTTTCGGAGATAAAGGAAGAATTTCCAGCAGCTGATGAAAACTGATTTCAAAATTTGCGTACGTCTGAATAGAAACTTCAGATATAAAGTGGTTTTCGAATTCAATATTCAGATTCAAGTTATAACGAAATAGTACATTATTGCAAAGGCAGGGAAGTAGGCAATTGCAGGTCGAGTATGAGTTTGAAGGCCGAGCCGTAGGCGAGGACTTCACTAAATACGAGACAGGCAATTGCCATTTCCCGCCGAGGCATATATAGTGATTTTCTCAAAAGAATGCAGGGAAATAAAACACTTTTAACAATATTATACATCCAAATCCATCCGCCATTTTGGTTTAAATCTGGTGGAGTAGGTACAATCAATCTCCATTTCACTCTCTGAACCGTTGGAACTCATTTTGATTATTATTAAATTTATATTTATTAAGTAGGTATGTAAATAACAAATCAAGACGAATTTTCAGCTTTACCGCCAATTTTTTTTTTATTATCTGTGCCGACAGGCAAACGCATTTATGGCTATACAGCCACGTAAACGCAATTTGTACTAAGCAAAGAGACTATGGTATGCCAAGAATGACAAAAGAGATCCGATCAAGGAGTATTTAGTAACCCCAGCACGCCATTTCATACTGTTGTATGAAACGGCATTACATTACAAAGCTCCTGCAATATTTAAAAAAAAAAAACGCTCCGCGAAACAGTTGTTTCGCGGAGCGTTGTAATGTTCCAAATTCAAAAAACGCTCTTGCAATGGATTTGATTTTCTTTGTCCGACAATTCGATACTTCGCGTGTTCTTTTTTCGAAAATAATGACAATATTTCCATGCATGTTTGAGAAAAGTATTTTTATAGTACACTAGCGGACCCGACAGACGTTGTCCTGTCTTAACTATGAATATTGAAACTCTTTGACGAAATTGGCAGCACGCATTCTGTCAATGTTATGTCAAACGCCATAAGGTTACATCAAAAAAGTTTGAATTGTAAAAGCGGTTACATTAGAAATAATTTAATATGGTGGTTAAGTTTTCTTAAATTTTCTAATTTTTCGCGCAATTTTCTTAATTTTTTCTTTTATAAGAACCTTCTCCTGACAATAACAAACACAACAAAAAAAGAATTAGCGAAATCGGTCCAGCCGTTCACGCGTGATGCGATTACCAAGGAAATAGGGATTCATTTTTATATATATAGATAATGGCAAATAAACAAAGGCCTGCAGGGATGATCGATTTGACCGCGCGGTAGTTAATAAAAACTGCGGCCCTGACTGCGTGGAATGCGCGTAAGACGATCCTTTATATTATGAGTGAGGAGGAATCCCGACGGACGCGCTCACTCGGACCGCGCGCTGACACTATCCCCTTCTGATTTCTGTTTATTAGACTGCCCGTTTTCATACCTTCAATACAATTCTTAAATAATAATAATTGTTTATGTTTGTAATTATAGGATATTTTTTATCACAAGTTAGGCTTGCGCTTAACGTCAATCTTGTCCCAATGCAAAATAAACGCTAGTTTATAAGATTATTTATTAATTCTAATATTTGAAAGATAACATAATATTGTGGTGTACTGAGCGCCTAATATTTTCTTTTTAAAAAAAGATCGAAAAAATCGATCGAAAGTTGTTTCGATCGATAATGGTTGTTTTCAAATGATTTGCTATTATTTCTACATACTTGAATTTCATATTACTAAAATTTAGAATTTTCATGACTATGATGGGCGAAAATTACTAGGAAGTTTACCTACGTCCTTTATCTGGTTCTACGTATATTATTACTTGGACATCAATTTAATCTATCTATCGTTTCCGTATTTGGTACTTTTTAACGTAAAATTACTAAAAAGCTTGGGTAGTTATTTTTTTGAAAAACATTATTAGCTTTAAAGTGTAAGGCAATTTGGGTAGCATCTTGAGAACGGATTTTTGCGGTAAAGGCTGCCTAACAAGGTTTCAGTAGGTACAAAAAATTACGTTATTCGAATGCGTGAGACATTATGATAATTTTCAAGAATGTTAATCAGCGTTGGTTTTTTTTTGAGTTGCTAAAAAAACCGATCATTCAATATTCATATCAATCATTCCGAAAATGATTGATAAAAATGTTGTATGTTTGTAAATATTTACACCTACATCTTTATAATAGATCATTTTTACTGTTAAAAGCGGGGGCTTATCTTCCTTAGATTTATATCACCTTAACATGTTATACCTTCGCCGAAGTAGACTAACGGTAGCATTCAATAAGATATACATTGTATGTATAATTTGTCCTATTCAGTTTCTCGTATAGGTATGCAGAGCAATCTGTTGGAGCGGTGTCTATCCCACGCATTATGGTAAGCTCGCGTAGTTACGAGCATAACCGTTAACAGTTGTAATTACCGCTTTTGTCTTTGCTGCCGAAAATGAGATACCTTTTGTGTTGAGTTGGCTCTCTTGTTCTGATAGAAGCTTAATAAAGCGGCCGTTGTTAGCGTACACATAAAATACGGGTCAAAAGTCTTCGTTGCATTAACACTTCTGTGGTAAATTAAGGGAACGACCCGTCTAATAAAGCCTAAACAGAAATACGGCTTATAAACAGACGAAGAACCGTGTAATAAAATCAATATCCAAAAATACGAGTACAGTCATAATTTTAATGGTTGCATTGCTCCTGTCTACTTTGTACGAGGATAAAAACTAGAACGATGCCATTCCAAAGTTGTTCTCGATCCAGACATAAAAATTATTCGGCTAACATTTCAGAACAATCGATGAACAAATAAAAACAGTAGACGAGAGGACCTACACGAGTCGATCCGAGAACGTTCTCCTTAAGTACGCAGTTAAAAATAATTGCATCGCTTCATGCCTTGGGTTTCTTGTCAAAAATGTAGAACCCTCCTTAAGGAATCGGTGCATTTTATGATTTATTCTTAGTCGATCATGCATAGATTATGCAGACAGAAATGGTATGATGTTAAAAAGAGAAAAACGAGTAAGGGGCAAGTAAAACTCGAAAGCTATTTATCATAAACTTATCGGAACACCGCGGCGGCGTTCGGTTTTCTCTCACGTCCATACCTATATATACGTACCTACTTGAGCTGTATCGTTTTCTTTTTGTTTCGAAAACAATGATTACCGCGTTGTCTGGCATGCAATGAGCGAGTTGGACGCTAAGATTGTTTTGCATCGAACGAGGTGAAACCAGCAATTTGTATGGAGTTGCGCGGGAAATACTGCCGCTCCTTGAACAACTCGATCGAGAGCTATATTTAAACTTTTAACACTTTAACACTTGCAATAATTTATTGATCGAGCTGTTTCTAAACCGTTTACCAAATGTTCACTCCAATCATTCTAATATAGGCCTTTGGGATTGCTAACTTGACCAATCGAAAACGTCTTACATAATAATTTCCAAGTTACAATAATAAATGGAGAACGTAGCCTATTGTAAGAACAAATGGGAACTGAGTTGATTCGGTTATTATCTCATGTGTCGAGTCGTAAATTTTTTCACGATTTTGTGGGAAACATAAACACTTCAAGTTTGATATAATATTTTTCCAAGGCTCGTAATCATATGTATAGCAGCCCTAATAAATCAATGCAAAAGGCGATATTCACACTTGTGAGGCTGTATACTGCTGTATACATGCATCCCTCGTTTGTAGTCGTATTGTGGTTGCGAGTGCCGATGTTAACCAATGTTGCATTTGCAGTACACGTTTCGACTTCGGCTGATACACTGTACCGATCAATATGTGTGCATACATACATAATATACAGCCTGTATAATACAAGTAAATCTATTATGTCACCCTGACTTATTTTGCAGTGAAACAAGTGAGTTTTGGATATTTGCTGTATTTTGTTAACATGCTTTATGAAATTATTTATGAACGGAATTTCTCAGAAAGCCTTACGTCATAATGTACTAGAAACAATTTGCATCAATCCAATTCTACAAACAAGAATAGCGAAGTGCATGTTGAATTAACAAGCAGTGGCGATGGCGCCCCGACGAAGGCTGTATTGTAGTGCTTGTAGACGACGAGTTCCCGCGTCGCCTTGTAATGATCAGCATCTGTGAATCAATGAGATCCGTGCGCATTTTATTTAACGCCGCGATAAATTTGCATCATCAAACAGCGGCTGCGGCCGGCGCCGAGGCACGTTCAGCAACGTTAGCCTCCTCTACATTGTGCTACCGACTTGAGCTGGTTTTTAAATTATGTGCGGGTTCGCGCGATTGAACGCACCATAAGTGGCGAAATGATACCCCTTGGCATCTAGTTCTTGTCAGCTTGCTGCTGGATTTTTTCTTAATGGCAATTAGGTGGGAGAGTTATAGCAGTTGTTTGTAATTGGGCAATTCAAGTGGTCAATGTACCAAGCTACAGTTTATCCTAGAGTTTATAGCGACGCAAGATAAAGGGATGTAATATTTATAAGTAGCTTACAAAGTTTTTTTTTCTTCTTTTCTTTTTTTTGGCTTTTTCCAGTGCCAAGCCAGCACAATGCACTTCGCCAATGTCAAGTAGTTTGAAAAAGACACAAAGGAGATTGGTCGGTGAAAAGTTTTTTTTTTTATAAATTAATTATTATTATTTATATATTTTAATGGATTAGAATTTTGTCACGATCTCGAAAGTATAATTGTTATCACATCTTCGAATGAAGCCACTCATTCACTCATATAATATCGATCGAACATCACTTGGAAGTTCGTTTGATCACATCTTATATTTCGTATTGAAACCTTCACAAACAATTTATGGTTTGAACAGATTTCTTGGACATTGAAGGCTGGGCATATTACTATCAAGGCTTTGCCTTTTTGACACATCGTTAGAAACGAGCCCTGAATATTTCTAGACTGCGCCTAGTTTGACTTTGTAATATTGCGTTTATGATACATGAGACGAAGGAATGAACTAAAGAGTCTTTATATTTGTTATTCTTTCACCACCTTATACGCGTAGGCTCGTACGTACCTATATGAAAGTCTAATGAACGGAATGCTGTCAGATTTAGAAAAGATAAGCATGTGAATAGTCAAGCAAGCGGGGCGACCGATGAACTCGGAACGAGTTTGTCGGATCCGAATCCGTTGAAGACCAATAAGCCGGGCTTAGCATCGATCTCCGATTCGGCGATTACCGACGGCGTTGACGGATGTCAGCTTAACTTGTCTGTCACTGCCCGCTGGAGACACCTACCACATTAATCTCTATACCCCGTACGAGCAACACGTAGATTTACGCACCTACGAAAGTAATTTATATGCAAATCGTTTGAACTTGACGAAATCGTGACTCTAATATGCGTGACGTACGGAGGTGATTAGGATTAGGTGGGTACATTACGTACACTGATATCCACCTATTTGATCTGAGGTCACATATGTTCGGATTGACATTGTTTCAGTTCATAATAAAGTACGGGTTATTAGAATTCCTTACTAACTTTGTAGACTTAGGGACAGTCTCGCTAAATGGCTTTTGAAATATCATAAATTATTACCCCCATTAGTTCGACGTTAAGTACTTCCCAAATGCCTGCCTTCAGCCTGTAAAAAGATATAATAATTTAATTTAAGACAGCAGAACGTTTGTTTTGACTTCCGCCCACTTTTCCTTCATATTATGACTTATGTAATACCTATAGGAGTTAGTTTTCCATGCTTTTTGTATGCATTTTTATGAATGGTCGCCTAGGTGTTATATTCTTAAGTAAAGGCGATATATAGAAATATTTTACGATTAACCTCAAGTCGTTATCACCTTTATTCACACCAAGCATTAACGAAGGTTGATTCATAAACAAAATTGGTTTGTAATACGTATTGTTTACAATTACAGCTTTTTTTTCTTTTCAAAAGCGCGGTTGCAACGTACAGTTTATGTAGTCTGGAACAGTAACATCTTCGCATAGTTTAAATTAATTTGTTGGTAATAGTTACCGGTGTTCTGTCGCGAGATAATGCCGTCGGCGTTGTTCAACGTCGCCCGGCGCTTTGTACGCACGGGAACAATATTCGAGTCGCCCGCGTCATGATAAATAGGAGCGAGTGCAACAATGCTGCAGCCTGCAGGCCCCACTCCCGTCGCCCGACGCCCGTAAGGCGATACGAAACGCGCTATCGACCGCTCGATTAATGACCGTCGCACCTAAAAGAATGGACAATAATATTTATAATCAGATAACTCGCCGCTACTGGGTAATTCGTGTGTCTCTGACCATTGTACCAACGACTCCCGGAGCCGCGCGGCGAGCTTATGTATTACTCATCTGGCGACCGCTGATAAACAACTCAAACTCGTACACTTTATATTTTATAGATCGTGTCGGTGTTGTGTTTCCTATGTTAGGAATCGGTATACGTAGGTGTTCTTTGTTTGTATTGTTACGATCTATAAAAAATGGAACGTAACAATGGGATGGTAAGCGCACTATAAAAATGTCAGAGTAAATACCGTTTACAATATGGGTTAGAGATTCAGGGAACTAATCAGTTCGGGCTGCTTTTATGTAATAATAGTTAATGAAGCGACCCGCCCACGAGCCGAAAGCCTGATCTTTCGGATTTAAGAGCCGCGCCGAAAGATGTGTGTGCGAGCGGCGCCTGCGCTGCGCACTCGGCTCCCCATCATCCTTGATTACAAAGTTTAATGTGCTATCAATATTTATTGATCACAAAGTGGAAAAATGCATAGGAATGCGTTTTTATATTAATTTATGTTAAACTAGCTGATGCCAGCGACTTCGTCCGCGTTGAATTTGGTTTATTCCAAATTGCGCGGGAACTCCTTGATTTTCTAGGATAAAAAGTATTATTAATCGTCTCCAGTAGGGCTTATATGCGCGTCACGAGAAAATTTTGTCTACGCGTTTACTCGTAAGCTCTATGTGAATCTCTATAGAGATACACGAGTAAACGTGTAGACAAAATTTTCTTGTGGCGCGCATGTTAGCTCTACAGGATAATAGCTATCTCTGTGCCAAATATTTTGACACATACACAATTATACATTATACATATTTGACGATGAGTCAATTTAAGCAATTATCAAACGCAATAAGCTAAAATACCAATGCTTGACTTTATCAGTGGTATCTAAGTAATTCTCTGAGTCCCTACATAAAGATCCCTGAGAAACCTGATGATCTCAAAGCGTCTTCTGGACGTCGTCAGTAAAATAAGTTACGTACAAGATTTACTCATTAATTAACACAATTAATGCTTATTGAAATTACTGCCTGAATATAGGCTCTTGGATTTTTTTTTAAAAGATTTTCCATTTCGTTTGAAAAGTTCCCTTTGCAAAGAAAACTCCAACCGCCTTTGTATTGTTTTAGCCAATTAAGTCGTTAACGAATGAAAGGCATGAATTATAAGTAGGTACCAATTTTGTTTTAAGTAACCTATTATCGTATTTGCGAACTAAAGTTGGAATAAAAATAATTTAAAAATAACGTGCAGCACGCTAATAAGCGCTTTTAAAATGTTCCTTTTTTTTCCTTTTTTTAGTACACTGCAATACCTACCTGGTGACATAACGTCTGACCAATTTACCTACTGTGCAAGCTGCTGCTTGTTAGTAGTATTTGAAAATATTTTATAATAATCTAGATATCTGACCTCTATCTTTAATCTATGATTAACACTGGACTTGTTGCTGTGATTTCTTTTTTTTGATGCCATCTTGGCGTTGTAAGCATAAATATGAACGTCTCTGGAACTAATAGGTTTATAGGTCTCTGAAACTAATAGGTTTATAGATCTCTGGAACTAGAGTTTTGTGCCCGGGATCGAACCTGCTACCCCCTGAATTGGAGACCGCAGTCCTAACAACTATGCTATCACTGCTTTTACTTTTCTCACACTGATGGACATTAATGTCAGATACTTACATGGTTATGTTATTAAATAATTCTAATATTTTTTTATTTATACATCTAGTTAAGTTTTATACATAGGGATCCATACAGTACTGTGGTGTAATCATATATTTCTATGTGCTTTACGGTACATCCCAGCGCCAAAAGATGTACCTATGTAAAAGATTATAACTACTCTAAACTATGCCTCATATAACTAAAATACAAAAAATATTAAAATACTTATAGAAAAACACTAAGAATAACACAAAAAATCACATGTCTGTCACCTTAAGAAGTCGAAATCAAATATGTCTTCGCTATACGCACTATCTGAAATATGATATTATGTCATAGCGAGTGTCAATCTCACACCTATTTACATAATAATATTCATCAAATGTAATTAAATTGAACAGCGGCTATGTTTCTACATCTATTAAATTGCCAAGAAAATCGTTAGATCGATAGTTTGTGCATCTGTTTAAGTAGATGCATCTCTTTAATATTAATGTCCTCACTAAAGAAGCTGACCTCAAAATATACGAGTGAGTTCTATCATAAGAAACCTGCAGGCCTATTCCGTAATGCATTCATCAAAATCGGTTGAGACGCTACGGTGGAGCATATACTAATACAAACATACATTCATAGAGTGCTAAAATCATAACCCTTCCTTTAGGCCTTGTCGTAGTCAGGTAAAAATAAGAATCAGACTTCGTTTGTATGGGGAGCGCTTGGGATTTCTCGAAGACTTTTCTTACATTAACCAGGGTGTATAAATTATGCAGTTGACATTACACTGAATATTTTTTTTTTTTTTATAAAAAAAAGAATATTAGCCAAGTTGAACTTGACTGATATTCTCCTCTCCCCTCCAAATAAGCTGAAAGCTTGTGTTAGGAATGGGTACGACAATAGTTCAACGGGTGGAGATCGAACATGCGACCTTTCAGTTTTCAGTCCGCACCTTTAACCGTCCTTTAACCTTTAAAGGATGTCGATCAGAACGAACTGGTTAGCAGATATATATTTAGCCTTGATCTCGTTTGATAAACGAGTCAGTATTTTTTTTTTGCTTTCGTTATGCATCCTAATTACGATTTATGTTTGTCAGTGTTAAGGAGTGCGTTGACATTTATTTCAGATTAAAGGCGTTATTCATCTTGAATTCCTGATGATGTAGTACTTGTTTAATCACCCTAACTTACTTTTTTTATGATATCTCATCTTAGAGTTTTATTAGGTATAATTTTATTGGAGTATTATATGTTCAACGTGTATCTGTGTGTCTGCCTGTACCCTCGTAGCTAACAAATAGTTGCTAGCTAGTAGTAACAAATAGTTTAAATATTTTAAATAAGGCTAGATTTTTATGATATACCTACTTACTAGACGATACCTGCGACTTCGTCCGCGTGGACTAAGATTTTTAATTGCCGCGGAAACTCTAATTTTCCGGGATAAAATTTAGCCTATTGTTAATACTGGATATGAGCTATCTCCATTCCAAATTTCAGTCAAATTGGTTCATTCTTTGTGGTGTAGAGGGGTAACAAACATACACTCCCACACACACATATACAAGCTGTCGCCTTTATAATATTAGTGTGTTGCTTTGTGATTAAAATAATTTTATAATGACTTACTAAGAAAGTAGTTCTACGTATTATACTCGTAATTTATATCTCTTTCTCAGTTTATAATGAAAAGTGAGTGGAGCATAAAGCAGGTTGCACACGATTTATTTCGGCGCTCATCAATAAGGACGCTCCATCGTCACAATTAGCAGCGATTAGTCTCGGTACGGTTCGGACGCGCACGGACGCTCTTCCCATAGCCCACTCATAGCCGCACCGCCACCTGCCGACTACCGTACACACAGTGTATCATACCCTGATTCACGATGATGTCGTAAATTGACCATTGATATTACCTGTATACTGTAATTTGCCTGGTGGGAGGCTTTGGCCGTGGCTAGTTACCACTCTACCGCCAAAGACGTGCCGCCAAGCGATCTAACGTTCCGGCACGATGGCATAAGGGTTGAATGTAAACTGCCATACCCCTTCCAAGTTAGCCCGCTACCATCTTAGACTCTATTGTTACTTACCATCAGGTGAGATCGCAGTCAAAGACTATCTTGTCATCCAATAAAAAACATGTAATGTTCTCAAAGGTGTATCAAGTCTTCCAATCCGCACTTGGCCCGCTGGTGTATCGTGGTCTAAATCCTTCTCATTCGAGAGGAAATCTGTGAATGAATGAGATTGAATGAAGAAGAAGATAGAATGAAGAGAATGAATGAAATATTCAAATTCAAAATTATTTGTACTATGTACGCCAACTTGTGGCTTTTTTGACACGTCAAGACTCTACCATCGCTAATGAAAGTAAAATGAAAGAAGAAGGTACAGTACACGGTTGTTAATATTGTATTTATTTATTTATTTATTCTTTATTGCGCCACAAACAGAAAATTATTGTATTGACCTTAGAAAAAGACAAACCGCCAGCGTCGGTTTCGCAGAGCGACTCTGACCAACTCTCTACAACTCTTACTATCACATATGACGTTTTATCACTTCATGCGACAGAGACGACGCTCTGCAAATCCAAAGTCTTTCATTATGTTTTATTAAGTACCGGGTTCTGCTTACAATATTTTTCACAATATCTCGGATTTAAAATTGAACTGACTTTATTAATCTTTAGTTCAATTATGTTGTCATAAAATGGCACAATGTTATCTTCGTGAAAACACTTTCAAATAATTTTCTACTACACTTTACTAGTTAGAGCTGTCAACAATATAAAGTTGACACTTTTGAATAAAGCGACTCATAAGATCGAACTTGAGAATTTTGTTTGATAACATATTATTATGATTTATGTAACTTTTAACAGTAGAACCTGTCAAATCATTTCATCGTACTGTGTATCAGAGTATACAGGTGATAATAATTGAAACGATGATTCTTAATTAATGCTTGATCGGTATTCAAGAGTGGTTACGATCAAAATTGACTGTGATTGTGTGGCGGCCAATATCGCTAATTATGATATATTTGTTGATTACAATTGACAATAGAAGTGTAAACAAGAAGTAAGCGTAGTGAGTGTATTTGTTATAATGAATTAATGCGTCTTCGTAGATATGGTTAATTTATCAATGTCTTATTTGTGTAATGTGTATTCGTTGTAGTTATTAGTCTACCTATAAAAAAAGAGTATCGTGATCCTCACTAATATTTAAATGCGAAATTGTCTTTTGTTGATTTGTCCTTCAATCACGCAGTTACGGAGTAACGGATCGACATGATTTTTTGCATGGGTATAGTTGAAGAGTTGGAAAGGCTACCTTTAATTTCGGAAAAATCGCGGGATTTTTAAAAACCCATTTCCAAGCAGATAAAGTCGCGGGCAATACCTAGCTTACCAAAACAACTCACAGCATCAACCTGTAGGAACATAGAGATTTGTGATTTCTGGGAAATATCCTTGACTACCTACACTAGAGGTGTTACGATGAAGGTTTATTTGGAAGTTTATTTAAAGAAACTTTTTTGAAAACAAAACCCACGCAGACGAAGTCGGAGCCTTCATTTGTGTCAAGTACACAATGACACGTATACTAAATCTAGAGTAAATATATAGACATATTTTATATCTTTCAGCAGGAGTACTTAGAAAACTCCTAGAAGAAGCCTATTCAGAGGGTAGAGTAACATAGTTCATCACATCTCGGTCGGATAAATTTTATGTCCTTCTACGCCCGTAAAACGAGATTAGTGTTATGTGCACGCATTCTTACAGTGGATAGCATCGTATTTAATTAACTTTGTGCCTTATAAAGGCGGCACAGTGGCGAAACGATGTTTTGACCCATTATTACCGGTCAATGGGCTTGTAGAAGTTCAACAGGATGTTTATGTGCAAAGAACAGTAGCCTAAGCACGAACATTTTAACTTTCGAATTGTAAAGGTGAAGTTAACGTCAGCAAAAAATTTTGTATGAAAATGACAGGATGATCCTGCCATTTTCATCCTTGGTATGACTGACCCTTTCCAAGATAGCTCGCTACCATCTTGCCGACTGCTTTTTTCACTAACTGTCAGGTGAGATCTTATTGGCCGTGGCTTCATTCATGCGCTTTGGTCTAGAGTCCGTGGAAACTCAAAGGAGTTTCCACGGGCTAGATATTCCGGGATCAAATGCAAGACGTATTCTGGCTTTATCGAAATCATTTCTGCTTCTTAGGCATGAAAGGGTAGAGAAAGTATTATTAACTTTTGCATTCATTATATTAGTATGGCATTTTACGATAACTTGAAAATACGAAATGCTTAAAAACATCGCCAAATCGATATTATAACGAGAACAATGACATATACTCTCCGCTACGTTTTGATAGATTCGGGTACTATGCAGCAACATACCAGTTACTTATTTGTCTTCTGTGGGTGGACGCAGAGTTTATATTACGGATAAGTATCACATTACCTAAAATAAAAATTTAGCCTAAAATATAAATATTTCAATATTACGCGAGACGCTGTGCAATAATAAAGATAACGTAATTACATTAATCTCAACTTAACCTTCACGTGTCTGTTGAATAAAAAATGAATAAAGCACATCAACATAACGTGGCATGCCGTATTACGTAAAGCCATTCATTGGATCATTGCGCTTGACCGTTCGCAAAAGTTCAAGTTTGATGTCCGAGAAATGCAACAAACGTTCGCGCTAGTGGTACGGTTGCGCAAACGCAGCCCGGGCAGACGCGCCACAGTTTGCTCATCAACAGTGGGGTAAAGCTTTAGAACGCCAGCTGCTATCTCCGTAATACTGACGCCATGATATAGTTCTCGTATATTATGCCCTGCAAACCAATTCAGAGTTAATGTGGTACGTTCTGCGGTGTCTACTAGCAGGCTCTACAGTTTTTAGGCTTAAAGCGCGCTTTCCACTGCAAAAGGGTAATGAGTAGGTAGGAGATCTCTAAGCGGAACTTACTCTAAAATAATTTCACTAACAAAGAGTTTTGATAATTGCCTCAACGCCACTTCCACACCTCATCAAATGAATCTTTTTGAACTCTTTTTGCTCACTCAGTTCTTTAAGCTAGTCTCTTTTTTGTTGAAAGTGCTTGTATGCAATTTTCAAACGGGTGCCATACGGAGTCCGCTGTGCTCGCGGTAGAAACTTCGTTTTAGAAAGATCGCTCTTCCGACTGTATGCTTGCTAAACTATGTTGACAGGCATCATGACTCAACAACCTTGTCAGCACGTCAATGCCTCGTTTAAATATAAATACGCATCTCGAGCACTGTTTATTTAAAGGCTCAACATGTGAAGTAGGTGAGAATTTCTATAGAAATCCTCCTATTCATTGATTAAGGGTTTCTGCACTCTACGTATCGTAGGTGTCTTGTTCAAATAAATAAAAGAAAATAGGACAATTTAGTGCAATAATTCAGATATCGCGAATCAGTAAAACGAAATTCAAGACTTCCTATTGACAAAAAAAATAAAATATAGGTAGACCGACAACAGCAGACGAGTCGCAGGGAGCCGTTGGATACAGGCGGTGTAAGATCAAGGCGTGCAAGACACTTATGGACAGATGTGGACGTCTACCGATTGATAAAAAGAATAGAAATATATAAATTACGCAGAAATTAATTATTAATGTTAGAGGATACCTAAACTTACATAGGTAAGTTTATCCGGCGCGAAGGATGTGTATTGAATATTAGAAAACCTAGAATACACGATCCAATTTTATGCTAGCGCTTTAGACACATAATATCTAAAGACGGTATTCTGACTGCTAATGGTGATTAGAAATGCCACAGTTAGGAGAAAATCGAACATGCCGCCCGACTAATATTATCACTGTAACATTCTTATGCAAATGAGCGAGATTGGTTTGGAACAAAAAGAACGATTAATCGAAGTCAAAAGTAAGTCGAGCATGCGGGGCGGTGCTCCGGGTTCGCGCGTCGCCTCTTTAATTGCTCTTTGATAACCGGTAATTGTTGTTTAAATGCGTCCATTAAGGTTTTGTTTCGTTTATTTGTGTTTGATGCATTTATTTGCGTGTTCGGAAGTATCGTCTTTCACTGTTGTTTTGACGTGAAACGTCTTTAAAATCACACCAAAAGATACGGGTACCAGTCAGAAAAATGTACCGCAACGAAAAGCTCTATAACGTCTTACCTTAATAACTACACTGCGTAGAATAACCGAAACTCGCAGATATATACGTTTCACGTTAAACCAACGACCGTGTGCACCGATACATCTCCAGCCGTTTTTTTTTATTGCGAGATACGCTTGCGCTTGACGACAATTAATGACGGAAAGCACTTATGAAGTCTAGGTTGGAGCGCGCTTGCCTAGGAAATGCCTATTCACTATAATCGTATCAAAGAGATGATCTATACAAAAGGAAGTGATAAACAGGAATGTTATATTAGATGATCCCGTCGTCCGCGCGGATTAAGATTTTTTGATTCCCGCTGAAAATAAATGTTATAAAATTCTCCTTAGGCGAGTTCATAAAAATATGTAGATAGTTATGTAAATTTGTAGAACATAGAAGACACTTCAAACGATATTATGTAGCCAATGTTTGCTTACACTTTGTGTCTACACAAGTGCCCCGTTACATGTAGTGTGAACTGTGAAATACAAGTCTCTTGTATTCTTCCGGTGTAACACATTGTTACTAATTCGCGTTTACAACTAGGCACTTGTAATAAGTGGTCAGACGCACTTGACTATACTTATTCTATTGTATCATGACTGAGTTTTGATAGGTTTCGAGACACGGAGATGATGTTTGTTGGCTTGTCCTTCATTTACGCTGCAACAGAGCTACGGATCGACTTGATATTCTTTTTTTTATCGGTGTAGTTGAGCACATTGGAGTAGCAGTATATGAGTCACTTAAGTCCTCAGGTATATTTCAATTATCCCGGAAAAACAACGGGTTCTCGCAGAATTTTAAAACATCATAAAATACCTTTTATGACAAGATAGTTCTTGACTGTGATCTTATCTGACGGTACGTGACGATGTAGTCTAAGATGGTAGCGGGTTAAATTGGAAGGGGTATGGCAGTGTACATTCAACCCACATCCCTAATCTGTTTCTACATGCCATTGCGCCGGAGTGCTAAATCGCTTGGCAGCACGTCTTTGACGGTAGGGTGGTAATTAGCCACGGCCAAAGCCTCCGCCCAGACCAGATCAGAGACAATTCAGAAAGTAGCGGAGTGAAAATAAATTACATAATAGTAAATATTTCAGCCGGTCTTCGATCTACTTGTAACGTGAGACAGCGTGGGCTTGAATTTAATCTCGGCCGATCGTCCTGTCAATGGTCCGATAGCTTTACGATATGAAGTCGTCTAGAAATAGCTTCCATTCTGCGGGCATGTCGTTTGTTTAGTCATTCTTATTTATATTTCATCTCATTTCTAATTAATTATTGAGGATAGCTATGTAAGTTGATTTAGATAAATATGTCGTATACATATATAATGTATAAATTATTAAATCTTAAAACGCAGCGTTTATGTGAACGGAACATTTCAAGCTGTACACTTCTTTATCAACCGATATATGTCCCTTGTTGAACAAAGGTCTCTTGCATAGACTTCCAAAGGTCTCGGTCTTGAGCCGCCTGTAACCCGCCAGCAGCGTCAAAATCTGAACCGGTGAATCGTTTGATGTCGTCGATCTATCTAAATTGACTAATAACAAAGTTGCTAAGTGACTTATCGAAAGATTACATATCTAAAAAGACTGAATATAATCGACGTAAGCACCTACATAGATATCTAGTTATTGGACTGTACGGCATCATGTAGATATAGGATCTACCCACGCGCAGATCTACTAACTTTAAAATAGTAGGTCCACAGGTGCTCCTACTGGGAGGTCTGACAACACTGCGCTTCCCGGTGCGGGGTCGCCACTCCAGCACCGGACCCCAACGACCCAGCTTCAGCTCTTCGAACTATGTACTATGTAGTACGAAGCTGTACACAAGCAGCACAATATCATGTGGCTATCTGTGCTAGATACACGTGTCCAGCTACAGCAGTTTGGGTCAATCGGTTGAGATGACTACGATGATGATCACAGGCCCTTTCTCCATGTACGGGACCTGCAATCGGAGATCTGCATTTCAATTATTTTTAAAGCTAATTTTTTGTGTCCCGCTTAATCTGTGGGCGTTTTTAATTGCTGAAATAAATTTTAAGTTATTGACGGTTTTTAATTTCAATATAAATCTTATTATTGCTTTTATGTCAAAATATTTAGAACATCTCTACCTATATCTTGTTTTAGGGCGGAAATACAAAAGTGCGATGCGAGTCCGTAACATTTGTTTGAAAATAGGGACATCCCAATCAGCTTTGGTAACGATACTTTCTGCAAATCAATACTAATACTAGAAATGCGAAAGTGTGTTTGTGTGTTGGTTTGTCCTTCAATCACATAGCAACGGAGTAACGGATTGATGTGATTTTTTGCATGGGTATAGTTGACGACATAGAGAGAGACATATGCTACTATTTACACGGAAAAACGAAGGGTTCACGTGAGATTTTATAAACCTAACTCCACGTGGACGAAGTCGCGGGCGTCAGCGGGTAATAAATAAATAATTAGCTCTTCTTTATACTAGGAACACGTAGGTTGTTATAAATTTTACGATTCGTACGTGTGAGTTTTATCTCGGGTATGAGTGCTACATACACAATTCACACTCGTTCTTTACACGCTGTATATTATTTTCGTTGACGTGATCTCATTAGGAATTTTTATTCATTTTATTACCCAACTTCCTTAGAATATTATCTATGTTGGCCTTATAACTCGTCATCAGATTGCCCTGCCCCGTCAGACTATGAGAGTGAGGGTATAAAGAGTACTAGTGTTTGCGCACATAGGTACTAGTCTCTATAATACTTCGTAGTATTTTGCTAGTCTTCACAACTGTTGAGATTTGCCGCTGTGGTGGAGAGATATGGGCTCATTCTTAATTTAAAACCAATGAGATCGCTCGTAAAATTAATAAAATTCAGTGTAACCCGAAGACTATAATCATAACCATCGTCACTAATAAATAAATAACTAAATAGTTATTGAAGCGAGTTGTTAAGTCTTTTCTCACCTTAACTTGTTCCATAATATATTCAGGATAGATCGTAAGTATAATGCATTCGCCACCATTCTACGATTTCTAGGAAGCGATACATATCACCGCTACCAATTAGGTACTCCTCAAACGTTGTTAGACTGATGTAAATTTCAACGTGGTTTCATTAAACGATCCGTTACGTAAGCTTCGTCGTTCAGTTCGTATGCGGACTCGTTATCCTTCCTCTAAAAGACATAAACAGACGTGATTGCTTTCTCGAAACAGGTTTTTGATCGCACCAATCAGCCGGGCGTGTCTTTATTCGCACACTGTCTAGATCAGGGATAGGGAAACTTTGGCATAGTCGATCATTTAATTATTTTTAAGTTGTTGCTAGCTTGCGAGTTCAGATATCCAGAAATTAGCATTAGGAAAGTAAAGTTACGAGGGAGGCCATGCTTGTCCAAGAAGTGATGGCCTTTGGATGGGGAAAGTTCTACAGTGGAGACTGCGAACAAACAAGCGCAGTATGGGGGCTTCTTCTAGCATACTGGATAGACGATATAAAGAGGGTCTCGGTTCCCGATTGGGTGATCAAGGCTGAGGACTGGAAGTGGTGGTGCTCATTATGTCCAATAGTGGACGTCTACAGACGTGATTGATCTAGAAATCTTTATTTCATGTTACACATAAGACAGGGGCAATTTATAAATGGCATGCCAATGTTTGCAAACCCTGGTCTAGGCAGAGTAGGTAGGTCGTTAACAAGCGATAGTAAGCTGCTCAGACGGATCAAATGGAATTGATCTTTGATTGGCTGCGCAGTAGGCGTAAAGTAATTTGTAAAGTAGCAGCTAACAAATATTGGATTTGAGCTGGGGTAATTAAAATACCAGAACTGGTATTACTAGTTAAAATTAAATTTTGTGCTACAAATTCCCTTTTGTTTTCTTCTGTTAAGTTCGGAGTTATTTTTAAAGTCGTGACATTTCTGACCATTTCTTTTTCTTCTGACACTACTACTTACTAAATTTGTTACCAGGGAAATTCTATCGGGATGAAAAGTATCTCGTATCTAGGATGCATTTTATACCTATCTTTGTTTGTTTTTATAATTATAGGATTTCTATTTGTTTAATGGATTAATGGAAATAGGATTTCGTTAATGGCGCAACGATATAGAGATATTAATAATGGTGCGTTTTGATTATTCCAAGTGGTAACATTAAGAAGTTGGCATTAGATTAATTATGTACATTTGCTTTACTCACATTGAGGTCCATACTCAACGTCTATTTTTTATTTCGCTTTTATTAATAGCGCCGCCAGAGTATTGGTATGGCTTTACCCGTCTCGGCAGTTGTTATGGACATGTGCTGGTCAGCCGAGTGTGACGTCGCCACGCGATTCCTATTTTCCATCCAGTGGCTCCAGTTCACCACCTGTTGTTTTGGTGGCAAATCTGTTTCGAGTATCATCAGGAGCGCGGCGCGCGTCTAAGTGCGTCTCTTAACATATGTCGAGATAACAAGACTAATAGCTACTTGAAGGGCGTAGTCGATGCCTTTTTGCGGTGGCTTACGTGCGCAAGAATGCATGGCGCATTTAATACCGCGGCACACGCTGAAAGACTTGGCCTCGTTACGTCAGATACGAGGCACATCCCGCCGCAACGTTTCCTTTACCCGTGCTCCCGCCAAGTTTGGAACTCGGTTAAGCTTCACGGAATAGCTATTCTGAAATTTCAGCGACGCATATGCAAATGTCAGCTCTCGACACTGATTGTACGAGTGGCACGGGGAAAATTCATGCATTTACATTAAATTTCACCGAAATTGGATCCGGGCGATGTAGTTTATACGAGCGTGCTGTGACACGTGAGCGCCACATATTTACGATTTTCAATCGCGTTTGTCACAAGTATAGGGTATATACTGAATATGTCCGGTTTATTGCATATATCACTTCAGGTCATAAATTCTACAACAGTAGGTAGGTACTGAGGGCTTCTAGAAGATATTTCCTCCTTAGAGATAAGCTTTCCTTGTGCACGTCCTTTAAATGTTTATGTTTTATTGTTTTGTTTCTCGTAATAAATAAATAAATAAATAGATAAATACCATCCATTACCATTTTCAACATTTTCTCTTAGGTTTCATATTTTTTTTTGAAATTTGACATTTCATCAGCTAAAACGTAAAGAGCGGTCCAAACGTTGTGTCTATGACATTTGCATGGGCAAAATAGAAAAAAAAAAAAACTGTTTCTTGACCGCTAAATTGTGGAGGCCCGTTAATCTATTAGATATTGATTAAAACTTGTTCTACGTAATAGGTATGAAACGTAATGGTAGCTGAGATACGTGTGCATAGCACGCGTATAATTGTTAACGGAATCAAAGTATGCCACTGCGGCAGTTATAGTTTTGCATTAAATGGACCCTTAGTACTTAATTACTTTTTAATGCCACTTTTATAGTCGTACCTTTATCGGATCGTATGATTACTTGTTCAGAGCTTATTACATTTCATTTTCCTGTGTCGATGACTTAATCGCGATTCTTTGTGTTTTTTCACACTGATTTTTTACTCTATTTAGCCGATTATGGCAAAGCCAAAGGGAAGGGTTATGATTTTAGCAATGTAGTTTTGTTTGTATGTTTATATTTGTGTATCTAAAGATGTATAAGGAAAAGAGATAACTGATTGATTGACTGACTGACTGATCTATACGTATTAACGCACAGCTCAAACCACTTGACTTTATTATGACTTAGGCATCCGCTAAGAAAGGATTTTTGAAAAAACAAGGGGGTAAAAAAGGGGTTTGGAAAATCGAACTTAACGTGAGTGAAGCCGCGGGCAAAAGCTAGTTAGACATATTATGATCGCAAAGAAAATGCGCTACTTGATACAAGAAAATACTTTCAGTTCAATTGCTCTTTCACCGCAGCGGATTGTAAGTACGGCAAGTCGGCCGACCGTTCTAATTCACTGCCAGTCCTGTTATAGTCTAGAAAAGGCAATAAATTGGCGTTGGGGATCGATCGTGGCGCTCGCGCACAAATCAAGACACATCTAGCGATGGTCGGTCGCCACAACTGCGGGCGATACGGCCACCCGCCGATTATCGCCTGCAATCACGTTACAGGTTGGCATAAAAGGCACAGAAATACAAGGCTGCGATGACACGTATTAGGTACCCCAGGATGTGGTTCATTGCAAATTTCCGGCATCACCATTCCGACACGATGGCGTGTAGAAACCAATTAGAAGTTTAATTAATACTGCCTTGTACCCTTTCTAGGTTAGCCTGCAATCATCTTAGACTGTATCATCTGTTACCATCAGATGGAATCGCAGGGCTACCTAGTTATTGAATTAAAAAAAACACTTCTCAGATTGCCGTTTTTGGCAGGATTACGCAGTCAGTTTTAGGCAGACCTTTAGTAAATGATGAGAGAAACAACTCAACATGTGGGAAAAGGAGTGCTCTATCTGTCTCTATAAAGACATTGACTTTTGTTTGACAATGATAAACTGTACATCTTAAAGCTTCGTTTACGCAAGGTGAACCGAGCATAAACAGAGCGCGTTTAACGAACAAAATTCGTGTTATAAAGTTAGTGTAGATAAAGCAGAATTTGCTCGTTCGGGGCTCCTAATCCTTATACTGTCTGCTTCGCTAGTTTTAGTTCATTACATGCTCCGTTCGATATGTCTTCTAGTTGCTTGGATACCCTAATATTATATTTTTATTTCTTTGCCGGTAATGTCATAAAAAGCTATCAAGACCTACTTGCACTATTATTTTTTAGGGTTCTGTAACCCAAGGTTAACCCAAGGGTAACAGGACTCTATTACTAAGTCTTCGCTGTTCGTCCGTCCGTCCATCTGACAGTGTAAAATAGGTAGAGTTGAAATTTTCAGAGAATAGGTATTTCTATTGCCGCTGTTACAACAAATAATAAAAATAAATTAAAAATTAAAGCTACCCTACAAAAAACGTGGTTTTTTCGGCGTTTTTTAGTACCGAACCCTCTATATGCGAGTCCAACTCGCGTTTGATCTGTTATTTTTACTTCTGCACTGCTATTTTGTTTTGTGGCAGGTAATTGGTACAAGGTGGATTGGTATTCGTACATTCAGCATTTTTTATGTGCTTTTACATTTGTGTAGTTCTGTGTACCTTACTGAGAAAACTTATCAAATAGCGGCACGTTTCAACCGAGCGCTACAAAATTGTTCTAAGCGATAAGTTGTCCCACTTTCCTTCCATGACTCTGAGATCGCGTATCTCCTCATCGCATACATCATGCTACAATGTTTTGTTTTAGTCAGCCTACATCTCAATATGTTATCTCATTCTTGGTAGGTACTTTTATCTGTATCTGAATCTAAAAACTATAGAAAAATGTTTTATTTCGATTCATTCGTGTAGAGTTGGTACGTCTTTTTGGCCCTTATAAGTTTGCCTTTTTGTGTGCAAGTTATTCTATACGGTCCTGAGCTTTCTTATTAAAGATTTTCCCACAAACTTGGCGATATCTTCGGACCAATCGAGATAGCTGTCAACCGAACTGTTCGTGATCTCTACAGTTTGGCAGGAATCGGCCCCAGTTATTTTACGTCGTTAGAGAAAATTGAGGCTTTGCTGAACACTTAATGGATTTGACAGTTAGGTAAGGTTGATGTTTACCAGCATCTAGCTTTCAGTTTGACTTACAATGAGGTTATTAGTGCAATTCGAAGGAGCACAAAATTTTATCTAACCCAAAATTTTATTTGGTTTCCAAATTCTATTTGTCCTCGGGCCGAAACGCTAGATTGCCTGGCGCTACGTTTTTGTCGTTTGAGGTGTAATTGGTAACTAACTCGTAATTACAACCGAATTGTTCCATCAGTCTGGACTCTGGACCGTACCTGGGCAAAATGATGAATCCAGGGAATTAAAATAAATTAACCCTCTTGAGGATAGAATTGCAAAAATCCTTTCTTAGCAGGTGCCTACGTCATAGCTACCTCCTGTCGAAATTTGCTAACTCCAGTGGTTTAGGCTGCGCGTTGAGAGATCAGCCAGTCAGTCAGAAAAAGTCTTTTTATCTATAAGTATAGATAGATAGAAGATAGATATCGGGAACCTGTTGGCAGAGTCAGGTGGCGGTGGGAAAAAACCATCAATGAATGTGAATCCTTTTTGTTGTGTTGTCGCTCCGTTTCCGGCTACGGCTGGTCGCACGGCAGAAGCGCGTGGAGAATCGGCGTACGCGTTGGACCGCGGCGCTGCGTCCTGCTGCACCCGATCCCGCGTCTTGCCGTCACGCTTCACCGGCACAACTATTAGATGAATACCCAAAATAAATCATCAGCATAAACTTTCGAAACACCTGCTTTTAGTTGGAATAAAGTAACCTTTTTGGATGTCGCTGATGTCCGCGACTTAGTCCGCGTGGATTTAGTTTTTAAAATCCCGTGGGAACCCTTTGATTTTTTTTATTGGATGACAAGATAGTCCTTGACTACGATCTCACTTGATGGTAAGTGACGATGTAGTCTAAGATGGATGCGGGCTAACTTGGAAGGGGTTTGGCAGTGTACATTCAATCTATATACCTACCCCTAATAGGTTTCTACACGCCATCGTGCAGGAACGCTAAATCGCTTTGCGGCACGTCTTAACTTTCATCACGTCAATCTTTGATTTTCCTGGATAAAATGTATATATCATTCTCCAGGTCCTCGACTATACTCATGCAAAAAATTATGTCGACCTGTAGCTCTGTAGCAGCGTGATTGAAGGACAAATCAACAAAGCAGAAACAAACACTTTCACATTTATAATATTAGTAACGATACTAGATTTTTACAGTGACTTAGTACGCTTGGAGTTAGATTTTTCAATCCCTCGGGAACTCTTTGTTATTCCAGAAGTCCTAGTCTATATTAGTCTAGTGTTTCTCATCTATACCCATCTTCGATCACAGAAAATTTTTTCTGTGATCGAAGATATCCATGCAAATTCACCCAAAAATCTAATAAATGGATAATAATAATCATCGTGGGACCCATGAAATCAACTCCTGTTATAAATATCGACGATACTTTACATTGAACGAGGCAATTTTTCTTTGAAATAACATATGAACTAAAAGCGAAGTAGAGCGATTAAAAGTAGATTAATAAGGTAGGTGTTATTTGCGGTTAGAGGTAACGTGTTTAACGCACATTGGTGCGTAAAGTCGGGATCGAATTTCTAATGAGACTGATCGGTAGACGTAAAAAACTTTAATCATCGACTGGCAATATTATCATACTTTTCAATTGCTTTGGCAAACATTTTATGACGGCGTGTCTGAATCGGAGTTTTTTATGGGGTAAGTAATGTATAAAGTTGAGCTTTGAATTTAGTGTGATAAAGGTTATATTCGTTTGAAGCTGTTGAAGGTAGGATTCGATCATTTGATCGCTCTTCCTATCTTCACGCACCAGTGGCTAATGACCACAAAACGTACCAAAATAACCGATCATGGCGGGACCGTTCCGATGGATATCGCTCACAATGAATATTATTTTTAAGATAATAAAAATACTTAGGTACACAAAGTTTTTTAGTGCCAAGAAGAAAAGAACGCGTGATTCTGAATGAAAATTCAACATTGTTGCAACTTGCAAGGTGTCAAATTAGGTACTGCTTTAATGCTACGAATAAATGCAACAGTAGATTTTACTAGTCTCCTATGAATACATGGCATGGTATGGATTTTTTATTTTGGAAACATTATGATGCTCGAAAGGACGAAATTCGATCCTTTTTACATCTTCTGCAGTAAGCAGACTGGAAGTGTAAAAGAATCGAATTTCCCAATTAGTGATTATTCCGAAGGCAGGCTTAGTAAAATTATGAATGTATAATGTAAGTATTAATAATAAACTGAAGCTTTTTTTTTTTGAATATGCCTATTGCGTATGCAGGAGGATCTGATAGCCCACTGCACGGATATCCCAAGAAAATCCCTACTATTGTCTAATTAATCACAAAGATAGTGAACGAAAAAGGGAAACTGGATACGATGAGGAATAAGACACAAAGACAGATCGCCTAAAGGTTTTAAAATACCAATGTGTTACCCTATACTAACATTCACAAAACAAAATCTGAACTTTTAATAAAGCCCGTCAAAATGGCGAAGCACAAAGGTGAAAACAGATTGCCTAGAGGGATATTACGATGCTCTTCACGTAAAGTGCTTATCACCGAGTGTATTCGTCTGGGAGCTGAAAAAACAGTAAAGCGACGCAACAGGTAGACGTCCAATTAGAAAAGGCCGCATTTGAGTCGGCGACGACGCGCCGAGCGACACCGCGCTTTGACGGGCTCCAAACAAAAACTGCGACTCGTTTCGCCCGCCGCCACTACACTAGCGGTTTTTGCACCGTAAACTTGACGAGCTCTTCACTTTAACTGCGACCTCCTTGTAGCACATGTCTCTATATTTATTGACTAGCTTTTGCCCGCGACTTTGCCGTCCACAACGAGATAGGTTTTATATATATCCCTCGGGAACTCCTTGTTTCGTTGCGATAAAAGGTTGTTTACAGGAGATCGTCGTCAAAAAACAGATTGCTTTCTGATTGTTTGGTTGACATCATTTGACGAAATTAAATATTGATTTGATTGTCTTTCTTCTTTCTCCATGCCATATTCGTATACTTTTCATAATTCGTTCCATGCCATAACTTAAGAAAATGCGTTAGGTACTTTTAAGATTTATTGCTGGGTATTGATTGGGTTATAGAAATAGAAATAGAAATATTTTTTATTCAAATAAACTTTTACAAGCACTTTTGAATCGTCAATCGTTAGGTGGTACTCAATATGTTGCTGGATTTGTTCTTTATATCAACTTTATTTTAGCGTGCCATAAAGAAATGGAGTTTAACGAAGTATTATATATGGAATCCATTCAATCCTTGGCAAATTAGGCATAGGCGTAATCGGTAGAAGTCTATACTTCTACCGATAAAGAACTTAAGCTAATGTTTCATTGGTCGTATGAAGTCACACGCACTCCATGTTTTTAACAATAATAATAATAATTTAAAAGCAGTTTGCTCCGATCCCTTACCGATAATAATTCTGCTGCCTCTTCGGTAACTTCACAATTTAACTGGAAATATTACTCGAGGGCTATAAATCAGGAGTGTTTCGCGGGTTTCTCGCGACAATTTCATATAAAGCTGAACTTTAATTCTTAATTATAGCCTTTTTTATGAACTTATTTATTAGCTGATACTTGCTTATTCATTCGTAGGTACTATTTAAGGAAGTACCGTTGCAATTTGCGTATTGTGCAGGACTGAAAATACATTTTTATAAATTATCCATTTTTTTACATTTGATAAGTTTAAAATGCTGTACTTAATTTTGGTATTAATCAAGTTCATTATCACGCTAATCATACTAATATTATAAAAAGAGAAAGTTTGTATGTATGTGTGTGTGTGTATGTTAGTTCTTCACGCCAAAACGAATGAACCGATTTGGCTGTTTGGAATGCAAATAGCTTATATACCCAGGAGTAACACATAGGCTACATTTAATCCCGGAAAATTAAAGAGTTCCCGCAGGAAACAAAAAAGTCACACGGACGAAGTCGCGTGCAGCGTCTAGTTCTTCATAAATAATTACATGGATAATTTGACAGTAAAAATTTTACCTTATCTGCAGATATATCTAAAATCTTTTGCATGCCACTTATTGGTATATATATTTTATGCCTGTCTCTTAATTGTATGCGTGTCTCTTAATTGTAAGTATTCTAGTCATATGAAATAAAAATACCCATCAAATTCCAGAAGTAAGTAGTTAGTTAGTCGACCAGCCTCGGCGTCGTTTTTGTCACTCAACCGATGTTTAATATTTACCACTGGGTTATATTGTAAATGAGATTTCCTTGGTACTTTAGTAGATTAAAGTCTTGCTTTTGTCAGATAATCCGAATTTGTCAAGTGAAATCCATTTAACGACCGCGCTCTACAGTCTACACAGGGCAGTGGTTACAGACATTCCAAGGGTGGAATTTTAATTCACAATATTTGTCTCTCAATTTTTCGAAATCCGAGCACCAATGGGAAGAAATGCCTTGTACCATTCGCACGCTGTCTTCAAGTATTAAAATAATTTAAATTAAATTAAATGTAACAAGTGCGTTGAAATTTTATTTAGGAAACTGCCGCTACTTTAAATCGCACGATAGCGATCTCTATACGTGTAATAAAGGCGTTGAAATGTAACAAATAATATGGGTTTTTAAATGCGAAGCTCTGCATAGAAGTTAACTCTCCGTTCAGCTGTAACCGCTGAAATCGGATTTAGTTTGTGCCATTTTTTGACTAGAAATTATTACTAATCCTTTATTTTCCTCATCGGTTAACATTATTTTACAAAGTTCCTAATTGCGTGTATGTGTGCGGATGCTTGTATTAAAGTACCTACTTTGTGAAGCCCAAAGATTAGAAGGTTATATTAGGCCTTTATGATTAGCAATTACGCAAAGCTTTAACCTAAACAGGGTAATTTTATCGTACCTACCTATGTGTTGACTTCCAAGTCCAGTTAGTGTAGCGGATGAGCGTATGATGAAGGTTTAATGACATCGTCCAGATACCGCTGACTCGATTAACCTGGCTACTGACGCGTCTATCGTCACCTTGACTTCCTTGATTAAGTGCCTACTCATATACAAGTCAAGAAGAAGTTTCTATTCATGTTTTGGCGCCAATTTCACCTTTTCCGTTTCAAGTGTAACCCATTTAATTTTTCTGCAGATTTTTACTACAAAAACGGTCAGAACCTTCGAACTATAACGCTTAGAAGCGCAAGAAGCGAAGCGGTGATAAACCATTTTTAGTATGCCTTTAAAGGCCGACCACGCAGTATCGTCGCGTTGGTACAACGAGCTCGCAGAAAATAATTAAAAAAATGATTTTGAAACTTTTTTATCTTTGAGTTCCGTCGTCGCTCGTTTGGACTAACATCGGTTTCACCCTTCGATTTTGCATCGAAGAATCCCAAGAGGTTGATAGCAATGTATAGCTGCAGTAGAGTTATTAGCCGCTACATGGCACCGTGACGGATAAATTAATAGAGATGGATAGAGGTAATCTAAAAACACAAGACTAATTCAAAAAGTTTTTTTTTACTTTATTGGTTTTTATACTTTTGTGTACGTCCAAGAAGAATGTTAATGTTCAGCTTCCGGTTTCACTTTAGTTTTAAACTCTATTTTTGGTTCAAACGTCGATTTAAAATAGCTTCTATAAACCGTTTACAACTTGATATTGACTTCCAAACGTATGTAAGTTATTGAACCCTTTTATTGCAGCCATTCGTGATTCAAATAACATATTAACACAATCTTGGCACATAAAGTAATTTAAAACGCTTCCATCGTGTACCTATATATGACTAAAGTGTTTAATGGTACCTGTGTGAGTAACTTTCCTTTGCTCAACAATATTGTATTATTAATTTAAATTGATATATCTAATGGAATACCACTGTGCTCATAAAGAATGTCATCGTGCGTTGGTAAGTGGCGTTTGATATATGACTCCACTTAAAGTTACTGTCGTTTCCTTCTTCAGTAGCCATAAAAGTAATAATATGTGTCAAATTAAAAGGCCGGGGCATGTATGTATACGCTGGTAATAATTTCAACATTTTATTCCTGGAGCAGCATTTATTGTTTGTAACAGGCAATTTAGTTCAAACTATATTTGCACATTTGCATTTTTCGTCCATCAAGTCGACTAGGGGTATAATATTTTCTTAAGTAACGAGTGCTGTATCGCGGTTTTATACACTTTAGTTTTTTTTTGTGCATTAAAATAACTTCCCATTTTTAGAACACACTACGGCAGCATTATTTTTAAGGCGACTATTAAACGTTCAATATGAAATCCGCGACATCGGTTAAGATTGATGTAATTATGTAATGTATGGATTGATGATTGAGATCACTAAATATCTCGTAGTAGTTTTTATTTTCGGCGTCAATCTTGACAAGCCTAAGTTTGAGCTACAGCTTTTTCGTTGTAGCATAGTGAGGGTGACGGGTCAATAAAACGTAGCATATTTTGTACCATATTGAAGCCATGATACGGTTCAAATTCTGACGATTAAGATCTATTGAGACTATTCTTTTTTATAAAATTGTTTGCGTAATTTGAACCCTGTGACTGGAACAGTATGGTACAAAATAAGTTACGTGCTATCAACTAGTCACCCCCATCAAGCTGCAACGAAATTGATGATTGCTAATGTGACAATTGCAATCGCATCTGATTGGCCGATACTCACTCGCTATTGGCTTAAATTGTTGCAGAAAGGTCACGATGTACGCGAATTCAGCCATTCGCCATAATTGAGACTAGCAGTGCTTCATGTAGCTTTTACAGAATCGACCTGCTGAAAATACTTAATAATATATCGATCGTCTAATGGATGCCTAAGAATTATTGTCGGTGGATGTTTAGAAAATTGACAAGTATAGACAAGTTCTGGTTAACATAAATTAAAGTACGGTACCTTAACGATGCTAGGTCTACAGCTATGCTTGTACACTCATGTTTAATAAACGTTTAGTTATTAAGCGTTAACGTTCACGTATGATGGAGCAGCGATGATTGAGTGGAACACCCATGAACTTGGCCCTGTGTACCACTTCATTCAGATTGCTTTATGGCACGTCTTAGATTGCACATTGAAATTTTTTCTTTTCCCAATGTAAGAAATTCCCACTACCTACTAAAATGCGAAAGTTCGTGAGGGGATGGATGGATGGATGGATTTTTGTTAATTACTCCTTCACACCACAACGAATGAATCGATTTGGCTCCGGATGAATATAGCTCATATCCAGGATTCACATACAGGCTACACCTTATCCTGGAAAATTAAAGAGACCTAGAGCAATCATTCGCAATAGGCGGTACGACGAGGAATGACAAATGACTATTCATTCTTATGTCATTGGTGGAACGAGTTGGTTGGTCTGTTCCTGTATTTTAAGATTTCAGTAAGTTCCATCCAAAGTGTGGTTACATTGTGGGCTCAAAGATTTACATGGAGATTCGAGTTCCGACAAACCACTGCCAATTTTATTTTCTTGTGTGTCTAAAAAATTTCATTTGATTGGCTAGTAATAAAATGTCGTATCTATGGGGCGCGGTCGGGACTCAATGGTGATTCTTTATAAAAACCCTCTTTGTAATAAATACCTACCTAATTATAGGAATTAAAAATGTATGAGTTAAGCGTGATTAATAAATTATTCCGGAAAACTCCATATGAAGTAATTACCGTCTTGAACGAATTGAGCTTATCTTTTATGAGTAATGTTAACTGGACCGCATTAAAACTATGTTCTACATACATTGTAAATGAATTTGCTACAAAATATGAAATGTTTAAGAAAATCTGAGTGAAAATTAATAACTTAACTTATTACTTTTGGAACCTTTTGTCCCTTTTGTATCGTGACTGGTTTTGTTTTTTGTAGGAAAAAAGCGATCCTTTTTAGGAAATTGTTTTTCTTCTTCTGATACTGCTGCACGTCCGCAGTTGAATTTATGGCTTTTATAGGGACTTCCATACGCCTCGTGCCTGCGCCACTTTTAGCCAGCTCCTCCCTGAGTCTTATGCCATCTTGGCTATCCACTTATTGGTGTGGTTTGCCAAGACTACGCTTTCCTATGCTAGGTCCTTATTCCAATTCAAAAGTTCCTTAGGAACCCAATACCTATAGATTATTGGATCCATGTGGTCCATAGCTACTTTAGAATAGAATAGAAATATTTTTTATTCAAATAAACTTTTACAAGTGCTTTTGAATCGTCGATGAATCTACTACTGGTTCGGAATGGCCTTCCTACCGAGAAGAGCCAGCAATAAACTCGGCGGTTGTTCTTTTCAAAAATTTTTTTAGAATAGGTAACAAAACTATGCTATGTATACAGTGGAAACACTGTATACATAGCATAGTTTAGCAATGAGGTTTCAAAAATGCATAATCCAATACATGTTAAGACGGGCAGACAGAAAGTAGACCCATTCCCGTTGGTGGCACCCATTCACGAGCATGACGCATGATCCAGCCGTTGCTTCGCTCAACCATATTATGTGAGCTTCGCGACTCATGGAGCTGCGTTAGTTACTCTGGTTCTTATATATATCTTCACATTTCTGGTTTGATGACATAGAGAAACACCGAGAATAACTCTCTTGATGAAATTTTTATGTATTGTTCATTATTATGTGCTATAATATTATTATTTCGACCAAGCAATTAACGATAATTTGTGGCCCAGTATCGTATTCACCTCGTGTATGTTGTGGTCAGAGTTAATTACTTGTAGCCTATGGATTACATTGAATTATCAGAGATCTGATCACAACCATTATTTCAATATAATAACATAATAATAAGGTTTCATTTACTATAAATAATTTATGTAGGTAAACATTGATGTACAACAATTGGTTTCGGAATGTGCACGTCATAATCTGAAATTTTATATTATGTTGCGACCTTTCCTTTTTCCTCGTTCCCTTTAATGTTGAAATAGGAAACTTCTTAAAAATATTAAAATTTAAAAAAAAATATGTTTAAATCCTTTATATATGGATATAATATCTTGCATAGAACTATTTTGCAGGTACCTACTTAAATTACACATGAAGTGAATTTTATCTACCGACAATTTGTAAGCAAGTAAAGGGTATATAGATTAAAATCAAGATTTAGAAGAAGCAGAAATAAACGAACTCAGTGTCTCCTTATAATATACATTAACTACACGTGTTACTTCTTTATTTGTGAGTGTAGACGAGGCGAGGCGAAGCGAGGCGATGAAACCGAAGGCTGCGCGCAATAAATCAACGCGGTACGACTGTATTTCTTTCGTAATCAGCTCATATCGGTGCTTGCGGTTGTGCCCGCCTAATTATTGTCGACTTTTACGATCGCCGTAACGAGATTTCACTTGGAGCCAATCACGATTTTACGGCACTGTTGTTGAGTTTTTAATTATTGTTTCCTTTATAGAAATAGCCTTTACCGCAAATAATAATTAATCGTTGACGGCATAAAAGCTATTGATGCCTTACGCTTAACCGAGACGGTAACTGAAGTAAGTAGCTGTTTTGTAAGGAGCGACTGACTCAACTTTTACGTCAACCTCTCCCGTACTGCACCGCTACCATAAAAACGTCTAGTGAAACTATAGGCATAGAGTTCTATTGAAACGATGCGTTGTTATATAGATCTTTTAATTCAAGGACAAAATAGCATTTCACTGCCATTTCACCTGACGGTAAGTGATTATGTAGTCTAAGATGGTTGCGGGCTAACTTAGAAATGCACATTAAACCCCTAATTGCTTGGCGACACGTCTTTAACTTAGGCTGGTAACTAGCCACGGCCAAAGCCTCCCACCAGACATAGATTTTGCACATTTATTCCCTTCATTATTTATTAGTTTTAAAAGGCAAGAGTAGGAAGTGATGTTGTAATACGATAACTTTTCAAAGATTCCGTTTTACAACTAACTAAATTGTGATTAATGTTTCTATAAAAACTTGAGTTATAAAAGAAGTCGTGTCTAATTGATATTTTTGAACAGAACCCGTAAAACCGTTTAACGTAGTAACGGTTCTCACAATTGGATATATTATATTTAAACTTGGATTTTAAATAGTATTATTTGCATAATAAAAAGTTAAAATTGATAAAAACTCATCAGACATTCACCATATTGAATGGGACTCGACCTTATTTACGATTGTATCAACCAAGAATGCTAGCTACTCTTGTTCCAAGTCGGCGTCTGTATGCTTTATGTTTAGGAATCTGAATTTCTTATCTCAGATATTAACATATTGATTATGCTTCCCGTATTGATGTGCGATAGACAAGACGGTTTATGGTTGAGCCGATACATGCCGTCTATGTCGTCTAAGTACCTATGGGCAAATGTGCACTTGATATATTATGGTGACATCGATCTGATATCATTTACTAAAGAGAGCTGCTTGTAATATTTTTCAAATTATGTTTGTAATTAATTAATACTAAGGAGTTAGTCGTAACTTCTTTTAATATTGAACATGCCTTAAAAAAAGCTTTAGGATCTCTTGTAAATTAAATTTTTATAAATCTGAGACCTAAAGCCTTACAAAACGGGAATATACATAGAGTATTTTAGAGGATCTTTTGAAATTTGATCTCTAAAGGGGTTGAAAAGGGGTGGTTATGTTTGTATGAAGATACATTTATAAAAGAAATCTACACAGATGGAAGGTATGAGCTAGTCAGCTAAATGCTCTGACTGACTCTGTAGTAGGTATGTGTGCCGCTAAAGACAAGACGAACTTATGGGTGCACTATATACTACACACTATATCATTAGAACAAAAGGTTCGGGGCTTAATAGAAAAACCGGCATCCTCAAAAAACAATTTAGAAAGTTTCACAGTTAATTTGTTCCAACACTACGCACCGTGTCTTTTGAGACGATCGAGTTATCTCCGCATCTGGGCAGGAGATGTTAGAGATATCGTCATCCAATGTCGAGGTGTCTGGACATTAGGAGCGTAAGCAATTTGTCAAGTTCGATGTTCGTTTTGTTAACGGTACCGTGCTCAGTCATACGTACACGGCGGCTGGGTGTTCACTCTGTGTACGAACTACATATATGATACATCGCCTAGCCTACTGTATAGTTATGATTTATTATCGATTATGACATAATATGCTGTAGGTTGCTATGTTATTCTTCTTAATTACGATTTATTTTTATTTTTAAACGTTTACAAAATAAACTTACCTACCGTAGATATCATGTGTATAGTTAAAAGTTTATGTTTATGGAATCTGATAAAAGATGGTAGATGATAGACAGTGGATTGCTTAAACCTAAGACTTCATTTTGTTTATATGTGCTTTTATTTCTATGAGACCATTATTATTATAATATGTTGAAAAGCAATATTCCAGGCAACACTACGCATATGTCGGATCGGCAAAACTTTTGCCTAAATCGTTTTCGTAACTAACAATATTGGCTATTCTTCCGTCCATTATTAGAAAGGGATACAACAAACTATTGAGAAGCAACCCAGAAAATATTGCTCACAAATGATATCCTCTTTATTCTTTGGCTAAAGATTATTTAATCACTTTGTTAATAACTTTCATATCGAAGCAATGCTCGAAATTATTCTCGCTCCACTTAATTCACATGCAGTGATGCATTTATCTCAATTAGTTTCGAAAAGGTAATTTATATTTGGCGGACATAATTTAAGATACTGTTTTATTTATTGACCAATTTGCCGAGCGTTATTCATATATTTTCGTGTTAAAACAACCTGCAAAACTCATCGGTACCGGGGTAACCTTTTGACAATTTATGAAGCAATCAATGTTTCTTTTCTCGTGTTTATTTGGGAAATTATTTATTTTATTTCGACGATGTTGCCCGAAATTGTTTTGGAGGTTGCTTAGTATTCATTGATCTCATCTCACGATTTGTTTACACCGATGAGCGTAGGCGCCGAAGCAGAGGCCAAAATTAAAAGGCATTTTTCCAACGCCTCTGCTGGGTGGCTGACTTCGGCAACCGGTCCGAGCACCCTGGGGCTTCACGAGGTGTGAATATCTTGCGCCTGCCATTTGTACCGTTGCTTGTACATTGACAATTTTAATTAGGCACTTTAGAAATGTTCTCATCAATGATTAGTGATGACACTAATCATTGCGTCTTTAGGAAATATATTTTACTATAGGAAGCTCTTTATAACGTGTGAACATACAAATAAAAATTATGAATACTTTGCAATAATAAAAATACCTAAGTCTTTTATTAAGTGTAGCAAAGTCATACATACTTATTTTTTATGTTAGTAACATAATACATATTCTAATACATATCAATAATAATTACTTGACTAGATACGTGAGTCATCGGTTCGCTATTACGTGATTTGTGTGGTTAATTTGTGTTATCAAATATAATTTTCTTAGTAGGTAATAATAATGTGTTAAAAAATATACAAAATTAATTTCACTTCGGGCTACCGCGTGAAATTTATAATTTGTAGAGTTATTACGATTATTATTGTAAAATAAGACCAATTCATGTACCTAATGCCGGTTCATCAAAAGAGGGTAATGTAAATCTCGTATAATTTGACATTCTGTATCTATTTTTTGATAGGCATTGATAATAAGGAATTTGAACAGTATTAAATTTAGATTGAGATAATTTCTCGTGTGGAACCAAATCGAATTCTTATTGGCGGTTTATTATACGTAGGCACATTAACGATTACTGTGGTCTATGATAGCATAAAATGTGAAGAATGTTAAATAAAAATACTTCTAACAAATGAACGCTCAAAAGTACTCGTGTCACAAGAAGAAGAACTAATTAAAACTTCCTTCTGTCCCAATAATTCGTTTGACTGTCAGAGTTTTGCGTCGTTAATTTTAATTAAAGAAACGTGGCCTGGAGTTTGTAATAATATTAAAGCATTGAAATTGGTGATCCGCTAAACTTCGACACTCTGTTCGCGGATGACCGTCCATTCGTTTTAATTAACCCTTCCGCCCGCCGCCGGTCTCAACTGCTCCGCTATTAGAAAAGTTTCAATTTTTGTGAAATGAGAGAACCTCGATAAATCAATTACGACTCTAAACTTGCGTTTTATACCTTGTTATACTTTACAACCTTAACAAAAACATTCTTCTCTTTGTGCCACTTTTGCACGCCTTCGAATCCTGATCGAGATGGGATAGAATATTTTCTGAATTTGCATTCTGTCAAACCTTCGGAGATTAACTACTGAATTTTTTTATTAAAATATTATTCGACCCGTTGCTCATTTGCTGCGTTATTGAAGGACAAATCAACAAAGAAACACACTTTCGCATTAAAGTATTAGTTAAGGATAAGATTAATAATGAAGGAATGAATAAAGGATGAACTGGTCATTTCTAGACAAGGCAACAAAGCATAGCAGTTAATTTTTCCTTCTCGTTTTAATGTTTAGCGATACTTCCTAATTCTGTCCGCGTATCTCCCCCTCGTCCACGCATTCATCTTGTTCGTCGAGTCTTGATTAAGACTCACCGTGATGTATTTACGCCGTGCTGACGTAATGGGAAGAGATACATCGATGGAAGAGATACGTCAAGTGTCAATTCTTGTTGGTTACTATTGAGGACAAATATTGATGACAATGTAACCGCCTAATTCCTTTTCGTAATCGTAGAGGATCAAAAATGCCCTATCCCTATGCTATAAAGTAATGGTCAATCGATAATTTAATTTCAGCACAAAGCAAAGGTATGAAATTGTTAGAAATAGTGGTCGTCGCCCATTTTCAATACTTTAATTTAAATTATTCATTCAGTTCAAACCATTTCACATATTGTAGTTTCCATTAATTACTACATAGGTACTAAGTTTCACAGATTTTTTTATTTTTTTATTCGATGACAAGATAGTCCTTGACTGCGATCTCATCCGATGGTAATCGACGATTGCATTTTCGAAAAAAAATAGTAATAGTAATTACTTGGAAAAGGAAACGTGTTCCTAAGATTCGTAAGATGTTCTAAATCACAAAAATACACTGAAATGATCTTAAAAGTTTAAATTTAATAGTGAATACACACTCGAAATTAGTTGTATACTACAAGTTCTATACTACTTAAAAAACTGAGTCTTTTTGTCTCGGCTATTTTTCCGTCTCTACTTACTAAGATATTATTCTTATAAGTTCTAAAAACATTTATTTCCTTTAACTCTTATTGTCCCTAGAGTTACGTAAGAACATTTTGTAAGCCCGTCCTAAATAGAAGAAAATTTACATTTATATATTTAAATATTTATAATTGAATTAGATCTCATTCTTGTAGTTTTATCAAATTTCAGATAGAAGATAATGAATAAGCACCTGCAAAAGCATTTCCAATTAAATTAAATGATAGCATTGAATAACTCAGCCCAAATCATTTCTTATCTACAATGTAAGGCCATTTGCATGCAAATAATATTACTTAGCGTTAATTTATCGCTCCTTTGCTCCCGTCAGGGTCAAATATTTTAACTAGTTATCTCAAGAATAAGCTTATTTAGGTTATTGTATTATTCTATTAGTTTACTTAGGTTTTGTTATGGTTTATTAAGGTGAATTTAGTTTGAAATTAATTGAATTTAAGTCAGGTTATGTATATCTTTTTCTATTTCTTCTTTATCAGACTCTCATTGCTAGACATAGGTCTTTTGCATGGTTTTCTATATATTGCGATCCAATGTAGTCCTGTAGTAGATATAATTATTTTATATATTAGCTAATATTATGGATTTTATTTTAACACAGTCTGGTGGAAACGGTCTAACGTGGTAAAGTTTTAGTACCTAAATAGGCTACACGTATTTCTAATCACAGTTACCTACAGCTTTATACATAGACTAGAAGCCCGCGCCGACTTCGTCCGGGTTGAAAATTTAAATACATATTTGTTTTTACGGGACTGATCGCACAGAGCTTCTTATAGGAGACGATTGTAAATAAAATCACCGCAGGAACCAGAGGAATCTCCCGCGCCGAAACCCGCCGCCGTGCACCGCCCCCGCGCCCGCCGACACATATTAATTTAATTTTCCGATAACTCCTATGATATTTATTTAAATTGTATAGTGTAAAGGGCGAATATGTTCTAAACTAAATACTTACGATAATAAACATATTTATTTAGATATAGATTGACATCGCATCGGTTTAAAGAACCTTCGAAAATAATTCATTATTTTTAATCAAAATTTGAAAGATAGAAATGGTCACTGTAAGTTATTCTTAGAAGATAGACATATGCTATCCCGGACTTTTTTTTAAAACTTTTTAAGAGGAACAATTCACCCATACATCATTTTCATCCAATAGCAGTATATGACCCAGCGCACGCCTTGAAAACGTTTAAGATTCAAAAAATTTTCCGACTTCCTTAACAAATTTGCACATAATATCTAGCCATAATACTTTATGTGCATAATATATAGCCTATAACCATCTGGAATAATGTACCTTTGAATTGGTAAAAGAATTTTTGAAATAGGTGCGGTGGTTCCAAAGTTTGCTCCGGACATACATACAAACTCACAAAATTCGCGCTCCCTCTTTGTTATAATAGTATAGATTATTCAGGTTTCGTAAACTAGTATATTCTTTAAAATTCAAACCAATCATTATGCTGCTTGTCCATTTAGTCGTGATTTATGTAGAACTAAATATGATTCCATTCATAATTATGGCTCCTAATAACGATGATCTTGATTAAATTAAGTGGTGGCTTTAATTCACGAGTTGTATAAAGGAAATTAGCTAAAACATAATTATGTAGGTATTTTGACTGTGCCGTATTTTTGGACCAATTTAATATTTCTAACATAAATAGTAACTTTGACGTAATCGGTATTATTCAAACCACTTAAGATTCTAGAATTTTTGGAATGGGCAAATACTAGATCAACTTCAAGTTTAATAATAACAATTATAAAATACTAGCGGACCCGACAGACGTTGTCCTGTCTTAACTATGAATATTGAAACTCCCCTTTTTACCCCCTTGGGGAGAGAATTTTCAAAAAATGTAAAATACGTAATTCTTTATTTTTGATCAAGAGCCAAAATATCAAGTTTCATAAACATAACTTGAAAAATAACTTGAAGAACGAAGGACTATCATACAAACATTCAACCCCTATTTAATCCCTTAGGGGGTAGAATTTTTAAAAACTGTGAAACACCTACTTTTTTGTTTTCAATTTAAAGCCTAAGTACCGAATTTTATGGGTATAGCTTGAAAAATAACGGAGTTTCATACAAACTTTAACCCCCCTTTTTACCCCCTTGGGGGGAGAATTTTCGAAATATGTAAAATACGTAATTCTTTATTTTTGATCAAGAGCCAAAATATCAAGTTTCATAAACATAACTTGAAAAATAACTTGAAGAACGAAGGACTATCATACAAACATTCAACCCCTATTTAATCCCTTAGGGGGTAGAATTTTTAAAAACTGTGAAACACCTACTTTTTTGTTTTCAATTTAAAGCCTAAGTACCGAATTTTATGGGTACAGCTTGAAAAATAACGGAGTTTCATACAAACTTTAACCCCCCTTTTTACCCCCTTGGGGGGAGAATTTTCGAAATATGTAAAATACGTAATTCTTTATTTTTGATCAAGAGCCAAAATATCAAGTTTCATAAACATAACTTGAAAAATAACTTGAAGAACGAAGGACTATCATACAAACATTCAACCCCTATTTAACCCCTTAGGGGGTAGAATTTTTAAAAACTGTGAAACACTTACTTTTTTGTTTTCAATTTAAAGCCTAAATACCGAATTTTATGGGTATAGCTTGAAAAATGACGGAGTTTCATACAAACTTTAACCCCCCTTTTTACCCCCTTGGGGGGAGAATTTAAAAAAAATGTAAAATACGTAATTCTTTATTTTTAATCAAGAGCCAAAATATCAAGTTTCATAAACGTAACTTGAAAAATAACTTGAAGAACGAAGGACTATTATACAAACATTCAACCCCTATTTAACCCCTTAGGGGGTAGAATTTTTAAAAACTGTGAAACACGTACTTTTTTGTTTTCAATTTAAAGCCTAAATACCGAATTTCATGAGTATAACTCGAAAAATGACGGAGTTTCATACAAACTTTAACCCCCCTTTTTACCCCCTTGGGGGGCGAATTTCGAAAAATCCTTTCTTAGTGCTCGCCTACGTCATAAAAGGAACCTACTGTCAAAATTTCAAGTTTCTAACTTCAGTGGTTTAGGCTGTGCGTTGATCGTCAGTCAGTCAGTCAGTCAGTCAGTCAGGACAAGCCTTTTTATATAATTAATAGATTAATCTAAATATATAAAAGGCAAAGGTGACTGACTGACTGACACACAGCTCAAACCGCTGAACGGATCGGGCTGAAATTTGGCATACAGATAGCTATTATGATGTATGCATCCGCTAAGAAAGGATTTTTGAAAATTCAGCCCCTAAGGGGTTAAAATAGGGGTTGGAAGAATCGAACTTTCAAGTTTTGTTGAAAATATTTATTACCTACCTATACAATTTCGGTTCGCATACGAAACGGTATGGTTTTGATAAGGTTGCTCAGTCAAAGGTTGCTTTATTAAGCAGTTATTAATTGTTAACATTTTATAACAATAATATTACAAAATTATAAAATGTTTACCATATTCAGTTTAATGTAAGTTTTTTGTACCTGCTATTTACGATGATAGGCTTTAGATCAGTCAGTCAGAATAAGTCTTTCACTCCCGTCTGGTGAGAGACTAGTCAGCGCTAGTTACCACCCATCCATCAAAGACGTACCTTCAAGCGATTTAGCGTTCCGTAATGCCCTGTCGAAACCGTTTAGGGTTTGACCTTCCAGTTAGACCCTACCATCTTCGATCGTCACTAGAATCTGCTGAGATTGCAGTCAAAGGCTGTCTCGTCATCAAATTAAAAAAAAAAACATTGCTTGTCTGTGTTTGACCGCTGCTGCTCAAACATAGCAATATCACTAAGTGTAGATTCGTGCTAAAGTTCTTATTGTGAGGCATGGCTGGTAGCCGCCGCGCTCATTATTTCGAATGAATCGCCGAGGCGCGTAGGTAATGGTGGCGCTTCTGCTTACATGGCAAATTATATACCGGACAATGTCATTGTGATAAATAATTCCCGCTCGCCCAACACCGTAAATAGTGGAGAAACCATTATATTTTGTGTATTTAAATAAAATTATTTTTAATCTACACAAACGTTCCCGCAAATTACGGTGCCCGACCTTTTGAACAGTTGAAAGCCGCTGATAAACTGGAAGCCTCGAAACGAATTCAAAAATATAATGAATTGTTTTTGCCACCTATAAAAGCATTTATTTTTAGCGATCTGCACCGAAATAGTAAAAAAAGGACCTTTATGGATAGACGCTTGTCCAACTTTATTGAAGGAACTCTTGTTTCTAGGCATGATGAGTTTAATTAATCAAAAATGTTTTAAATAAATTTTACATATTTTTTTAATGCATAAGGCAAATTGGCAAATTATTGGTTCACCTAATAATTCGCTTATATAGTATTACTTTTATCTGAAGCTCTGACGTATTTATATATGAGGTTATATTAATCAGCCTAACCTATATCAAACCACTTACAAGTTTTTACATTGAGCGATTGCAATCTGACCTTTGTAACCCGTCAAGAAAGCTAGTAACACATTACGATAGATTAAACAACTATCAGATGTTGATGATTAACACAGAGTGACAACTTTGTGTACCTACGGAGGACGTTAGTTGATGATAATGATAAATGAGAACCACGTCACGTTTATGTAATGTCTTTAAATATATGTCTAATCATTCAAGGCTTTATATAGGTCAATATATTATTTTGCATTAGAAGGTATATGTAGATGTAAGACTCATAGACCATTAGATCTGTTCATTGGTTTATTGGATTACTAGATGATGCCCGCGGCTTCGCGGATTAGTTTTTTAAAATCCTGCGGGAACTCTTGATTTTACGAGATAAAAAGTAGCCTATATCACTCTCCCGGTTTTCAATTATACCTACCCATGTAAAAAATCACGACGACCCGTTGTTTTGTTGGGGCGTGATCGAAGGACAAATCAATCAACAAACACACTATCGCATTTATAATATAGGTAAGGAAGTAAGGATTTCGTTCATTGAGTGAAAAACTTGTTTCGTCGTGGTACTAAATGTCCAAAATTCAAATGTCCACTGGTTTGGCTGTGCGTGTATTTGCTTCTGCCAGTCAGTCAAGTCAGGCCTGTGGAAGTTCATTCAAGTAACTTTTGTCCAGCAGTGGACGTCTATCGGGTGATAAAAAAAGACGAGGAAGTCAATCAAGGCACTGTTTTATGGATTGTTACTGCTACTTTACACTTTACTCAATTTAAATTTTTAATTTCTAGTCACCAGCTGATCACGAAAGAAGTCCTTATCTTTTACCCGTATTGAAGGAATTCATTAAAGCTAGGTGCCTAAAACGGAGACATTAGTTTTAATAGTGAAGATAAGAATTATTTCTGAAACCTGTTCGTTCGGAAGCGCTCGGTTATTTACTGGCTACGTGATTTGTAATGTAATTGTCTTTCCAGATGAGATATTTACATTGATTTCCACTTTAGATAAGTGTTTTATTAATTAGAAATCCATAAATTCGTGTAAAGAATTCTGATGAGAAAAACATGCATTTTGGTCGGCGATGTCGTGTTTTATTTTACATTTTTTTTACCTAAATTTTATGACACTAAACCTTTGAATAAACATGGATATTTTAAAGATTTAAAAAATATATATGGTCAATTCATTTTAGGGGTCGGTAGGTACGTACTATAACTTTCGTACAAAATTATAGTGATACAATTGTACCTAAATTATAAAAAAACACCATGTGGAATCTATGGCCGGACAATGTATGATATGTATAATAAACATTTTATAAACAAACAATAAAAAAAAAAAACATTTTAAAATGAAAAATTATACATCCTTCTTAGTTTGTATCATATTGTGACAGACAACTACTGAACTCTGCCGAATTGGCCGTTTATTTATCATTTATATAATCATCACTTTATATACTTTTCACAGCATAATCACTGAACTGAATTTGACACAGAGATAGTTTGCATTCTGGAGACGGATATGAAGATGCTTTTGATCAGGGAAAGTCAGAGTCAACATTTTTAAAATACCCAATAAATCTACGGCCGATTCGTAGGCATCAGCTATTTTTTAATTAAATAATAAATATAGTTGAGTGGATTTTACAAAACGTTTCACGTTTGTAAGACCATATAGTGCAAATAAACAAAAGGTTTCATTGGATACATGTTACCGATTCCAAATAAACTATCAATATATTCTGTTGATAAAACAAACAATAAATTCGTAAAAACGCAGACTATGTTACAATTTGATGTGCACGATACATCGATGTATTTTATTGTTGCAGTGTGTATGCGTGAATAAAAAAGTCTATCTAACATGTTTATATAGGATAGGGCCTGTAGTGTATACCGAGTCTCGATCGTAAATGTCATCTGAAAATTTATATTCATTACGATTAGATAGCACGCCACAATGGTACACTATTGTTGGGTGTGTGTATGAACTGATCGATGGACGATATAGCGTTTTTATGGTTGACATACTGTTCGTCTTTCACGTTTTGATTTACGAGCGGAGTAGTAGAAACAGTAGGATGTAAGTATTCTATTGCCACGTATTAATCTCTTACGTTTTAATTTATACACCGCCCACTATCATCGCTCCACTAGTTTCTTAACGGCTTTACATTTAATACGATCATTTAAAGGTAACATATACAAAGGTTTTAGTAACTAATTGAGTGCATGACTAGATATTTCTAGAATTTTTTTCATATTCCAATACTGAAAATATATCAAACATCCACGAGTGAAACAAACTAAAATACGGCTTCGTTTTTGATCACAACTCAGATTATGTTTTAATAAGTTTGGCGTATGGTGGAACTTAGTATAACGAACAAAAAAAAAAGGCGACGCTACGCAACCTTTTTTAGTTGCCGTCGCTATGTCATAGTAAATAGAGCTGAATTAAAAAAACACTTTGCGCTCCCTTACAGTCATATGCGATAGGTGTGCGTTCCGTCTAAGAATTTTGTTTAATATCGGCAAGCAAATGATGTGCCATATTTCTTATTATATTCTTTAAAAGAGGAAACAAATATTAATATTTATCCTATAGGAATTATTCTTTGAATAAATTTTTCATGACTTTAAAACGATATTGTTTGATCGCACACCGTTTTGATCGCATTGTTCTCCCGAAAGCTGTACCATTCCATTGAGAGAGATAATGCTATACTTTTATCTCATCACTAGATTCACACGTGAGACAGCAGACTATAGTCTATACTATTTTCTTTCTGATGTATAACGTGATCTCTCTCGATGGAGAGTGGTACAGCTTTCGGGAGTTTTCCTACGTATCGAACCAAAAGTATCGATCCTTTTTTCGAATCCCTAAGCATCATGCAAACTTGGGGCAAACTTGATCTTATGTGGCCTCCCTTAGCATATCCCCATCCTGTATTTATAGAATGTAAGAGCTCTAGCTTAGTATAAGAGCTATGATCAAGAAAACGAATGCGCGCCCGCGTGCCGACTGCAATTTGCGATTCTTCTCAATACTTTGGATTTACGAGCCATTTTCAATTTTACGACCACCTGACGTGCCCACTTATATAGCGCCATGATTCTTTGACATGACTCCTCTAGCCTCGCACAAAGTAACGATGCCGAGATGGCAGTGTAAAAACAGAGTAGGTACCTATTTGGTACATCTCAAAGCACTATGCAACGAAGTCGCTAGCTGTGTTGGTCTGTACGTTCGCTTTAGATTTTTTTAACTACGTGGATTTCGATAGGTAGGTACAGCTTGCAATACAATTTCGGAAGGTTTATATTATGAAGATATAATATGGTATGGATTTAATTAACATAACGATAACCTAAGTTAGCCCACTAAGTACCTAGAGTAGCTTCGTAAAAAAACTTTTGCTATCATGGACAATAATATGATCTAACTATAAACCTCGGAAAATCAAAGAGTTTAAACTTAAAAAATACAACAATCTAGTACACGTTAAACTTTAACTGCTTCCAGATGAAGTAGCTTTAGAGGGTCCAAGATAACTCCTTTAACGCAGAATACCATCTATACAGCGCAGCGGTCAGTTATGGTTACAAACATGAGGATCGGTTTGTGTGTGTTGGTAAACTTATATTATTATTACTGGAGAAAACGCATCCCATCCTGTCCCTTGATCTAACGCGAACAAGTCGCGTTTTGATTTCAATGAAAACTGTAGGTATTGCACACTAGATGCCACACACCAATTTCGGAGGATCGAGAGCCGTAGTGTATATAATACATACTATTATGTTTGCTCCCTCCGCACTGTTTAAAAAAAGGATAGCTAAGTATTCGTTGTGGATGCAGCTTAAAGAATCTCATCTGCGTCGTACATCGTGAATGTCCAAGGTGCGCCAAGATGGTAGGCCTTGATAGGTTTCAACTTGCATATTGAGTCTAATTTGTTCTTACATCAGTTACGGACTTCTAGTTAGATTTAATACCACGGTAAAGTGGTAACGTAAAGGATTACGCCCCCAGGCGATGACGCTCGTTAGGAATTTGTACGCGGCTTCATGTCGAGCCTCTACATAGGTACTGTAATTATGTATAGGTACGTATACTGCGTTTAGAATAAGTATAACAACGGTTTTGCATAGTAACTTCTAGCTGCTTTAGCTGAATATTATAAATGTGAAAATATGAGTGGATTGCGTATGAAGTCTCATGAATTCATACGCAATCCATTCATATTTTTCATAATCCAGCATTAACTAGTATTATTAATGCGAGATGTGTCTTTTAGTTAATCCTTTAATCACGTAGCAATGGAATAGTGGATCGACATGATTTTTTTTGCATGCTTGTAGTTGAGGATCTTATAGAGTGATTTTTTATCACTCCACGTTTCAATACATTTTCAGTAGTCTGTAAAATTATATTTAACCAACGGATATAAATTAATATTTCGCGCGAGTTCACGTATCCGCCTATTTGTACGGCATTTAGTTTATGTTAATAAATGTGGAACCGCATGCAGCGGTTACGGCGCACTTTGTCTAACACGCGGTGCCTCGCGGAAAGCTAGCGCTGCGGTTCGCGATGAATAATTGCGCTCCAAACCGATGCACAATGGCCAATGCGAGTGTTTAAATGCCCTATTAAATCTTACGAAGTGCGTAGGATTCTGTGGGATTCAATTACGTTTTGTGCGCGATGAAAGGTACCGGAGTTAAACGCGTAAACTGAGCCGCGAGTCGTGAACACATCCCGACACCTCGCTGAATGCGCCGCGCACAAAGGGCGCGAGGGAACACAGCGCACAATGCGTATCGCGCCGGGGGCAGATTGAATAAATGCTAAATTAAATAAGAGCAAATAAAACCCCACCATTAATGAGCAAAAGCTGTCGGATAATTCGTGTGTCAAACAAAGCGCGGGCTCGGTTGCTTTCGCTGGGTGAGACGGCGGCCGCGCCATCTTGAGACGATTTGATTGCATTTCAAATCTCTTGTTTTTTCTGCAAACGAGTAATACCATAGTCTGAGCTACCAGTTTAAGTTAAAACCTCTGAAATTTAAGACGTTGCGATTCCTTTTGGCAATTTTATTTGATAAATAAAAACTCAAAATTCAAGCTTATAATGACAACAAATTATATGATGCCGCCTGGCTTATTTATTTAAAAACATGAAGTATAATAATTATAGAATATAATTAGTTTCACTACTAAAGAATAGAGTATCTGAAGTTGCCAGCCTATGCCAGCATAACACTATTCTACGGTAGATCCTAAAATAGTAGGTAGGTATATATTTTTAGATTCTCACTGGATCTACCTATCTGTACGCAAATCTTAACTCTTTTAGTAATTTAATAGCCATTCTTTTAACTAAATGATATTTACTAATTGATAGACGTTAAAAATGTCCCCACAGTCTTACAGTAATTAAAGAAGAATATTTAATTTCAGTATCTTCTTATTTGCATAGTCAAGGAATGGACGATGTAGAATTTGAGTTACCTGTAAACAGGGTCGAAATTTTAATACTACACTATATTATCGACCACACCTGCACCTGCCCATCACACTCTGCCTATCTTACAGTTCTGCACTCAAACACAGCTTACATATCGAAAGTCATAAAATCGTCTAAGCCAAAAGTCTATATTCGCTAGCTATTTATCCGCTAGACTATCGTATCGTATAAGTACGAGTATAAATGTGCTTGTATGAGAGTACCAAAACAGGAATGTTCCGAATCGCCTTTGTTAAGATTTTATCTCGCCATTAAATAGTTGTAACCATCACAGAATATCGAGCGCCTCACTCAAAGTAACGGTCCTATTTGGCTTGTTACTATTTAGGATGAATTAATTTGTTCTTTCGTCAATACATGTAGCGATATCGGTAGGGTCAGTTATTACCCACAGTAAATGTTTATGTAGGCACGTCAAAAATAATGATTAGACCATTAAAGTTACTTGTCTTTTAAAACAATTTAGATTATACACGCTTCACGGAGCAAAAACTACTGTTATTTACTGTAAAAAATAGATAAAAAATTACCTTCCCTATTTAAATAAAGAGAAAAAGGAATTGACTTGTATACATTTTTAATTTACCTATTTAAAATTTATATTCAGAATAACAATAAATAAATAATATTTTATTCATTCGGATGTAGGTAAAACAGTTTTTATTACATTATTCAGGTATATTTACATTCTAGTATATCTAGTGTATGAATATTTGGATTTTAAAAGCTTAAATATAACTTAGACCTGTGTTATTACCAGTTTGTAATCAATTATGTAAATACCATCTCACAAATCATAAAATCTCTATGATGTCAACTTTAGATGATGATAAATTAATTTAATAAAATACATGTACTAAATATACCTAATTAGTTCATGTTACGTTGTACTAATTTATTTTTATATACGGAATATTGGAACGTTCTGCAAACGAGCTGGAAAAAAGAAAGGTCACCGTTTTGTATTAGAAATTGTGGTAACAACGAACTTAGAAATATATATAGGTATTCAGCTGTTGTAGCCGTAGAATTTTTCTAATTCCAACACCGTTGATAAATTTAATAAGATAACTTTGAACGGTAAATATTGATAGCATTTGTATTCCCACATGGAGCGGGAGAGATTGATATCGGCCAAACAACGTAGAGCAACAAATAGCTCCGTCGAAATAATAACGGCCTGTTAATATAATTGAAATAAGAATCTGATAATCGAATTAATCTCGTGCAGGCAACTTAATTAAGGTAGTCGTTGTAACAGCGTATAATTTGGCTCGAAATTGTTTCGTCCAATCGGGATCGTTAGCGTGATGAGTCACCCACGTGATATTGTTTGGTTTCATAATAGCTACACTATAATTTGAACGTAATCGTTATTCGTAACTGGATAGAATAATAATAACCTTTCTCGTATTACGATACACTTTAACAAGGCATTTAAACTTAAAAATCCACGGATTTCGTATTTATATAGGACTGAGTTTATATTGGGATTATTAAGTGGATTATTAAGTGACGTTCATTCGAAAAGACCAAGAAGACGGGCAGATAGATTCTGCCCCTAACAGATTCAACTTGACGTATCGCAACCCCGCAGTCTCCTGACTGCAATTATGCAACTGCAATAGATCTGCATAAAAACTGCGAATTTGTAGTCTGCTTGCAGTCCGAATGCAGTTCGTCTGTCACAATGTTAGACACGTATTTTTGCTTTGTCTTGAACAAACGTCAATTTAAATAACAAGAAAAAAGTTTTAAAACTATATTAACGTAACGGTAAATTGGGTGTAAAATTCATCATATTGACTTTGTTCGTAGGTATAAAATGTGGCCGTCTCCCGGACCATAAAGAATTTCATTCATCAAAATCGGCTCAGTTATTTAGGCGGTACCGTGGAACATTATACGTACATACATACACAGACTGCTAAATTCATAACTCTTCCTTTTGACTTTATCGTAGTCAGGTAAAAATAGAGGTACATATAATAAAATCTTCCACAAAAATCTCTTACAGCAAACGGAAGTGGAATATTTAGCCAAACATTACACCCGCTGTATGAGGTGTCACTTCAATTCCATGTATGAGGTCCAGGAACACAGGGACCACACGAACGGTAGCACCGGAATAAATATTTGTCTAAAGCATACGATCTTAACTAAGAGTGAAATCATAATAAAGTAACCATATCGAGTCAAAGTAAACAATCTCGTCTAAACAATCAAGTCATATAATGTGTTTTTCACAGTTAAACGAATCATTTAGTTTTGTCATTTTATCTGAGCTATGCTCGCGGTAACAAACCAGAAAAGTTTGAGTTCGAGAAAACACATCGGCTTGCGTAGCTGAAGTAAAGTTTTTTTTTGTTTTTATAAATAAACTAGCTTTTGCCCGCAGCTTCGCTCACGTTAAGTTCGATTGTTCAAACCCCTATTTTACCCCCTTAGGGGTTTAATTATCAAAAATTCTTTCTTAGCAAATGCCTACGTCATAATCGGTCTGCCAAATTTCAGCCCGATCCGTCCAGCGGTTAGAGCAGTACGTTCATAGATCAGTCAGTAAGACCTTTGGCTTTTATATATTTAGATAAGTTGAGGCGCGTTAGTAGTAATAATTTTAAAAATTGCCTCCTACTCGTACATTTATGATTGACTATGGCTATTTAACATCCATAATTGTTGAAATAAAATACATATATCATTCCAAAACTCTCTTAGTGAATTAAAAGGACGATTACTTAGAGGCTTTTGGTATACATATTCGCGAAACAATTCTGGGGGGTAGATTTAATTCTCGTATTCGTATTCGATGATATTAGCGTCAAAGTAAAATAAACCTTAATAATTGGATGGATTTAAAGTCACAAATTCAGTACAAACGATTTTAATTTTGAGAGCATCCGTATACGTACACGTATAAGAATGCAGCACGAAATTGAGTTCTGATTCAATGCTGTTATGGTTCATTTTACTTTGTCGCTAATGTCATCGAATACGAATACGATCAGTCGAATTAAATCTAATACTAACCCTACTGTTAGACAGCAGCGATACCATTGTGAAAATGCCTGTTCTTGTTCTAGTTCTGTTTCTTTCATTCTGCTGCTACGGTTTCGAGACAGAAATGTGCTAACAGCCTTAGGTAGATAAATATTAAGTCATCGCTATTGTTCAATATTTTTTTACATAACGAGCTTTGAAGACTATAATTATTTTAGCTATTATCTTCAGACATTTTCTCATCAAAGTACGGTTTTAATTAGTATCTACCTCACAAGAGCATGTTCTCACTTAAAGTCTTATTAATCGTTGCCGCGACTATTTTAAAGTACCTACCTGCTTATTTTTTAAGAGTTGTATAATTGTCATGAATAAATATGAACAGCAAACTTATTGGGCTCTAATTAGCCAAACCAGATGAATCTGTGATAAATGAACAATGAATTTTATTTGAATGAATTTTTCTTTATCTATGCTCTACCGATGTAATACCTTGATACAAAAATTAAATTTCCACATTATTTATATATTAGTGAAAGTTTCATCAGAATCTATTCAGCGATTGTATTTCTGGTGGTTTATGTAAACAGCTAAAAGTTGGTTGTAATTTTTTTTTTATTACAATTAAAAATTATCTTTAAACGATGCGTTGTATCGAAACAGTTACATTATAAGCGGCTCGAACTGTTAGAATAGAGACAACTGCTAATATGAAGGTAAATATTTATAAAAAATAGTTCTGTAGCCAGCGATGTAACATGCGGCAGCGTTGAACTCTTCGGTATGGCGCGGGCCGCGGGCGCGAACACTACCTAGTTTTTTACTCTGCTTCTAACGAGATCTCGAGTCCAAACATCGAGGCAGCACATTAAACGCTCTAGGATATTAAAATGAGACAAATTTATTGCCGCTCTCCGATTATATGTTCGATAAACGCGCAGACCGGTGATTATGATATCTCGAGAGTTTAATCGTAGCATCGATACGGAGTCGCGTTCCGTTCCACACTAAACCAGTACTAATAAAAAAGAAACTAGTTACGGGCATTCGTCGGTTTAGGTCGGAACATCAACAAGACGGTGGGAGACGACAGAGGAGTCGGAACCCGGTGCGTTATCGGCCCGATCGGCTCGAACAATGCCTCGAATGTTTCAATATAAACCCGACAGCATTTTTAACGTTTCATCGGTGCTGTAACAATCGTAAAATAAATTCTCTACGCCTTCTCAGAGCTCTGATTAATGTAGTACACAGCGCCGCGTCGCGTTTATTTTTTCACCTCCGTGTTCTCTAGTTGAATTTATGAGTCGAGGCGACCGGGTCGCGAAGCGTGCGGTACTACTTGTATCTGTGAGCTCAAGTTGTACGATCGTGGTAAGGAACACCTACACGTCATCAGATTCTACTAAGAATAATTTTTTTTTGGATCAAGCATGATAATTAGATTAAGAAAATGATTAAGATGTAGTAAAGACAGAAGAAGTTCTGATAATATTTATAAATATTGAAAATCTGTCAAAAGAACTTTATTCGTCCGTTAAACGTTACTCGGCATTGCTGAAATTACCACTTTAAGCTACTTTTTAGGCTTTGTTTGCTATAGCTATAATTAATGTAAATATAAAATAGACAAAATTGTTGTTTTTTTTCATGCATACGTGGCTATATGTTTGTACTGACCGATATCAATACAAATTATGTCTGGTTCCTCTTTTTAACTAAGTGTTCTCCAACGTCTATTTTTTTTTGACAAAAAGTCAAAAGCTATAGCAGTATCTTATTTGTCTAATGTATACAGTAAGGTATCGATAGAGTATAGATTGAATATAGGAAACAGGCGTTAGTTATAACTAGTATTAATAATATAGTTAGCATTACTAAAAATTTTCCTTATGACGTAAATTAGAGGCCATATGATATCTCAGGTTATTATTTATGCATTATAGGTGCTAAAAAGATCGATGCTATGACTTCTTTGAGTATTTTATAAAATATCTGGGTAATTTATTTCCTCCAGACGCTATCTTCTGAAAATGTATGAGTTATCTGTTATGTGTTAACAGCTATACATGATAGATTAGTGAGATTAGACTATTGATGGCTTATGTTTTAAGCACCTAGCGTAATACATTATTTCTATACAGAAAATTTGAATACTATCAGAATACGGGATGCGTTTTCGTCGAGTTAAAGCTGCGTGAGAATTTTATACCTCGACCACTATCTCATCTGATGGTAAGTAAAAATAAGGAGTGTACGCTTTTATGTCTTGATTTGGAAATAATTGATAGATTACACGAATTCAAACAGTGTGTAAAGACAGGTAAAGACATTTAACATGTAGATGCTATTATACAGTTAGTGAATTCCTTAACGAAAAAGTTGCTTGGCCAAAATTGCCTTTGCTTCACCTGTCCACAATATGTATAGGTAGACATTATACGTATAATATTTTCGTTTTGAAAAGAGCAAGTGCTGAGTTTTTTCTCGGTTCTTCTCAGCAGAATCAGCTTTTCGAAACGGTGGTAGAATCTTGCCTTGTCAAAAAAGCAACAAATTGGCCTAGGTGAATACTAAGTAGTTTTGAATTTGATGCAAAACGGTAGCTGGCTAACTTGGAAGGAGGTTTGGCAGTTTTAATTAAATCCTTACCCCTAATCGGTTTCTACACGTTATCGGAACCGATTGGAGTATCGGATTAATTAAGCTAAGTATATCAGAACGTTAAATCGCGTTAGATATACATGACTAGTTGACTACATTATTTGTCGGTAGTGTGGTAACTACACGACCAAAGCCTCCCGCCAAACCAGACCTGGGAAAGAAATTATAAATTCCGTAAGTACCCCTGTCCCCATCGGGAATCAAACCCGAGACCTCACCGGTAGCGCTTACCGCTGCGCCAGGCAGGTCGACAGGTTCCGATGAGATGCCACTTTCCTCTGTTTTGTTTCACTATAGGGTTATGCATCGACTCCACTTGCATACGTGTTTTGCTATAGATGGTAAGGAGTCATCCTCACCTATCCTTGGTGAAAGATTACTTTAATACTACACAACATACAAATATTTTTTTAAAGCCAAAGTTAGAGTTTGAATCATGCATTGTTTTTTTACCTGAGTATGCTTAAACCAAAAGAAAGGGTTTTGAATTTAGCAGTCTATGTATGTGATTATTTACGAATGTTCCATCGGAGCGTCTAAACTGAGCCGATTTTGATGAATGAGGTGTCAATCGATTAGTTGTTATGGTCCGGGTGACATAGGCTACATTGTATACGAATAAGATAACGGATCTTATGCTGAGATCTATAGAGCGTGCTCTGACTTAGCTCAGACTTAAGATAAGAGTTAAAAAGAGATACAAATATGCTCCGACATAAATTTATCTCGTTTTATCTCTGTCTTGAGACTAAGTAGAGTGAGAGTGCGGTCTATAGGTTTCAGCCTTAGATACAATTTTTCATATTCGGTAGAAAAATTAATTACCTCTATTAAACTTCGTTAAGACCTTTAGTAAACATTCGCTGTGAAACCATGAAAGCAAAAAAAGAGCATCTTCCTATTCTCTCCTAACTCGAGACTCTAGTCTAACTCTTTCTCAAGTGATTGCGATGATGTTTTCAGACGCCAGTTAACTCTCCGCGTTTGATTCGCTATATTATATTTGTTGATGGTGTGCTAAAGGTCTTAGTACATCGCTGAAATTGTGTGGAAAAGAGATAGACGAATAGTAAATTTTTTTGAAATAGGATAGGCAGTTTTGCAAATATTACAACAAATTAACATGTTGAAACTTCAGCGGTTTTCAATATGTATTTCATCAACGGATGTCTGCTACAAGCCTCAATTCAAACGTTTATATTTAATGTAGGCCAACTTGAGACTCTTATGACAAGCCAAGACTCTACCATCGGTTCGTATACAACTGAACTTACTGCAACTAGGTGCATTATCCTTACATATTCCACATCTCACCGTAATAGCCTTACACTCACCATATCCTGCTACATTGTTGCGCGAATCCCATAAATGCAATCTCGATATAACATAGTAGGTACCAAACGCTTTTGTTCCCGTCTCCAGTTGTTTCACACCTACTTAGGGCTGCGGGGCGAAGTCTCGTTAACTGAGATTGAAGGCCCGCGGTCGACGGCCGGTTCCTCACATAAAAACCTGATATGCAATATGCTCGCCTGTGGAAGCTCGGTTAAATAACTCGGCCTCACTTCAATAGCTTCGGCTCTACTATTATTTTTACTAGAAATTTTATTAGTGGTTTTGATTTTAGCATAGAAATTGTGTTTTATGGCAAATTTTATAGCTTTACTTTAATACTGGACGTTTCAGATTTATGGTTTGTACTTATATACCTCAAGTAAGTTATTCCTGTAAGAGCTTAAGATTTATAAAAATTCCTTGAGAATTCTAACTTTTAAGGATACAAACTAGCTTAGTCATCAGATGGTTCTATACGTGCCTTTAAAAGTACCATCAAAATCACCGTGCTGAATATTAGCCCGGACAAACAGACGTACAATAATAATTTTAAGAGCATGCCTTTGTGTTATGTTTTCGCCCTTGTTTAATAAGAAGTTTCATAGTAATATGATTTTTTCCATCAACAAATTATGAACTTATTTATTTCGAAATCTCAGATCAAGATCACACAACAATCTTTAAGTAATTTACTTAGATTTTACTTGTATAGATTTTATTTCTAGGTATAAATAAAAATAATTATTATTAGCAAAGTTTTTATAAAAGTATTTTTGCCATTTAGTGCCAATTTCATGAACGCCGAATGACGTGTAACTGAGAAATAAATTGCGCGTTCTGACAGTTTCAGTGTTAAAATCTGTTTACTTTTTACTTTGTAATTATTTACATGTACTTACCTTTTTATTTCAAGTACATTATTTTTATTTGTTTTTTGCATTTTGTATGGTAAAAATGTTGCATTTTATTGTTTTAATTTTAATAACATACTTATCGATTATGATCTAGATTTAATTAAAATTATCTGCTTTTCTTAAAATTCATTTTTGCAACTTATTTAGATACTAGTTTATTTTATACTAGAAGCCCGCGCCGACTTCGTCCGGGTTGAAAATTAAATATTTGTTCTTGTGAGCTTCTTATAGGAGACGATTGTCAATAAGATCACCACAGGAACCACACGAATATCCCGCACCGATACCCGCCACTTGCCCGCCACCGTGCCCCGCCGCGCCCGCGCCAGCCGGCACCATTTTATTATTTTGTCGCGCGGAAAAATTAATTTTCCGATAACTCCTAAGATATTTATTTAAATTGTATAGTGTCAAGGGCAAATATGTTCTAAATTAAATACTTACGATAATAAAAATATTTATTTAGATATAGATTGACATCACATCGGTTAAAGAAGCTTCGAAAATAATTCATTATTTTTAATCAAAATTTGAAAGATAGAAATGGTTACTGTAAGTTATCCTTTGAATATAGACATATGCTATCGCGGACTTTTTTTTAGAACCCTTTTAGAGGAACAATTCACCCATACATCATTTTCATCCAATAACAGTATATGACCCAGCGCACGCCTTGAAAACGTTTAAGAGTCAAAAAAAATTCCGACTTCTTTAACAAATTTGCACATAATATCTAGCCATAATACATTTATTAACAAAATTATAGCCTATAACCATCTGGAATAATGTACCTTTGAAATGGTAAAAGAATTATTGTAATAGGTGCGGTGGTTCCAAAGTTTGCTCCGGACATACATACAAACTCACAAAATTCGCGCTCTCTCTTTATTATAATAGTATAGATATAAAATATTTTATAAATTTTTATTGTAATATTTAAGTAGTATCTAAATAAGTTTTTTATTAAAATCTGCCAAAATATTAAATTCATTCCTCAGTGAAACGTTACTCGACAATGGTGAAATTGGCACTTAGTGTACCTACTTATAGGTTATAACTACTTATATTTTAATTATTTTCATGTATTTATTTCAAGTACCATGTTTTAATTTTTTTTTTTTCATTTCGTATTAAATCGAAATGTTTCTTTTTACCTCTTTTAATTTTAATAACATACTAAATCGATTATGTTTTAGATTTAATTAAAATTACCTCCTTTTTAATTAATTTTTTGCAACTTATTTAAATACTAGTTTATTTTATGAATAATTAGTTTGAATCGAGAATATTTAAAATAGTGATTAAACTAAAATAAAAAAAATTATACTTATTTAATTAAATATTTTTAATGTGCTCAATCTTTTATATTAATTTTATTTATTTAACTTTAACTAGTTATCTTTTAGTTAGTTAATTTTAGTATTTGAAATAATATTTTAATTTTAAAACTACAGAATTAATTTTATTGGTAAGTATTTATATGAAGCCTTGGGAAATGTATTTATTTAATTTTTTTCATTCATGCAAAATAAATAGGTATAAGAAAAATCAAGTGGAATATATCATATTGATATTCTTTCCTTAGATGTACAATTTCAAGATGTTAACCGTCAAGTATCAACACTTAAGGCCGCTGCATACATAACGTGCACGGGACGGGACGGGACGGGACGTGGAGTTTTGGAAACATCGTTTCATAGAAAATGTAAGCGACTGTGCATACGTCACGGAGCACGGACGGGACGGGAACGTGCCACGCGCGGAACGGGAAAAATATCGTCGGCGACGATGTTTAGCACGTCCCGTCCCGTACGTGCCCCGTCCCGTGCGTGATTCCGCTGCGTATGCACAGTCGCCCCGTTCGCTCCGGAGAGCTAAGTAGTGATGTTTGTGTATTTACCTACGAAGCAAAAATGGACGAATGGAAAAACTAATTGAGTGTGTACGATCATGAAAGTATTTAGACACCAAATATAAAAATTATCTGTGGAAAACCGGTCAGATTTATTTTATTAATTTATTGCATTCGTATCTCTACTTATATTTTAATATGTAATAATAATTACAGTTGAACTTTTTATGCTCAAATCAATAGGTATATAGTATCAACCTTTGACGACCTCCCTGGCGCAGTGGTGAGCGCTGTGGTCTTATAACTGAGAGGTCTCGGGTTCGATTCCCAGCGGGGGCAATTTAGGAATTTATAATTTCTAAATTGTCTCTGGTCTGGTCTGGTGGGAGGCTTTGGCCGTGGCTAGTTACCACCCTACCGTCAAAGACGTGCCGCCAAGCGATTTAGCGTTTCGACACGATGGCGTGTAGAAACCGATTAGGGGTATGGGTTGTATTTACACTGCTATACCCCTTCCAAGTTAGCTCGCTACAATCTTAGAAAAATCCATCTTTCCTTGTTCACATCACTAGCACGTTAGTTCTGAGTTATTGCCACGTTGCGTATGCATTAAAAATTCCCGTCCGTGTTTACTAACCACGTCCGGGCCACGTCCGGGCCACGTCCCGTCCACGTCCCGTGCACGTTATGTATGCAGCGAGCTTTATACAGTTAACAATTTTACCCTCGGTTATGAATAAGTAGAAACTTAATTCACATAAAGTTAAATTAAATTACAAGAACTGACTTTATGTATTAATTAGTAGCTTTAATTGTATTGTTAAAAAGTCATGCAAGTTAATTGTTAAGTTATATTTTGGAAAGAATCGTATTAACTTATTGGTTTGATGTGAAACTAATGTATAACGCGGTCTGTTATAATTTAGAAATAATTGTTATCTATTTTATTGTTATTAACAATACATACATAATTTATTATTTTACTGTACTTCGTTCAATAAATATAATAAACTAAACTATAAAGAAAACTATTTTTCATTTAAAATCATATTTTATTTTCTTTATCACTTTTTGACACAGTCCATTTTTGAATTTTTACAATAAATATGTTCTTTTGTCATGACTAAATTACAAAATATACATTAATAATAAAAAGAATAACTATCTACAACTAATTTATCACAGATTTCGGCAACATCGCCATTTTTAACTACTAAGTATTTAAGTAGGTATCATATTAGTCTGCTAGTTTTGTCCAGCAAGCACAGCCTTATCAGGCCTAAAATACATGTTTTATGAAACACAATATCGATCATTAATCATGCATTGACCACATTTGTGATTGATGCGAACTTAAAACGACAAATGCTTTTTGTAATCAAGCTATTTACAATCTTAATCTATGACTATTATAAAAGGTATATTTACAATACATACGATAACCGACTAGCCATCACATTAACACATTGAGTCACTGCACGTTAGTCCACGACACTTCAGTTTGAGTTCATATTACACTACACATGGACGGATAGATTACGAGGCGAGCCCCGTGTTGGCATTTGATGTTGGGTATGGGAAGGGTGCGGTGGCAGCACGGGATGCGCTCCGTGCACTGGCGGCGGTGGTAACGCACCCAAGTGGTTTCTTGGGTGATGATGTCGGTGCATGGGCACGGCGCCGGCCCCCGGGCTCGGCATGCCACGACACCTCTGTTTATCAGGAACATCGGGTAACGCGAATCGTAGTTTCTCCCAGAACAATTTGTCACCCCAATTGAAATGTGTATTAGTCTTTAAGTACAGTCTTATATCTGGATCGAGGTCCTTTTGCGGTACTTCACCTAGAATCACAACTATAAGTCTTTTCCGTCTATCTCTTAACACTTGATGATGCGCTGATTTAAATTCGAAACGACACCATTCGGATTTTATAAAGTTTTCACTGAGCACCATTATTGTACGACGTGACGATTCAACTGCCTGTATAATATTGTCGGCCACATAACCACCAACTGGGAAGTCACGGTAGTGCAAGTACAGTTTATAAGGAGGATCTCCGCGTTCTAACACTGGCGCTAGCTTTTCAGTCACCCATGCTTCGTCTTTGGAACTATAACTCACAAAGGCATCGTATAGCTTTTCACGATCGTCACGGTCAATGTCACTTGCTTTATAAAACAACCGTACACCAAACTTGGAGTGGACCCACACTCTCATTTGTTGTCTATATTTAAAAACAATTGTTATTACAATTAACACTAATAGGACTGCTCCTAGAGCTACACAAAGTAATGGAATGTAATCTTGTACTTCTTCATTATTTATAATTGTTTTTGTAGCAGTTAGATTGCCATTTATGCTATTATTTATGCTGGGTAATCCAGTACATATTGTACCATTTTCTTCAATAATTTTAAAGCCAGAATTTGCGTCATCGAATACACTTGCATTGTACATAGCAATCTCCGTTCTGTTGGTTTTTGAATAGACGCATCGTATACTTGATAAATCGTTTATAGAGCTTACACGCTTCGTCCATTCCCGAAACATCTCCGTATATTCACAATCACATGACCAAGGGTTTTCTGATAAAGTAATTGAAGTGATTGCAGGATTGATTTGCCACACTGTTAACGTTACTAATCTGTTGTGATGAAGATGTAATATTTTCAGCCGTGACATATGATTGAACATTTCTTTTCCAATTGTTTTGATTTTGTTATTGTTTATGTACAATTCACGTAAATTATCAAGGCCGTCAAATTCCTGTCCTTCAACCACTGTCAAACTATTATAATCTAGGTGGAGAACTTCCAATTCTTTTAGTCCATTAAATGTTCTATTATGTATGGTCTCTATGTGCGATGAATTAAGGTACAGTATTTTTAGTCTCTTTCTTCCAATAAATGCGTGACTTGGTAAAACTTTAATTTCATTGCCATCTAAATACAGTTGTGTGGCCTCCATAGGTATTCTCTCAGGTAATAAATTAATATATCCAGAATTAGAACATTCCACAACGTTGGCGGACCACGACTGGTCATGGTAACAAGTGCAATTGTTCGGGCACGTCATTTCACAGTCACATGCGTCAAAATCACAACAGTGACAAAGTGCAAAGCAATGGAAATCGTATTTACATAAAAACTGGTGTGGAGCGGCCTCTACTAATGGTACGTATGCATTACCACGGTTGTAGAGTAGTTTACAATAAATGCTGTCCAAGTCCATTAACTTAGGCTGGGTTCGGGCTCTATTTCCAGTATTTATTTTTTGTAACCACTCCATCGTACAGTCGCATTCTAATGGGTTTCCTCCAATAAAAAACTCCGGTACCGATTTATCTTGCGGAACAGCAGATATCCTTAAAGAGTTAGGGTCTAAACTTGTAATTTTGTTTCCGTACAAATCCACTCTTGTTAAATTAGGTTTCTTAAAGAATGTGTAGGACTGAACTTTAGATATTAAGTTATCATTCAAGTATAGCATCTCCACGGAGTTAGGTATTGCACTTCCAGTAATTTCTGTTAACCTGTTAGAACTGGCGTCGAAAGTACTAAGCGATAGCTGCGATTCAATTTCAAAGTAATTTCCAAGTTCAGCAATTCTGTTAGCGTGAATGTCCAACCACTGCAATCCAGTTGGAATCATAGCGTAATCAAACCATTCTAGGCGATTATCGGAAATGTTCAACCATACCAAATTAGGTAACTTGGCGAAAAGTCCACCAATATCGGTCAAATAGTTTCCATCTAATCTTATTGCTTGTAAGTTAATATTTCCATCAAAAGCACCAGCCTCAATTTTGTGAATTTTATTTCTAGAGAGGTTTAGAATTTTCAGTGATGTCATTTTGTCGAATACGCCCTTGCTAATATTTCCAATATTGTTCTCAGTCAATCTCAATCCGTACATCTGTTGCATTGTCATAAAAGATGCGTTTTCGATGCTTACTATTAAATTTTCGCCGAGGTCGAGCGTTTTTAATTGAGGTATTTCTTTTAAAGCAATAGGAACTTCATCTAATCTATTTCCATTTATATGTAGATCTTGTAAAGAAGTGCAATTGCGCAGGGCATGGGGGTGAATTTTCGAAATGCGATTGCTGTCAATGGATAAGACTGATAAAACTGGTAGGCCAATGAATGAATAACTTTCAATGTTTGTCAGTCTATTATTTGATAATATTAATGTATGTAGATTTCCAAGTGAGCTAAAAACGTTCTCTGAGATGTGTTCAATAAAATTATCTTGCATTTTCAGTATTTGTAGGTTGTGTAAATCTCTAAATAGTGCAATTTCCATTTTTGACACTCTGTTATGAGAAAAATCTAAAAATACCAAACGTTTCAATCCAGAAAATGTAGAAGTATTAATCCAATCAGAGGTTAATTCGTTATATGACAAATCTAAAACTAGTAGCTGAAAGAGATCACTAAATAATCCAGGAGCTAGTACTGTGATTGTATTGTTATTCAAATAAATTTCTTTCAATTCCTTCGTGTCACTGAATAGTTCCGGTGGTAGGCTAGTCAGCTGATTATCAGAAAATCTAATGGTAGTTAACGATATAAGCCCCTCCAAGGCTCTATCTGCCACAGAGTTGAGGCCGTTTCCCTGTAAGTATAATTTCTGTAATCTTCTTAAGCCGGAGAGGAGTCCTGGTGGCAATGTATCTATGACATTCCTTGACAAGTCTAAGACTATTAAGTTATCCCCACATTTCTCATTTGGATGACGGTGTGCTGTTGAAAACTGAAAGTGACTAACATCTCTCATTCTGTTTCCAGTCACATTCAAATATTCTAGGTTCCGTAATGTGCACAGCGCGCCCTCAGGAAATGTCAACATATTGTTTTCACTGAGGTCTAATCGTTCCAGGTTCTGTACATCTCTCGAAAATGCAGTGGGTGTAATCTCAAGTGACATTGTTGACCAATCGGTGTTGTGAGTTCTTATGGTCAGATTTCTTAGTTCACGGAGACCGGTAAAAGCCCCATCAGAAAGATTGCCTATTTTGCAGTATTCAATTGTCAGTTCTCGCAATTCTATTAGTTGGCGAAAGCTTCCGGGAGAGAGAGAGCTTTGAAAGAAAAGCGCATCGCTGCATTCAAGGCGCAGCCGCACAGTGAGATGCGGTTGGATGGCACTGAAGTTTGTGTTTTCTAATTCGCTATTTATCGTCCGCAATCTACACTGTAATGCAACTCCAGAGTCTTGGTCGTCAGTTGTCCAGCGGCATTCGTCGGGAGCTTGATAACGCGCCCCTGTCGTTGCCGACAAAGAAGCGCCCCAGGCGGGCAAAACAGCGCTAAGCGCCAATAAAGCGCTCGTGAGCCACATCAGACACATAGTTTTCCTTTCACTGAACTTCACTTTAACTTATGCATAATTTTGTTTGTAATTTTTAACACTTAATTTGCACATAATCGCATTTCTTGTATTATCTCAACGAGCCGAAAGAGCGCACACGTTTAACCGGCCACTCAACTCTTATTCCGCGTAAGTACTAATTGGACAGGATCGTGCTCGTCGCTCGATGGCGAGGAACGAGACCCGCACGTCCGCGCCGAGGTCTGGGGTGGAACTGACTCGGAGTAAAACCTGCGCTGCGCTCGCGCACAAGGCCGTGCCGGTTCACGCGTTCCAACAGGTAAATCAACGCCCCGGGCTAAAACGTTCTATCCGCCTCGTATAATGCTTTGCCTTTCGCTCTACTCATTTCAAGAAGGAGCTTGTCAGAAAAATAGAACGCACACATTGACTCGTTACACACAACTATGAAAACCGCTTTTTGTACGGCTCGGGCGTGCTTTTAGTAGAATGAGTGCGAGCGAGACGGCTGTGCTTGCGGGGTAAGCTCGCAGTGCTAGGTGGGGAGTTCGACAGCTGCCCAGGTAGTGCTCTGGTGCATTGCTGAGGTCGCCGCTTCTGAGCGCTGCGTTAATAGAATTGTATTGCGAACGTTTAAAGAATGCTGCCATACTGTTTACTCATCATACTTAATGAAATGAAAAATTATTTTGCCTCATTATTTTAAATTTCAGCAATAAACTAATAGCCATGACAATCCATTTTTAAAGTTTGAGTGCCGATTATTTTTTATTATGTACAATTTGTAGAGCAATTTAAATAAAAACGTTAATGTGTACGGTAACTTACTTATAGTGGGATGGATTGGTATAAAGTAATACTATGAAAATTATGTTTAATATTATAGCTAAGTATGGGTATTGGGTATATTATAAGTAAAATATAGTAATTTAATAAAACAAAAAACAAATTAAATAAAGTGTAAGCACCTACCTGAAAATATACCTAGCCATTATTAATTTAAAAAAGTTTATCTTTTGTTCAAACGTTTTCTACACGCTACTCCTACTGCAAATTGCTTTAAGTAAATTGCAGTTTCTGAGAATGCAGGCCCTAATCGCCCTTTATTTAAGTTAAACGATTCTGATATAATTTCTCGCCATTCCACATGTAACCCGTCATCAAATTAAACATCTAAACATTATGTGTTTTGGGAAGGCATTCATTTTGTATTAAACCGTTTTATTAAACAAATTGTGGTTGAATTTCAATGGAAAAGTATTCCGAGTAGGTAATTCATACCCATCTCAGAGTTATGCACCTTTAAATAATCGCTTAATTATTGGCTTTAACTAACGGTATTATCAATTTTACAATTTATACCAAGTTGCTTAAAATCTCTTCTCTGCTGTGAAAAAAATGTTATTCTCAATTTTTCGAATAGGTTTACTTACAATAATAAGTATAAATAATAACATATTCATATTTATTTATTAATTGCATTCCAATATATTATGTATTGATAATATATTATTCACATTGCTTTTATATTGCATAATATAAAAGCAATGTGAAAGAGTACAGTAAGGGATTTAAAACTTAAACATCAATTGTACTCGATAACTCTGTTCAAAAATTAAATACCAATACAGCATTTAAAATTATTGAAATATAGCATTTCACTTTTAACCATTAAATGGACCAAATGTTTTTATTGTCATTTGATTGAATTTTCTGAAATTCAGAAATAAGAGTGGGTAATACCACGGGTAAAAACGGGTTGTTTATGTACTTACCTAAGTTCAAGAAAATCGCTAGGGATTGCTAGTCAATAACATAGGAATGACAAAAAATCTCTTGCTAAAGTGAAAAGCTTTCTTTTTTATTTGAAGATAATGCGGAATCTTAAGGATACTTGTATTATCTCGATTTATTCTTCTTTAGTTTGTATCCTTTGTTATCTCGTAGCAGATAATATTACTTTAGGATTGTAAAAAAAAAAATCAAGTAGCTGACCAAACGGCGTGCCTCTGGCCTGCTTGGGTATAAATTGCTTTACCTGGTTTGGAAGAATAATGCCGAATGCAATTGTTTGCGGTTGCTTGCAGCCCATGTAATAATATGACAGAAAACAAACTTATTGACAGCTGACATGTTTGCTTTACCCAAATTATATAAAATTACAAACGTAACTGACATGCAGTATGTACTTAAACTACTATGTTTATTTGTGCATGTAATACGGTTAGCAACACATTTGACCACTGCCGTGCCAATCAAATATAGAGGAGGTGAATGATTTTTTTTTTCAAAGAATAGGGGTATGGGTTGAATTTACACTGCCATACCCTTTCCAAGTTAGCCCGCTTCCATCTTAGACTGCATCGTCACTTACTATTCGGTGGGATCGCAGTCAAGGGCTATCTTGTCATCGAATAAAAAAAAATTAGCCAAGCTGAAGTTGACTAATATCGTCCTATCCCCTTCAAATAAGCGGTAAGCTTGTGCTAGGAGTGGGTACGACAATAATGCAATGGGAGAGATTAGAACCAGCGACATTTCAGTTTTGAGTCCCCACTTTTAACTTTTGTGCGGCTGTGAGCTCAATAGCCAAATTCTTTTGAAGTCTTCCATTAGGGCTGAATCGTACTTTGTAGTAGGACTTCATATAGTTCGTACCAGAAAGAAGCTGTGCTCAAAATAACCAGCATGTCCGTTTGCAAGTAGCAATAAATAGTTCTGTGACATGTCATAGCGATAATGCTAGTTTATAAAAGGCGGAACCCTGACCATATGATTTGCACCTTTCCTGTATACTAAAGCGCAAATGGTTTTGTAATGGGAATCTCGTCCTTCGCTATAATATTGAATCAATATATCACGCGGGGTCCTACGGGTCGTTTGTCCCGCGCCTTGATACCACAAAAGATCAGCGGGTGATCCTTTGACTTTTTGTCGTAAGTGGAGAGGCGTAGCGTGTATTTTATGAAAGAAAAGATTGCCGGTAAATCGTGGGTTATTGTTGGCTGTTTAACGTATGTTAGATGGTTGTTATCCATAGCTCGTTATAACGAAGTGTCCGTATTCAATTTACGACGCTCCAAGTCGTCACGCAACTGTCGGGACTCAGTTATCCAGCTCTTTATGAACTCTAGGATTGTCCTAGCTCCATAATTATTTTTCAAAATATTCCGATAAAAATCCTGCGATTTGAACAAAAGTCGAATAATGATAAATCCAATCAGTATTGCAATTTAAGTTGGTAGATGATTTCATAAAAATACTGCGTCCTTTAGTAAAACCACTTGAATTTATGTATTTACTAGCTGATGCCCGCGACTTCGTTCGCGTGAATATAGTTTTTAAAATCCCGCGGGAACTCTTTGATTTTCCGGGATAAAAATTAGCCTATGTTTTAATCCAAGTTATAATCTATCTCCATTTTAAATTTCAGCCAAATCGGTCCAGTAGTTTTTGCGTGAAAGAGTAACAAACATACACACACACACATACAAACATTCGGATTTATAATATTAGTGTGAAGATTACATGTAAAGTACTGATTTGCTCAGAATCCTGTGATAAAAATCAATTTACCCTTTACTAATTTAGTTTTTAGTTCAGCTCTATCTACACAGGTTAAAAACTTACTCTATTTGAGCTAAAAAAAATTACGTAAAATATTAGTTTTATTTGGTGTACATATCCCAGGATTGCTAGTAGATATGTGCAATTTAAGAATAGTATTATTACAGCACATGAAAATATCCCGCGTACGGTGCCCAGTGATCTGGCAATCCTAGTCGAGATGATAGTGCGTTGGTTCTGATGTGGGTCAGTTTCTTGCCTTCATGATTCATTGAAGACCTCTGCTCCACTGGTATTATAAGTTATTGTTTTGTTGAATGCAGAAAATTACATACCCAACTGCGTTACGTATTTCTAAATTGATTGTTACATCTGAGCCAACGAGTAAGTTTATGTACCTAATTTGATTTTGAGGTCATTTGAACATTCCTACTTTTAATAACTTTTTACATAAACTGTTAGACTTGCTGCATCGACTCCTCAGTAGGGTTGCCAGACGTCCCGTATTTCCCGGGACATCCCGTATTTTAGGCATAGTTTAAAATGTCCCGGTGGGACTGACTCTGTCCCGTATTCGAACCGTACTTCGTTTTTCATTATGAAATCGATCTACGTATTCACACATGCAACGTTCGTAAAACGTACTCGTCTCGCTACTAACTTGCACTCGCAGCCCGCATCGACCAATGACAGTGTTAGTGTCAGAATGACAATGTTAAAACTGCCTCGATCCTCGTTAAAATACAAAAAATAATTTGTCAATTATAATAAACAATTTGTAATTTTTATTTGTCCTGGGTAAAAAACTGAAATCCCGCATTTTTTTGCCCATTTAACCATTCGTCCCTTATAGGCTGAAAAAAAATCTGGCAACCCTACTCCTTAGTCAGTTGTAAGGTGCCGAGGGTTCTAGTTCCGATTTTTTTAATACATAGGCTTTTGATAGCGCAATCTCACCTATCGTAAGTGAAGGAAGAGGCAAAGCGCTTAGAGCGAATAATTTATTGTTGAATTCTGGAACTGTGAAGTTGTTGCTGTTACATTCCGTGCCTGAGACAGCACGTATTATACGAGTAGCTGTCAATGTCGTGCGTTAATCTCCCTCTCTCCTTGTATCGGATTGAAAGAAGGGAATAGAGAATACACCTATCTGTGTTGGCACACACATTTGCGTACTTTGATATCTAAACTATTCTAGGAATCCATGTAATTTGGCCGGCGAGACAGAAATTCAATCAGGAAAACATAGAATGTGTGTTTAATATTATTATTGATGATATCCATTAATTGATTAAAGATTAATTTTGCTTTAATTGATGGAGACATCCTCCAAGAAAATTATCCCGGTCCCCTTGCTGACAAATTACTTCCTTCGCGCCTAATACCAAGTAATACGCGGATAGGATAAATGTCCACTACATAAGCTTTTAATAAATGTTTAGTTTATAGAAGCCGCTAATCGCAGTAGGTACCTCATGAGATGAATAAACTTTTGAAGTGTAACTTTAAGGGTTCTTTGCTGTTTTACACTAAAAAGTGATTTGATGATTAATATGACTTGTACTTAAAGAAAAACCAAAAACCTATCTAACTATATTAGAAGATAGAGTCGGTTTATATAAAATAGCAAGGTGATGCCAGCGACTTCGTCCTCGTGGATTGGAAGAAAACTCACGAGATTTTCTTTTTAAAAATTCAGTGGGATCTTTTGGATTTTTTGGGATAAAAAGTAGCCTCACTATACCCATGCAAAAAATAATATCGATCCACTGCATCGTTGCTGCGTGATTGAAGGACAAACCAACAAACAAACACACTTTCGCATTTACAATATTAGTAAGGATTCAGTTATTTAAAATTATCAAATAACTGGGGTGTAATGATTAATCTTCCATATTTTGCGTTATCACGACGGTTCATCGCGCGTAAAACGATTCCCTGGTTGATTTCCATTATGTTATTAATTTTTGTAATTTGGGTTCCTAATCTCCGGCGACAGGGCCGATACCCGAGCGACACTTATCTCGGCGTCGGCGGACACGTATAATCCATTAAGTCGTCATTTCCACGCCGCTGATCATTCCTCAACCACGCGTCAATCCCGCCCCCGAACGGAGCGCGCCGTATTGTTCGCTACTGCTGCATCACTCCTTTACAAGCGACGCTTCCTTCGTACTTCCAGAGACCGCTGTACTATTTGTCGACGATGAATTCGGTATAAGTCGGTACTCCTATATAAGTACTGGCTTTTGCGCGTGACTTTGTCCGTGGAGTTAGGTTTTATAAATCACTCGGGAACGCTCTGTTTTTTCGAGTTGAAAAGGTAGCCTACCGATGTCACTCTCCAAAATCTGTCGTTCTGTTGGTCCGTTGCTAATAAACATACATTTCTAATATTAGTAAGGATTATTATGATGGTGAAGATAAACATTTTTAGGAAACCTCGATACCCGAAGAGTTTGCCATAATGCAAATGGCAAAGGTGCGTGAAGTCTGCCAATCTGTATTCGGCCAGCGTGATGGATTATGGCTTATAACTATCTATTTGTAAGAGGAGACCCGTGCCGAGTCATGGAGATGGGATGGTGATAAATATTTCATACAATCTCCATTTATTTCTGAACTCGTGATAAGAGGTAGCACACTAGAAAATTCGCTATCTACCTACAAACCAAGTTGAAAAATTACTGCGAACAAAGTAGAAGTTTAATGCGGTCTTTACTTAAACGTGGACGAATGAATTGAAAAGAATTAATTTGCAATTTATTTACGAGTAGATATCGTTAACTGTTTCTAGATCTATCATGTGGACGTAAAAAAGGATAATATTCACTTCGGACGTTTGGTTTTATTCCATAAAATTTGTGATGAAAATGTTGTTAGTATGATTCATCAATGACATAAGATTGTATGGTTGATATCTCATTTTTAACGATGAGGCCAAGAATTGTAAATTTTTTCATTCATACATCAATCATTGAGAAACTCCAGAAAACAATTATTTCTGCACCGCATCAGGGTAACATTTATTTTCAAGGATTCAATGAATGGAACATCTTACATTCAGCTCTTAGTCTATGCCTAAAGCATCTCAAGAACTTAATTTCAACCCTAAATCAACAGGAGTAGCGTTGATTATTATATACGATCGAACCTTCAACCCGAACGGCTAATGAACTAGTTTGTTATCTAATCGGGTACACCGTCGACCTATTAATAAATTCCCACGTAATTTTCTAATTAACATCCTGCTCGAAAGCCTATGTAGACGTAACGATTCAAATTACTGTTTAAAATTTTGACGCAACTTCTACCTCCTACTTTATATAATTAATGTTCTTTTTTGTTACAGGTACTTACCATGTAATGAAATCGAGGAGGAGTTCTAATGGGTAATGTTTAGACAAAAACAAATATTATTAACTTTAATGAGTTATTGCGTAGATAGTTATCATTGCCTTAAAGTACCAATGTGGTGGCTCACACCACCTGGAGGAAGCCTGGAGACAGTCTACTACTATCGGGCGCGTTTTCATACTTAATTCGCCATTAATTTGAGAACCTCTTGCCGGCCCAAACGTTCAAACTTGTTAAGTTTAAAACAGAGAATAATTTAAAAAACTAGCTTTAGCCCGCGGGAACCCTCTACTCGTTGTTCTGTTTGGTATAAAAGGTAGCCTACGTCACTCTCCAAGTCCTCAACTATGACTGAATTGATCAAGTGTGATTGGAGGACAAACTAGAAACCGACCAATAAACACTTTTGCATTCATAATATTATTAAAGACATAATTAAAAATATATTAAACATAGGCAATATTTTATTATTTTGCTGTTTGAATTGCTCACTTGATCAATTTACCCATCAGAATCGAATGCTGCAAAAAAAGCCGTCAGTCGCGTTCTATTAAAGTTTAAACGATCGCTTCGTCCTACACTTACAGCGATTTGTAATTTCGTACAACATATCAAAGGCATAATCGCTGCAGCTTTAATGCGTAATTTAACTATTAGAGTGTTTTGTTAGAGATTTACAAACTACACTGGGGTTATTGTACTGTGAACGCGTAAATTGGAGAGATTTCACACGTGAGTAGAAGCCTTAGGAGTGCATCGTGGGGGCAATTGCGATTCACCTCTGGGAATCGGCTTCACACGTCACAATTTACTGTTAAATCGAAGTCAGTTTCTCTTTGAATGTTACACAATAATCCGCTTCCTAACGTTTATTTTTCTTCTTTACTTTATGTGTCGTTAATTTGACGTGATTTCTGATTCCATTATTTACTGATTAATAAAATTTATTATAGGTGTTTTAGGGTGCCGTTTTATTAATAAATTGAAAACAAGATTTTCTACAGAATTCGCTACTAGACTGAAACTCGATACCGCCAAATAATTGAATTCTTTACGGTTAGACTTTGTATAATACAAGCATTGTATTTTTTAATTTTTAATTTTAGTCAAATCAAAGCAGCTTCCAATGAACGTAAAAGCCATTTGTTAAGCTAAAGTTTCGTATTCTATAAAGGTAGCCGCGGAATCTCAGGTTGACACGCTGCTGCCTCCACCTGAGGCGTGTCGCGCATCATTCCGACCCGAGAGTTTAGTGGAAACGAGCGTATCCATTTGAGCAGCCTGAGTTTGCCTCAACTCTAAGCTACTCAATTCATAAGGCGTACCTACTTGTTTGATTGTTTATTTATGTGGTTGGAAGAAAAAAATCGTGCGATTGTTTTTCGCGCGGTAAAAAAATTTCTAGTTTGATACTTTCACGCGGTTTTTAAATCGCAAGTGCGGGTATCTCCATATGATTGCAAGTGATACAGAATTACGACAAAAAATCGCGCGGATTTTATTCGCAGCGCTTAGACATGACGGTTAGGCAATCTGCTTTTTGGTCGTCTTTCGATTTAGGTACTGAGCTCTCAGAATCGAGAAATATGCAATCAAGACATTTTTATTTATGATCGATCTCGATTACCGAATTGCAATAGCACCGGTAATAACAACTCGGGCAATTTGGTTCACGGACTTAGTCGAGCGTCCCGGCACCTGGCGAGCTGTGGGGTGCCGCGTGTACTAGTGATAAATAGAGTCGACAATACAATTCAAAGTTTATTTTTAGATTCTTCGTGTAGTAGCAAAGAGACTTAAGCGAAACCCACCAATAGGCTTCATTTTTATAGCGGGTTTAATTTATTATAAAACCATTTTTTAGGTATGACGCACAGCCATCGCTTTGCAACCCCATAATATATTCCTTATCCTGAGATCTATAGAGCGTGCTCTGACTTACCTCGGATTTTAGATAGAGTTAAAACGAGACACAAACATCATACAACTGTCCTACCTATTCGTAGTACAAACTTAACTGAGTTGGGAATAGTAATCATTTTAAAATTGTCTAGTATTCTATTTAAAAAAAATAGAATATTTTTAACATTCGACTCTATTCCATCTAGTGTTCCGCTAGGAGGTGCGACGTGGCTGCCAATGGGACCGGTTAGATTACGCATTGTTGCGGCACAATTAGAAACTGTCGCGGGCCCACTTTGTCATTCTCAAACAATCAAACGCATCTGCACCTTTACCTACCTTTACCTACCATTTGTGGTCATATCGTTTGATGTTAGGGCTAAAGTATTGGTAATCATCGATATCAGAATCGCTGTTTTTTTTATTATTATTAAATTTACAGTTTGTTCATACATGAGTGTTACTTTCAATGCCACAAAAACCACAGACGGTTTTACTGTGCACTGTTAATGTACATTTATAATGAACTATTTAAACTAAGTAGGTGGGCTAAGTAGGTACATAATAAAAAGGCAAATCATAAGCTTTTATCATAAGCTTTGCAGTGACTGCATCACAGTGATTTACGAAGGCCACAGTCAAATGTCTAAATGAGAACAGGCTAAGGTATCTATTATGTAGGTATCTATTGTAATCCGCATCAAATAGTTATTCTGCCGATCCTATATGCCGATCGAATAATTGTGTGTGCTATGGCCCTAATAAACTTTTTAATTTTCTTATCAAATTAATCTTTAAACAAATTACGCTCTTAATGGTCTTAATCTTCATAGTTCAATAAAAAACATGTCAATATTGTACTTCGTAACCGAGTCTAGCAATTTTGCTTGAAGAGTTGTCAGTAAGTATTATTCGTATTGTCTATTGTAAGAATCGATCGTACGTGCTGACTAATGGTGCATGATTGATTGAACGACTCATTCACTGCGAGACATCAAATAGTTACATGCGATAAAAATTTGTTTTACTTTTTTTAATAGTCATCGCTCGGGACTATTTACCGTTCTATTTTATGAGAAAAGCACTAGGCTATTGCTAATGATAATGATTTGGTCCGTCCATTCTTCCCACAAGGATGCCAATTTATTTTTTTAAATAGTGCTTTCAATTACAAGCCAATTAAATGTCTACACTGTAGCTCCGCAACTGAGAAAAGTCAACTGTATTTCATCCAGCCAAGGATAAAACGGACGAGTAAATGGTAATCCTTTTCATTCTCTGATATGCTATTTGCTTTAAAAAGTTTATATGATAAAGCCCTGTACACACAAGTGCGGTTAATTACTGCTACATTGCATTACGCGGGCTCGATAAAACTCTGATAATAAAAATTATGCTCGATTTGCGTATCGAATGAATTCAGTCGCACTTATCGGCTTTTACTCGCAAGTTTCAAACAAGGCGGAGACCCGCACAGATACATATGATTACGCTATAAAATAGGAATTCCTTGCACAATGTTGCTATCCCGCGTTATCGGGCATTCCGATTGTGCGTCACGTAGGGGCTCGTACCACATTTGCGGCACAATTATAAACGGAAGAACGTTATTGTGTAGAATTTCGTATGGAGGTTCGAGCCATCCCCCGTCGAGCGGTACGTGCTCCCACTAAGAAAAATGTAACAGGCATCTTAGAAATTTCAATTGCAACCTTTGTTGTATTCGCACACAATTCTTCCAATTTGTTCGGTCTGCCGACAATGAGTGTTTTCTGGATGTTATATTGGCATACCATTTAGGTTGCTTCCTTGATTAAATTCTTCTTCTCGAAGTACTACATTTACGGGTTAAGAAATCGATGAAATAGTTTTATGCACAACGCCAAGTGAGATATTACCTATATTTTTGTACTATACTTTGCTATATGATACATGAGTTGGAAGACGACTTGTAAGTCCATGTAGCAAAAACTATAAAAATATTTAGTGTACTCCTTGTTTAACTATTGAATTAGGATTACTTATCGTTTAGACTTCAATTTACAACGCTTTTAAACTTTTTTTGTTTGTCCTTTTTTTTTATCGTCCATAACAAGTTTGCCAATAAACTCGATCGGGTCTTCTTTAACTATAAATATCATCCGCATAGGATAATGTGCACCTCATAAAAGATTTGTATGATACTTTTACGCTTTGCCATCCTAAAGTCGTTAACTACCAAAACGCGAGAATCCAAAAAGCGGGCACTTGTAAAGGAATGACGCCATTTAATTACTAATAAACGACGTTTTTCATCTTGCTATATCAAAAACTATAGCAGTAAGGAGCATTCCGATTAGAAGATCGATAGAGAATTTTTTTCTAAGTAAGATAGCATTAAAAATCGTATTTGGCCAAATGTTGCTTAACGACATTATAGCTTGTGGAGGGCAGCGCTGAACAGTATACCTACACAAACAGACCGTTGGCCTAATGAAATATGGCAACGTGTTCTTTCCCTGATAAAATTTCCAGTGTCGGTGTTTTATTGCGAGCCGGGCCAGATAATTCAAGTCGGCCAGCGGAATAATTTACATGGTGGCCCTTTACGATTTTAGGCCTGGCTACCGCATTTTTACAATTCGTTCGTTGCGTAGAACGCATGTTTTCACATATTACAAACGGGTCTTGTATCTGGAAATATTGCGTCATCGCTGTTTGTTTTACTGCGTTAGCAATCAAGTTGTCTTTCCGCCAAGGATTTGCGAGATTGCGTAGGGAGCGATGATATATGGATATATGGAAAAAATATCAGCCATGCTGAACATGACTAATATTCCCGTTTCTGCGTTAAAGATGCGGACTGGAAACTGAAACGTCGTAGGTTTGATTCCGTTGATCCGTTGCACTATTGTCGTAGCCACTCCTAGCGCAAGCTTTCCGCTTATGTGGAGGGAAGAGGAGAATATTGGGACAGTTCAGTTCATGATAAAATAAGCTATCTATTTTTTTGCAATATAGATTTACTCTAGTCTGCAAAATACTGATCGTTTCACTCAGTATTATCAGCCTATTAGATAGTTTTTCTTGGTTCACATCACAGTTTATAATATGGAATTTAAATGACAACCAGAACCAAAGTTATAATAGGACTTTATTAAATATTTTCTGCGTGACTGCGGGCTATTGTGAAGTTCATAATAGAGCAATAAAAATATCTCCACAAAAAGTGTACGAGTACATTGAAAGGTGGCCAAAATTCACGGTGCTCGGATCACGTGTCAATCAGTCTTACTTGGCTACAAAATGTTTTATGCTAGGAACTGAATGTGTGGGCAAAACGTAGAGTGTACTATTCAGTCGACAGCCCGGTGTGAGGCATGTTTTTTTTATTCGATGGAAAGTTAGCCCTTGACTGGGATCCTACCTGATGTGTACCTATGTGTAAGTGATGATGCAGCCTAAGATTGTAGCGGCCTAACTTGGAACTCCTATTGTATTTCTACACACCATCATGCCGGAACTCTAAATCGCTTGGCGACACGTCTTTGGTAATTAGCCACAGTTAAAGCCTCCCACCACCAGACAAGGCAATGATATATTTTTATGTCGATAAGAAAGAGTTTGCGACTTTGTAAACAAGGCTTTATCAAATTATGTCCAATACAATTCGCACTCCGGAGACATGGTTATAGGCTACTTTTTCTAGAATAGTAACCGTGTCTCTGGAGTGTGGATTGTATTGGATTATTTCAGACTTTCATATTAATAGTGTATTTTAATATTTATGTCCATAGTGTAGAACATTGTATAAAACTGGATTGTTGTTTTAAATGGAATTATGTTGGTTAAAGATGTGGACTTTTCTAAAATAAGCTTTCCAACTATTCGGAGAGCAGAGGAGAATATACATATGTCAAGTCCAACTTGGCGAATATTTCTTAAAAAAAAAAAACTGAAAGAAATTTTGATATGTACCTACGATAATGTATTTTGTGTGGTGAACCGCTATGGTCGTACTTTTGTATAGCGCTCCGCATGTAGAGTCGGCATCGACCTTTATTCCGTTCAGTGTTATGTTATTCATGCCGTTCGTAGCCAGTTTTGCGAATAACAATGGCTTGCAAACAAAAATACTTAATCCCCTACTGTACGAATATTTCGGTTATCCGTGTATTTGGTGTCAAAATTTACCATTACTGGAACGGACTTCCAACGATACAATAACCAAAATACTGCGTTTTTTATTTTTTCCCAATATAATTGGTCTGGTGAATTTTAAAGCCTCTCTTCTCTTATTTTGTAAATGTTAATGTTTTTGGGTGCAATATTTTGGATGCGTTTAAAAATTGCGGTGTACGAGTATTATAGGGGATACCTACATTTAATAGAGTTGCAATATTCTCTGCAATTTTTGCCTGTCTGTCAATTTGTTCGCAACAATAGCTTTTACTTGCAACTTCGCCCGCGCGAGGAATGAGGTTTTTAAATATTTGTTTTCCGGGATAAAATAGTCTATGTCACTGTTCAGATCCCTAACTATACTCCTAAAAAACCTCTTCAATGCATGCTTCATAGCTGCGTGATTTTAGGAAAAACTTTGTTCAATAGTTTTGGCGTTAAGGTGGAACGTATACGTAGTAATGGGGTTATTCAAGGGGCGGACAAACAAATCCTAAAAAGCTAGCAACGCATTGGTGGTGCCTCAGGTGCTACAAATGTTCATGGGCTGCGGTAATCACTTAACATCAGGTGACCCGCCTGCTCGTTTGCTCGCTAAAAATATAAAAAAGAAACACATACATACATAGACTGCTACCATAAACCCTTCAGTAGTCGGGTAAAACAGATGAATAATATAATTTGAAATAGAAACATGTAATAATACGTACTTTATGTACCCCTAATATTAATGTAATACTAGTGAATGGCTCAGGTGAAGGGGTAAAAACTAGTTCAATATCATCAATTAGCCATATTCATGCGCTCCGAAAGCTCCCATAGCGGTGCAGGCCCTGCATTGTTACGATACTTTACGACACGCTTTGAAACCTGACCAGAGTGTTGGATTCTTTTGTTGGCGCATCATTTGAATAATACATTAAAATGATAGGTAAGTACCTACGGCCTTTTGATATTTTATGAAAAGTGGGCCGTTATGGGTAACTTGAGATAGGTTATTAATTTATTATGCAGTTGGGACCAATTATAAGGCTGCGTACATACTAGCAACGTGTGACGATATGAAACAATAGTTTAGAATTCTGATAAGTATTTTGTTTTTCAATAAATTTTATAAATCGCGCTTTAGCACAAATCTGGAGCACAAGAAGCAGTATTAATTTTTAGATGAAGTAAAAAACTAAGTCTTCCTTTATTCGCATAAGAAGTTTTTGTGTCAGACCGGAGAAAAACTATGACGCGACTTCTCACCATTCGTCACGTTAACGGTTAAACTATTTAATAGTTTTTTCTATATTATTTCAAAATTGTCGCGACTACATAGTCTTGGCCGAATTGCATGATATTGAAGTGTACGAAGAAAGTTATTAACTGCGAGATAAAATCTGAAATAAGGAGATCCTTAAAAAAATCAAAGTTACCTGGAAATTAAAATCAAATTGCTTGCGAACATCGAGGTCGCGGGCAAACGCTTGTATTAAAATATAAAATAATATGTTCACAAATCATGTTTACAAAGGCATCGCAAATAATCCTTCACCGCGAAGATGACACCCGAAGCGTTTAAAGCATTCATAAATTTCGGACAACAAAGGAGTTGAAAAACCATTTAAGGAGGATTCAGATTCGACCGCATTACTTTAGTGATATGGTAATGCGATTGTTTGCGATAAATTAAACTGCAGAACGCGGCACACCGCGCGCTACGGGGCGCCGCGACGCCCGCGCACTTCGCGCCGACACAGCTTAGATACTGTACAGTGTACAGTAAATAAACTAATGTACTAATGTAACTACTTGCGTCATCATTGTCACAATCAACCACTACGCGCCTCCCTCTACAGACAGTGGGCCTCATCGGTCTGTTGGTATCGGTCAAAAAAACAATCACCGGAAAAGTTATCTTCCCCGCACTCTACTCGTATAAGGAGGCTATGTCTCGACGCCCGTATCTTCGTTAACTTCGCGACTAATGGAGAAAACCCGCGCTGCATCATCATCTTTTGTTTGTAACACACATTATGCAAATAAAGAGTTTCTACGTCTATCATCGTCTATAATAATCTATTTTTCCTTAGCTGTGGTAGCTAAAGGTAAACAAGTAGTTTCTAGCAAGCCGTGAGCGCAGTGCATAAGACATTCTTACCGCACTTATAATGCAACAGTGTTGCAAGTGAAAATGAAACTTAGGAACGACTTGTCCGAATAATTTATTTACTAAACAACTTACTTTAGCTCTATTTGAGGTGTGTGATATGTACGATAGTGGAAGGTAAATCCTACGGATGAGAGTGGCCAGGACTAACCCTCAAACCGCAAGGGGTGAAAAGGCTCAATTATACCAAATTGGTAAGCTTATATATTGGGCACTTTAATTTACTCGTAGACTAATCTGTCAATGTAACGAAATTACCATACTAGTAGCTAGGATAGCCAATTTTTGTACAAGATAAAGAGGCAAATTAAATTAAATTTAACTAGCTATATTAAAATAAAAAGTTTTCGTTATCTATATTGGATGTTGTATTAGGAAACATTTTTATTAGCATTCATCCTTAAAATACTTCTCATTTGTTCTAGTCTAGTGACTATTTTTCTAAGTAGGTATCTACCTATTTTTATTTGACCTACGATCAAAGATGGCTTTTGGGATCATGTTATTAAAATTTTCACAAAAGCAATGGCGATGGTTTCTTTGTAAGATCGCTGGGCTGTGGCGCTACCATTCAGATGGCGGGGTGAAACGCCTCGCAGTTTTGAGGATAAGCAACGGTTTGTGTGATACCTCGTACCTACCTATTTATGACAATTGTCATGTAATGTAATTACATTAGGGATTTGCTATGTCATTCTTCACACTTATAGTGGAAGAGTCGAATATAAAATTCGAACCTCAATTAAATTTTCCATGGCAATTTCATTTGGTTTGTGGTGGAGAGTATCCATCATAGTATTATAATCTTAAGAGATAGATGGCAATTAAAAAGACGCTAGGGTTTCGAACGTAATTTTATTTATCTGAACGCATTTAAAGCAGTTTCTAAAGCAAAGCACTGGTAAAGTGTTTTGTATCGCACTTGTCTAAAATTCACGAAACTGTTTCTCTGATCGCGAGTAATCTGCTAATAATAATAGTCAAATCTAGTTAGGATTTAAAATCGTACTAATTTTATTAAAAATAGATATCCAACTTCGTATGTATAGTGCGCTCTCGTGACAAACTCCTCTTAAGCCACTAAATACAAAAGTAATGGCACGAAATTGTACATTTCTGTAGACTGCACGAGTGTTGTGTCGGTTGACGTTTTAATTGGCGTACCTATTGTTCCACTCCTTTTATGAAGCAGTCAATACAAAAGACATTTTGAGACATTCCTTGCTAGCTGACTCATTGGGTTGCGTATTAGTCTCACTTGCATCACTGTCGTCTAAGACAATATACGAATATCAACTCGCTTCATTTACTGACTCAGTCTCAATTTACCATAGATATTTGCTGAAGGGAAGCGCGGTTGACCAACTTTTTATTAGTTACATCTCTACAAACGACAAAAGTTACACTCGGGTTATATTAAATTAGGTGAGAAGTGACTGCTTGCTTTGCATATCTCGTCAATAGATCCTTTCATTGTCTATGTAAGAATTATTTCAGATTACAGTGTCGATCACTTTTTCGCTGTAGGTACTTCTAAATCAATCTATGTCTACACTGTACGCTATAGTACTATGCACTTCCATATTCGATGTTTCTGTCGCTTAGAATTTTAATAAAAAAACGTTTAGCCCATTAAAAGGAAAAGTATCGTCAACTTTTTGACAGTTTGCCAGTTGAATTTATAAATTCAAATGTATTTGTTTGTCCTTTAAACTCGTAGTTAAAGACCTAGAGAGTTACATAGTGTACTTTATCCTGGGAATAACCGTGGTCCGGGCAGACGAAATCGGAGGCTAAAGCTATAGTAATAAAAGAAAACATAGTTTGTTCCTCTAAATAAGAGAAACGGGCGTTACCAAGACCTCATTCTGACTGACCGGGGTATAAATAGCCGCCATTAGCTATTGTTCCATAGCATGATAATAAAATATTGGCGAAACGCACGCAGCCGACATTGAGCCGAGCGGCCGATTGTTTCTCACACAGATCGATTTACAGTTACTGCTAAGGTTTGAGCTTGTTATTTATTCACGATTTTCTCTGATTTCTAATAGAGTCTAAAGTAGTAGTAGTAGAGCATTGAATTAAGTGTAAATATAAAACCTTAAGTACGTCTCATCATCAGTCTATATACCTATTGGTTTGTGAGTTTAACACAGGATCGATCATCGGTATCATTTTGAATTCAATTAAGCCGATGAACGTCGTTAAAAATGTAAATCATCCAAAGGCCAATGATCTGTTACATCATCAAAACTTATAGCGTCTAGCGCGCTCATTTCAACTCGCGAATAATAAATTCAGAGAAAAACAAAAAATTATGACTTACTCCGTTTGCTTATCGCCAATTTGTGTCAACTGAAGCGTTCGTTTAATATTAATAAAAGTGCTGGTCCCTCAGCCCTCTGCGCGCGTTTACGGTCGGGTTGATGGCGACTTATTTGAATAAATATTTCGGAGAGCGACGGAGCCCGGCCGTCTTTAAATTTATTTATCTGTAATTTTTTCCGTAGGACACCGGTTCACAATAAAATGCGTCGCTTTCACGCTAAAGGGTGACGCCCCGCCAGGAGATGCATTACTAACGTGGATGACGCGACACTATTACAGCCCATCCTTTATCTAATACAATATGTCCTTGAATATAAAAAGAAAATTAAATGTTCCACGTATTTCCAAGATATTTATGCGCCCCGGGAGTCCATGACGCCAGTTTATTTTAACGTGAATCAGTTTGACGCCGGTTTTAATTATTGTGATAGGTAAGTCGTAGTTAAATAGTTACTCACTGATAAGAAAAATTCTAGATATATGTAGGTGGTTATAATTAATCACAACGACTTAGTCATTATGGTATTACGAAGTGCTATATTTTAAAAGATTGCTAACATTTAAAACAGGTGTGAATAAAAACTATCTCGAGAAACTTTTATATTTATAAGATATTTATCTTGATTAGTTTAGTGATTATTTTATAAGGGTGCGCGATAATTACTCAAGACACTACTACTTTTTGTACTAACACGCATGATTTGTCAGCTGCCCTTTTACATCAATCAGTCGCGTAGACATGGGTATCGAAGATCGTATGTAATTTACAAATTCGAATGGTAGCCCAGTCGTTCAAGAAGCCTTGGTCGACCAACCAAATTAAAGCGTCGAATAGTCTCTATTTTAAAGGCATTCGTACTCAATATCATAAAAATGTAAAAGTATATTTGTTTGTTGATTGAACTCCTTTAAGCATGTAGCAACGAAACGACTTAAATTTTTGCAAGGATATAGTAAAAAACCTAGCGAGTAGTTTTCTTTTTATCGCGAGCAAATAAAAAAAAATAAGGAAGTTCCCGCAACTCTATGTGGACGCAACTGCGGGAAAATGCTTTACATTATAATTGAGGAACCTTTAATCATTATGATACCCTTTTTCTTGCAGACTTGATAAGTCGAACTTATACAAACCTATTGAGCTGCATAAACTAAGTTTTCTGTGCCGCATTTCTTGATTCTCACAATTCGAGTAAGAAAGATAATAATCTTTACATTAATTATTCATTCATACCCTTTAAAAATGCACACTGTACTGAAGTAGGTCGCTGTTCAGAACCCGCTAGTTCGCAGTTACATACGGTCCTTGATACCCATGTCAGCGCTCGAGGGTTAATGTCGCCGGACAGTCGGCAAATGATGCGTGCCTCTGCTCGCAAGCTTATGTCCTCTACGATCATCGTACGTCTTGATGAAATTAATCGTTCATTAATCACACGGTAGCCATTTTGAAAGATGTTAAATTTATTTAAGCCGGTACGGTAATCTTTCTTTTTTATTACTTTTTTTTGTATTCTTGATTTGATTAATAGCGAATAATTTAAAGCTGTTAATATGAAATTGCAAAGTGTCGTGTCCATTAAGAATAGGTATTAACAAGTCTGAATAGTAAATTAAGCTTACCAGGAAAATTAATTGAACACAAACTTTACCTACATTTTTTTACTTGTTCAATTTTAAATTTAAGGTAATGTAGCCGTATTTGTAATACAAATACAGGGTTATTGAAGATAGCCGTGTAATCCTTATTGTGTACAAGAAAACGGTTGTTGCCAGATATTGAAATATATTCAGGGATAAAAACGGGTAGCGACGTAATATTTTTCGAAACAAAGGGAATTCGTTCACATGTCGAGCAACACAAGTACAAATGTTATGACAATGTATGCAATACCGTGTACGAATTCATATTCCACATCGAGTAAAAGAGTCGTCATACGGTAAATCTTTTATGGTAATACATTATTGTTCATCCGTAAGTTTGATCACGGGGTACGATCGTGAGCCTTGATTCGTGCTCGGACTATGTTCTGGGAAACAGGATATCTTTTTTTTAAATGTTTGATAGGTTTGCTCATGACTGTGATCATCTCTCTCTTTCTCTTTCCGTATGTTCCTGCGTCGTACTCCTCATAGCTGAAGATCTGAACCGCTTTCCTTTAGCACCAATTAGATGATGCCACCGATTTCGTTCGTTTGGTAAGGTTTTTGTTCCCGCGGGAAAACATTAATTTTCCGAGATAAAATGTAGCGTATTTATTAATCCAGGGTATGAGCTATCTCCATTCCAAATTTCAACCAAATCGGATCATGCGTTGGGGCGTGAAGGAATAACAAACATCCATCCATCCAATCATACATCCGTCCTCACAAACTTTCGCATTTATAATGTTAGTAGGATAATCCTATCCTAGTAGGATGATAGAGGTTTCCTTACTGCGGTGAGTACAAATTGTAAATGGATTAACTTATTTAATATGAGATGTGATTTCAACTCTTAGATTTAACAGAGTATGCACACTATTCCGCGAGTTTTTTGAAATGTCGTTCGCAGTAGATGCTTGTTCCAACCAGTACCATTTAAGTCATAAAAAGTTTAACCATTTATAGGTGTTTTATTTAAAATTCTCCGTCTTAAATAATATTCAATGACTGCCCTCAATAAGTTAACATAACATACCTATACGTAAATGGTAAAAATATTATAACTCCATTATTTTTAATTAATTAATTGCAACAGCATCCGCAATAATCACTCGAAACGTTAGTAGAATGTTTAATGTTAATGATAGTAAAAAATATATACTTTTAAATATGTAGAGAAAATATTGTCTGTGGCTTAATCTAAAACTATGAGTTAGCATTCAGTTTGAATTTGTGCTATTGGCATATTTTAAATTTACAAAATATTATGGTATCTCCTAGCAAAACTTAGCAGTTGGTTCTATAACACTTCTGCCTAACTGCTTGATTTAATCTTCTCGCACTCAGATTTGTATGAAATCGATTACTTTTTGCGAAATAAATTACTTGGTAAATAAGATTTTCGTACTCGTCTTTTGATATCCTTAAAAAGGCAGTAAGTGCCTTATTGTTATCGTTAACTGCGAAATTGATCTAGTTCAGCTGCTCGATGAAAATTTCGAGATTTCAAATAAATACCCTATCTTAATGACATTTTCGTTCTTGATAGGCATCTGCTGTATAATGTTATTCACAAAAATGCATACGAACGTTATCTTTTGAAGATTCACTCGCGGGAACTGGCTCAAAGGGTTAATAATAGTCTCCCAGTATTCTATATCTCGGGAACCCATCTCTTGTTTGATAAATAGATTTTTCTCAGTTCTGTATTGAATTGAGTTTAGGAGACGGCTCCGTCTATTGTGATATAAAATCCATCTTATTTGTTAAACACGACAAATAATTCTTTAGGCTACCGATAGAGATGTCTTTGTTCGGGAGAATGCGGGGATGGTTTGTAAAGTATAATACAAGCGATTATTGTTAGATGATGTTTTGGTTATGGAATTTTGGTGTTATGACAAATTGGGAGGTCCGGGGGCTTGAGCATTTGGCGTAAAATTAATTTGGGAATGATAATTCGGTGACACGGTGTATTAACTACTACTATAGCACAAGTAAAACTGTAATGATTGATTTGCGAACACGATAATTTATAAATGTAAATTATGTATACTGAATATTTTTCCATATGTAAGAGTTCTATAACTTTTGATGCAAATAATCCTAGATGAACACGCTGATACAAATTAAAAGAATGTCTAGTAAGCGTCTGATGTTATTTTTAGGCGCAATTTATATTTTGTACATACCCTGATAGAAAAGATGTGTGTATTACTATGAAATATAGACGTAGGACATAAACAACTCATGCGCACTTAAGTTGCTCATAATCCCTGTGCATGAATGCGGGACAGTTTTCGTTGCCATAGATCTTATACTAACCCTACAGTCCTTAGAATGAAAAGAAAAATTCTATCTACGCAAATACTACGTACCATAATCAAACCTTTTAATTAAATTGAAAGAAAAAAATTAAAAAAGAAAATATTTAAGTAAGTAATTAATTTTAATTCAATAAAAAAATAAAATCCTTTATCGAAAGCAAAACTTATTATACAAGCTACAACAATTGCATTCTTTCGATAATAGAATAAAATTACTATTTTGATTTCAAACTGCAAAGGAATCGCGACTTCCGCAGCCCACGCGGAAGTTCCATTGACCGGGGGGCACTTTTCCTACTTTGAAATTCGCAATAGAATGTCAGTCGCAAGGGACCGCCGCGGTCGAAGAAAGAGCGTTTTATAAATGTATTTTTAGAATAGCGAGTGAGGCGAAGTCGGCGGCGGAACGCACGACGATGCACCAAGTTTAATGGAAAAGAATTGAAAAGTAGCGCGTCTATATGGTAATAGAAATTGCCCGGAAGAAAGGAACACAAACGACAGAGTACAGTGCTTTGAGTTATAGTTGTTTTCTCTAAAATTGAGCGTTATTGCGTGCATCCCCGGGGAGCGAGCAAGGATAGCGCGCTGAAAGATATCGGTGAATACGTTTTTGTTGTAAGCGGAACATCTAGCGGCGCTGACGGAAATAACTTGCGCTGTTTATCTAGGTTTACGGAGACAACTTTTATTTTACTTTCAACTTCAATTTGACGTTACACTGGATAAAATTATATGGATTCTACTTTTTAACTTGCCACTTTTAATGTACGAGTAAGATATTTTTGTTTCCATACTTATAGATGGGGGAGTTACTTTTCATTTTGTTTAATTTTGAATATTATAACGTAATCGGTATTTTAACGGGTCTTTTAGACGATAGTTTCTACATAAAGCAATTCTGTCACTCACGAGTGATGATTAAAGACCGATGGAGCATGGGAATATTCCATATTTTAATGATAAAAATTTAATCATCGCATTAGATGGCGAATCATTCTCTAGAAAATGACTGCCTTTATTGTGCCATCTTTCTAATTTATTTAATTTTTATACTTAACACAGGTGAGAGTTGATAAACTATAACAACATTAATATTATGCTTGTAGTTATTTATCTATGGTTCCCACTGATTATATTTATTTTACATACCAAAAGTGGTGTTTGCCTGACATTTCTATAAATATTTGTCGTCATCTCACAAGAGGGCACTTAGCGATATGTCATTGTTATGTTCAGAGAGTGTTAAAATTTTGGAGTTTGCTTGCTAGCTTTAAGCCAAGTCTTTTTCCAGTGTCTAGTAATGTCATGTTCCCATTTAGGTGGCACGTTGACATAGTTTTGTGTCCGCTACAATAATAGTTTCCTATTTATTTTATTGTTGTTATGCAATTTTACAGTTACATTTCCCCCTTCGTGTTAGATTCATCTCGAGCAAAAGTTTAACATTTTATTTATTTAATTCGATAGCAGGAATTTCTCATTTTTTTTAATACCCACATTTCGAGGTTAACGCTCTTTTAATACTGTCTAAAAATGGTTCCTACAATGTGGCCATTGCAATCTTCTCTCATTGGTTGGTACTCTGTCGCTATTGGTTAAAATGTATTGATGCAGCAAGAACTTCACTTGATTATGTACTTACCCTTTCAAAAATCTTATTCCTCTCTACCTATACCTTTAGATACTCGAAACCTTTAGAAGTTTTCAAAGCTGTAGAGCTTAAGAATATATCCCTATCTGTAATAGGTGTCTATATCATAAAACGATCATTAGCAATATTAGAACTTCGATAAGACTTTTTTCGGTGGGACTTTTTATTGACCCCAAACCGTTATTGCCCGAATCGGCGTGAAATTGTGTGGAGCTGTTTAGTTCGAGATGTTCAATATTCATGTTGAGATTAGGCGCGTATAATTACATCTTATAAATCTCAATACGTTGATGACATCTTAATTGCCTGTTTAATGAATCAATATTAAGCTCGAGACAAACTATCAATGTGTGACGCGTGACATCCTATCCTATTAATATTATAAATGCGAAAGTTTGGATGTATGGATGGATGGATGAATATTTGTTACTCAATAACGCTGCAATGACTGAACCGATTTGGCTGAAATTTGGCACAGAGATAGATTATAGTCTGGAATAACACATAGACTACTTTTTATCACACCACAAAGAAGGAGCCGATTTGGTTATTTGGAATAGAGATAAGTAGGCCATACCCAGGATTAACACATTTATATTTTATTCCGAAAAATTAATTCCGTGGGAATTAGACAACCTTAATCTACGTGGACGAAGTCGCGGTCATCATCTAGTCCAGAAATAAGACTTGAATGGAGACCCAAAAAACTTTATCCATGTTTTTGTGGGTCTCTGTTCAAGTCTTATTTATTCGATATTCACGGGGAATGTAAAAAGAATACCGAATAAGAGGAGTTAAATGATGAGGGAGCAAAAAGACTTAACTCCCTTCATGTCTTCAGTTGATGAATCCATACGGAAATTAATAAAGACGTTGTGGAAGAAAGACTTAAAAGATAGAACTAAATGAAGAAAAGTTGTAGAGACCAAGACCTACAAAGGGCTGTAGCGCCATAGGAAGTAAGTTGCTATTAAGGTTCCTCCGCCTGTTTTTAGTATCTGTTATAAAATTCAAAATAATGACCAAGAACATTGACTTTGCGTGGAGCCTGGACGAACTTTAGTGCATCTCACTCACGATCCGGTCTTTACCACCATCATAAATCCCAAACTGTTTACCGTACGATCGTTATATTGAATACTTACGTAATTTTAACGACGCCAGACAACCGCGTCAAAAACTTTAAGTTTAGGGTACGTTTTAATCGTGTACTATTAACGCACATTAGCGATTAGTGAACAGCTGTGAGATTCTTTAAAAATGATTGTTATATTGTGACGATTGCAATCGCCTCTGATTGACCGATACTTAATCGCGCTTTAGGCTAAAATGCATTGGTGCAGAAAAAACGCGATAAATTCAGCCAATGAGACATTTTACAGAATTGGCCAGCCGATGACATCCGCAACATAATGCTGCAAGGGCTGCAAGCGTCTAATGCTACAGTACGTTTATCTCACGAAGTTACGGGCAGTTTACTTGTGGTTACGTCGTGCATATGCACATTGCATAAGTGTCCTGTCAGGAGCCTAGGTGGAAGCGGTCAGGCGCGAGCAAGCTCTCGCTCATACACAGATACGACACACACACAACCATGAGCCACCCGCCGTCGTGAATTGTAAGAAGTATACGTAGTAAGTATTCAGTACTGAAATTGAAAATCACACTATACTGCCGCTTTTATAAAGCCCGTACTGCTTATGAAAGAGTACTGATGACTTCATTTGCGTTTTCAGTATAGAAGTTGAAGCTTTACGCTCGGTTTGTGAGTTTGTTTTTCTATAGTTGAGATGAATCTAGTGAGACTTTAGAAGCATCTAGAAACAAGAAGTTTAGTAGCGATAGGACGCGTGACTAATAGGTCATGTTTGATGCGCCATATTGTAGCGATTTGAGTTGTATGCAAAAGTTGTTACAACAGAGAACTGTGAGTTTCGTCTCCAAATTCAAGTTTGTTTCTCTAAACTGTTACTGCTGTTGCTGTGTTTGCTATAGGTGCATATTATTATATTAAAATATACGCTTGCGTTCATCGATTAACGATTGATGAAGCAGAAATTTTTACAGATTTTACATCGTATTACACTTTAGATTATTTATTCGCCTTTCATAGAATATAATCAAAAACTATCCAAACTTGGGTAAAGTGACCTTGTACTGCCAAAGCTAACAGTTGCAATGCGATTTCGTCTATGGTGACTCCAAAAATCAATAGTGTCGTGAACAACAAACTGGTACCTTAATTTGTCTAAACAACAGCGTCGTATGTCAAATCCAAACATTAGAAAAGTAGGTGTAAATGTAGTAGATGGCATGTATTATTTATGGGTGCATGTTCCGGGCTCCGTGTGAGGCACCATCAGTTTATGAGTCATCAAAACCGTGGACATTTGATCCTTTATGGGCTGGATTAACACCTAATTATTTTTATACTGTCGTCATTTTCATTATTAACTTGCTTTTTACCGCGGTCTCGCTCACGTTAAATTCGATTTTGCTACCCCTTATTTTACCCTCTTAGGGGTTCAATTTTTAGAGGTTGCCTACGTCATAATAGTTATCTTTCTATATACCAAACACCCCGATCCTCTAGTGGTTTGAGCTGTGTGTTTATGGATCAGTCAGTCAGTCAGTCAATTAGTCAGTCACCTTTTCCTGAATATGTATATAAATATTTAAAAATAAAAAAAATAAAAAAGATGAATTGTGAAAAATAAAGGAATTGAGTATAAAAATTTTATTTTTTTTTGATATTTTTTGCCTCAATAGCATAGGCGGAGGATTGAAAACTGTAAGGTTGACGATTCAAACCTCATCCGTTTCACTATTGTCATACCTACTCGTAGCACGAGCTGTATTAGAATTAATTAGACATTAGAATTTTTAATTAACTGTGCCGGACTGCAATTATTAATAATAATATGCAGCTTTGACGAAAATAAAGTCTGAGGTTTATTTTTTTAAAGAATACCTATTTGCCTTCCAACTAAGCATAGTTGGAAGGCAAATAGGTATTCTTTAAAAAAATAAACCTCAGACTTTATTTTCGTCAAAGCTGCATATTATTATTAATAATTGCAGTCCGGCACAGTTAATTAAAAATTCTAATGTCTAATTTAAACTTATCAACAAATCGAATATGAAATAGAATATTATCTTAAAAATTGATAGATATCGGATGACAACTGTATTAGGTGAGCTGTATAAAATATCAATATTGAAACGAGTTATTTATGGTTTGTGTGAAAAATGTGATATTTAATTTTTTTGATTCCATTTATGATTGTGTTACTTCTTGAATCTTGTTAGGTTTATGTAAATCATCTCGGAGGTTAATGGACGTTGAACGGTATTGGATATTTTCTAAGTGTTAAGTTGACCGTTAAAGAAATGATTCATTGCCGGTGCCAGAGTAAACTGTGAGGGGTATTTGTTCAAACATTCTCACGCGTGGCCGACCGCGTGTCAATTGCTCGCCAAGAGTTTTGACACCTCTGCGTCTCGTTGCTGGGGTCAAGTCTTGGATTTTACGCCTCCCCACACCCGAGCGACTAAATCGTCGAGACGGCAGAAGTAACACTGCTTTCACTTCTGACAACCTCCCTGGCTCTGTGCTGAGCGCTGCGGTCTGTAAGTGGCCGGTCTTGCGTTGGATTCACGGTGGGAAAAATCTCGACATTTATAATTTCTGCTCATCTGATCTCAAATGTCTGGTCTGGTGGCAAGCTTTGGCAATGGCTAGTTACCACCAGTGACTTGCCTCAAAGCGATTCAGCGTTTCATTAAGTTCCATAATTAAAGCTTCAAATCTCCTTCTAAGTTGGTGCGCTACAATCTTAGACTGTATGTCACTTAGGTGTTATTGCTTGGCTTAACAGTTCTAACTCTTAAGGACAAAAGACCTGTATTTAATTACTCTGTATTTAGTCATGTAATGATTACGAAAATAGTCAATTATTCTCACACCTTAAAGAAACACTTTTTTATTACGCATTTGTATACCATTCTACATTTAAAAATCTCTATCAGCTTCTTGTTATACAGATCTTTAACATAATTAGATTTCCACTGTAGGCTTGTTACAAAATAAAAACGAAAATATAAAATAACCTTAAGATCTCCAATCGCGATATCAAGCTACCCGTCTATTCGATTCTCACATTTTGACCTGACTCGTCTCATTAAAAGGTGTCGTTTTATTTTCAAAAGGGTCAGCTGCCCGTTTTATCGACTCTATAAAGCCGTCCCGATCTTGGAGTTGATATGATAATTGTAATCCAATACATCACTATCTGCACCATCTATCCGTACCCGCCCATTACTGCGTCCGTACATGCTAGAAAGAGGGATAGCCGAGGAAATTAATATACCATAAGATTAGCGACTACAAATCGCTCAACCTACGCGCATCGTGCGAAATTACTACCTCCCACATTCCAATATTGTTGTTGTCACGTATGGGAGTGAAAAGTTTGGTTTGAGGAAGTTTTGGGTCGTTAGCGGTGATGGATCAGCTTAGGCTGTTAAAACTGTACCTCGGGACGCGGGATTTGACGGGAATCGATTAAGTTTGACAGTGTTCCCTCCGATTGTGCCGAGAGATCCTCGCCCGGTAATTACTGAACGCGGATATTGAACTGAGCGGGCTATTCCGCATGACATTCCAATAATGAATTCTGTCCGACTTGACGTGACACGAGCACCGCGAGAAAAATTAGTGCTTTTAATTTTAATTACTATACTACGTGGGCGAAGAATTATCTTCCGAGCTTTCAAAACGATTTGACGTTTTAAACGAACATTTATATTTAAATTTGTATATTGTAATTTTCGATATAATCTCAAAATAAAATATATAAATCTATTACTTTTAACACCGACCGTTATTCTTTGATAGGTCTTTACTATACAATAACAGTAGGGCATTAATATTGATATAAAAAAATGTAAAGTGCTTTAAGTAGATAAATCTGTCGATATCTTCAAAAGATTATATTTTTAAAATAAAATGCATGCATTTTGCTGCATAAGCAGCTTTTGCCTGCGACCTTGTCCGGCTTAATTTATAAATTGGCTATACCTATTTAAGGCAAGAGTGAATAGGCATCCTCTAGGCGCGCTCCAATCTAGACCTCATCAGTGCTTTTTATCACTGCTTGTCTTCAGGCGCAAGTCTATTTTGCAATGCAAAATCCATTATTTTTTGCAGTTTTTGACTAGTGTAAAAGATTCTAAATTATTCCCTTTCGCCTTACGATAGGTATGCGTAATAATATGTAATTAGTATACGCATGATTCTGGGCCACGAATTGTTTTGTGTCTTAATCAGTTTTATTCTAGGTTCGCGCAAATTATTGATGATGGCCCAGCGGGGGTGTGACAAAGGGTCTCATTTAAAATAAATCGCGCAAGACTGCGTCGCGCCAAGAAATTAGGCGGGTTACCTCCCGCCGCGAAAACGCGTCGTAAATAAGTGTTGCGGGTTGCTTTTGCTTGTCGTAACTAAAGGTGGAGTTTAGCCTGCTACTGATAAAATGGGGAACTAGTGGAACAGTTTGAGCAACACGAAATTGTTTTCATATCCATAAGTTCAAATTCAAAATTGTTTATCTCACTAGTGGCTCTTATGACACATCAAGACTCTACGATTAGGTTGGAAAGTAGATTCTGCTGAAAATAACCGGCAAGAAACTCAGCGGTTGTATTTTTCAAAACAATACCTTACAATATGATTAAATAGCTATTACAGAAAATTGAATATGAAATAAAATTAACAATATCCTACCGTTAGAATCCGAACATGGTGGCCAATCTTCACAGAGATTAGCCATCTACGCCGGATACATTATATTGCACAAGTGTGCCCAAACTCTTCAGGTCCTATAGGATGAAAATATGTCACGACCGGAGAGAAATCAGGCATAAGACCGATGGCTATAAGTGCTCTCTAAGGCACGATATCCGTATGTATTCCGTATCCGTAACAGTAAAAATTAATAAAATGATGAAAGAAAATGCGGTCTATGACGTAGGAGATGTTCTTCACCCTTGATTTAAAGGTTATACCTAGTTGGTTGGGAAAACGGAAGCCGGATATTTTTGTCAACGCCTCTGGGTATCTACTTTGACGACAAAGATTATAAAGCGACGTGGCTTTGATGAGAAATTTGTTTCAAAGATACAAAACCAACTTGAGGCGGGATTTGATACCTCGCTCCGAAGATTAAACAGAGTGATGAAGGAAATTGAGACAGGTTGCTATTGTTTGAGATCATATCTATTTGTTTGGAGATTATTACTTACAACGTTCGTGGCAGTTCAAGAAAGATTGCGTTTGTTGTCTGACACAGTGTGTTTTTTTTTCTGCCTCAAAAAAATTGACATCTAATTTTTATAGATTTTTACTGAATAGTTCATTATAAATGCACAAGTTGAACATCCAGGTTTCAATTTAGTACACTTTATTAAAAAATCTCAGTTTCCTTGACATTGAAGGTCAAAATACTGAAAGTAATTTGACCAACACAAAAATAAAGTAGTATGTATATAATTATAATTGAATTTCTTTTTGCATTACAGAATAGATACATCTCGGAGTTCTACCACAGATTATAAAATAGTTTTAAAGTAATAATTAAAAGCGGATGTAATCTATTTGGGGAAAAAAAACATTATGTCTCTGTTGTCTTATTCATAAAATATGACCTTATCGCTTCTTGCACGCAGTGCCAATATCCAGAAACACATTCTCGTTATACACTCATTTGAAAATTTAATTACTTGTATCTAAATTGGCTCGCGCCTGTCATGTGATCGTAAAGTAGCTTTGTTAATAAGCTCGACTTTATTTCCCCACGTATGAGGACGACGTCAGTCGAATTTATGTTCCTAATAATACTTTAATTGAGATTTTTTTAACGCAGGAAATGTTTTTGTAAAGCCAAATCTACCTCACTTGACCTCTGGTTTCGTAGAGGTCAGTGACCTTAATAATAAACATTTCAATATACGAATAGTTAGAGAAGAATATATTATTGTTTTTGTTTTTTGTGTGCAAAATGTTTTTGATGATGTAGGTAATTGTTCCTTTTTTAACCTACTTCCAAAAAATAGCAGGCTTTCGAATCGGCGCGTATTTTTTGTAATATCTTCTTCTTTATCAACCGATAGACTGCTGGACAGGCTGAAGGTCTTTCGTATAGACTTCCACATGCTTCGGTCTTGAGCTGCTGGATACAGGTGGTGCAAAACTGAAGTAGGATGTTAAAATATACTTGGGTACAATCGAGGATAAGTACCTACCTACCTACTAAAAAAGACATATGTGCATTCCCCCTATTTTTATACTCCTATTGGTCGATTCTTAAAGTCGACTGCGATTTCCGCTATCATCAGACTTTGATTGTCAGCAGAAAAGTTTAAATCCTTTGAGAATTCGAATCGCTTGCCTGTATCGCCTTTCGTAGGCGATGAACTTGTGATTTGATACAATACTTCCTTTAGCACGACCTATCATACATCAAATTAAAAGTTACAATTTACTCAAGTGATTTATCACGCCCTCAGTTCACATTACAGCTTAGGAATTGTCTTCCACCAGCAGATTATCGCCAGGTTGGATGCGATGGCGACAGAACGGATTCGAATTTAACGTCTCTCGGTGCGCAGAACGGGCGGTGCGCCTTGTAAACGCGATACTTCCGCCGGCGTTCGTGTGTGATCCTGCCTTTTACTATAATCGAATCGCTGCGACAAAGGGTTGTATAGAAATCTCGATTTTGCACAAGTGATCGGTATTTGCCTTACCTTATTCCCCTTTTGTGATGTGCCGCCATTTTTTACCGCTGATACCGTTCTTTTGCCTTAAAATGAGCACGCTTAAATTTCGCTACTCACAAAGAACATTTCTATATAAACTTTGGATTTACAAGATCAATTTGGTAAAACAGTTCGCATCTCATTCATTTGGTAAGATTTTGAATAATATGAAAAATCCGGTGGCAAAGTATTCCGGATTAGAAATCCTGACATTTCGATTTTCGTGCATATAATTTTAGAGAGCAAGAACCCGATCGTATTGTACTAAGTAGATACATATTTAATTCATTGTTTAAGGCTTGCAGTAAGAAAGCTATTGGATGTTTTATTTAGATTTCGATGTAATTGCGCTTTCCGTTTCAACAGTCAGTAATTGCTGTGTATTATTTATTCGACCTATCTTCTCATTTACTCGTAACATCGAATGAAATTGTAGCATTTAAAGTGCTGTTTGTATTAGAATCATCTTGCCTGAGTGATTCATATTAAATCGTTTTTGATTACATAATGAAGACTCGGTGAGAGTTTCATTTTTCATTATCTTATCCGTAAGTCTTTTTTAGTCAAAAAAATGTTACGCACAGTGTTTGGGCCGATTTTTTAATCGCCGAAACAGCAAAGAATAAATTTTATATTTTTATAGATTTCTAGTCAAAACTGTCAAAACGTCAATTTGACGGGTGTAAAACCAGCCTATGTAATTTTCCAGTATAGTTTTTGTTTAGTTATGTAGTTCTTGCAATTCACGACGACGCGTGGCTCATGGTTGTGTGTTTGTCGTATCTGTGTGAGTGAGAGCTTGCACGCGCCTGACCGCTCCCACCTAGGCACGCACATTTACGCAATGTGCATGTACACGACGTAACCACAGTTAAAGCGCCCATAAATTCGTGAGATAAACGAACTAGTGAACCGATTTAGACAAAACTTTTACAGTACGTGAAAGGTAGAGTTAAACTTTAATAAGCACCAACTTTGATCTACATCAATTAACTAGAACTTGAGCTAGAGTTACACCTTGATTCGAATTCCATACGGTTGAAGCCGAAGCCAAAAGCTTATTATCATTTCTACGAGGTTATTTTTATGATCGTTGGATTTTAGAATATTTAACCCTAAAATAACACAGTCCTTTAAATCACTTCTCCGCGATCAATCGCATACGGTTCCAGTCAATTTAAAAATAACAAAGGGTATAAAGTAATACGAATCGTTCCTCGCAACGCGGCGGTACGGTTATTGAATAAAAACAGAATGATTCCCACTCACCCCTGCTGGCTAAAGGTTTTTATAATCCGAGAAATGCAGGTATAGAAATTATACACTTATGGTATTGTTAGTTTTTTGGGGTATCTCGTTTAGGCGTTATTTTATAAATTATGTCGATAAAAGAAACTTTGAAAAGTTCACCTGTTGCTTTAATAAGTATTAATTTAACCACCAAAATATGTTGTTGATTTACAGAAATATATATTATTCATACATTTAGACGGATGTTTTTGGCCTCACTAAATTTCAAATTAAAGTCTATATAATAAATATAATAAAACTAGCTTTTACCCGCGGCTTCGCTCACGTTAGGTTCGATTTCTTAAACTCCTATTTTACCTCCTTCGGGGTTGAATTTTGAAAAATCCTTTCGTAGCGGATGTCTACGTCAGCATAGCTATATGTATGCAAAGTGGTTTAAGCTGTGCGGTGATAGATCAATCAGTAAGTCAGATAGTAACCTTTGCCTTTAATATATTTAGATTTAGATGATGCCTTTTGTGGTAGATTTTCCAAAACCTGTGACACATGTATTTTATTTATTTTTAATCGAAAGCCCAAATACAAAGTTTATACAACTTTAAAAATGAAAAACTTTCATACTAACTTTCATTCCCTATTTGATGCCTTTGGGGGTGGATTTTTCAAAATCTGTGAAACACGTATTTCTTTATTTTTATTCTAAAGCCTAAATACAAAGTTTCATGGATATAACTTGAAAAATGACGGACTTTCATACAAACTTTAACCCCCTATTTAACCCTCTTGGGGTTGAAATTTTCCAAAATCCTTTCTTAGCGGATCCCTACGTCCTAACAGCTACCTGTATGCCAAATTTCAACTCAATCGGTCCAGTGGTTAGAGCTGTGCGTTGATAGATCAGTCAGTCAGTCAGTCAATCAGTCAGTCAGTCAGTCACCTTTGCCTTTTATATATTTAGATGAAACATGTATTTCTTTATTTTTAATCGAAAGCCCAAATACAAAGTTTATACAACTTTAAAAATGAAAAACTTTCATACTAACATTCATCCCCTATTTGATCCCTTGGGGGATGGATTTTTCAAAATCTGTGAAACACGTATTTCTTTATTTTTATTCTAAAGCCTAAATACAAAGTTTCATGGATATAACTTGAAAAATGACGGACTTTCATACAAACTTTAACCCCCTATTTAACCCTCTTGGGGTTGAAATTTTCCAAAATCCTTTCTTAGCGGATCCCTACGTCCTAACAGCTACCTGTATGCCAAATTTCAACTCAATCGGTCCAGTGGTTAGAGCTGTGCGTTGATAGATCAGTCAGTCAGTCAGTCAATCAGTCAGTCAGTCAGTCACCTTTGCCTTTTATATATTTAGATGAAACATGTATTTCTTTATTTTTAATCGAAAGCCCAAATACAAAGTTTATACAACTTTAAAAATGAAAAACTTTCATACTAACATTCATCCCCTATTTGATCCCTTGGGGGATGGATTTTTCAAAATCTGTGAAACACGTATTTCTTTATTTTTATTCTAAAGCCTAAATACAAAGTTTCATGGATATAACTTGAAAAATGACGGACTTTCATACAAACTTTAACCCCCTATTTAACCCTCTTGGGGTTGAAATTTTCCAAAATCCTTTCTTAGCGGATCCCTACGTCCTAACAGCTACCTGTATGCCAAATTTCAACTCAATCGGTCCAGTGGTTAGAGCTGTGCGTTGATAGATCAGTCAGTCAGTCAGTCAGTCAGTCAATCAGTCAGTCAGTCAGTCAGTCACCTTTGCCTTTTATATATTTAGATGAAATATGTATTTCTTTATTTTTAATCGAAAGCCCAAATACAAAGTTTATACAACTTTAAAAATGAAAAACTTTCATACTAACATTCATCCCCTATTTGATCCCTTGGGGGGTAGATTTTTCAAAATCTGTGAAACACGTATTTCTTTATTTTTATTCTAAAGCCTAAATACAAAGTTTCATGGATATAACTTGAAAAATGACGGACTTTCATACAAACTTTAACCCCCTATTTAACCCTCTTGGGGTTGAAATTTTCCAAAATCCTTTCTTAGCGGATCCCTACGTCCTAACAGCTACCTGTATGCCAAATTTCAACTCAATCGGCCCAGTGGTTAGAGCTGTGCGTTGATAGATCAGTCAGTCAGTCAGTCAATCAGTCAGTCAGTCAGTCACCTTTGCCTTTTATATATTTAGATACTTTCACTCCCTAAAAGTTTGGTATTAAAAAGGTCCTACAGTGCACAGTATCCACTCTCAGCTCTCAATAAAAGGAAATAAAGCTTTTTAAAGTACCGCAAAGATCTAGAAAAAGACCGTAGATATTTAAAATTAACATCTACATACTTCACTTAAATTATAGCCCATAATAGAAAAGTACAGTTATAAAATACTTTAATATAATGCATGCAATAAAGGCACGGGCTCGCATAGACAATTTCACGCGCGCTTACCTAATGTTTGCCGAGCGATTTGCCGCCAGCCATAACTGCTATGGGCAGCTATTTTTTCCGCCAGTGAGTCTTTCGCACACTCTAGGGATCTTTGAAGTCACTGATAATGACAGACATTTTATAAATCGATTATGTACCATACCTATTACCTGATATATTCTTATTATAGTTGATCATAAGCGTATAGAAAGATTATAATTTTGATCTAAATAGAGAGCATAAGAATCCTGATGTGAATTGATTACCTTTATTTATGAATACATGACGCTTATGTCTTACCAACTTTTAAATAATATAATTTGTGTTTTTAATACTAAAAAAAGGACCTAGGCAGAGTTTTATTCAAGACTCCCGCAGCCTTGAAGAAGATGCAAAGAAAAGAGTATTCAAATATGAACTTACTGTAGGTTGGTTAGTTAATAGTTAGTTAAGTTACCTATTCAGATGATGGATTTATGGGTTCTAACTTTGAATATGTAAAAAGATCTGAGATACCGACGGTTATCGAGTTCCCGGTAATTGTCTTATGTCAGTATGCAGCAGCATTCTTCTATTGTTTACATTATGAAACGAGCGTAACAATAATTACACCTGTAACCTATTTGATGTCTAATTTAAATGAAAAATAGATTAATCAAACGATACCAGCTTTCACTAACAATAAAACATTTAACAATGCCCCAGACTGTCTGTGCTACAAGCTACAATCGCTTTTTTTGGTTGGACGGTCCCAAGCTGAACTATTTGTACAGCTTAGCGTTAGGATCTTATCAGGCGTTCGATTTCTCAACCCTTCTATGTACTTACTATTCACATTTTGGGACCGTTAGCAGTTAAAAAAATGTTGTATATTAATTCCATATGGTCTGCAAGCATACCATATGGAGATCCAATTTCGATTACATTGCTAATAGGGGCAGGTAAATTTTGTGAAAACAAAACTTAATTATATTTGAAAAATAGAAATTAAACTGTAATTTATATTATGCGCTTAAAATACTCGTATTAACTCTCCATCTTGGGTTGGGTAAAATGGCGTAATTTTGCATGACCAATAAATATAAACCTAGTAGAACAGTAAAATTACAATAATAACATAAAACGTGACTCTAGAAGTCAAACACATGCTCAGTATGACTACAGCAAAATTTTTATATTCAACAGAAGATTCAGGCAATAAAGTATGTAGGCTTACAGCGGGCCTCCCTTAGTTTGCCTGATATTTCTACGTTATTTGTACATAAAGTCCTGCTAAGAATATTTTCAGTTATATTTTCTACTATAGAAACTTAATGTATTCATATTATGATACAAAATTACTTCTTAATGAAAGCAAGGTATCTTATTATAAAATGTGTGCTAAAACTGATTGTTTTTAATTTATACAGAATCAGAAACAAAAGGCACGAGATCGCCATGTAAACTGTGGTGATTTCAATGACGACGATTTTCTTACCAAAGTGAAGATATGAATTAATGTAACAAATACATTGTTGTATAAATTGTTGTTATAGTTGTTGTTGGACTCGTGATAAACACGACTACGGTGTTCCCACTGAATTACAGCATGGGGTTACTCAAGGGGCGGACCAACAAATTCCTAAAAAGACGACAACGCATTGGTGGTGCCTCAGGTGCTACAAATGTTCATGGGCGGCGGTAATCACTTAACATCAGGTGACCCGCCTGCTCGTTTGCTCACTTAAAAATTAAAAAAAAATAATAATCTTAATACTTATAAAAAGATTCCATCTTGCACGCTGTCTAAGCTATCCCATTTAACATCACACATTTTATTGAAACAGCTGTTGTCAACCGATACATTAGTTGAACTCTATAAGTGCGATCAGAGTTCCCATCGTTGTATTAGCTCAGTTAATTTGTTACATTCATCTCGGCCAAGAAGAATGTGATGCCAACAAAAGAGCGCGCACATTATGCTGTCAAGAGCCGCAGCCCGCGCTGGCGTCCGCGTCCCAATTAACTTAGATTTATTTTTTCCCTTCTCCAAATACATTATCAAAGACTTAACTCGGCAGGACAATTGTCCCCAATTTTCTAAACACCTTCACAATGTTTAAAATTTGTTTTGTCCGCACGATTGATCGCATTTATAAAATACAAGACGTTTTAAAGAGCTTCCTATATTACCTCTGTTTCTTTCATAATATTTGGAACTTTATTTTCAAATATTTCAAGAGATTTTTAGAAAAGCTCAACGATGTTGAAAATTTTAAAATTAAGGCAAGTTTATTTTTCATGCTGTGCATCACGGTAGCCCCCCTCCCTGAGATTAATTGCAATGGGACTTTCTTAAAGTAAACATCTCCTCAATACTCAAGAAATTTGCTTCGACTTCTTAATTGTTTGCATCAGGAAAATACGTCGTGTTTTCCCGCGCCTCGTGATGTATTTGTTCGCATTCAATATTAATTTATTTCTCTAAACACCTCTTAGATAAGCAAATTGAATTGTTTGTTCTTGTTTACAGTCGCCGAACATCTTCAGTTAATTCATTTACGATTTTAATTGACAATAGGTTTCAGTATTTCTTTATTTCTTATTAAGTTAAGTATTTGCTATATATGTATATTTTTTACCTGTAAAAATATGAAGATAATGATGGTGACCAAACAAGATCTCGTGATAGAAGTTCTTACACAAAAATGCTCAGTTATATTCTATTTTCCTTATTGCTGCCAACTTTGGTCAACTTAATAGCGTCAAAGTATATTTTCGTTGCTTCAGTGCTTAATTGGCTCTAATGTAGCTCCGTTGCCAAACCGCATCGGAGTATCGTAGCGAAATAAGCTCCAGTATATTTTATAATGAGGAGAGGCTTTGCTGCTACCTACATTATTTAAACGGTAATTTTATTTAGTAAGTTCTTAAGTCTTACTTAACTATATGTACCTCTATTAAATCTCGTTTTTAATTTAAAATTATTTCTTGCAATAATGATAGTTGAAGGTTCACGAAGTAGGTATCATTGTGATCACAATTTATGTGCATCGTCAATAAAGCTAATTTGTCAGTTATTTCAGAGCAGCATACCTCGAACTCGGTTCTCCTTTATTCATTTCATAATAAAACTGGTATTTTAATTGAGCTACCGAATACCGCTTCCTTTGTTGCGCACAAACCACACCCTGCATTTATCTAGCAGTAGCTTATTTAAAATGATAAACGAGCTCCCAATCGATTTGAATAACAAGCGGGCAGATGCTCTTAATCCTTTTGATTTCATTTAACGCATGCGCCCCTCGGCCCCTGTCGGAAATATCACTTGAGTACAGGTCTCGAATCACGATCCGACCATATTTCTCATTATAATATACTTAATTTACAAAGACCCTCAACCATAGGAATTTGAACACATTGTGCTTTTTTGCCTAAGTCTGGATAACTTGTCATTCCTTATTACGTGACCAAAAAGTCTTTTATAGGATTTGTGATTGCGTTCAATCGCTTCGAGCTCCTTTATTAAGCAAAAAAAAGAAAATTTCTTCTTTTTGCGATGACATCCTATTTGTCAGCCAGACAATATTGTGAAATCACGGCCATTCTTTTCCGAAGAAATTCTAATGAATTCCCAGCAGACATTCGTCTGAGTGCTTACCAATCGCAGCGTCATTTGTTTGATCGTTTCGTTAGGAAGAAGCCAAGTGAAAAATCCGTCTACATTAATCACGTCGATACTGAAATACAATTTTGAGCGGTCGAAAAAATTTACATAAATAATTTATACCCGAGAGACGGCACGGGCTTCGTTGCTTTTGATCAATATGGAACGCTGTTTCTCTTGTTAACATCTTGTCTTCATATTGTATTTCCATTTAATTATTTTCTAATTTTATTATGAAATGTTTACGAGAGCTGATGGGTCTAGTCCGTAATATGTATGCACGAGATTATATATTTTGTTATAGACAACTATTCCGATAAAGCCTAATTTTATTGTTGTTATTTTAATATAATAGCCTTAAAATTAATAAAATTATCTTATAGATCTATACACATAAATGATTTCCTGTAATAGAAATAGAAGAGCTTCAGTTTCTCAAACGTTCTCCATATATACCTGCACATATTTTATTTTATATGTATTACAATTGTTTATAAATGAATTTTGTACCATTTGAATACATACTTAGTAATCTAAGTACTCGTAGTTCATAACTTAATATCACATTGAGAATCAAACTTTGTTTTCTGTCCTCCTAATCCTACTTCTTACTATCCTACTAATACATAATTTAAATGCGAAAGTTTCTGAGGATGGATGGATGTCTGTTACTATTTCATGTCTGTTACATTTACTAAAACTTAGTGGACAGATTTTGATGAAACTTTACAATGTAATAGTTCATACATCAGAATAACATATAGGCTAAATTATATCATAGTAAACTATATTTTAAATAAACTAATCTAGACTAGACAGTAATAGTTCAGTAAAATTGTTACTCATTCGCTATGCACAGAATCATATATGTTTTAAAAGTGGACGAAACTGGTTTAACTGTTAAAATTGTAATTTATAACAACAGCTCAGTTTAACAGCACTACATCGCCATCAGTGAGGTATTTTCGAGCTGTAAGTACCTATCTATCCGTAAGCACTCCGGTAACGCCGGTTGTCCGATGAGAGATTCGATCGAATCCATCACAGTCACATGCCTAAAATAATACTCCATCAATGCTGTCTGTGAGATCGCGACCAGTCAAGTGGCACCTCTTAAAGTAATGTGTGGAACACCATGGTACACCCCTACACATTTGGAAGAATAATAAACAATTATAGAAACTTAATCATCAAAATATATATGCCTTTCCTGATGTTGCAATAGCGGGAGGATCAGGCAGCACATGCCTACTCTTAAAGCATCTGTTTGGGACCACACGCAATTTTTAGACACTGATTTAACACGTTATAAGACGATGCTAGAGATTGTTCAGAATGCGGATTATTGGTGTCGTTAATTCCTCTTTTGGTCGTAAATTCATCAGAATTTTTAGAACAAATACCATTCTTATTTGTAATTTCGATAGGTAAAATAGATACGAGTATATAAACATGTCGTCATTATGTTATTTTGATAAGTCTATTAAGTAGTCAGGTTGTGTCATTTATCAGTGTCAAATCACTACTGTTCTACCATGTCTTTTTTATAGAATGAATTTTTTTATTGAACTTCAATTTATGCGCAACTTATTCATATTATTTTGCTCATGACTCTACTTTTTATTTGCTAATGCTGAGAGCCAAGATTGTTGCTAAGTTGCTTGTTGTTATGTACAATATGTACTTCAAAAATTTGAATGTGGATGATTTTTATCTATGTCACACTATAGTTATTGTGACAACAAAGATAGCAGTTCAACATTGCATAATTAAGATGTAAAATAAATGCATTTACTATATTATCGTGCGAAAATTCGTGCCGCGATGTCGCGATAAAATTATCGTTTTCGGTTATATACGATATTCTTGTCTACATTAGCAGTCAATATGTTATTTACATTACCAACAATACCGCGAGAAGGATTCGTGTTCGCTCGAATACATCGCGATTCAACGTACTACTTGGCTACCCTTGTCGCGATAATGCGAATATTCGCCGAATCTCGATAATGTAGCCGCAGTATTACAATAACAACCAGTAAAAGTGATTTTTCTTTAATTTTTCTGTGTTATTTAATTAGACCTTTAGTACATTTCCTCTGCAAAACCATAGCAGTGACATTTTTGTAGCTCCGGCAATTTGTTATGTAAGTTTATGAATAACCATTATTATCTAACTTGCGTAATTTTGTGACAGAAAATTGTACTGCATTACGTAATTAAATCAAAAATTCGACTTTTGACTGTTTCGCGCCGCGAAATAAATATCGCTGTATTTATTTCGCGGCGGGACCAGGCCTTAAAGAGTCAACATAATATTGTAAAATTACAGCTTGCCTTATTCAGCGCTAGACAACCATGCAGACAATTAAGTTTAGTTATTCACCAATAAATAGCTAAGTTGCAAAACCGCTTTACGACCTGTTATAATTAACAGTTTGATGCAGTAGCAAGTGTAGCACTGCAGCTAAACTATCTAAGCAATTAGCTTTTGCACTCGGAAAATCGTTAGTAAACCTAATGATATATATAAATTGAATCCATTTTGCAATATTGTTTCTGTAACTTATCGTAGATTTATTGAATTTTCATAACTCGATAGCGTCATATCAAACAAGGATTATTGGATTAAGGTGAGGTTTAATTAGGCTTCTTAGTGTTCTAGACCCGGAGGAATGTACATACGCCATCATACAATAGTGGCAGATAAAGTTTTCTTCTTCGAACTCGAAGGATATTGCCAAATGACAGATACTGAAACACAACTCAGTTACTTAGTTTGAGATCTTAAGATCGCACGTTAACTCAGCTCAGACTCAAGACAGAGTTAAAATGAGACAGATGTATAACATGGCATATTAGTGTGTCGCTTTTTTTAATTCAGTGTCGAGTTCGAGCCGAGTCAGAGCAATCTCTATAGACCGTGCGTAGAGCGTGCGTCTGAGCGTGCCAAACGTGATATTTGTGGTATGGACAAAATTACAAAAAGTGGGAGATTTTACTTGTTACTGTTTATAATGTTATCTAAACTGTCTCAGGTCAGCTTTTTTTAAGCTATTGCATAGCTTCTATCGCGAGCCAGCGTGGAGACCGAATGCAGACATTCCTTAACGAAAATAACCTGACACGGGACTCCTCTACGGTGAGCCGCTAGATGGCGTTGATAAAAAATGCTATGCAATAGCTTTACCGCGGCAGGCCCCGAGTGCCACACGTCTTTTTTTTTATTCGATGACAAGATAGCCCTTGACTGCGATCTCACCTGATGGTAAGTGACGATGCAGTCTAAGATGGTAGCGGACTAACTTGGAAGGGGTATAGCAGTGTAAATTTGACCCATACCCCTAATCGGTTTCTACACGCCATCGTGCCGGAATGCTAAATCGCTTGGCGGCACGTCTTTGACGTAGGGTGGTAACTAGCCAAGCTGGTAAAAAAATAAAAACTTCGAGTCCACCACATCGCTGCATCCTGCACTAGTAATATATTTTTTTTAATATCCCCACAACATTACTCGTCTTTTATTTGTCAAAACAATCGTTTATATCGTTGTCATTATAATTGATGATATGCTTCGAGATGCTGTTGATGGATATGGAACTGTACGTATTGCAGCCAAGGATATACTAAGAAATCCAAAGACACTTCTTTGCATAGTTAGTTCTGTGTGTGACTGTTTTGCCATATAATACCTACATACAAACTCTGCAAAGCGTGAAATCTACCCGTGCGAAGCCGGGTCGGGTCAATTAGTATATAATAAAAATACAACAAGTTACTCTACCTTTGTACGGCTGGTAAGATAAAAAGGATATTTTAAGAGCGATAAATAGGTATTTTATTATTTTTGCGCGCCCAGGTTCATCAACGAGTTATTAAAACTAGCCAACTTTGACAGTTTTCATATTTTCTTTTTGAAAATTCATAATCACACAGATTCTAGAAACTAAAATGTTTTACACATATTTCAGCTTTGATATTAATAAAAATAACTTTGTTAACTTTGATTTAACTCTATTTGACCACGTCGCTGCCTTGCAGGCTGCAGTGCAGTTCCGCTCAGTACGTTTTTACCTTTGATGTAAAATATTAACATTTCCAGCATTTTGAGTACTATGCGGTGCGATAACATCGACGAGGTATTAGATTTATTTTAATTTTAACATATTTTTGTTTTTTACTCCTTTCATATTTTCGACACTGTCTTGGATTTTGTATATCAGTGAAGACAGCCTCATATCAGTACGAGGGATCAACGACTTGATCATTTCTTATGTTTCGATTGTAAGACAAATTATTCTCTGTAATCGCTAGACCATTGTGCTGCGGCGTGGATTTAATAATTCCTCACGAATTAATAAGCGTAGGCCCCGCCCCATAGGCGTCAACTACGTGATTAATAGACACAGTTGTGCCGACTACCGGAACGTTTAGCTCTCCGTATTCTGTGTTAGGTATACCTTACTTAGACCGATGGATGTACAGTCGGCATCAAATATAAGTATAACAGACTAGAGGACACAATTAGTTGCGCGCTTCTTCATACAAACTTTTGACGCTGATAATTTTAAATTTTTTGCTCTAGATCTAAAACTAAATCAGAGGTAGATTTATTTCTTTGTAACCTACGAGGTACCGTGGACAAACTTGTAAAATTAAAATTTTGATATTATTTTTAACTGACTTTCAAAAAGGAGGAGGTCATCAATTCGGCCGGTATCTTTTTTTTTAAGCAAAGTTCTTCAGTTTTAAGAAAATTCACTGCAGACACACAGTGGATTTAGTTTTTAAAATCCCGCGGGAATTCTTTGATTTTCCGGGAGAAAAGTAGCTTATGTCACTCTCCATGTCCTCAACTATACCGATGCAAAATCACGTCGATCCGTAGTTCGTTATTGAAGGACAAACCAACAAATCAACAAACAAACACACTTTCACATTTATATATTAATAAGTAAGGATAAACTATTACTTAACATAATGTTGTTTTAATTAACGTAATGACGTTAGATAAGTTTGAAATTTTCTTGGAAATATTTTGCCGCTGACTGTACGAAAATTTCAACATCTGAATAAAAATATCGCTGACGTTCAACTAGTAAGATATAAATCAGTATAAGCGCTAACTGTTAATATTTAAATAAGTAGTAATGTTGGATAATAAATTGATCAAATCTCTTCTAGACATTTCAACGCATGTTTATTATGAATGACCTTCCAATGGCGAATTCGTGTTTAGTTATTTGTGAACGTCCAACATCAATAAAACATCTTGAATCCGCTTGTAAAAATATTTACATACGTTACTAGCAGATGCCTCTGCGACTTAGCGGAAATAGGTTTTGGAGTAGAATTTGCAGACACTGTGAAATGTGTACTTACTTTTTAGGGTTCCGTAACCAAAGGGTGGCAACGGAACCCTATTACTAAGCCACCGCTGTTCGTCCGTCCGTCAGTCCGTCTGGCTGTTAGCGGGCTGTATCGTATGAACTGTAATAGGTACATACTTGAAATTTTCACAGAATGTGTAGGTATATCTATTGGCGCCCCCAATATATTTAATGTACAGAATTTTTGCCGTTACAGTTTTATTATAAGTATAGTCATAAATATTTAAATAAATTATTATTTAATGATGTGTATTCATTGGAGAATGACGTCGTAGGAAGTATTTGTAAGATTTCAGATTTACAATAATTAATTTTAATGAAATCACCATAGTCCGTAACATTGGAAATTATTTGAAGAAAGGCCAATCTAAGAAAACCTGCAAAGTTTTTGATGGCTTCAGTCTAGAGTCTAGAGTCTAGACGTTTTAAGTTAGTTTGATTTTATTTCTCTGGGTGAGCGTAATCCCTGAAATAAATTAAAAACGCAAATTAATTCTTAGAGCTCACTTCAAATACTTTTCTATCTGGTTCGCTGTTTGGGAAATTACGTTATACACCTAAGGTTGCCACTTTTTAAATACATATATTATGCTTTTTGTTTTTTCTTTCTTTCTTTCAATGGTATACAATAGTTTGTGTTCATCCTTACTAATATTATAAACGTGAATGTGTGTTTGTTTGTCGGTTCTTTAGTACAGGTCACGTCACGATGAATTCGTGGGTAAAAGCTAGTCCTACTAATATTATGAACGCGAAAGTTTGGATGTATGGATGTTTGTTACTCAATCACGTCGCAACGGCTGAACCGATTTGGCTGAAATTTGGCACAGAGATAAATTATATACTGGAATAGCATATATACTACTTTTTTATCGCGGGACTCCAAAAAGAACTAAATCCACGCGAACGAAGTCACGGGTATCAGCTATTAATTTATAACTGTCGACGCCTTGATAACATAAGTTGCCGAGAAGAGGGCGGGTCCGAAGCACCAATTATTACGTTGCTCGAGATCAACAACAGTCTATTGACTTTCAAAATGCTCTGTGAACCGAAATGGGGTAAGCGACAATCTTTACATGTCAAAGGTCGATGAACCGTTAAATTCAACTCGGCTGTTAATTTTTATTGTTATAGCTAGCAATAAATAAATAATTCTTCTTCTTATTCTTTATTAACCGATAAACTTCCACGGCTGTAGGTACAGAAGTCTCTTGGAGGCATTTCCACAGGTCTCGGTCTTGCGCCGCCTGTATCCAGCGGCTTCCTGCGACTCGTCTGATGTCGTCGGCCAACCTAGTGGAGGGTCTGCCAACACTGCGCTTTCCGGTTCGTGGTCGCCACTACAGCATTTTAGGGCCCCAACGACCATCAACTCTTCGAATTAAAACTAGCTCTGAGACATGCTGAGCTATTTCGGTAACCTACGGATCTGGAATACGCAACGCATATACAGGGCGTCCCACGGCTATGCCACATGGAGGGGAAATACCTTAAATATTGTAGATGGAACATTTTACTGAAAGAAGACTTCATTTTAATTTAAAAAACAATTTAAACTACATTCATAGATTTTTAAATTATTGCCTGGTTGAACCGGGACTCGAACCCGCTATACGAGAAAAAAAATTAACCTGTATCTTTATCATACCGATCGGAAGGCTTCATCATATGGATTATTTTTTGTTAAATAACATAGCATGAGAAATAAAAGGAAGACCATGAATTTTAGCCTTTGATGTAAAAAACCCACTTGAGAAGTACGCATCATTTCCCGATCCTTAATATCCTTACTAATCCTTACTTATTAATATAAGTAAGTAGTATTCGCTGGGTAATCCCAGCGAATGAATATGATTATTATATTATTATATATTACCTATAAATGCGAAAGTGTGTTTGTTTGTTGATTTATTGGTTTGTCCTTCAATCCCGCTGCAACAGAGCTACGAATTGCATACTCATTAGTAATAGTTCATGTCAGTTGTATGTCGATACGCCAATGTCAGCTTTTCATTTTTCTGAACAAAATTTTACATCAAAGGCTAAAATTCATGGTCTTCCTTTTATTTCTCATGCTATGTTATTTAACAAAAAATAATCCTTATGATGAAGCCTTCCGATCGGTATGATAAAGATACAGGTTAATTTTTTTTCTCGTATAGCGGGTTCGAGTCCCGGTTCAACCAGGCAATAATTTAAAAATCTATGAATGCAGTTTAAATTGTTTTTTAAATTAAAATGAAGTCTTCTTTCAGTAAAATCTTCCATCTACAATATTTAAGGTACTTCCCCTCCATGTGGCATAGCCGTGGGACACCCTGTATACGATACTGTACCAAGTACACATTTTTACTAATCATACATAAGTCTCATGTGCGGAGTCCATTAAGTTGTTGCAGATATTTTTCTTGCAATATACGAAAAGGTACAACAAATATTTCGATTGATTGAATGAATGAATGAATGAATGAATGAATATAATATTTTTACTGTACGACAAATAGACACCTACCCATAAAATTAAGAGTTCTGAAATAAGCATAAGTTCTGAATAAGTTCTGAATTTTGTGTGTGCAGAAAAATGCACACACAAAATATGTACCTACTTTATGTACTGATTTTAAGATTACGTAGTATTGCTCATTTCATTATGCGATTAAAGTAACAGAACTTTGGTGTATACTTATTCTATATTTCTGACAAGGCCTCTGATATGTTATTTTACTTTTACCTGTGAATTACTTTTGGCCATGTTAATCGCGATACGATCTTTGCGTCTTAAAACAGCATCGCAAGCCACAAGCCATCCAATGTAATTATTATCTATTGTTTGTTATTGTTTGTAAGAACAAATACTGTACCTACCCTTTCAAAGGATTTCATACTTGCAAAGAAAAGATTAAGTGAGATGAGACGCCAGCGATAACAAAGATCTATTGAAGTGAATGCAACGGTACAATCTTTTTTACCCCAAAAAAGTGAGGATTTTTGTGCTTTTTGTATATTGTATACCTAGTTAAAATTAGGATGTTTTTTTAAATCATATTTTTAATGCTGCTAGGGGTTGCTAAGCGTCTTATAGTATTTTTACTTATAGAGGACTCCTTTTAAAAATGTCTGCAGAATTTTTTGTATTATATGTAATTCTATTAAAATGTAAAAAAAAAAAAACTTAACTTCGAAAAGGTTTTTATGTAATGATTGAGCTAAAGAACGAGTTAGTAGTTATACTTTTTCAGGGAATTAGAATGCCAGATATGCCTCTACTTTTTCGGAGCTAAAGCGGAGTGCGTTTTAAGCAATAATATATCACTTGCTGCAACGGTGAAGGAAAATATCGTGAGGAAACCTACTTGAACTATTGTTCTCCATAAAAGCCTTAAAGACAAACGTGGTGGATTATGGAAGATCCGTGCCGAGAACTGGACTTTCGATGGGTTCAGGTGATTGTGAGTGATTAGAAGGAATGTCAAAGCAAAGGTCCATTTATCATTGTTGCCATTAATGTCGATACTGTTTCAAGCAATATTCCATCAGTTTTTAATAGAGGATTTGAGAGTTCTACACTTTGTTTCGGTATTTTGGCTGACTGCGCGTGACCGAGCGACAGCACCTGTCGACCCCCGTCTGTCGTCGTGCCGATACGCCTCGATAAACTGCGGCTGCAATCTGTCCTGGTCACAAGAAAACTAGAAATGGATCAGATGAAATCTTTCTCATAGTTGCACTATTGTTCTTATTTATACGTACTACTAGTAGCTTAGCTGGCCGCGATTTCGTCCACGTGGAGTTAATATTTAAAAGTCTCGATGGAACTCTCTGTTTTTTTTTTTTTTCAGGATAAAACGTAGGTAGCCTATGTCACTGCTCAGGTCCCCAACTATACACATGCAAAAAATCACGTTCATCCGTTGCTGTGTGATTGAAAGACAAACCAATGCTTGCTCTGCATGACCTCAACTTTTCTTGAATTGAGGTCATGCAGAGTGATCCAGACTATTTATCCCGGAAAATAAAAGAGTTCCCACGGAATTTTCAGAAATAAAGCCACGCGGACGAAATCGTTGGTATCAGCAAGGTATCAGCTAGTGTGTGGATTGTGTTGTTGGTAATAATCAGTTAAAGAAGTTTATCTTGTTTAGTTAAGTTTATCTTGTCGTCTCTTACGTAGAGGAGAGACGTATCAATAATAAGAATTAAAATCGCTAAATAATCGTGTATACTGAATAAAGCAAATACGATAACGGAAATTGATGTTTTTCTTCTGTTCGTATAAATAAAATATCCTAAGTATACCGATCTGTTTACATTTACGATGTGTTTATCGTATAAGGAAATTTGTTTGCAAATCGTCTATATACGATTTGATGATAAGGAAAATATCAAGTGTTTAATCACTGAAAACGGTTTATCTCTGAAAGCAGAATTGATTTCATCTAAAACGTTTGATTGCAAATATAAGAAGTAAAGCTTTTTTGTACCTACATCGATTTATTATGATTGGAGCAGATGCCTTGATGATTTTATTGTTGTATTTTTGCAATTCTTATTTTGTCTAAGCTATTTGGGTTTGAGATGAGGTGACTGCTGCAGTTTTTTTGCATTTTGGAATATAAAAACTTGTTTAACTTGATTCACAGTCTGTTTCCGATTTTTAGGGTTCCAGCCTAGGTAACAACCTTTTTACTTGCCCAAATTGACCAGTAGGTAAGTAATTGACCAGTTTTGTAAATATCTTTTGATCTTGGCTCATATGTCTAGTCTATTTAACAGTGTAAAACATTTAAACCTTACCTACCTTAATTTTGATGCTATAATATCACCAGATATATTATATTTGCCTAATAAAAAATATAATTACTTATATACATATACCAAAATGCTTTAGACAGGATAATAATTATTTATCAATATACTACATGATTGGACTATAATCAAATGAAATGTTGCTGTTATTTAAATATAACTTCTGCTTTATTTAAATTATGTATATAAAGAAAACAGTTACGCGCCTTAAATCTTATTAATGCCAAAACAATATGACAAAATGAGATCGTTCTTCAAAAATATGAATGATACACATTCTGACGTATCACCGGGACTTGTTGGACGAATATTGACAGCGAAGAGAGACGACCAGCCCTGGTAGCATGGGCGGGAGAAATTTTATCCCCGGGAAAAGGATAAAACGTTTATCCCCTCGCTTAGCTTTATCCACCCGTCGAGCATGGGCACAGCGGTGGAAATAACACTCAGTGGATATACTTATAGAAATATACATCGCCTTCTCCTCTGTTGCCATGCTTTAGCATAGGGAAAAGATAATTTTACCCCCTGTCAGTGGATAAAATCGGGGGATAAAACTTTTATCTCCTGCCCATGCTACCAGTGCAGCTAACAGCGACTTTCGAAAAAAAAGCGATTGACATTTTTTTTTTACTTCAAAGATCAAGAAGAATGATTAAGAAGATAAATCTAGATAGATAGGTTGAAAAACTTCATTGCACACACGAGAAAACAAGAATATACAAAACTAAAAACGACGCATGCAAAGACGGCCTTATTGCTAACAGAACATCTCTTCCATGCTTCGAGTCTGAGAAATCTGAAAAAAAGCATTATTTTAAATTAGCTTTTTGTCCTTGACTGAAGGATAAACCAAAAAACCTAAATGTAATGATGCAATAAGCTAGATGACTTAATTTTTTGCAGCTTTCCTCTTTACTTATTCTTATTGTAGACTGCAAACAATTAAATTTTTTGAATGATGGCTTTTGTGTCTAGTAAATACGTGGTACTGAACACAAAACCTATTATATTTATTAACTAGATTATGCACGCGACTCCGCCTGCGTGGATTAAAGATTTTTGATTCCCGCGTTAACTCTTTAATTTTCTGGGATAAAATGTATGATAAAATATCTAAGTGTTAATTCTGGGTATCAGCTATCTTTATTCTGCCAAATTGGTTAATTTACACTGCCATGCCCGTTCCAAGTAAGCCCGCTACCGTCTTAGACTACATTGTACAGGTGAGATCGTAGTCAAGGGATATCTTATCATTTATCAACAATAAAATAAAATGTAAACAACTGTATGAAGAAGCATATTTTCTAGCCTAAAACACGGATGAAAATAATCAACAAGAAGAATGAACATGTGCTAGTTATAGCTTCTCTGTAAATGATTTTAGTTGCAAGAAAAATTGTGTGCAAAGGAATTATCGCTGGCACACATTTCTGCACATCCTAAGTAAACTTGAAGTTGCATAACGCATCATTTCTATAGAAATATGATATCCGACATCAATCTTTGTAAATGTTGACTCGGAATCTCGGCACCTGAGCTAACAAGGATCATTTTATGTTATGATCCTTTTATTGTACGAGTCTAATTTTTTTTATGCAATAAGTAACGATTTATTTATTAACCCTAGAGGAAATAATGAGGCAGGTATGAAATGGAAGGAATCTCTTTCTCTTAACACTAATATGCATATTTCAGTTGCAAGTAAAATATTTGTACCTAACTGGGCGATAGAGAGAGCTTTTCTAAGTATTTTCGTAGGTGATCAATTAGAAATCGTTAGATTCAGAAAAAAAAACCAGAGTAACAGACATATCTGAAATCGAGTCGCGAAGCCGAAGTGGAAAAGGGCGGGGAAGATATATTTTCTAAGGATGATAGACGTTCGAATCCCAAAATACTAAAACCATGACCTTGCTCCCAGAAAGCGCACTGTTGGTTAGATCCTTGACTAGGTGGACAGACATCAAATGAGTCGCAAGGAACTGGATACAGGCGGCGCAAGACCAAGATGAGTGGAAGTCCCTAAAAGAGATCTGTGTCTAACAGATGACATTTATCGGTTGATGAAGAACAACACAAAATAATAGGTTATTTGTAACTATATGTGTGGTCTTCCTGATGTCTTATTCAAAAAGCCTAACTCATCGTCCTTACAAATCTGAGAAATGCAGATTGTGATCGGCCAAGTACCAAATATCAACGTATCCGAAGACATATCGATGAGGCAAAAAGTGTTTTCATAGAGCCGTTGAATGCTTATTCTCAAAATACGGCGCGCCTGATGTTTACTTTTCTAAAACTTACCATTGTACTCTATACGATTTATTGTAGTCGGACATGCTTTTTTTTATATCGAGTGTTATTGGCGATGATTTTCTAAATGTTTGTCTTTCTGTCCGATATGAACGCCGATGGCGTGTAGGTAGAGCAATTGTGTGTGAAATCGGTCCGGTGCGGTGGGCTGTCTGCCCTAATGCCTCCATAGTTTAATTTGTGTGCTTTGTTACATACATTTATAACTGTTGTCCTATACGTCTACCGTGTATAAAGTACGTGTAATGAGTCTTGATACTTTTATTTTTTCAATTTTCTGATTCAATTTACTCGAAATTTGACGATTTGGAGCGTTGTCGAAGTCACCGTTTTTAGATCTCATTGGTCCCGTGTTCTATCTAGAAACGGCTTACTCGAATGTATAATTTCATTCATATCGTGTAGTTGAACAACACTTACTTAAATCAGTCAGTTTTCAAACAACATTTTTTTTCCTACATTACAATGTATGTACCTTTTTATAATTATGAGCTCTAACATTATTTTGTAAATATCGCAAAACTTGCCAGAATAAAACCAACTACATATTACGACCATTCAAGTCAAAGGCAGGCTGGGTACACATTACTGAAGCTTCTGCACACAATTCTCGGAAAATAAACGCATAAAAATGTTGTTCCACCTTATATTTTTTAGCATTGAGGTTACAGTGTGACCGATTTATGTCTTTTGCGTTTCATTTATTCACGCTTACAGTTTTACTGTTATAGTCGACCCTTTATACAAAAATATAGGTATAAACCCATGAGCTTGGAAAGTGAAGTCGAGTCGTGCCGCCTCGCAAAATCAGCTTGTCGTTTATTCCTATGCTGTTTAATTGGACTGATAGTGGATTTCGTTACATGTTCAATAAAGGATGTTTTTATAAACCAACGTGATCTGACCCTGATCTTAATGTTATTTTTTTATCTTTACCTACAAGGTATACGATATTAGCAGTCTATGTATGTTTTTATTTAAGTAAAAAACCAAAACTACTGAGCCAATTTTGATGAAAGATGAATGATGTGTCAATCTCTTTGTTATTATGGTCCGGGTGACATAGGCTACATTTTATATGAGCAAAATCAAAATTACAGTTCAGGGTGACATAATGACGAGTTCGAATTGCTTCATGGTCTTTGCTTTAATTTTGATATATTTAATTAAGTTCCATAAATGGATGCATACTTATAACATGTATTTTCATAAAATTAACAGCCTTATTCATCAATATTTCATATTTAATATTGAGGTAGAATTAAATTCACAGCAACACCGCGTTTTACTGCCGCTCATTAGCGCTTCAAATTTTATATTTAGTATAGGTATATTATATCGATACAGACTTTAAAAGTTTTATTAAAAATGCTGTTCATATGATCAAAAGAAAACAACGGTCGCTCAAAGCGTTAAATATACTCGTAATATTATGTTCTCGATCATAAAATACAGAATTTATAGGTGTCCTTTAGTGTGTAACGTGGCTTGGTTTTATGATTTAACGGAGCGTTTGCTCAGGACTGCGTGGTCGTGCACGCATTCCAGATAACGCTACGCTCCCGTTGTCATATAATTTCAGCCAGTTTCATGGAGTTTGTACTTCTATAATGTGGGGCGGATTTGTCAAGCAAAGCAGTTCTTGGGGTAACGCCTACTTATCTACCTTCTGATATTATTAAAAGCTTAGTGTGTTAGTTTAGGTTGGCAAATGTACCTCCTGTTTAATTGCTAAGTATATA